>ML660197.1:29476485-30076485 GCA_007570785.1 Antilocapra americana | reverse complement strand
TAAGAAAGCTGTGGTACATATACACAATGGAATATTACTCAGCATTAAAAAAAAAAATTCATTTGAATCAGTTCTACTCAGGTCGACGGAACTGGAGCCTATTATCCAGAGTGAAGTAAGCCAGAAGGAAAAACAAAAATACAGTATACTAACGCATATATATGGAATTTAGAAAGATGGTAACAAGAACCCTGCATGCGAGACAGCAAAAGAAACGCAGATGTATAGAACAGACTCATGGACTCTGTGGAAGAGGGCAAGGGTGGGATGATATGGGAGAATGGCATTGAAACATGTTAATTATCATATGTGAAATCAATCGCCAGCCCAGGTTTGATGCTCGGGGCTGGTGTACCGGGATGACCCAGGGGGAGGGAATCGGGAGGGAGGAGGGAGAGGAGTTCTGGAGGGGGAGCATATGTATACCCATGGTGGATTCATGTCAATGTATGGCAAAACCAACACAATAAAGTAAAGAAAATTTTAAAAAAAAGAAAGAAATTTGCCCCAGGATACACAGTTTCTCATTTATGAACAGTACCACCACCTGATTCATGGAGTTGGTGAGAAAAATTAACTGAGTTTTACATTGATACATGTAAAGTATAGTGCCAGCTAAACTGGTAAGCAGTCATTAAGTAATGGTCACTATTATTGTTATTCCCATGTTGGGCACTATTCTAAGTACTGTAAGTACATTATTTAATTTGATCTTCACAATAGCTTCATGTGGTAGAAAACATCATCTCCATTTTAAAGATGAGCAAATAATGAATTAAAAAACTTAAGTAACTTGTCCAATGACACACAACTATTATGTATCGAAAATGGAATCTGAACTGAGGCAATTCAAGGTTCATGCACTTAAAAACTAAGTTATGGACTCAGAAACTAAAGCGACTCTTGGAGAACAACTTAGAGCCTGAGTGTAATAGAAAATAACTCAGACCCAGTATTCAAGGAAGCTCCAGATTCACACATTTTGCTTGACCTTCTGGACATGAACTCCCTGGGAGTCCAAAACTGGATCAAAGATACATCATCAGTTCTACAGAAGGCAGGAAAAAAAAAAAGATAAACTTAAGTGGCTTTCAGGGTAGAAAGAGGGATAGTCTGCTCTTGGGCACAAGGGACCTATTTCGGGAATGTATCCTAAAATTTCCCTGAAAGGCTTTTTTACAGGGGGAGAGGGAGAATGTTCTCAAATTAGGTTAACTTTATATGATGTTAATTCCACCCAACTCAGTAAATTTACTAAAAATTGTTGTACAATACACTTAAAATTGTGGATTTTATGGTATATATTGCATTGGACAAAAGTTTGTTTGGGTTTTTCCACACACTCTTACAGTAAAACTTAAATGAACTTTTTGGCTAACCCAAAAAGTAATACCTCACGAAAGCTATTATCACAAAATAAATAAATAAACAAACCAATAAAAACATAGATATTGTGCTTCCATTCTAATCAACCCTGAATCTCCAAGTTGGCCCTAATGAATTGATATCTGTTAATTAAATCTATAATAGTTTTTTACTGCTGTGTAACAACAAATAACCCTAAAACCTACTGGCTTAAAGCAACTTTTTTTTGTTTTATTAATTTCATAATTCTGTAGGAGAGAAATATGAGCAGGGCTCAACTGGGCAACCAACCCCTTTGTTTCTCTAGTCATTGAAAAAAACTCAATGGTAACTTTTATAGCAGATGGGAAGGTCTGGTGGGTCAAAGGTGGTTTCAAACACATGGCTGGAATCGAGGATTGGATGAGTCAAAGAATAAGGCCCCCCAGTCAGAGCCTTTCCATGCAGCTTAGCATTGTCACAAGATAATGGCCTCAGAGTAGTCAGACTTCTAAAATGGTGCCTCAAAGCTCTTAGTGAATATTGTGGAAGCTGCATCAGTTATATGACCCAGACTAGGAAGTCATATTATTACTTGTATTTAAGTATATTAGGCAAAGTCCTCTTAGATTAAAAGGGAGGAAAATAAGACTTCACTTCTTGCTGGCAAATAATAAGGTCACATTGTAGAGTAACATATGAGACTGGGGATATTGTTGTGGTCATCACTTAAAAATATAATCCATTGGCATAATAGTTTACAACAATAAGCACTATTATAATTGAAGTTTCAGAAGAGTTTATTAATTCTTCAAAACTTCATATGTCTGAAACTTTGAGGATATCACACAACATGATAGGTAAAATTGAAAAAAATTAGAGGTTTCATGAAGATAATTTCAAATACTTTAAGGGATTCCCTGGTAGCTCAGATGGTAAAGAATCTGCCTGCAATGCAGACCTGGGTTTGATCCCTGGGTTGGGAAGATTGCCTGGAGAAGAGAAGGGCAACCCACTCCAGTATTCATGCCTGGAGAATCCCATGGACAGAGAAGCCTGGAGGACTACAGTCCATGCGGTTGCAAAGAGTCAGACACAGCTGAAGCAACTTAGCAAGAAATTCATGCAAGAAACTTGCTTCCTGGAAAAATCTTATACTGCAGGCATGGTTATACACTTAATGTCCCTTCTGCTTCCTTTTACAAAACACTTCATTTACATACCAAATTAGTTTAATTTCTTTTTAGTTCTTTCTAGTATAGCCACTGAATACAACAACTGCAAAACTGTCTCCTTATAAAACATTTAATGCTGATTATGGTCATTTTTGTTCATACATTTCCTAGACTGAATATGACATTTGATGACTTTTTCCCAAAATAACCAATTTTTAAGTTACAGTCACAAATGCATTGCCTTTATCCTATTTTAGTAAACATTTTAGAGCATATGACAGAAATATACTAAAAACTGGTTTAATTTTAAACACCTTCTGAAGTCCCAACCCAGAAACTTTTCAAAAATGTGAGTTAAGTGAAAGAAATGAAGAGAAAAGGAGGAAAATATAAACTAAAATCAAATAAATAAATAAGGGACTGAAAAAATGGTGTTACTCACTGGTTTGGCCCTTAACGGGCTTCCTTTTAGCTCAGCTGGTAAAGAATCTGCCTGCAATAGAGGAGACCTGGGTTTGATCCCTGGGTTGGGAAGATTGCATGGAGAAGAGAAAGCCTACCCATTCCAGTATTCTCGCCTAGAGAATTCCATGGATTGTATAGTCTATGGGATCACAAAGAGTTGGACACAAGTGAGTGACTTTCACTTTGGCCCCTAACAACCATTGTGTGACCTTTCCCAGTCACTTAAGACTTGTTGGGTTCAGTCTTCATATACCAAGTAAAAGGCTGGACTGAATCTATGATTTGTTGTTGTTTGTAGTGGTGATGATGGTGATGATGGAGATATGACTTAAGTAATAAAAACAATTCCAAAAAATACATTAAAACTAAACATTCATGACTGGAGTTATTCTCATTGAAAATGAGTGGGGTCATTTGGAGATTCACCCACTCAACTCCCTTCTAATTCCTAGTTCCTTTGCTCTTCATCCCATACCAGCTACATGTAAAAAAAAATAATAATCATCATGAAATCCTAGCTCTAAAACCTAAAATTTGAAAGCCACTAGATTAGATGGTCTCTTAAGGGTCCTCCTTGAAGAACAGATACACTTAGGAACTAGAAAAGTATCTACTGGGTAAATTGTTATGTAACAAATGTGATTACCTGAATGGGTAGTACCATGGATACACATGTATATTCATAAATATACCCTTAACAATAAATGAGTCTATGCATTTGATTTTCCATGTGGATATGGAATTTTATACGCATAACAAAAACAACTACTATCGACTGAGAGACTCCCTAATGAACTACACTGATGCTGCTGCTAAATCGCTTCAGTTGTGTCCAACTATGTGCGATGCCATAGATGGCAGCCCACCAGGCTCCTCCATCTCTGGGATTCTCCAGGCAAGAACACTGGAGTGGGTTGCCATTTCCTTCTCCAATACATGAAAGTGAAAAGTGGAAGTGAAGTCGCTCAGTTGTGTCTGACTCTTAGTGACCCCACGGACTGCAGCCTACCAGGCTGCTCTGTCCATGGGATTTTCCAGGCAAGAGTACTGGAGTGGGTGGCCAGTGTCTTCTCCGAGACATAATTACTAGTTTCCTTCTTTTCACATAAGGATAAGCTTGGGAAGGTTTAGCAATTTGAGTGGGATAAACAGCTAGAAAGAGGTTAGACACAATATCTGAATGCAGAATGAGCTTAAGCCAAAGTCCTATTTGTTTTCATTTTTTCTCCATAATACTCAAGTATCTCCCATTATATCAGTAGGTTTCCCATCTCTTTGAAAGGTTGCTCTAAGGAGCAAGTAGTTTGGAGCTTTCTCCTGAAAGATTGGGTAGGGGCTTATTTCTTGATGCTTAGCTGGAATGATGTCCAAACAGAATCATGTGCCTCATATTCCAAGGAAATGATGCAGTGGAGAATGTCTGGAGAAAGGATGGGTGGAAATGCAGTTAGGTCTAAGGCTTCCATCTTGCCCCTCTCTCTCTTCCTTTTTCCCTGATGATTTGGTTAAAACTCCTATAAAGAGAAAATATACATGAGGGAAATAATGTATATATTTATACCTAATCACTTACAATGCCTTTGGTCATGAGCTGTGTATAACCATAACTAATGGTACACATACACACAGAAATGTGTGCAGAAGTGTGTGTATTCTTCTCTACCTAGTAGAGAGAGGGTAAGAATCTTTGTACTCTTAGTATTTCAGGATCTCATATGTGTATATTCTTCTTGATAATCTAGACTTCCCATGTCTTTAACTTATGAGACTATTCAAAGCTGGAAATGACCTTATATATCACCTTGTTCAACTTTTCATTGATTCAATCACAGTCACACAACTGGTTCATATGTGGGCCTAACCTAGAATTTCTCAGTGCTGACATCCTCCAGTTAAGGGAATTTTACAAACCAAGACTGTACAAATACAGATATGAACATGCTATAGTAGAAACTTTTAAAGTGTAAAAGCAACTTAAAGAAAACCTATTCCTACTCTTTAATCTTTTAGATTACAAAAGTGGCACCAAGGTAGACGGAAAAAATATATAATCTTGTAAATAAGAGATTCCAGTCTAGAGCTTCCTTCCATTGTATATTGTGGATAACTTAGAGATAATTTCATTCAACTAAATCAAGTCCCTTGGACTGCAAGGAGATCCAACCAGTCCATCCTAAAGGAGATCAGTCCTGGGTGTTCACTGGAAGGACTGATGTTAAAGCTGAAACTCCAATACTTTGGCCACCTCATGCAATGAGTTGACTCATTGGAAAAGACCCTAATGCTGGGAAGGACTAGGGACAGGAGAAGAAGGGGACGACAGAGGATGAGATGGCTGGATGGCATCACTGACTCAATGGTCATGGGTTTGGGTGGACTCCGGGAATTGGTGATGGACAGGGAGGCCTGGCATGCTGCACAGTTCATGGGGTCACAAAGAGTCGGACATGACTGAGTGACTGAACTGAACTGAAACCAAATTAATGTGTATGACTGGTGAGCACTTAACCCTCCCAAGAAATACAGATTTAAAATACAACTCTCCTTTTGTTATTTATAAAGTTTTTGAGGATAGGAATTCATGTTTCATGTGTTTTTGTTTCTTTTTTTACATTTTCCAAAATATATGTTTTTCCCATAATACTGAAATACTTCTTATTATATAAGTAGGTTTTCCATGTCTATAAGTGGGAAGACATGTTAAAGAAGGACTTATTTGACTGACAATCTTAAAAGTAATGATGGAGATCAATGCAATATTTAAGCACAAGTGATTCTATGTTCTGTTAAAGAACGGTTCCAGAAACCCCACCCAATCATGCATCCTATTGCCTCCGGTCATCTGTATATAAATTAGTTTTAAACTACCTGTGGCATTGTCAAGACAAATTAACTAATAAATGTAAGTGTAATTTGTCTCTTTAGAAGAGACTATTTAAATTGTTCTGAAAATATGCCTCTGTAAGCCTGAAGGCAAAAATTATGCCACCAATCTGTCTTCCCTTTTTCAAAACCAAATAAAGCTTATTCTAAATTTATCTTATCTGTCCTATTTTTTAAGTCTACAATTAGTTAATATCATTATGTCTTCATTATTATTTTACTATTCTTAGATGGACCCTTTCTCAAATTTCTGGCATCATTTCTATGATCCACAAAAAAAAAAAAAAAGAAAATAGTTCAGTTTTTCTCTGGGTCAGAATCCAAATGATTTCTTCAGTTCCAAAGACTGGGAATCTTTTTGATCTTGACACTTTGGGGAATAATTTAAAGGTAAAAAAAAATGGGTGAAGAAAAATAATGTGTATTTGGGTTCCTTTGTGGTAAGGTCCAAAAGGAAACGTGAATTCTCCCTGCCAGAAATCGCTGGAGCTATGGAAACCACTAAAAGGCAAGTGGTAATTTATTTTCTCCTTTTCAGGGATTCTACAACTAAAGAAGAGGAGAACAAAGTTCTAGAAAGAAATGGATATAGAATAGGATATTGATCAGCATGAGATCATGACTCTGGTTTCCTTAAATAAAGAAATGCTAACAATCTCCAGGGACGATTCCTGTTAGGTGGTTAAAATACAAACTGCACATGTGCATACACACACATACAGTTAAATTTAGTATATCATAGTAAAGTACACACAGAGTTAACTCATTCATTCAACAAATAATTCAGTGCCTGGCATATATCAGGGTTTCTCAGGTGGTGCTAGTGGTAAAGAATCCACCTGCCAATGCAGGAGCCATGGGAGAGGCGGATTCAATCCCAGGGTCTGAAAGATCCCCTGGAGTAGAAAATGGCAACCTGCTCCAGTATTCTTGCCTAAAAAATCCCACAGACAGAGGAACCTGGTGGGCTACAGTCCACGGGTCACAACTGAGTGACTGAGCACACACACACACACACACAACATATACCAGGCCATGTGCTCAGCTGTGTCTGACTCTTTGCAGCCCCACAAACTGTAGTCCTCCAGGCTCCTTTATCGACGGAATTTTTCAGGCAAGGATACTACAGCAGGATGACATTTCCTACTCCAGGGGGTCTTCCTGACTCTGGGGTTGAACGATGTCTCTTGTGTTCCCTGAGGCAGATTGGCATTGGTAGGCAGATGCTTTACTAGTGCCATCTGGGAAGCTCCATACCAGGCTATACCCAGGAAAACTCCAATTAAAATGTGTTCTAACTGATAGATTTTAGACTACCAGTAAATGATCCTATTCATTTCTTATTCCATCTGAAAGTCCTGAATCTGGTTAGTCATAACTTCAGTACTTGTTCCAAACTCTGTCCACACAATAACACAGTCTGGGGGACTTTGAAAAACATATTGCTTCTGAGACCCATCCGTGAAAGTGTTAGTTGCTCAGTCTTGTCCGACTCTTGGCGACCCCATGGACTGCAGCCTGCCAGGCTCCTCTGTCCAAGCGATTCTCCAGGCAAGGACACTGGAGTGGATTGCCATTCCCTTCTCTGGGGGATCTTCCCAACCCAGAGACTGAATCTAGGTCTCCTGCATTGCAGGCAGATTCTTTACTGCCTGAGCTACCAGGGAGACCCACCCATACATTACTGAATTAGAATTCCAGTGTTATGGGATTGGGAATCAGTAGCTGCTTCTGCTGTTGTTGCTTTTAACCCCTTTAGTCATTATAATGCAGTTTGTGGACCAGATTTTTGGAAGCATTGACCTTTATTCCTAACAAAAAACCACCCTAATTAATTCAGTTAAGGAACATATTATATAAACCTATTACATTTACTACTCTAATGGAACTATTCCTATTCAGATAGTGGCACTGCCATGTGTATTAAAATTACAAGCATACTAGATTGGAAACTTATTTCAAATGAGACACTTCCTTTTTATCTTCTTTAATTATTTGTATATATATTGAATTATAATTGACTTACCATATCAAATTATTTTCAGATATACAACATATTAATCTAATATTTCCATACACTGTGAAATCACCAATACAATAAGTTTAGTTACCATCTGTCACCATACACAGTTATAAAGGTACAGTATTATATACTGTATTCCCTAAGATGTATATTACATTCCCATGACTTGTTTTCTAACTCAAAGTTTGTACTTCTTAGTTTCCTTCCCCTATTTTGCCCATCCCTATTCTCATTCCCTCTGGTAAGCACTTATTTATTCTCCTTAAATAGCTTACTATGATAATCACTTAAAATGATTTAAAAAAATAAATTATTGTAATTGTAAAAAATGTTGTAAATTGTAAAAAAAATTGTAAAGTAATTAGCCTCCAATTAAAATAAATTAATTAATTTAAGAAAAACTTTTGGATGGAAAAGTACCCTTTTGAAAAACATATTGGAAAAGTACCCTTTTCCATCCACAAGTTTTTTTTTAATTACTTATTTTTTTTAAATTGGAGGCTAATTACTTTACAATAGTATAGTGGTTTTTGCCATACATTGACATGAGTCAGCCATAGGTGTACACATCCATAAGTTTTAAAAATTTCAAAATATGGATAGCTACAGTATTGTGTGAAGATTCATGGTGATTTTCCAAATTCTCTCAATAAACTGATGATAGAGTTAGCTAGATTCCAATACTATTTATTATTTACCATTCATAATTCTCTCTTTTTCTCTCTTACTCATAGTTTGCTCTACCTGCTGAGTGACTACTTCAATACTCAAGTTACTTACCTGAATTTTTTCCTCATACCCCTACAATGTAATCCCCTGAGCAGTAGACATATTTGAAATTTCTTTTACTGACATAATCTCCGAGCAAGGACAGAGCCTGGCACAAAGTAGTTGCTCAATAACTGTTTGTTGAATAAGTGAACAAATAAATGAATGAACAATAAATAAATGAATCTCATCATTCCTGTAGCACCAAAGTATTATTAGTTAAAATGAAGTTGACAGTCATTTAACAATGGCCAGTATATATGTATTTTAGCACTTGTCATTTTGCGTTATAATTGTTTGATTCTATGATTGACACAGCTATGCCTCATGTAAGTCTCAGTCTCACTCAAAGCATGTCATATAGTAAACATTCATTGACTTTACCTGAATGAACGAATAAACAGAACAAGTTACTTCTCAAGATTCATATTTATTACAAATATGATATCAATACATTTAGATTATTTAGGCATGATTTAGACTCAGGAATTTAAGTTCTTATTTCAGTTCATGGCAACATTCTCTATTGGTTGGGAAAACATAAATGCCAGGGAGGTGACATAAATATCTGGGGAACATCATTCATTTCAGTGCTCATATTTTATAATAAAACAACAGTTCCTAAATAGGTTACTTTATCAAGGTTTATATTTGTATAAATTTTTTATGCAATACTATCTTAAAGAATATACTTTGTTTTCATTTAAATTATTGCTTACGAGTTTTACCATTACATGTCTGAATCCTGAAAGAGTCATTCAGTAAGACATAACATCTAAATATTGCCTGTAGTGATAGCTTTGCCTCTGTATCCTTTTTAAAGTATCAATTACTATCAGTGGAGTAGGAGTTTATGATTAAATTGTAAAAGTTCTAAAACTGGATAAAGAGGAAGTATGTACTTGAAGGGCTTTAAAAAAAAGACATGGGATAATTTAAAACTCAAAATATGATTATTTTCATAATATAAAATGGATATATTTTTATAAACACAGTTGAGCCTTGAACAACATGGGTTTGAACTGAATGGACCACTTATAGACAGATTTCTTTTTAACAGTAAACACTACAGTACTGCACCATCTACTTACTGTTGGTTGAATCTGTGAATGTGGAACCCTGGATACAAAAGAAGTGTGACTAAGGAGGGCCAACTGTAAACTGTACTCTGATATTTTATGCTGATAGCCTATCCCCCTCATTGTTCAAGAGCAATGTAGTACATTTTGGAACCGATGACAATTACTAATTTCACCTATGCAAATAGTTTGTGAGTTAAACACAAACAGACACATAAGTACATCAGTGAAACATAATTTCCTAATCCATAATAGTCATCTTGATATGTTATAGATTTGAAGTTTTCTGATTCATTCAGTGTAAAAATAATTTATAGCAATACAAAGAAAAAGTAAAATGGTTACAACTCAACAAAAACATCCATATTCAAAGATGCCTATTGTTTGGATTTATTTGTAATCTTTAGGTACCATGGGCTTCCCTTGTGGCTCAGCTGGTAAAGAATTTGCCTGCAGTGTGGGAGATCTGGGTTTGATCCCTGGGTTGGGAAGATCCTGTGGAGAATGAAAGGCTACCCACTCCAGTATTCTGGCCTAGAAAATTCCATGGACTGTATAGTCCATGGGGTTGCAAAGAGTCAGACACGACTGAGCAACTTTTACTTTCACTTAGGTACCATATGTGTTGATCACTATCCTTGAAGGAAAAGAGAATTATCCCTACAAGTCAACAAAAATTTGAAATTTGAAATATCTGGATTAAAAAACATGTTATATAGCTTCTAATACAATATGGACTCAGGAAACCAATGGTTTGCAGTTTGAAAAAGAAAATAAGGGTATTTTTGGCTTCAGTATCAAGTTCCTCAAGCAGAATGAAGGAGAAGTAAACAAAGTAAAGATAAACCTTTTTAAGATACCCAAAATAAGAAGAATTCTGGTTTGTCCCATTAATAGTTCATCAATAACAGTTATATGGAATGACATTTAATGGATTAATATGGGATAAACAAGCAGGAATCACTTCAAATTGCTAAAGAGGCAAAGTAATTAGAGCCTTCAAACTTCTGTGGATTAGTATTAGTCACGGCATATGTAATGGTAATAACATGAGATCCAAGGATGTGAAGAATAGTAAACGTTTTGAAAACTCCCAGACTGAGCAAAATTAAACATATATATATATATATACATATATATATATATATATATATATTTCTGTTGTGCAAGTAAGTTGATCTATTTCATTTTTCTAGAGCCAATAAATGTACAGATAGCAAGAGGGGTAGATGGGTGGGATGGATTGTGAGACTGACATTGGCATATATATACTATTATGTATAAAACAGATAACTAGTGAGATCTGAGTACACAACACAGGGAACTCCACTCAATGCTGTGTGGTGACATAAACGGAAAGGAAATCCAAAGAAGAGGGGAATGCATTTATGTGTATAGTTGATACACTTTGCTGTACAGCAGAAACTAACACAACATTTTAAAGCAACTGTATAATGGGAAGGAGAAGGCAATGGCACCCCACTCCAGTCCTTTTGCCTGGAAAATCCCACGGATGGAGGAGCCTGGTGGGCTGCAGTCCATGGGGTCACTAAGAGTCAGACACAACTGAGTGACTTGTCTGAGCGACTTCACTTTAACTTCTCACTTTCATGCATTGGAGAAGGAATTGGCAACCCACTCCAGTCTTCTTGCCTGGAGAATCCTAGGGGGAGCCTGGTGGGCTGCCGTCTATGGGGTCGCACAGAGTCAGACACGACTATAGCAGCAGCAGCAGCATACAATGGGAAAAAATGGGTAAAAAATGAATCTCCTTGCTCAAGTCTATTTGTAGCTTTTAACATGAAATGCCTAACATACAAAAAGTTCTAACTTACTCCATAAACATTTATCCCATGAACAATTTCAATCACAATATATGGAAGAGTCCCTTCATAGGCAGGTATTTTGGAAGCTGGTAAAAGCAAAGAGAGGCACTTAAGTTCCACAGTATACTCTTTAGGAAATGCTGTTCTAAACTGATGAAATAATGAACATAATTTTGAAAAAAAAATAAATGTAGAACAAATCCATGTTTTTAGATGTTTTGTTTAGTGTTCACTGTGATTTTGGCATATCTGTGACCTCTTTTCCAACAGTTTTCCTTTAATTGAGAACTTGACTAGATTTCTAAGTTACAATATTTATATAATCTTTCTGCCTTCTCATTAAGATATGAAGTGTCTATTATAGATGGAAAATGATATACCATTTCCCTTCAGAGTTGAGGGAATCTATCTCCTTGATTTTTTATTTCACCTTTTCTTCTGTGAGCTTTGTATTTTTCTTTCAGAATAAAATTCTGCCAATGATCTCTTGAGAACTCATACATATAAAATGCACTTCCAACAGATACTGGTTTTTAGACACTTGATATCAATGATGAAATTTTGTTTACTATCTTAAAAAGTCATTTATGATGGACATATATTTCTTTTTTTACTTTGATAGCTCAAAATCACAAACAAAATTTCAGGCTAATGTGAGAGCACTATGTTGCTCTGAACTACCTTAACTGCCAGTGAGATGTTTTTGATTTTGTTAGAGATGTCCTTGCCAGTATTCTAAATCATAGCAGGACTGCAATCAAATGCCATTATTTGAATAATAACATTTTAGTAAGCTTATTGTAACTCTCCATATTCCACTGAGATTAAGCTTGACAAGTATAAGCAAAATTTTCTTCAGATCAGACATTTCTGCTTGTAAAAGTGAAAGTGAAAGTTAGTCACACAATCCTGTCCGACTCTTCGTGACTCCATGGACTGTAAGCTGCCAGGCTCCTCTGTCCATGGGATTCTCCAGGCAAGAATACTGGAATGGGTTGCCATTTCCTCCTCCATTCCAACTCTTTAGGACCCCATAGACTGTAGCCCTCCAGGCTGCTCTGTCCATGGAATTTTCTAGGCAAGAATACTGGAGTAGGTTGCCATTCCCTTCTCCAGGGTATTTTCCCAGGGTATCTCCAGGGATCGAACCCGGGTCTCCTGAATTGCCTGCAGATTCTTTACCAACTGAGCTACTAGGGAAGCCCCATTTCTTCCAGCCAGACATTTCTGCTTGGAGAGCAGTGCTTCTCAAACTTAAAGACACCGATAAGTGACTTGAGGACCTTATTAAAATATAGATTCTGATTAAGTTGGTTGAGATGGGGCTTGTTATTTTGCATTTCTAATAAGTCAAAACTGCTGGCTGTGGACCACCTTTTGAGTAACAAGTTTAAAGCCATAAACTGTCACTGTTGACTCGGAAGCAAATTCCTCCAGTTTCTGTGAAATGTACTGCCTAACATATGACATGTAATAACTTAAACATTATGAGACTATTCGTCATCTTTTCCCTAAATACATTTATATAAAGATTTCTATTTTAAGAGTCAGGCCTGGTCCAATGCCCTTAGAATAACTACAAATAGCTTAGGTTACTCATTTTTCCAGCTGGATTGCCACTTCCCCCCAAGGCACTCTTACTTTTATATCATTTACAAAGGAAAACTCTTATACAATAGGATACAGCAAACCAGTAAACACTGCCCTTGATCTATTATAACCTTTCTATGATACTCAGGACATGATGACCCATTTTATAAAATATAATGCAAATGTTGTTTAAAGCACCCAGGAGTAAAGAGAACAGTTTTCAGATTTTTGTAAGTGTGTTGTGTATTTTATATTCAACCAATCCAACTTTGCAGAATTTTAGATGGCACCCCAGTGGCTCAGTTGGTAAAGAACCTTCCTGTCTATGCAGGAGACACAAGACCAGAGTTCAATCTCTGGGTCAGGTAGATCCCGTGGAGAAGGAAATGGCAACCCATTCCAGTATTCTTGGCTGGAAAATTCTATGGTCAGTGGAGCCTGGTGTGCTACAGACCATGGGGTTGCAAGAGTTAGACAGGACTTAGAGACTAAACCACTACCAGTTAGAGTCACCAGGAAGGTGATTTTAAAATGCTAATTCCAGACAGAGAAGCCTGGTATGCTGTAGTCCATGGCATCACAAAGAGGTGGACATGTCTGAGTGACTGAACTTAACTGATCTGATGCCTGCCATAGAAGAGTCTCATCCTAAAGGTCTGGAGTGAGGCCTGAGAATCCACCTTTTAGCAAATACCTTTTGCATTCTGGGATTTGGTGATGGACAGGGAAGCCTGGCATGCTGTAGTCCATGGAGTCGCAAAGACACGACTGACCAACTGAACTTGCATTTCTAGTGTAATTGAAAAGTTTGAAGAATACTGTCCTAGGAGGAACCTTGACCAAGACCTGATATTGTTCATTACTGAAACTTTTACCCTATACCTAAGACCATGTTTTCAAATATACTTTTCGATCAACAAATTGTTCCCTTTGTTTGTCACTGTTTTGATTATCTACTTGGTTTCACCTCTCCTTTTTGGACCTAAGGACCTCAACTCCTACGTATTCTCTAGGGATCATAGCGTATCTTCCAAACCAGACACTTTCAAAAGAAATAGGGAGGACAACTGATAATTATGCTGGGATAATTGGCATAAACTGGAATCACCCAGAGCAGGTTTTACATCACATTGATCTTGAACCCCAAATTGGGGAACTTTTTAATCACACTTCACATTGATAGCAGATCATTACCTAACTCTGAATTCTCCATCCCAGTACTATTCTCTGGTGGGAAACTCCTTTGACTTCCTGATAGAACTCCAGCCATCACTACTTTGCTTTAAAGCTTTCACTGTCACACCCTTCAGATGTGATACTTTCACAGTGTCTAGGAATGAGTCAGTCTCCTTAGACATAGCCCCACTTTGACAGCAAGTTTATTCCTAAATCTTCATATTGGCTGCAGTTAAGTGGGACATGAAGGATTATATTTATATATAATATGTTTTAAATCAAGGTGGTTATTTTAATTTATCATCCATACTTGAAGGATTTACATCTTTAATGCCTTCTTATGATGAAAAATATTAAATATTAAAATATTCTACCAAATCTTTACATATTTTGCCATTTTTCTCTTAATATTACGAAATGTGAAATAACAGATGTAATTCAGAAAAAAGAGAGAAGAACCAGGATACATAATACTTTTCTACCATAGAATTTTCCAGGCCAGAATACTGGAATGGTTGGCCATTTCCTTCTCCAGGTGATCTACCCAACCAGGAGATTTCACTCCAGTCTCTCATGTCTCCTTCAGTTACATTATCAACACTGACTCATGTCCCTCTCTTATAAAAACTGACTTATCAAGTCAATCATAAAAGGACATCCAGGAAAACAATCATTTTCAATTTTAAAAGGATCAAAGTACATTTAAATGGATGTTTTGTTCATATGGAGAAACTGAGGACAACTCGTACAATATAATATGTGATTAATGACATAAAGCATTAAGGGAAACAGACATACATTCTAAAGCTGACTTCTTCCTCCTGCCTATTATATTGAGTTGGAAATTTGGAAGATAATTAAAATGGAAATATCACCTTCAAGAATTGCTTCTAGTGCATTAGGTTGAAAGAAAGCAGTAAACTAAGTTGAAAGTTTTAAAATGTAATATAGTATTAGTAAATGATATACTCCAGGCTAACCTTACAGGTATGTGTTGTTTTTATAAATTAACTAGAACTGGTTTAACCTTAGGGTCAGGTTCAAGTGGTGTACACCAGCAGTCAGATTACAACTTGATGCAAATTTTATCTCATTAAAATAGTTACACACTGCTCCACTTCATTTGCAAAATAATTGTGTACCTGGCAAGGTCAGATGATTTTCCTTCTATTGCTTTCACTGAAGGAATTAGGTTTTTTTTTTTTTTTTTTAATGCAGCTAAACTGTGGGAAAGATTTTCTAATTTATTTTCATTTGAGGAAATTGCAAACTTCCAAAAAACTCAGAGGTTTTGTGCTTATTCTTTTTCTGTTTGTTTAAAATAAGAAATCATACTAAAATCTGCTTGTTTTAGATTTTGAGAGGCGATATACTATAATTTTAATCTAAAAAGTCTCATTCTATTATTCCCAAAGAAAAAGAGAAAATTGTTAATGCCAAATTAGCTACAATTCTGATAATTTAGTGGTGACATGAATTTTTAAAAGTTTAAATTGTGCTCAAATATGGTAAATGAAGTCCTACTAGAAATGAGACAAGTAAGGTGCTTTTAGGTCATCAAGATGCATCAATACTTTTCAATTTCTTACTCAAATTTGTATTCTAATATCCTCTGACCTCAAGATATTTTCAGTCACATTTCTTTTATAGTAAAATCCAATTACTGTAATATGTATATATTTTTGGTCTCTTAGATGCTACTAGAATTTTTCCATGTGAACACTTATTTTACATATTCTATCTCAGCTAAAGATTCTTAGATAATTGCAGTTGATTTAACTTAGGATTTAACCAAGATCTTTAAAAATATAGAGAAATCTCTTTGCTTCATTTAGGGGCAAATCACTCCCCTCACTATTATGTTTTCAAATGTGTTACTTAACACAGTATTTAATTTCATTTTGAATCTTTAAAAGTTGTTTTTTCCATGAACAAAAAAACCGTTGATGAGAAATATGAAGCAGGAACATCAGGGGCCTTTATTTTAAATACAGTAAAGGCTGATATCTACTAAGAAACTTTGAAATGAGAATGCAGAAATATTTAATATTATATTAAAATAGAATATTACTATAGCAGGTATTTATTTGTTGTCCTAGGGGACCATACTAAGCAATGGTACCCAACATTTTTGGCACAGGGACCAGTTTCCTGAAAGAAATTTTCCCAAGGACTGGGGAGAAGAGGGAGGAATGCGTTTTGGATGATTCAAGTGTAATATGGTTCTGGCTCTTATGAGAATCTAATGCCACCCCTGATCTGATAGGAGGTGGAGCTCAGACTGTAATGTGAGCAGTGGGGAGGGGCTATAAATACAGAAGAAGGTTTGTTCCCCCTTGGCCACCTCTCTCTCACATGTGCCACCAGGTTCCTTAAAGGCCACAGATCAGTACTGGTTGCTGGCCAGGGGCTTGGGGACCCCTGATACTAAGTATTGTTTTAGAAGTAAAACTGCCTTAAAACAAGGCTATTTTAGCCATCTAAAGTTGTTACAAACCAACAGTTTTGACCCAGGAAGGGAACCTGCACCTCCTGTTGTTCCTGCACTGGTGGATGGATTCTTCACTACTGAGCTGCCTAGGAAGCCCAGCTATTGGTCGTACCTCAAACCACATAGATACACACTACCTCAATTTGATTATGACAAAGAAACTTTTTTTGACCTCACTTGAGTCAGGCTCCTCAGAGCCCCCTTCTTTGGTGGTGGTGGTGGGAGGGGTCAGTCTGTCCTTGACCGGCTTAGTCCAGTTTCATCAAGAAACCTATTGACTCAATTTAGCAAATATTCCCTCACCCTCAGTATGTGACACCCTGGGTATCTGATCAAATTCTTCCTCTCCCACTTCAAAATTTTAACACTCTGGACTTCCTTAAGCAAGAATCCTATTTAGTATATCTAGTAAGAATTCTCCCAACCCTGATGCTTTCTCTTCGTAATTTTCCATTCATTGACCCCCAACTCTATTTGTTGTTTATAAATCTCCATTTGTCCTTGTTGTATTCAAAGTGAGACTGGTCTCTATCCCCTACTGCAAAGTCCCCACTGCAGAAGTACTTCCCTCTGGAATAAAGTATTCTTTACTGTCTTTAACAAGTGTTATGAAGTATGTTTTTTTAATACCAAGAAGACCCAATATATGGCCTATAAAATTAGCAAAAATAAATCATTTAGTTAGTCTTTAGTTACCTTAAATTATACTGCAGTAGAGCATGAATAAATACAGAAATCAAACTGGTCAAAGGCTATCCTCATTCTCAATAATTTGGTCTATGACTTGACCTTGAGTTTCAAAGAACCAGCAGGGGACCACCTCACAAGGAAACTAATAGGAAATGGATAATCTAGAAAGTGCTATGAATCTTCTATGAAAAGCAATTGCAGATTTACGGTATGATAATTAAGACTTTACATTTTAGAGATTATACACTGAATGCACAGAAAGCTAAAGAAGCTTGACTGAACAGTCCTGAGACAGTTAATCAGTAAAACCAGAGTATTCTATTGCCCAGAGGGATTGTTATATAGATATAGGGAGACTATGAAGAGACTGTGAAATCAGGAATGGGCAGGTTAATATATGACGAGGTAAATGACTTCTGCTGTGTTGGAGAATATACAGAGTTTAAGCTGAAATTCTTTCCTTCTTGTCAAACATGACAGTGATGCCTATAATGCATTGCTGTTCCACATAGCACCAACGTGTGTGTGTGTGTGTGTGTGAGTGTGTGTGTGTATGTTTTGCACACGCATGTGCTAGTCACTCAGTAGTGTCCAACTCTTTACAACCCCAAGGACTAGCTCGCCAGGCTCCCCTCTGTCCATGGAATTCTCCAAGCAAGAATATTGGAGTGGGTTGCCATGCCCTTCTCCAGGGGATCTTCCCAACCCAGGGATTGAAGCCAGGTCTCCCACATTTCAGGGAGATTCTTTACTTTCTGAACCACAACTACAGAAACTCAGAACCTGTGCACAAAAAAGTCCACTCCTTGGGTAATTTGACGGCAGCCACAGGCATGTTTTAGAAGGTACATTAAAGTAGAACAGATATATTTATGATTCAGCATTGGTATTGTATTTGCTTAAAATTAAATCCAGGATAACCAGAGCTACACAAATAAAATTTTATCACAAACTTTGAAATATTAATTTTGGAAAATTAGAAAGAGATTCACAATTTTCTGAAACTGATAGATTAAAACTGAAAGAAAAAGAAAAGGTTCTACATCAAAGTAGTATAGAAAGGATATGACTAAAAAGTGGCTTCACAGATGTAGAACTTGCTCATTGTGGAACGATGACCTGCAAAAATCAGTACAGATATATTTTCATGTAAAACTGAGATAACAGCAATACCTGTTTTGTTGGATTTCTTTGTAGGTCTAAAATTGTTAAGGAAGAGAGGGAAGGAAAGCTGATTGTGTGGAAGTCATAGACTGCTGTGTAGTTCTAAGAAAGTCTCACAAGGCCAATGTTTTCAAGCCAAAGTTGCATGAAACAGGAGTTTCACATCTCTCAGTGATGGTTGGATTAGCAGCCATGCCATGCTCAGTCACTTGCTGGAGCTGTCATAGAAAGCATAGGTTCAGCATTTTAGCATTTAGGAGTGACCAGGGTTAGAGACCAGAGAAGGAAATTTTCATGGCTGTGACATAGGCACTGCACTAAGGAATTAATAGGCATTAGCTGATATGATCATTTTTAAACTATTTTTGAATTGTAAAGTCTTCTTCTTTAAACTTGGTGTATAATTACTCAATTTTGCATATAGCATAATATAAATGAACATTGCATCTAATCAATCTGTGGAACATTCAAACAGTTGGCAGTTTACTTTCCAGAACAGTTTGCTTTCCTGAATATTAGAAAGAATACAAATTTTGAGCATTTAAAATGCACAGGTTTTCAAATTGAAGAGATGCCTGAAGTTTGGAAAAGGCACCTGTCATTCTTCAACCACAACGGCTTCTTTTTATCTGTTTTATGTTTTGAATATCCAGGAGTAATCTCAAGAAAGAACTCAGTGTCTAACAAAAATTTGAAAACTATTGGTTTTTGTACTGATTATTCTATGAGAGTTATTAGAAAATGTTTTAAATTAACTGTTCATTTTCTCAGATGGTAAAGAGTCTGCCTACAATGCGGGAGACCCAGGTTCGATCCCTGGGTCCGGAAGATCCTCTGGAGAAGGAAATGGCAATCCACTCCAGTACTCTTGCCTGGAAAATCCCATGGACGGAGGAGCCCAGTAGACTACAATTCATGGGATCGCAAACAGACACGACTGAGTGACTTTGCTTTTTTTTTTTTTTTTGCATTGGCTTCTTTTTTTTTTTATTTATTTTTTATTGTTTTTGCCATACATTGTCATGATATCACCATGGGTTTACATATGCTTCCCCTCTGGAACCCCCCTCCCTCCTCCCTCCCCCCCGGGAAATCTCGCTGCACCAGTCCCCAGCATCAATCCTGGGCTGGCGATTGATTAGACACATGACAATTAACATGCTTCAGTGCCCTTCTCCCATATCATCCCACCCTTACCCTCATCCACAAAGTCCACGAGTCTATTCTATACATCTGCGCTCCTTTTGTTGTCTCGCATGTTGGGTTCTCGTTACTGTCTTTCTAAATTCCATATATATGCGTTAATATACTGTATTGTTGTTTTTGCTTCTGGCTTACTTCATTCTGGATAATGGGCTCCAGTTTCGTCCATCTGAGTAGAATTGCTTCAAATGAATTTTTTTTTAATGCTGAGTAATATTCCATTGTGTATATGTACCACAGCTTTCTTATCCATTCATCAGTTGATGGGCATCTAGGTTGTTTCCATGTCTTGGCTATTGTAAACAATGCAGCGATGAACATTGGGGTACACGTGGCTCTTTCAATTCTGGTTTCCTCGGTGTATATGCCCAGCAGTGGGATTGCTGGGTCATATGGCAGGTCTATTTGCAGCTTTTTAAGGAACCTCCACACTGTTTTCCATAGTGGCTGTACTAGTTTGCATTCCCACCAACAGTGTAAGAGAGTTCCCTTTTCTCCACATCCTCCCCAGCATTTATTGCTTGTAGACGTTTTGATGGCAGCCATTCTGACTGGTGTAAAGTGGTGACTTTGCTTTTAGTAATAAGAGTCATGAGTCATATTAACTTAATAAAAAGCAAGACAAAGATGCTGAAAGTCTTGAATTTGTAGTCTCACAGTCATGAAAACAAAGCCATATCTCTGGGTTTTCAATTATGAAGGGAAATTAATGCCCCAATAGCACTTACTCCTGCCTGATGGTCCTAGACATTATTGTAATAAACAGGATGCTCCATTTTTTTTATAAGATCATTAAACTTCCCATCTCTTTTATGAGTTATGAATAGATTATATTGTAGTTCCTAAACAATGATTTCCCATTATACAACACTGAAGTTTTATAAACATATTTTAAAAACACTCCTCTTCCTATTCATATTTAGCTTCTAATCTACGAATAAAGAAGGCCCAAGCTTTTACATATTCTATTTATGAGCTCTCTTTTATTTATAACTAGTGGAATTATTCCATTAATCTTTAACCCATGAATTTCTATTTTTTTCTCCTTGTCAAGAAACTCTCAATTCAAATTATCAACAATAAGCCCCATAGTACCAACATTAAATTATGACCTTAATAAGTTTATAGATTATATTTTTTATTTCATCAGCAAGGTCACCCATGAACATGCTTAACAATTTCATGTGCCTTTGGAAAGTCATTCAAAATTCCCTCAACCTACAGCTAAAACCGAGGCTGACACTGAACCACTAATAGTACTCTTGGGACCTTAATACTTTTCTACCTGTGAATCTAAGTCTCAAATGATTTCTACCACACACTTCCCGTAAGATTATATCATGTGGAAATAAAGTCAGTGCTAAAAAAAGTAAAAACTACCTATTGCTTTGTCTATACTTGTCATTCTGTCACAGTCCAGAGTATCCAGATGAAATTAAACTGTTATCTTTGTTCATTTTGATCCTAACATAATAGGAATAACACATGACTTCCTTGTTATAGTAGAAGAATGCTATAAATCACTATGTACTAGCATATAAAATTCTAAATGCATTGAGTAGAACAGAAATTCATAATGGGGTTTTACTGAATATGGAAGAAGGCCAAGAAAGCATACATTTCTGAATTTGAAAGTAAAGGACCTAGAGAAAGCAATCCCTGTCATCTCATTCTGAGCACATCAGTTCAACAGAATCATTGCAAAAACAACCTATAACGTTAGTATTATGCATAGTTATTTTCAAAGTTTTAATAAATTAGATATATTTCTTGTCACAAATAGTGTAAAAGTACCATTCTTGTTTCTGCAAAGAGATGCATACATTTCACAAGTCAGACTAGGTATTTAAATTTAATTTTATGTATTAATTTTTCATGCCTAAACCATATTTTATGTTTCTACCTATGTTCACAAAATATCCACCAAATATTTACATTACTGTTATGTAATGTATAGCCATCTTTGACAACTCATTCTTTATAATAAACAATATGAAGAATAAAGTCATTCTAATCAAAATTATTTTTCATATTTATATAATTGCTTTATTCTAAAACCAAAGCCTTCACATTTTGTTTTACAGGGAATAAAAAATAAAGAATCTTAAAATCCTTACAAAGAATATATCAATATTGGTAAAAACTTTAGAAAGAAATTGTGATTATACAGATGCACTACCAATTTTACTGTAGCAGAAGAAAGCAGTACATACCAGTGGATACTAAAGAAATACAAATGAATTAATATATCTGGCTTAGTGCTTAAAAATAAATACTTTCTCAGCCACTCTACTGCTGACGTGCTGGAGCTGGATAATTCTTTGTCAGTGGAGCTGTCCTGTGAACTACAGAGTATTTAGCACCATTCCTGGCTTCTATCCACAAGATGCCAGTAGCACCTCCCCACCCCTCCCCAACTCCCCTTCATATATGCTTGAAGCTGGGACAACCAAAAATGTCTCCAAACCTTGTCAAATATCCCCTAGGGGCATAATAGCTGTCAGATGGGAAACACAAGAGAAAGATAATATAGCAACATATAACTCAATAAGGAATAGAAATAATAATTGCATAGTTAAATCTGATTCCTTACTATATACTAATCAGCCTACTGACTACTTTCATAAGTATTCTTTAATTTCATTCTTAACACTTCTATGAGAGTCTACCATTATCCCATTCTATACATGAGAAGTAGCCTTAGAGCTTAAAATGTGTCAAATCCCACAGTTATTTCATAAGATCAGATTCTTTCCCAGATTTTTCTAATACCAGAGCCAGTGCTCTTAGCCATTTTACTGCTCCTGACTGATCATGCATGGGACAGTAAATTAAGTGATGCCATCAACTTACGCGCCTTATTACATAACCTGAATGTAGGACTTTTTAAAAGACTGCAAACAAAGGGTGGTATCTATTGCCCAGTGCATTGGAGGAAAAGAAATAAATTGTAGTATTGTACACTCAGCAGGACTTTTCAGACTTAGGACTCCTTGCCATTGCCTCCACTTCACTTTTTGTAGCTAATCCCTGTGTTTAACAGTTCTTACCTGTCCTACCTGCATGGTAGACAAGTAGTAAACTTTTCTCTTGAGATTGGAACCAAATTACTATAAGTATGATTTAAAACCATTACTACAGCTATATTTTAGGTTGACCTGTAACACTGAATTCATTTTCAAAGCTGTTTATAACCACTGTTGATTTTATATACTATCTTCATCCCTGATCTCAAATGTTACATTCCTGATTTGTATTATTACAAAATAATGAACAATGTAGGGCTTCCCTGGTGCTGCAATAAACTATCAGCCTGCTGATGCAGGAGTCCCAAAAGACTAAGGTTCGATCCGTGGGTCAGGAAGATCCCCTGGAGTAGGAAACGGCAACCCACTCCAGTATTCTGGCCTGCAAAATTCCATGAACAGAGGAGCCTGGTAGGCTACAATTCATGGGGTCACAAGAGTCGGACACAACTGAGCACAGCACTGTCTATCTCACGATCAGTGTCCTCCTCACAAGAAGAGGTTCCAGAGAATAAGCAGTTCTTTTTTTTTTATTCAATTGTTTCTGCTTATATTCTCATCCATACTGAATAAACAGATGAAACACCATAAAGATACTAATAAAACTAGATTATCTTGGCAAGAAGATTGCTGTCAAAGCTCAGAATTGTCACATACATTTGCAATATCCTACCTCCCCTCTCCCTTGCCCTCAGGTAAAAGGATAAAGGAACAAGGAAAGAATTGAACGTCACCAGTACTTAACAGCAATTACTAATTTAGAATAAAGCTTATTTTGCTTACTCGTATCTCAGCTTTATCAAGGAGGCCTACAAACCTCCGTAAATTATAGTAAGGAAGAAAGTAAGCCATTAAAGTAGGAGCAAAATTTTATGCAGCTGGAAAACAAAGTAGGTAGATGTAAAGAAACAGAAAGAAGGAGGCTAGTATTAATATAATCCTGCATATGAAGAAGTCCTAATTATTTGCTAGGGTAGCACACACTCTCCATGAACTCTTGGAGAGTTCTTGGTACACTCTGATTCTGATTATGTTTTTAAGACCTGCTTCTTTTGCTTTATGCAACTCCCCCTTATTACACCTGACTGTTGCATGATACATTGCTATGCTGTGCTAAATTTCTTCAGTTGTATTTGATTCTTTGTGACCCCATGGGTTCTAGGTCAGGCACTTCTGTCCATGAGATTCTCCAGGCAAGAATACTGGAGTGGGTTGTCATGACCTCTTCCAGGGTATCTTCCCAGCCCTGGGATTGTGTCTCTTACATCTTCTGCATTGGCAGGCAGCTTCTTTACCACTAGCGCCACCTAAGAACTATCATGCATATATCACATAACAGTGACATAAGCTACTGTTTTGATCACCTTGGCTGCCCTAGCTCTCACTACCAGAGATAATGCTTCAATGAACATTATCAAACATAGCTCCTGATAAGAACTATGTGAGAGTTTCTCTTATTTATAAGAATGAAATAGCTAGATTATATGGTCATGGCATATTTATTTTCACCAAACTGTTTTTCTAATAGCTACTGCAATGGGGGAAAAACTCCATCAGTTATATAAATCATAGAATTATTTGGAGCAGCATTCTCCAAACTATTACTTGAAAAAAAAAAAGACTCCTAAAAATATTAATAGGTGTTTTAGGAGAAAGTAATATAGAAAAATGTATATTTGAGTCTCAAACAACGCATGGAGTTAGAGGCACACACCCTCCCCTCAGTTGAAAATCTGAGCATAATTTAGAGTTGGCCCTCCATCTATGCCACTCTTCTGAATTTGTTGTTTGGAATCAGGAGATTCAATTAACTTCAGATGGTGTAGAATTATAAAATTTACTATTGAAAATATCTTCATGTAAATGGACCAGGTTTTCAAGGTCAGCTGTATTTGCAAAATTTTCTCTTAACTAAAGAGGTCAATCCACTGAAGAACTGCCCACGGCATTTTTAACGTGCTAAGGCTCTGTAAATGACTTACATTGCCTCTTGATCTTTTACATTAACACTGCAAATGATAAAAAAAAAAAAGAGGCAAGTAGGTAAGCTCATTTTCCCAAATATATTTGAGCTCAAAGCATATATTTTTCAGATATTTTTAACGACATCTTCTGACATATTTATAATTTATAGAATACAGTTTAGGAAACATTGTATTAGCAAAAATTACTCAGAATGAAACATAATGAATCTTGATACTGAGATCCAAAAGATGTGTTCCTATAGAGTCCATGTAAAAATAATATGTAATTATATCTTCAATATCCCTAATGACATATTGATATATTTCATAGACTTTATTTTATTTTTATTTTTTTTTAATTTTTTTTACTTTATTGTGTTGGTTTTGCCATACAATGACATGAAACCGCCATGGGTTTACATATGCTCCCCCTCCAGAACACCCCTCCCTCCTCCATCCCGATTCCCTCCCCCTGGGACATCTCGGTGCACCAGCCCCAAGCATCAACCCTGGGCTGGCGATTGATTTCACATATGATAATTAACGTGTTTCATAGACTTTATTTTAATATGAACTAAGTAAAGTGGACTTAGTAAATAGCTAATTTACGAGTTGATGACGAAATATAGCTCAGATACATAGCTCTCTGATATTGTGGCTTAATTTGGGCAAAGCACAGAGGAATAAATTAAACTGCCTAGACTTTAACTAATATGTTATAACTATCATCATCTCTTAGAAAATAAGTTTTTGATAGTTTCTAGATGGCATGAGATAAAATATGTATGTGTGTGCATGCTCATTTGCTAAGTCATGCCGGAATCTGTGACCCCATGAACTGCAGCCCACCAGGCTCCTCTGTCCATGGGATTTCCCAGGTAAGCTGCTGGGGTGAGCTGCCATTTCCTACTCCAGGATAAATATAAATATATATATATATATATATATATATATATATATATATATACACACACATTTCTGAGTAAATAATTACATTGCACTTAGTATTCTATACCACCAACTAAATTTGAAACTATAAACTAAAACAATCACATGAAGAGAATTAAGAAATTAGGGAAAATAAGTGTTTTCATCTCAAACCCCGATTTTTTTTTAAGTGATATACACTTTTATATGTAAATATAAATGTAAACCTTAAGGTCATTTTTTGGATGGTGAGAATGTATCTCAGTCAACTTAGCAAA
Source organism: Antilocapra americana (assembly GCA_007570785.1). Lineage (NCBI taxonomy): Eukaryota > Metazoa > Chordata > Mammalia > Artiodactyla > Antilocapridae > Antilocapra > Antilocapra americana. Next base: position 30,050,413 of record ML660197.1, on the reverse strand, counting down.
TTTGGAGTTAACAATTGTTCGGTTCTGAGGGCAATATAGCTCTAAAGCAGAAGGAAAGAAATTTTATTTTAACTCTTCTTAAAAGATATCAATGTATACTGTCCACTATTTAACCCATGAGAAAATTCAAGATTGCATTTAAAATATGCACTCTTTCATGCAGTAGTTTATTTAAGCTGATAAGTGAACTTTTCTCTAACATTAGTTGTCTAGACAATTTAACTTCCATTTTAGAAACACACTCTCAGAGGTAGAGATAGTCAGTTCTTTGTCACCACAGATAAAATAAGCTCACAGCCAAGAATACCAGAGCACTATTTTTGTCAGGTGCTTATCAACATTTATGTTGTCACCCTGTACCAGCAGAACATTTAACAGATCTACTGCATCAAAGTTTCCTAATTATCTGATATCTATTTTTATATTTCCTCAATGACTCTCCCTACAAAAAGTCACAAAGTGACATAGAATGTGGAGTAAAAATATTTTTTAAACCAAATATATTATTTCCAGATTATGTGTTTTTAAAGTAAAATCTAAAGTAATTAAACTTCCAATTCAATTTATAATAAATTTTGCTATCTTGCTTCACAACAAGCACTGAAACATATACTGAAATGAATATTTACATATATTCCTCCAGAAATAAACTGCACAAAACACCAATAAACATCAAATGGAAAACAACTCATCAAGTTATGCTCTGCAGACATTCACTTTTTATCACTTTGTATGTACCTCTGGTACAGTGCCATTACTGTATCTTAACCATTGGTTTCTGGATCTATCACACAATATATGTTCAACTTCAAAGCATACGAAGGACCCTATTAGTTGAAATTCTCAAGGCCAAGAAATTTAGGAAAGAATGAAGAGTCAAGTGAAGAAGGAAAGAAATAATGGACCACAAAATAATTATTAGTTTTAGGTATACCAAACTCATTTTTTCTTTACATTAAAGCAAATCTTTTCCCAGGCACCTTTGTGACAACTCAATTCTTCATTTTGATATGTTCTTCTCATTAATGAAAATGTAATCAAGTGGTTTCTGATACATGAATTAGCTTGGCTGTGGAGTTGACAGAACATGAACTTGTTTGGCACAGGCTTATCTAAAAGAGTCATATCAGATAAGTCTGAGTGCTAACACTGTAAGTCACAACGCTGGGAAACGTGCTTTGGCAAGCTCTCCAAAACCCTGCCTCTCTTCATGGAAATAATAACAAATTTCAATTTTTATAAGTCTGATATGTAAGTGATATATAAATACCAAAGGAAAAAATGTACTTAGTGCTTTGCACTGAATTTATAAAAAATACTAATATATAGTATATCCTATATAAGTGCTGAAATTCACTTATGTGAATTATTATTATTCACATAATTATTTACTTATGTGAATTATTCTAGGAGGGTCAGTGTCTTCTAAAACTTCCATTGTTGTCCTCTGATTCTTTGTTTCTGGTAAATAAATACAGCTTTAGTTGATGCTTTCAAAGCATTTCTAATATTGTGACTTGAAAAATAGGGCATCAGGAAACACCCATACATCCAAAATGAATTCTGAGGGAATGACAGATATCAGGGAGCTTCACAAAATGAACACAGTGTTCTCTTACATAATTATTATCTTTCTTTTTTTGTCGTTTTCCTTTAAGAGTTGAAGAACTCATAAACAGAATAAATATCTGTTAATTTATTAATTTTGAAAATTTAAGTAATTCATAGTACAAAACAAATTTTTTAGAAGTCATTTAAAGGAAAAATTTTTAGAATAACCAAGATTTTGTAATATAATTTAAAAATACAGTATAAAGAATCTTCCAATACATTCATCTAGCTTTAGGCATCATGGTATCTAATCCCCATTCAGAATTCCCTACTACATATTTTGGATGGGAGGGCAATTTTGTCAGTTGCCTGATAAATTAAAGTACAACACGTAGCATCAAGCTACTGTTTTGAACTGACAAACGAAATGCAATAATGATTTCGAAAAGGTCACAGGAAAAGAAAGAAATGGTGAAATCCTATCTTTGAGCTCATACCTTGAAGACGAACACCTGGACGATTCACCACCAAATTTATATCTTAATAATACTGAGAAACAAGCTCAGAAAAATCTCCTATTTTGGTAAGGCACCTGAACAAAGAACCAGATAGTCTATACATCACTGCTGGAAAGTGTGTCCACAGTACTTCAAATCTTACCACTTCCCATGAGTTAAAAGGGTTCTAAGTCATCACAGAAAAATAAGAAGCAAGCAAAAAACACACAGTGACTCAGAGAAGACTACAAAGAAAGGGGTTAGCTACTAAGCCATGGGAAAGACTGCATCAAGTATCCAGAGAAGATCAACTATTGCTTAAAATACAAATTTTTAACACATCCTCACAATCTAACAAAGTATCTGTTACAGAACGTGAATAAATTGCTCCTAAAGGTGAAAACAGAAGAAAAAGTTTTTAACCAAAACACACTAAGTTCACATTAGAAGAACAGGAGAGACTATACATAACCCAACTGTATGATGGTCCTATTTGTGTATAACTTTATGCTTTCACAAACAATGTACAATTGCCCAGAATTTATTAAAAGATGACATAGTGAGTTTCAGTGGTAGTGATACAAGTATCATAAGGTGATATGCAATGCATGAGATGTCTTCAGAGGATGGGGACATTAATTTAAATGTTTTATAATAGAAAAATTAGGTTAAAATTATTTCCCATAAGTCTTAGAGCTATGCTGTCCAATAGCCAGTAATCATATGTAACTGTTTACATTTGGATTCAGTAAAATGGAATAAATTTAAAAATTCAGTTCCCCAATCACATTTGCCACACTTCAATAGTTTAATAGTCCCATATGACTTGAGGTTACCATATCAAACACACCAGGTATTGAACAATTCCACAGGACTGAAAGAGAGCTGGAGTGTATACAATCTGTAACAGGAATGCTGTGGTGAATAGCAACAGAAAACTTGACTGACAAAGATTAAAAGTGAAGTTTCTTTTTCTGTAATAGAAAAAGTGCAGTGGTAGGTACTTGTGAACATTAATTTGGGTGCAAAATGGTGACAAAAAGAAAGCAGACTCTTTCTGTATTTCTCTTCCACTACCCTTATAGGTTTTGTAGGTTGCTTTTCCCTTATACTTTTTTACCTCATGAATGCAAAATGGCTGCTGCAGATCTGACGTTCTTCCACATTCAAAATAGGAAGAAGTATAGAAATCGGAGTAGAGTCTACACTTATTCTTTGATTAGGCAAACACTTTCCTAGAAATCCGTTGGAGATTTCCATTTATATCTCCTTGGCAAAATTTATGCCATGTGGCCACCTTTATTGGATAGGAAATCTACCCAAGAAGACTGGGAGAACAATCTCGGAAAAATCAGGGTTCTATCAGCAAGAAAAAATAATGAGGGAAATAAGTTTTAAAAGATAGTTATAGTGCTTATCATAGATTTTCTTAAGATCTATTCCTAACAAATCAAAAGAGGAAAAAATGAGTGGCATTAGTGGTAAAGAACCCACCTGCAAATGCATGAGACTAAGAGACACAAGTTTGATCCCTGGGTCAGGAAGATCCCCTGGAGAAGAGCATGGCAACCCACTTCAGAATTCTTGCCAGGAGAATCCCATGGAAGAGGAGCCGGGCAGGCTATAGTCCATGGGGTCGCAAGAGTCAGACACGACTGAAGTGACATAGCACAAGAAGAAAAAAATTTTAAAGAGGGAAAACCAATGCTGAAAAATTAACCTCTTTTTTGTTGGCCATGGCCATGTAAGGAAGCAGTTTTTATTTTTATTTATTTTTTTTTATTATTGTTTTTGCCATACATTGTCATGATATCACCATGGGTTTACATATGCTTCCCCTCCGGGTCCCCCCTCCCTCCTCCCTCCCCCCCGGGAAATCTCGCTGCACCAGTCCCGAGCATCAATCCTGGGCTGGCGATTGATTAGACATATGACAATTAACATGCTTCAATGCCCTTCTCCCATCTCATCCCACCCTTACCCTCATCCACAAAGTCCACAAGTCTATTCTATACATCTGCGTTCCTTTTGTTGTCTCCCATGTTGGGTTCTCATTACTGTCTTTCTAAATTCCATATATATGTGTTAATATACTGTATTGTTGTTTTTGCTTCTGGCTTACTTCACTCTGGATAATGGGCTCCAGTTTCGTCCATCTGAGTAGAATTGCTTCAAATGAATTTTTTTTTAATGCTGAGTAATATTCCATTGGAAGCAGTTTTTAAATCCATACAAAAAGTTAAAGTTTTTTTTTAATCCATTCAAAAATTTTGAAGTTATATTTAAAGTTATTAGTATATGCATTCCAACAAAAGTGCTGAAATTTAATCAAAGGAGATTAATACTTACTTTTTGTGGGTAACTTTTTGTGATATATTCCTCACATGGTACTATTTAATATAGAAATGAATTTCCCTACCTGCCAACATGACCATTTCTTTAAGCATTTAGGCTAAGACTTTTGTCAAAACTAGTTTTGTTCAAACAGATAAAGCTAAGAGTCTCAACATTTACTAAGGAATAAGTATTGCATGAGATAATTGTAAGTAAATAGGAAACCAGCTTGCTTTTTATCCTAAAGAGGAAAGGCATTACGAATAGATATTGTAGTGTTCTGCATGAAAACTTATTTTAAAACATGTGTCAGAAGAGATCCTGAATGTTTCACAAAGTAGTAAAATAAATAAAAGTAAAACTCTATTCCCTTAAATTCATGTATTTTCTGTGGTAATATTAGGAAAATTTGAAGCGGCTTTGAGTAAACAGTTCAAATATGTCAGGTGAGTTGTATGCTCAGTAAGACACAAATAATACCTATTTCATGAGGTTATTACATTCTAGACCATCCTCAGGGAGATGCAGTTTTTAAGACAAAGCACATTATAATGAAGCATATTAAGCAAACCACAAATGTAAAGACAATTCATAATAAATAGTTACCAAAAAATAGTTGCCGCCACTAGCAATAAGGCTGAATTTTAAAATCTGCATTGTATTGTGTCCTAATTAATGCAAATGTTATCCTAATTTGAAATAAAAGCAAGAAAGTCAAAAATAGAAAATACCTTGTATATTTATTTCTAGGGAGGTAGTAGATGTTAAACAGAAGAAAAGGAATTATTAGTTAGTGGACTGAATAGTGTCCCTTAAAAAATTCTCCCATTAGGTAGGATTGATTCTCGGGGCTGGTGCATCGAGATTTCCCGGGGAGGGGGGGGAGGAGGGAGGGAGGAGGGAGGAGTTTCGGGAGGGGGAGCATATGTAAACCCATGGTGATATCATGGCATTGTATGACAAAAACAATAAAAGGGAGGGAAAAAAAAAAAAGAACAATCTTGGAGGAAAAAAAAAAAATTCTCCCATTAAAGCCCTATCTACCAGCACCTCGGACGTAATTGTATTTGGAGACAGGTCGTTAATGAAGTGATTAAGTTCAAGCTAGGCCATTAGGGTGGAGTTACAATCCACTAGAGACTGGTATTCTTATGGGAAGAGGAAATGTCATCACATGAAGGGACACCAGGGATGTATGTGCACAAAGGAAAAGACCACGTAGGAAGAAAAGAGAAAGTTGTCATCCCCAAAGCAAGGAGAGAGACCTCGGAGGAAACCACAATGCTCACATCTTGATCTTGGACTTCTAGCCTGCAGAACAGATACGCTAAGTGTCTTGTTTAAACTTCTCAATCTGTGATATTTTGTCATGGCAGCCGTAGCAAAGTAATACACTGAGAATGAATGAAAATGGAGTGAATATCTCAGATGTTTCAAATAATGTGCTCTTCTTGGGTGGTGAGAAGGGAGAGGGCTTTATTTTTTCAATTATATAATACAAAACTTTGGTTAATTATTCCTGGAAGTTTTTGCAGCTGTGCCGACTAAAATTTAGCCACTAACCACATGTGGCTACTTAAGTTTAGCATAATTAAAATTAAATAAAATTAAAGCTTTGGTTCTTCAGCCATGCTAACCACAACAGCTATCATAAGGAAATGTTCATGTTCAATAGCTAAGCAAACAATCAGAGCATGTATGAACATGTTGGCTACCATGGATTATACCAACAGAGATAATGCTGCCAAAGTCATATGCTTGCAAATGACCCTCACATAAACAAATCAGCATGTTATATCTCTACAAGGTATAGCTATACCATGGTACTTTACAAAATAACAATAATGAGTGTAGTAAATAGAAAAACAGAAGTCAAGGTAAAAATCTTGCCCTATACTAGAGATTTCTTTGCGGGGGGGAACTAATAGTTTATTATAAGATATTTATCAAGATAGGTTGTTGGTTGAAATACCAAGTTAAAAATGTCTTTTATAAAGAAAATTGTATTACGCATTTGAGGCATAAAATTAAATATGTAAACATATATATGCAATGCCTAAAAAGTAAAAGGAATTTAATAAAATAAATTGAAATTCACTTGTAAAAGAGCAATATATTTTTGTGCAGCAAATAAAATTACTCTAAATCATAATAGTTCATAGTCACTAAGTCTAAATCATAAAATGTAATCAAAGATAGAGTTCATTGATAAAGTCGAAGTGTTAGTCACTCAGTCATGTATGAAGCTTCGAGACCCCATGAACTGTAGCCCAACAGGGTTCTTCCATTCACGGAATTCTCCAGGCAAGAATGCTAGAGGGGGTTGCCATTACCTTCTCTAGGGGATCTTCCTGACCCAGGGATGGAATCTGGGTCTCCTGCATTGTAGGCTGATTCTACATTGTAGACCAAGTCTCAGAGCCATCTGAGCTGCCAGGGAATATCCAAAGAGATGTGCAGTGGGCAGGATAAATGCTTCTTAAAAAAATCTTTTCACTGTGGTGAGTTGCTTGACACACTAGAAACTCCTATATTTCCACTTCTCAAATCTAATTTAATGCTTTTCTGTGCCAAATGCAAAATTCTTGGCAGAAGACTGTTTTTGTCAGTTTTGAATTCTCTAGCAATGAAGGCATGACTCTAAACTTTAGACCCAGGGCTCTCTAAAAAAAAAAAACAGTAAAGTGTTGATACAGATTATTAAAGATTATTTCCTAGACAGATACAATCTATACCAGAAATTTTGTTATTATTTCCCTCTGTACCTTCAAAAAATTTCTACTCTAAAAATCTATGTAGTGTCTTTGAAACTGCTTATTAAAACCTAATTTGAATAGATATTTTTGTAAGAGGGAGAGAGATTAACACTTCAATATATTCGGTAGAGCAATGTATAAAATGTATGAGGGTGGGGGGCAGAAAACTTGAAATATCAGGCTGAAGAGTTAAGTAAGAGCAAAATCAAGAGGCCTCTGGGATAGGTAAATCCCCATTATATCAGGACCATGTAGCCAAGTCTGTCCAACTTACTATAAATGGAAATATGTGTTGTAATTTCTGGGCGATTGCAATATGGAACCAGTGTATAACACAGCACTTCCACCATTCTCTTTCCTTAAATGGTAATTTGGGAGGCCTTCAGGGATACAGTAGCCACAGTTTAGGGAGGAGTAAGGAGGCTTCCCTGGTGGCTCAGACAGTAAAGCATCTGCTTGTAATGTGGGAGACCCAGGTTTGATCCCTGGGTCGGGAAGATCCTCTGGAAAAAGGAAATGGCAATCCACTCCAGTACTCTTGCCTGGAAAATCCCATGGACGGAGGACTCTAGTAGGCTACAGTCAATGGGGTCGCAAAGAGTTGGACATGACTGAGCGAACAACAGACAACCAACCTATACTGACTCTTTCTTGGAAGAGAAATAAGCCTGCACTTTGTTAAGCTTTTCTTCCTTGTATCTATGACTACAGGATTCATCTACTGCCTGGTTTTCCTAACCAATGAAGTCCATTATTTATTTATTTTTATTCTACAGAGATATTTGTGATTAGCCTTTATTTCACATGCAGTTGACTAGACAAATAAACTTATTGTATAAATGACTTTTAAAGCAGATATCTGTAAGCAGCTTCACACAAGTTAGTGTCTACACTTAGGCGCAATTTTAAATCTAGGTCATGTGACATTGTTGAGTAGCTGAAGAGCCAAGAGATTCCTGAGGTGCTCTGCAATTTGAATAAGTCCTCAGTAAAGGAGCTTCCCTGGTGGCTCAGATGGTAACGAATCTGCCTGCAGTGTGGGAGACCTGGGTTTGATTCCTGGGTTGGGAAGACCCCCTGGAGGAGGGCATGGCTACCCATTCCAGTACTCTTGCCTGGAGAATCCCCACGGACAGAGCAGCTTGGCGGGCTACAGTCCATGGGGTTGCAAAGAGTTGGACACAACTGAGCAACTAAGCACAGCACAAAGGAGACCAGAGCCTGAGCATATCGAAGCCACAGAAGAGAAGAATATAGTATATGGAAGTTTCCAAATCAGATTCAAGGTGTTCCACCTATTAGTACAGAGATATATTTACACGCAACACAAAGAGGTACACAAAAATCCACCCTGGCACACACACACATACACACACAAATATAAAGACATACACACACACACACACACACACACACACACACACACACAAACATACACACGCTGGTAAACAACTTGGGCATTCCTAGGAGTTTCATTTTTACACCAGCATTTTCACAAAAGTACAATTTTTATCTTTAAATCTACCTTCCGAATCTGTTTACAGATAGAGAATGAGATAGGCAATTGTTTCTGAAACTAGCACTACCATTATGGTGGTATTTCTCGGGTCAAGAAACTCTTTCATGGAAACTTTCATTTGCAGAAAGGAAGCAAGGGAAGGTAATTGAAAAAAGGAAGTAGGTTTAAGTCACTTAATATTTCCAAGTAGCTTTTACAACTGCAGTTGGGCTTGAGAACACTAGTATATTTATTGATTTTCTTTTGTATTTTGTTTTCAGGAAGCCCTTATTTACCATAAACTGAATGCAATGACTTGTAATAGGCTTAAGAGTGGTCTAATGTCGAAGAAAGCAGAAATCCCTGTCCTCACTGAACAAAGATGGAAAATAATGTGAATATTAATTTAAATTGTACCTTAAGATCAATTTCTATTAATATTATCTTGGACTAGTCAGTATTTAAATAATGCAAACTATATTTTCAAGTCTAATCATTTATGCAACAGTCCCCAACCTTTTTGGCACCAGGAAGCAGTTTCTTGGAAGACAAATTTTCCATGGACCAAGGTGGGGAGGAATGGTTTCAAGATGATTCAGTGTATTATATTTATTGTGCACTTTATTTCTATTATTATTGCATTGGCTCCATCTCAGATTATCAGGCATTAGATCCTGGAGGTTGGGACTCCTGATTTGTGGTATCCTTACTTCATAAATTACATTGCATTTGACTTTGTATCATTTTACTATATGTCCACTCAGGTATTGTTACAAATTTTATGGACAAGACTGTATCTTCAATAAAATTATGAAGAATAACAGCTTATTTTATGTGTCCTAAGATTCTTTATTATAGGATCACAAGCAAGCTATCAACATTAAATAAGCTTTAAAGTGGGCTTCTCCATGGCTAGTACAAAAATGATCTGTACTAAAATATTAAGTTTGCTCCCTCTGGAAACAAAAAGGGCACCCTGATCTATAAACCAATTGAAGTACTTAAATAGTCATTCAATACTGAGTAGCATTTGCTCAGCTTTAGCTTAACAGCAATGGAAAAATCCAAGAAAGATAAGAAATCACCACACTATAGATTTAAGACATAGCAATGCTGCTGATTATTCTCATAACTGAGTCCCTTTTTCCCAGTTTCTCAATAAAAGACATTTTAAAATTTTGTCTATCATTGGACTATGCTCATAACCAGCTAGTCACCTTGTCAGGATGGAGTTTATTATAGGATTTAAATAAGTCCTAGCTTTTGAAGGGTGTATGTTACATTATGGGGTTAGAAATAGTGTATGAAATCACAATTTTATATTAATAAGCATGATGAAAACACTGCCAACTTACATGTCATCTGTTCCCACCTTTTGTAAGAAAGTTAACCATAAAAAGGAAGTTTGTGATGTGCAGTTTAGTCCCACAGGGGTTAAGAAAAAAAGTACCAAATAAAATTAAGTGAATTCCCCTTTGTCTATAGTAATATGTTTCAAATAAACACCCAAAGGTGAAAGAGTTACTGTTTATCCTTACAACTATATCCAATTTTGAACATGAAGCTCCTTGACCTTTTCTATAAAAATCTGATTCTGTCAACAAGTCCAATACCTTTAAATAATATTTGTAACTCAGAACTGCTTATTGGAAGGGTCATGTAACTATTCTGCTGTTTGATCCTCAAAGAACTACACAAATTACATATATAATTTCACAAAGAAGCAAGATCTCATGAATCAATTCATACACATCAGCCACGGGCAGGGCCAGTTGGTCTGCTCCAGACGTCCCACCCTAAACTCTGTTTTTATTCAATTTACTTTGCAGATTATAAAGCATTTTAAAATCTTAAGGCTGTACTGATGATACAATTTGTTTCCTGCAGCCACTTCTTCCCCTCCTAATAGCAAAATTATTTTTAAAGTAATCATCAAAAATAGAACTTAAAAAACATGCCCTTAACAATTAATCACATAATATTTAAGTTTCTGAAAAAAAAGTGTTACTTTTGCCATTTTCAACGCTTGTCTCTATGTTAATACATTTTAACAACCTCTGTTTGCAACTGCCTAACAAGTTTTCTATTTTCAAACCATAATCTCATAGCATTTCCGTTTTGCAGATGAACATATAGACCCCTATATGGACCATCCTTTGATAAATTGATCTAATCAGCTTTTATCTTAGTAGTAAGAGAGCTCATGGAACACTATCCATAATATGATTTTCTATGTGAAAAAAAAATGAAAATGAATTGATCTTGTTGTCTTTGTACTGTGTTCACATGTGCGTGCTCAGCAGCTCAGTCACGTCCGACCCTTTGCGATCTCCTCCAAGTTCCTCTGTCCATGGGGTTTCCCAGAAAAGAATACTGGAGTGGGTTTCCATTTCCTTTTCCAGGGGATCCTCCTGACCCAAGGATCAAACCTGTGTCTCTTGCTTCTCTTGCATTGGCAGGTGGATTCTTTAACACTGAGCCACCTAGGAAGCTCCAGTTTATTTGTAGAAATACCTTATTGATTAAGGTAAAATGTTACATTCTCAGTCTTATAAGTCAAACATGAATATATTTTGTTCTAAATTCAATAATTTTAAAAAACATTGGTGGCCAAAGAAAAAGTAAACATGATAATTAAAATTTTAATATATGGAAATATAATATTATATAAATTTGATACATAATGGACTATATTAGTATCTAACCCTTCTAAAATTATGTGGAGATATTTTATATTCCAGGAGATAATTCATCTCTTGGCTTTTGCTTTTCCTCCCATTTCTCTTTGTTTACAACACAGATCCTTGCTAATATTATTTCATTCAGAACAAAGGATTTTAAAACAAAAAAGGACTCATGTTCTTTAAATATTATATTATTATCTCTTCTTAGCGAGAAATCATAAAGTTTCTCTTGATAGTGTCCTCCTACTATTAAGATAAATTGGTAAGACCAATTTATCAAACAAAGGAGTCTTCATATCCATCTATCCATCTGTGAAGCAGAAATGCTATGAGAATATGGTGTTAAAAATAAGTAGAGACCATGTATAAGCAGATTCAAAAAGTTATAAAGTTATTGAAGAACATTAGCGACACTATATACCTATAACATATTACAGATAAACTGTGGAAAATAGACAAAAGATAAATTAACAGAAATTTACAATAAATCTTTTGGAGCTTTTTTCATCAAGCTTAAAATCTTAGAACTACTTCACCTTTCTTTATCTCATTTTCATTTCATGGAAACATACACTTGCCCACAGTAAAGCCCAGAAACTGAAAATGGCCTCATAAACACCTTCAACATTTTCCTTTTACCAGCCTCCTTACAATTGCTTAACACTGAATAGTGCAGAAATGTAGCTTTCTATCAAAAGTACTGTGTGCTGCCCTGCACCATGTGGGAGACTTGAAATTGTTCAGACCTAGGGTCCTTGGTTACTACATTACACTGCAAGAATATAGTAGGCACACACAGTCGGGGGCATGACAAAGTATCCTTTCTGAACTGTGAGGGTCTAGATAATGGACGAACAATGATGGATTTCATGGTGATGGATTCATTTGATTTCCACTGGCCTCATCCAGAATCCCCATTAGATTACTCTTGAAGAAAGTGTACTCATTCCTTTCCTATTTGTCAAAGTACATTTTCTAGGCCAAATCTTGCTTTTGAGAGTATTTCTAAATGGCTTCCTACAGATACTTTCAAGTTTCTCAAACAAATTTGCTTGACAAACATAACAAAACATATTCAAACATATTTATATCTCCATTTCTAAAAGCAGAGTCCTATCTTCCCACATACGAATATATTAAAAAAAAAAAAGAACTATTTTAATCTTTCCAAGAGTGGCATTTACAAAATTTTAAGTGACCTGTGCTATTCATGTAATCTTGTTATTTTTAACTACTTCATATGCCCACGTACTTCATCATATTATTTATCTCCCTACAAATTCTACATCTGGTCATTAGCAAACAGTATTTATTGTTAACTAATACAGTCAATCCTTAGCTTGATCCTGTTTGACAATATTCTTCTTTATCTCCTAAAGTATGGACAAGTACACTTTTATAGCACATAAGCAATTTGTGTGAAAAATACGTTGTTCAAAAAGTATAATGGAGAAAAAATTCTTATTCCTTCATTATATAATTTATGTAGCATCTTAGCTAACCATAATCTAGGTTTTCAATTTGAATATTTTGATCATTAAGATAGTTTTCATTACTAGGATTATCTATACACATACAGCTACTTTGCCTAAACTATGAGATAATTAATTTGCTACCAAAAATGGTACATTGCATAATCTTTAAAGGGACTGAAGATAAATGTTGCCATTATCATCAATTTATTAAGAAGGGATTAAAGTACAGGAATAAACAAATATTCATATTTTAACAACGTCTTAGCAACAACTCGCCAGCAGTAAACATTGGATTTTGGATTCAAAATTTATTTTCAATTATTTTCACCCTTGGGATGAAAGATGTTCACAATACATGGAAAAAAAGAAAATCTGCACGAATAGATATTGTTTATATATATATATATATACACACACACACCCATCCCTTTCATGGAAGATTCGATGATCTATATTAACAGAGCAGTGATCTAGTCTGCTTGAAGTTTCAGATATGTGTGAACCAGAAACAAAGTGGAAGATTTAGAAGAGAGTCAACCAATAAAATTTATATCAAATTGCTGAACATGAATTTCCTGGGTTTTGTTTTTGGCTAAAGCATCCCGTTTTTCCTAGTTTCCAACCTCACAAAGAAGAGCAGAGGACTAGCAAACACCAGCTTAATTATCCCCATCAGTCTCAGAGACAAGGCGCTTAAGAGTTTTAGCTGCTGTAAACACTCCCCTGATAGCAGATAAGGAATCTGCTGAAAGGCGGTTTTGTCTGGGGAAACCTCAGGGGCAGGACAGTTAATCATTAGTGCAATATTGTATATGCATTACTACATGAAAAGGAACAGAACTCAATATTCTATTGTGAAGATTTTCTGTTTTCTTAAAGGTAAGAAAACTAATGCTAACAACAATAACAAAAAAAAATTAAAAACTACATTTGCTGCAGAAACAAAGCATCTTCTACTTTTCATTTATTTTTTCTATTTTCAAGAGAGAATGGCATCCGTGTCTGTGTGTGTGTGTGTGTGTGTGTTTTATACGTGCATTCAGGGATATAGAAAATTTCCACTGTAGTCAAAGATTCAAGAAGAATTTTCACCTTTGTATCTAAAAGCATTGATCAGAAACAGAGAATATCACATAACCTTCTTTTATGACAACACTTGAAGCAAACCAATGTTCTTCCATATCAGTACAGTGTTTGTCTCGGGATCTATTTGTGGAAAACTGACACCTCACTGTCCCTGACAAAGACCCTTTCTACCATTTCAAAATGAAGGCATCCACAATGACCTCCTATTCTTTAAATTTAATAGACCTCTCACAGTCTTGCAATCAGAGAAACTTAGAGGCTTCCAAAGCCTTCAAAATATCCAGAATTAACTTTTACTTTACCTCAGGCCTTCTACCACTGTGTGCAAGGAAAATGCACCTTTGCAGTGTCACACCCTCCTCACCCTTTCCCACGCCCTGGCCCTGACACACATGATTTCTTCGAATCAGATGACTGTCCTCCATTGGCCATCTCTACAGGTTCACTTTTCCTAGAAACTCCAAGTCTCATATCTGAATTCTTTCATACGACCTCTCTGTTCTTATTTCTCTCATCAATTGGAAGTAATCTCTTTTCTCCTCAGAATTTCTTTAGCAGCTTTCATATCATAATGACTTGTGTCCTAATATTTGGTACTTTCTGGGTCATTATTAGTGTTTCTCAATGACTGAACTTAGTTGAAAATATTTTTATTAATCGTCGTGTAGTTATTTCATAGGATATATATATATATATATATATATATATATATATACACACACACACACACACATATAGTGGTAAATGAGACAGTTAAGATCCTTCCATGTATTTATTTGGCCACAATGTACAGCATTTGGTATCCTAGTTCCTCACTCAGGGATCAAATCTGTGCCCCTGCATTAGAAGCATGGAGATTTAACCATCGATCTGCCAGGAAAGTCTCTATTTCATGGGATGTTAAGGATGATAAAACAATCCTTTTTTTACCATAGAAAGTGTTGTCACTTTCAATATTTCTAGGTTTCTTAGACAGGAAAAATTAACTAACTTTTGTAGAGTACTTACTATGCAGCAGGCATCAGGCTAAATGCTTTACATCATATTAATCTACCTAAGATTATTAACCTGAAAGGATAGCCTTTTGGTGTGTGTATAAAACCATCTAACTCCTCCACTTATAATTTTTGATGAAAGATTTGGTGTTAAATAAACTGAGGCTTACTTGACTAACAACTTGTGAATTTGTCATAGATGTCTCATTTTGGTATTTACAAGCTGAGATGTGGCTATTGTCACATCTGATACAGTCTCATTTTATCAATAGATGTTTCTCAGAGGAAACTTTTAGTTTACTCTTCAGTTTTGGCCAATTTGACATGAATTCTAAATGAGAAAATGTTTTTAATATGGACTCTATATAAAGCAAATGATATCATAACTGCAATTTTGACCTTTGAAAGCATACTGTACTGCAGAATGTTATTACTAATTCACTCTTTTGTTGGCACTCATATTAAGTAATCAGCAATTTAGGCCAGGCTCTCTATAGTAGAAAATAAATCCCACAGTACATGAGAATGCATGTTTAGAAGAGTTTCCCTAGCAGTGTAGAATAATGGTTAGAGTAAGGACTCTGCAGCTTGAGAGCAACTAATTTGAAATCCATTTCTGGCAACTGCTACCTATATTGCCTAAGGCAATTCTCAATCTGTTCATCCACAATAAAGAAAAAAATAATATCTTTCTGGCAATGTGTGGCATAGGGTCACTACATTATCATTTGATTAACATGAAAGAGCAAAGCGTGAAAGATTGTCTATACATTTGAAAAGAAGAGCAGAAAAAGACAACCAGTGTTTCTAACCCCAGGTACTGAAGCAGAGAGACAAATTCATTTACATTATATTAGCTCCAAGGATTGATCACAGCAAAATGACATGGACTTCATTCTTTTTCTAGATATACTAATAAAAAATTATTTAAAATTAAATTGGAGTCAATAGTATTAGTGAAATTTATTTATTTATGCAATACCTTTGGATTATCAAATTGATTATCTATGTATAGCAATTCTGTATATTTTAATATTCTGTCACCCCCATGTGTGTTAGCATTTAATATAAACTATTTTAAATGATTGATATATAATATTTACCAATAAACATTTTGATTGATAAAGTATGTATAATAAATTGTATATGTATGTGTGCGTGTGTATTAGTCACTTAGTCGTGTTCAACTCTTTGCGACACCATGGACTACATAGCCTGCTAGGATCCTCTGTCCATGAGGATTCTCCAGTCAAGAATACTGGAGTGGGTTGCCATTTCCTTCTCCATTTTGCTGACCCAGGGATTGAACCTGGGTCTCCTGCATTGCAGGCAGATGTTTTATCATCTGAGATACTCAGTTCAGTTCAGTTCAGTTGCTTAGTCATGTCCAACTCTTTGCATCTCCATGAATGGCAGCATGCCAGGCCTCCCTCGCCGTCACCAACTTCCAAAGTCCACCCAAACCCATGTCCATTGAGTCAGTGATGCCATCCAACCATTTCATCCTCTTTCGTCCCCTTCTCCTCCTGCCCTCTCTTTCCCAGCAACAGGGTCTTTTCCAGTGAGTCAGCTCTTCGCATCAGATGGACAAAGTATTGGAGTTTCAGCTTCAGCATCAGTCCTTTCAATGGATATTCAGGACTGATCTCCTTTAGGATGGACTGCTTGGATCTCTTTGCAGTCCAGGGGACTCTGAAAGAGTCTTCTCCAACACCACAGTTCAAAAGCATCAATTCTTTGGCACTCTGCTTTCTTTATAGTCCAACTCTCACATCCATACATGACCACTGGAAAAACCATAGCCTTGACTAGACGGACCTTTGTAGACAAAGTAATGTCTTGATTTTTAATATGCTGTCTAGGTTGGTCATAACTTTCCTTCCAAGGAGTAAGCGTCTTTTAATTTCATGGCTACAATCGCCATCTGCAGTGATTTTGGAGCCCAGAAAACTAAAATCATCCACTATTTCCACTGTTTCTCCATCTATCTGCCATGAAGTGATAGGACTGGATGTCATGATCTTAGTTTTTTGAATGTTGAGCTTTAAGCCAACTTTTTCATTCTCCTCTTTCACTTTCATCAAGAGGCTCTTTAGTTCTTCACTTTCTGCCATAAGGGTGGTGTCATCTGCATATCTGAGGTTATTGATATTTTTCCCTGTAATCTTGATTCCAGCTTGTGCTTCCTCCAGCCCAGCATTTCTCATGATGTTCTCTGCATATAAGTTAAATAAGCAGGGTGACAATATACAGCCTTGATGTACTCCTTTTCCTATTTGGAACCAGTCTGTTGTTCCATGTCCAGTTCTAACTGTTGCTTCCTGATTTGCATACAGGTTTCTCAGGAGGGAGGAATTCCTATGAGCATATAATTTAGGTATATATATAATATTTTAAAATAGTTTCCTGTAGGAAGCTTTATTTCTAGTCTATAAAGATATTTGAGACAATTATTTGGAGTATTTCAAAGAGTTACAATAAATATCTCATTTCAAATCCATTTGGGTTTTCTGTAGCAGTAAAATCTGGTGAATTCACGATTTTGAAATATTTAACTGAAATATTTAACTTTTAACAATATGCTAAAATAAAGTCTTAATTACTTGAAGGAGAAATAAGTTAATAAATGAACAACCAAATCAGCTGTAAATTTAAGAAAAAAAAAGATTAATAGGGCTTAGAGTATATGTTTTTAGATCAACTACTATTCATTTTAAAAAAAATTTAGACATATACTGACATATATTTTCCCTTAGCAATCACAAGTCTACTTTGATATGCTAAAAATTTACTCAAGCTTTTAAAAAATTAGTAAAATCTCTGATTAATTACCAAAGAGAAAAAAATACAACTATCATTTACACTATTTGATGTGCATTTTTTTACCCTGACATTGATGTCAAATGCTCACAGATTCTGATGAATTACATAAATAGAAAACTTTATTTTACCGAAATAGAGATTTAGTCATTGCCAACACAATCTTTATGAATAAGAAAAGAATTCAATAGAAATGTTGAATAAAATTTGCAATACTGATCTCAGAGTAACAAGGATAAAACTTAAAACACAAACACAACTGTACACCTACATTTTCCTATTGTAAATAAAGCCATGTTTTTAAAAAGAGTCACAATTCAACTCAAAATTCTCAGTTATATTTAACAGGTCTAATTCTAAAATAATGGAAATTTAAATACAGTGTATAATTGCCAAATATCATTTTTATCCACTATATCTTTTTACCCCCATTTGGGCCATGATATAATCTATATGCCTATAAAACACACGATTTAAAACATGAAAATATCTCTCTGTTTACTGACTGCATTCTATACATACTGGCTAAAAGACAACAGCAGATATTAAATCTGACATTTTTTATAGATTCTATTATTATTATAATAGCAGCCATATATACTTTTATATGGGCTTACCAGGTGGCACTAACATTAAAAGAACCTGCTGGCCAATTCAGGAGACAAAGGAGATGCAGGTTCAACCCTTGGCTTGGGAAGATACCCTGGAGGAGGGCATGGGAACCCACTCCAATATTCTTGCCTGGAGGATCCCATAGACAGAGAAGCCAGGCAGGCTACTATACAAAGGTTCACAAAGAGTCAGATACAACTGAGCACACATACACACACATATATGTGTGTGTGTGTATTTATATATGTGCTATGTTGTACTTAGCCACTGTGTAATATTATATTTACATGAGGTAATATTATACAATTTTTAATTTAAATATTGGTGAAAATATAGTTTTTAAAAGCACACATTTATAATCTTGTGATTAAACAGTACATGCAGACTATTTTCAAAATTATACTGTAAACATAATTTATTTTCTTCATCTCATTAAGACATAATTAAGAAAAAGATCGTTTCTATAGTACTAAAGTTAGAATATGAAATAAGAAGACTCTTGATTGATATTTATTCCACTTCATTATCACTGATGACAAAATATAGTAAAATATACATGACACCTAAAATAAATTAATATGCTAATATGAGCATTATTTTATTGAACTGTTAATATATCAAAATTGTTTCTACCCAGAAACAATCCCAAATCTAACAATACACTTAGATAAGGATACTGAAGCCAGCTAAAAAAAAAAGATATAATTTACATTTGACAGTAAATACATCTAAGGCAACTGCATTTGTTGCTTTCTTAAAACATATAACTTTACATATTTATTGGAGAAGGAATAACCTAAAATATGTTAGGTAATTCAATTTATATATGAATTTACACTGGAATATACTTTTGTTGCAATTTTACAATGCACAGGTATAAAAATATAAGCTTGTCTATTTGACTAAATCAGTATACCAGTGGAATAATATACCCCATTTGGCTGTGCAGAATAATTGATATTTTCATGTTTAAATAGTTATGTTGGCACCAAGTAAACAAAAGTGCAACTATCAAAACTTAAAAAAATAAATATTTAATTCCTCAATCATAGGATGTTATAAAACACAGTTCTTGATAGTTAGATTTTACTTTCTTTCCAACCTACTATGAAGTATTACCACAACTTAACAAGCCTCTATCCAGGTTTACATGTAAATTTATGAAACTTTCAAAAACTACCAATTCGTTTTTGCCCATAATTTCCACTACAGCTTTGAACTTAATGATTCACAGATACCAAACAGGTAATGGAACAAGAATAAAGGGGCGTTAGAAGAGGAACCATGAAAACCATCTAGTCGGTGTTGTAGAAAGGCACAATTCCATACATCTTTACTAGACTGGACAGTTTACAAAAGAATCTATACTGAATAAAAATTTCCTTCAAACACAGAATACTGCCTATCTCAATATTGAGCTATAAACTTTCTACTCTGGCTTTGTTGAGTAGTTCTAATTCCTTCTGCAATTAGCAATTCTTTTGAATCAACTTAGCATACAGCCAGCTGATTGTTTAGGGAGACAGGAGGAAAGGGAGATGGGAGAATACCAGGGAAGTGATTCAGAGCATGTATTGCCAAACATTTTACACTGTGCATGCTATGCTTTTCCAAGTTGTCCTGTGCCCAATTAGAACCTGATTTTTTTTCTTTCAAAAAAAAATGAATTTCTGTCTAAAGCCCCTTGACTCCTACTCCTGCTAATAAAGAATTCTCAGTCAGCAATTTGCAAAGTAGGAAAGCCAGGGATAATGGAACTGGGCAGCCTTTACAAGCAAAACAAAACACCAAAGAGAGGGAATAAAAAGGCTGACAAACAATGTAAGCTCTCCCAATGGGTTCATACTTATTTCCTCCCCCTTTAAAATGTACCATAAAAAAAAAAAAACTGAATCAACTGTGACCATAATGATGCAAAGTTTTGATTATTATGGCAAATTATACCTTTGCTATTCAGGGGAGGGCAGAAAAGTTTTGTGGCTCATCAAAAGAAGCTGGGAATAAGAGCCAAGGCCACTGACACTTGTGGTGGCAGATTAAGCTGTGAGCAGACTCTAAATAAATTCCATTCTCCCCCATCCCCAAAATACACTATTCTGGCTATTAAGACTGACTTGCATTCTATGCATGCCTGTACACTACCCATTCAGGATCACTTATTTCAGTGGGAGACAGGGAGAGCAGTCTTCTGAATTAGGAAGCTGTAACAGATTAGTTTTGTGTGTGTGTGTGTAACAGACTGTTAACTATGAATGATTACAGTCTCTCCTTCAAATTTAAATAAATCACATATTTTTTGAAATATTCAAATTTTTTCAAGTGAAGAAAAAAAGAAAAATTGTGTGCTTGTTTTAACTTCTGAACCAGGAATTTGCCTTTCTGTCATCTAGGATATATAACTAACATCATTCTTTGAGGATCACAAAATAAGGTTTGCAAAGACATATAATTAAATCACCCAAATCAAACTTTTCGAAGATATATAAGTTTATATAAGAATAAAATGTCCAAATCATCTTGTGAACTCCTTGATTTTCTTGATTAAATGAATTTTCTTTTTGTACTGATAAGATTTCTTAAAAGCTGTTTTGGAAAATGTATTCCAATTTAGAACAGAAATAAAAATATATAAATCATAAGAGTTAGGGGAAAAACATGAAGCAAATATATTGTAATAATTCAAAGAAAACCATACAATTCTAAAATGAAATTACAGAAAAGGAAACAACATTAAGGACCATGAACCAAATGTCATTAAAAATATTGACAGTGCAAATCCAGCATTATCACTCAAACCGAATTAACTACCAGGAAAAAAAAAAAAACTTCACATTTAAACTTAATTTTAATAAAAATAATACCTACACTACAAAAATTTTATGAAGTAAAAAATTAAAAAAGCAAGCTCATATAGGAGCCAGTTTTTGATGTATTAGTACAATTTGTTCCATATTTATCATATTTAATGATACCCTTGGTTCATTTTCTACATGTTTTATATTTTTCCATCTACAAATCAACATGTTTTCAAGCCAACTAGTACACAAAGAACAAAAATATGTTCAAATTTATAAGAATTCATAAATAACTGTAGGTACATATTGAGGACACTAGCTTCCTATTGACAAAAATTCTCTTTACTCAGTTTCAGGAAGTGTGTCTAGAAGGCAAAAACATCCCCAGTCAGCCAAAGTAACCATGTAATTAAACACATGACAGACAAAGCCTCCTCTAATTCAATGAAATGCCCTAAGTATGTATCTCATGTCCTTCAATGGCAGTGAGGCAAAGAAGATTAGTATCTCAAGGTACAGGCCTCCTAAGAGATACATTTGATTGGCAAAATCTGCTTTGAGAATATTTATGTTCTATTCACAGAATAAGAATAAAGTTGAAACAAGTATTAGAATATTTTTTTTGATGCTCATGGTGGTTTATTGGATATAAACTATGATCATATTAAAAATCTTGATAGTTCTCACTTTGTGGTGTGGTAAGCTAAGATTACAAATATTGTTTCCTCCAAAATACAGTAATGGATTAAAACCAAGATTAGGTTATTATCCCAGCTTCACTGGACTGCTTATACAACAAAGAGGATACAGAAATTATGGGATGTAAAAAAGAATATTGACCTTGATTGGCTCTACGGTACAAATGATCTCTTTCAATGTTAAGGATACAAAGCTTCTTTAAAGGGTAACTTGGGATCATGTGGTAGATGGATTCAATCAAACATGTCTATAGCCACCACATGCCTTACTGTTGAGCTCATGGAAATTGTTTATTAAAAAAATGAATGAGAACAGATTTCTGTTAACATTTCCAAGTGATTTTCTCATTAATGATATATATCTTTCTCAAAAGAGTATCACCAGTGAAATGTCTGTATGCATAACTCAGAACACGTGGTATCTTTTTGCTGTACATTATCAAATACTGCTTCTAAAAATCTCCCTGCTGTGAACAAAGCTTTATAGATTAAATCAGATGAATAAAAAAGGGCACATGAGGGGAACATATGTATAACTATGATTGACTCACATTGATATCTGGCAGAAACCAACACAATTACTGTAAAGCAATTATCCTTCAACTAAAAATAAATAAATTTTTTAAAAAGGCCACATATTCATTTAAAATAAATTCACCCATTCTCTCTGCAAAATTTTACCTGTTAAAAAAATCCATCCAATAGTATACTATTTTTATTAACAAAGATTAATTACAGTTGTACAAATTAATGAGATATCAGTAAATGGTCTCTGTAATAGAGTGTACCCCCGTGTGCCCTAAAAATGCCTATGTTCAATCCCTAACACGAAAGGTGACTGTATTTGGAGACAGGGCCCTTAAGGAAGTCATTAAATTTAAATGAGCTCCTAGGGTGGGCCCCAATCCCGTAGGACTTGTTTCCTTATAAGAAGAGGAACACACACATGTGATCTCTAAATTTCATGCATAAGGAAGTGGCCACCTGCGGACACAGTGGGAAGGCAACCATTTACAAGCTTAGGAGAGAAGCCTCCAAATGACACTTTGCTGTCACCTGATTTGGCTTTTTATTCTGCAGAAGTGCAAGAGAATAAATTTCTGTCCTCTAAGCCACCAAGCCTATGATATTTTCTACTGGCAGCCCTCGCAGACTAATGCAGTCTTCATAAACACTAGTTTTTCTCTTTAACTACTTAGAAATATAAAGTTGAGGAAGTCATTTAATTTCTCTGAACTTCAGTTTCTTCATTTATAAAATAAGCCTAGGCTAACTAAGGGTTAGTAAATATAAGACATGCATGCCACTAGTTTTTGTTTCCTTGTTAATAGTAGACAAACTATTCCTGGTAAACATATCAAATAACAAATTAATAAAATAATTATTACCTGACTGAAAACTAAATTCAGAAAAGGCACTAGCCTAAAGAATGCCAAAAATCTAGTTATATTAAGTGCCTGTGGTAACTACTTGAAATTATAAGAGAATTAATCATAAGACATATTGCCTTGAAGATAGCTTATGGAAGTTATGAAAATTGATACATTCTCAGCTACGTAAAATAACTTAGGCCTTGAACTTTCAAGGATGCTGATTACATTGGAATTAATGGAAATTAAGAAAATGTTTAACATACTGGTGACACTATTCTAATTTTTACTTCTTACCACTTTAGGAATTTTACACTTATGCTCTCAAACTCCAAGCCTTATTCTTATTTTAATGTTCAGAGTCATAAAGCCATTTACACTTTTGTTAAAAACATAACCCTTGGGCACTATTTACCTTAAATACCAAAATGCATTCATATAGATTCAACCATAATGTCGATAGCAACAAGTCTTCAAAATTTAGTTCTACTCATTCAAAGTTCTGACTCTCATTGTTGCTGTTGTTACATAAGTCCTTAGTTCAGTTCAGTCACGTGGCCATCTCTGAATTATTGTGCAGCATGCCAAGCTTCCCTATCCATCACCAACTCCTGGAGCTTGCTCAAATTCATGTGCATTGAGTCAGTGATGCCCTTAGCCATCTCGTCCTCTGTCGTCCCCTTTTCCTGCCTTCAAATATTCCCAGCATCAGGGTCTTTTCAAATTAGTCAGTTCTTTGCGTCAGATGGCCAAAATACTGGAGCTTCAGCTTCAGCATCAAACTTCCAGTGAATATTCAGGACTGATTTCCTTTAAGATTGACTGGTTGGATCTCCTTGCAGTTCAAGAAACTTTCAAGAGTCTTCTCCAACATCAAAATTCAAATACATCAATTCTTCCACACTCAGCCTTCTTTATGGTCCAACTCTCACATCCATACATGACTATTGGAAAAACCATATCTTTGACTATAGGGATCTTAGTTGGCAAAGTAATGTCTCTGCTTTTTAACACACTGTTTAGGTTGGTCACGGCTTTTATTCTAAGGAGCAAGTGTCTTTTAATTTTATGGCTGTAGTCACCATCTGCAGTGATTTTGGAGCCCAAGAATATAAAGTCTGTCACTGTTTCCATTATTTCCCCAACTATTTGCCATGAATTGATGGAACCAGATGCCATGATCTTTGTTTTTGGAATTTTGAATTTTAAGCCAGCTTTTTTCACTCTCTTCTTTCACATTCATCAAGAAGATCTTTAGTTCCTCTTCACTTTCTGCTGTAAGGGTGGTGTCATCTGTGTATCTGAGATTACTGATATTTCCCCAGTAATCTTGATTCCAGCTACCCTTCATCCAGCCCCACATTTTGCATGATGTCTTCTGCATATAAGTTAAATAAGCAGGGTGACAATATACAGCCTTGGCCTACTCTTTTCCCAATTTGGAACCAGTCTGGTGTTCCATGTCCAGTTCTAACTGTTGCTTCTTGACCGGAATACAGATTTCTCAGGAGGCAGATAAGGTGGTCTGATACCCCCATGTCTTTCATAATTTTCTGTAGTTTGCTGTGGTCCACAAAGTCAAAGTATTTAGCATAGTCAATGTTGTTTTTTTTTTTTTTTTTTTTTTTCCAGAATTCTCTTGCTTTTTCTATGATGCAACAAATGCTGGCAATTTTATCTCTTGTTCCTCAGCCTTTCCTAAATCGAGCTTATACATCAAGAAGTTCTCAGTTCACATACTTTTGAAGCCTAGCTTGGAGGATTTTGAGCATGACCTTGCTCTCATGCGAAATGAGTACAATCGTGTGGGAGTTGGAACATTCTTTTGCATTGCCTTTTTTTGGGATTTGAATTAAAACTTACCTTTTACAGTCCTTTAGCCACTGCTGAATTTTTCAAATTTTCTGGCATATTGATTGTAGCACTTTAACAGCATCACCTTTTAGGATTTGAAATACCTTTTATCAAATACCAAAAATTTCTACCTAAGAAAAATCACCCTCAAACTAAATATATCTAGTACCTAATTTTATTTTCCCCACCTATCAGATTTTTTCTTAGCTGACTGTTGATGTAACAAGCACTATACTTTTAAAGATCACATGGTGACAAACAATATAAATTAGAGCTACGGGAGCAGTAAAACAAATTATACAAGTGCCAGGAGTTATTCAGTGAAAGGCGCTTCCTGTGTGTGCCATCCTCTAGATTTTCACTGTCCAACCACAATGAGAAAGGGGCTGATGGTTTTCTCCCATTTTTTTGGAGAAAAATGTTTCTTCTTCTTCTAATCCCCTCATCTACCATTTTCAGATCCATATATATGCATTTCATTAGGTAATGCTTTCATGTTTAAGCATCAGGAATAGTCCCCTTAGTACTTTACCATAAATTGAATTTAAATTCATTCGGTAGCTTTTAAGGCCTTCAAAAATCCATCTATACTCTCCCTAGCTATGTAAATATATTCTCTGCTCTATGCAATCCAGTTTCTTTATTATCTCAAATACTTACAAAAGCTCAAAACTCTTTTACTTTGGTATTCATTTTCCATTGCCTACATTCTGCTTCCTTCTAATTACATCATTTTTAATTAAACAAGTATAAATTTATCACCCATTGTGTACCATCTTTTAGTACCCAATACAAATTCTACTGTATTCAGTTAGTTTTTCCTGAATACACTAGCACTCACTCATTTGTAATCATAGTTACAGATAATTTCAATAGCTATCCTTTTTGAAGTGTTTACTATTGTCACATGGCCCATTAGGCAATTTACACACATCCTTTCTTTTTTCTTCTCAACTCCTCTGTGGATTTATTTTATACTTTCTATTCCACAAATAATAAACCTGAGGCTCAGAGGCCTCATAAAGCTTAGTCCAAACTATAGGAATTACAATTAGATCTATACTGATTTCTGTGAGTCACTTATATTTAGTGGCCCTAATTAGATTCCAAGTGGTAGGAGGACAAAGAATATTACTTACTTTTTGTATCCCTCTAGTACTCAACACTGTGCTGAACATTTAAAAGGTCATCAATTACATTCAGGTGATTACTAAGTTAAATGTCCCAGGCTGGAACTTCAGGTTGCTCAGGCTATACAAGTGAGACTTCTCTACCATGAAAAGTCTTACTTTGAGCTAAGATGCTCATTTTTTTTTCACTCCACTCAGTAAAAGAGAAAAACATTATTTAAAGAGATAAAGCATTTAGGAAGTCCAAAAAATAAATGGTTTGTGTGAACAACAGGAAAATTGAAATTTAGTAGCAAGGTTGCTCTATTATGAATGTTTACCTACTTGAAAAATAAGATGGGAATATTATATAAAACATTTTAAATTATATTGAATTTTCTCACTTTAAATCTTAAAGAATGCAATGCTGGCATAGACTAGAAGACCTAGGCTTTCATTTACAGTGCTGGAGAACCTGAAACATGAAACCCAGATGGCAGCAGGCCAAGTATAACGGAGTCCTCCATCAACCAGTCCTACATCTCATATTCACTTTTTCCTTACCTAATGGGTAATATCGGAGAAGGCAATAGCACCCCACTCCAGTACTCTTGTCTGGAAAACCCCATGGATAGAGGAGCCTGGTGGGCTGCAGTCCATGGGGTTGCAAAGCGTCAGACACTACTGAGCGACTTCGCTTTCACTTTTCACTTTCATGCATTGGAGAAGGAAATGGCAACCCAACTCGACTGTTCTTGACTGGAGAATCCCAGGGACAGAGGAGCCTGGTGGGCTGCCACCTCTGGGGTCGCACAGAGTTGGACACAACTGGGGCGACTTAGCAACAGCGGCAATGGATAAGATATTTATTATCCAGGGGTTGAAAACAAACAAACCTGAAATAAAGAGCAGTTAAGTCCTCTCTTTTCTGTCAATAGATATTTATGGTCCTTTCAGGCTCATGGACACAAATTTAAATTTATAGGCAGATTTCCATTAAATTGCTTGAATTCTTCATAAAGAAAAATATGAGTCTAAGGCCCTACTGATTTGATTCAAGGTGTAGGACCTCTATTGACACTGAACGAAGAATTCCAGTTCAGTGAATTTGAACTTTTGAACTTGAATGTTATACTGAAAAGTTTTGAACCATGTTGAACTTGAATGTTATCCTGATAAGTTTCTTTGCCTAGCTTGTAAGTTCTGACATAATAAAGTGACTGATTACATCTCTGACCATCACTATAGCTATACACAGCTACCTGCAATTCTTAGTACCCTGCATCTTATTTTCTACCCCCAGGCTGTTGTACATACTCACCCCTTGACCAGAATAGACTTTTCACCCAATCATCTCTCAAGGTGAGTTTAACACTGTACTAAACAGTAAAATAAAAACAAAAAGCAATAAGTAATATTTAAAGTAGCAGAAGAGAGACTTCCCTGGTGGTCCAGTGGTTGAGAATCCACCTACCAATGCAGGTGACCTGGGTTCCATCCCTGGTTAGGGAACTAAGATCCCCCATGTTGCCAGGCAGCTAAGCCCATATGCTGCAGATAGCGAATGCCTGGGTACTATAATGAAGACCCAGCACAGCCAAAACAAAAGGAGCAGAAGAAACCTCCAAAGTTAATTCTACTCACATAATACTTTTTGCATTTGAGAATTAAAATGATATAAATGATAATGATGAAAATTGATGACATTTATTAAATGATCATTTATTATAACATTTATTAAGTGGTCAGTATATCTACGGCTGCCTACTGAAAGTCTTACATGCATTATTAATACCAAATATGAACCCAGTTGAGATAAATATAATATTATCCATATAGAGAATGTAGAACAAGGGTAGCAAGATTAAAGAACTTGTCAAACATTATATATAATTAGTTAATGTAACAGAGTCCAATCTGAACTCAGTTAAACTGATTTGATTCTATAGTGTGAAGAGAGCATCATTCAAAATAATATACTTCTATAGTGTCTTTAGTTAAATTATTAATCAAATTATGGTATTGACTTTTCTTAGGAAACATCTTAATGTTTTTGCAGTCAAAGAAATGGAATAAATTTACAATAATAATAATAGCTTTTAATCAGTATTATGTGCTGTTTTATTTACTTAACTATGATTTCAGGATTTGTACAACTTCTATCACAGCTAATTAAGCAAAGTAGTCAAGAATAAAAGTACTAAGAATGATTCTGTAGCAGTTTAAATTTTAAAAGCTAAAAAGATACAATAATTCTTAAAGAGACGGGAGTACCAGACCACCTTTCCTGTCTCCTGAAAAACCCATATGCAGGTCAAGCAACAGTTAGAACTGGACATGGAACAACTGACTGCTTCAAAACTGGGAAAGTAGTTTACCCTGCTTAGTTAACTTATATGCAGAGTACATCATGCAAAATGCTGGGCCGGATATATCACAAGCTGGAATCAAGGTTGCCAGGGAAAGACTGAAGGCAAAAGGAGAGGGGACAGCAGAGGAGATGGCTAGATAGCATCACCAATGCAATGGACATGAATGTGAGCAAACTCAGGAGGATAGTAGAAGACAGAAGATCCTGACATGCTGCAATCCATGGGGTCGCAAAGAGTCAGACATGATTTAGCGACTGAATAACAACATTATAAACAATTGGCTCAAGCTTAAAAAGTTAAATACACAACTAAATAAATGTGAAGTTTATCTGGTAAAGAACCATTTGACACCAAATCCTGTATGATCTTTCAACAACAAATAGAGCTAATAAAAAAATTCTTCCATTTGTACAACTTTTCTCACTAAATTCATTCATTTTGTGTTTTCAGTTTTATCAATAGCAAATTGCTAGACAATTCTGTCTCTGAGAGAACAAATGTGGATTATAACCGGAATCTTGATAGTAATGTTCCTACAGCAAAGCAACTTACTTTTTTTTGTCTTTTAAATGTTCAGAGAAGAATATACAAGAGGCACACAAACCGTTAGGAGAAGAACCCAACATCCTTCCATCTGTATCTAGCTTATGGACTGAGGCAGAGAATTGTTGGAGGAGATATGGAAGAACCCGAATTAAATTTTCCCCCCTGCCTAACTCATCTTATGTGGATGCCATTTTGTGGACACCATCTTTGATGTATGGCTTAAGTCATCCTAAGGCAATATTTTGAAGGTATAAATGATAACATAATTTTCCAAGTATTTAAATAATGCAAAAACACTATTTAATGTGTACAAGAGTTCTATGAATAGATATTAAAAGTGTTAGATAATGAGTGCCTTGGAAAATATTTTGATTTTTTATTTTAACTTATATAAATAGTTCTCTTACATATTTGTACTCTAAATTTCATCTTCCTAGATTTAGGCTTTGGTCTCATTCGGATTTCCCATTATTACCAGCATTGCACAATGCATACAGATGATTTTTTTTAATTTAATAATGGCTTTGTATAGATTTTATTCACTTTAGAAAGATAATTAAAATGAGAATATCAAATGTATGACTTTAGAATTCAATTCAGCTCAGTCACTCAGTCATGTCTGACTCTTTGAGACCCCATAGACGGCAGCACACCAGGCTTCCCTGTCCATCACCAACACCAGGAGCTTACTCAAACTCATGTCCATCACGTCAGTGATATCATCCAACCATCTCATTCTCTGTTGTCCGCTTCTTCTCCCACCTTCAATCTTTCCCAGAATCCTAGGTCTTTTCCAGTGAGTCACTTCTTCACATCAGGTGGCCAAAGTATCGGAGTTCCAGCTCCAACATCAGTCCTTCCAATTAATATTCAGGACTGCTCTCCTTTAGGATGGACTGGCTGGATCTCCTTGCAGTTCAAGGGACTCTCAATAGTCTTCTCCAACACCACAGTTCAAAGCATCAATTCTTTGGTGCTCAGCTTTTTTTATAGTCCAATTCTCACATCCATATGTGACTACTGGAAAAACCACAGCTTTGACTAGATGGACTTTTGTTGGTAAAGTTATGTCTCTGCTTTTTAATATGCTGTCTAGGTGGGTCACAGTGTTTCTTCCAAGGAGCAAGTGTCTTTTAATTTCATGGCTGCAGTCACCATCAGCAGTGATTTTAGAGCCTAAAAATTTAAAGTCTCTCACTGTTTCCATTGTTTTCACATATATTTGCCATGAAATGATGGAAGAACTATTACTACGGCATATGTCTTCAAGAGAATGAGAATTTTATATATATATATGTGTGTGTGTGTGTGTGTGTGTGTGTGTGTGTGTGTATAATATATTTTTATATATATTAATAAAATATAAAAGCCTTAGTGTGACAATCCAAAATTATAAAGGTGGTACTAGAATGACTAAAGTTTAGGAAGCACTTAAGTGTCTCTGGCAATTAAAAATATTGAATAGGCTACTGTAATACTATCAACACACAGAACTTCAAAGTTTCAGTAAAATCAATTTTCCTTGTTCAAATAAATAACAAAAAAGATCTACATTGAGCATTAAAATTAATGCAAATCTTAATTCTAAGACTGAGGTATTATCAGAAAACATTAAGATATTTAGCAATATATTAAGTGCAAGAGATACTTCTTTGTGTTTGACATGGCTCTGGGAAATCAATCTTGACAGAGTTGTCTTCATCCATTTGAATATCATCATTCAAATAGTTATTTTTTCTTATTTCCTTGGTCAAATTTTCTCAACTTTGAACATTTCCTCTTAGCCTTATTTATCTCTTTGATTGTCTCTGTGGCTCCATGTTCAGTACTTCGTCAAAGTTTGACAATATTAACTGAAAATACTACCAAGCTGCCCTGCACACTTATAGACTAACACATAGTCTATATTATATTGTATCCTAGTGTGTGGATCACAATAAACTGTGGAAAGTTCTGAAAGAGATGGACATACCAGACCACCTGTCCTGCCTCTTGAGAAACCTGTATGCAGGTCAGGAAGCAACAGACAGAACTGGACATGGAATAACAGACTGGTTCCAAACAGGAAAAGGAGTACACCAAGGCTGGATATTGTCACCCTGCTTATTTAACTTATATGCAGAGAACATCATGAGAAATGCTGGGCTGGAGGAAGCACAAGCTGGAATCAAGATTGCTGGGAGAAATATCAGTAATCTCAGATATGCAGATGACACCACCCTATGGAAGAAAGTGAAGAAGAACTAAAAAGCCTCTTGATAAAAGCAAAAGAGGAGAATGAAAAAGTTGGCTTAAGGCACAACATTTAGAAAACTAAGATCATGGCATTGGTCCCATCACTTCATGGCAGATAGATGGGCAAACAGTGGAAACAGTGGCTGACTTTATTTTTCTGAGCTCCAAAATTACTGCACATGGTGATTGCAGACATAAAATTAAAAGACGCTTACTCCATGGAAATAAAGTTATGACCAATCTATACAGCATATTAAAAAACAGAGACATTATTTTGCCAACAAAAGTCCATATAGTCAAGGCTATGGTTTTTCCAGTAGTCATGTATGGATGTGAGAGTTGGACTATAAAGCAAGCTGAGTGCCAAAGAATTGATGCTTTTGAACTGTGGTACTGGAGAAGACTCTTGAGAGTCCCTTGGACTGCAAAGAGATCTAATCAGTCCATCTCAAAGGAGACCAGTCCTGGGTGTTCATTGGAAGGACTGATGTTGAAGCTGAAACTCCAATACTTTGGCCACCTGATATGAAGAGCTGACTCACTGGAGAATACCCTGATGCTGGGAAAGATTGAGGGCAGGAAGAGAAGAGGACAACAGAGGATGGGATGGCTGGATGGCATCATTGACTCGATGGCCATGGGTTTGGGCGGACTCCAGGAGCTGCTGATGGAGAGGAAGGCCTGGCGTGCTGTGGTTCATGGGGTTGCAGGGAGTTGGACATGACTGAACTGAATGACTGAACATGAATGACTGAACTGAACTGAACATTATATTATCATTATATTATATATCTGTGTTACAAGTATATTAGCTATTGTAAAGTTCTGCACAGAAAAGCAGTAATATCTATTACCAGTTATGAAATAATTTTGAAACTAAAGTATTTAGAAATAAAGATTTTAATTTCATTTTAAAAAGGAAAGTAGATGTTCTTAATTACTAAAACATATTAATTATTACAACCCCTGATTGTTTTTTCTTTTACAATTCTGAATATTTTATAATGTCACTACAATTATAGTGAGTAAAATTAAAGTCCACATTCATTTACCACTCAGCATCAGTAGTGAAAGTTTCAATTTTGTGAATTCACAGTTAAACTCTTCAATCCTTAGTTGATACTTTCTAGCAACATATTTCATTTAATTATCGAAAGAACTGGGACAAATACTAAGTATATAAAGCACTAGCAAAAATAAGTGAGTTTCATGGAATAGTTATCTTCAAGGCTATTATTAAGCTATCAGGTGCTCATTTGTTTGGGCTTCCCTAGTAGCTCAGTGGTAAAGAATCCATATGCAATGCAAGAGACTGCCTAAATGCAGCAGACATGGGTTTGTTTCCTGGGTCAGGAAGATGCCCTGGAGTTGGGAATGGCAGCTCACTCCAGTATTCTTGACTGAGAAGTCCCACTGACAGAGGAGCCTGGCAGGCTACAGTCCACTGGGTCGCAAGAGTCAGACAAGACTTGGCAACTAAATCACCACCACCATGCTCATTTGTTCATGTTTTAAAAATATTTTCTGTTTCCACACAACAAAGTAGCTGTCAATGTGCCAGTAACCACATAATGATAAAAAATACAGCTATGTGAAGTTCAGAAACAGTTTCTTTATTCACACATCCAAGGATTTAAGAATGAGTGTAATGTTCTCTTCTAAATGTACTATGATGAAAAGTTATCAATACAAAGAAACAATGTAAAAAAGACTCAATGTTTATACAGATCACATTTATTAACATCTGATCAGGAATGATAATTTGGAATTAGCTTGAGCCAGAAAGACCTTTTTGAAAACTCTGTGTCAACGTTATTGCCAAGAAGGCCATTTCCACAGCTCTTCATCTTTAATAAGCTATTTTTGGCAAAGGGAGAAAGGAAAATGAAAAAAGCATCAAATGGACAAGATATAACAAGATAAAAATGACACAAGAAAGAATCTAAATTAATCCTTCATCCCTGATATTTTTCAAACAGAAAATTCAACTTTCCAATCACATTTTTCTTTCATATAACTCTTTACTGAGTGTGTGGATGTGTATGCACATGCACACATATGTTTCCACACTTTACAGAGAGAAGCTGAAAGCTATATGATAAAGCATTATATGCATTTTTTGATATTTAAAATAAAACACAAAATGAATATACTGCAAAGTCATATCTACTGGGCACCTGATTCAGTTGAAGATGCAAAAAACACAAAAGAATGACTTTTGTAGCAGTGCTAAGAAAAGAAAATCTCTTTATAGCTGCTATCTAAATAAGAATTAAATCTTATGTTTCTGTTGCACTGATGCATGATTATAGAAATATGACACACACAAACATACACATATGTTATGTGGTAGGAACAGATTCATGATTGATGTGTTGTTTTAAGAAATGAACATCAGGAATGCAACTCACTTATTTTAAGACAGTATACTCAACAAAAATCTATTTTGAAAGTATACATTTAAACTATACTTATATATTATCTTTATTAAATACATTGTATTTATACTAAATATTTTTATTTAAATATATTAAACTATTAAATCATTTTTCTTTCAGGAATTTCAGGCACTTTGGAAATCTTTACCCTTTATAATAGTTATATGGCATCCTTTTTTTTAATAATGGTCAAAATTACATTTGGAATATTATAGCAATTGATGACACTTGCTTCCACTAGAGATCGAATTAAATATACTTCATTTCTTTTTATTTATTTAAATTCTATACATATAGTACTATCAAAATTAAGAAAAGGTCCATTTGCCATAGTGAGGTGAATGAACCTAGAACTTGTTGTACAGAGTAAACTGAAGGTGAAAGTCGCTCAGTGGTGTCCGACTCTTTGTGACCCCAGGGACTATACAGACCATGGAATTCTCTAAGCCAGAATAATGGAGTGGGTAGTCTTTCCCTTTTCCAGGGATCTTCCCAACCCAGGAACTGAACCCAGGTCTTTTGCATTGCAGGTGGATTCTTTATCAGCTGAGCCACAAGGAAAGCCCAAGAACACTGGAGTGGGTAGCCTATCCCTACTCCTGCAGATCTTCCTGACCCAGGAATCAAATTGGGGTCTCCTGGATTGCAGGTGGATTCTTTACACTACAGAGTAAAGTAAGTCAGAAAGAGAAAAACAAATATTATATATGAATGCATACTGATGAATCCATTTGCAGGGCAGGAATAGAGACTGGGACATACAGAACAGACTTCAGACATTGCGACAGAGAACAGACTTTGGACATAGTAGGGGAAGAAGAGAGTGAGACTGAATTGAGAAATTAGTAGAGAAATATACACATTACCATATGTAAAACAGATAGTGGGGAACTTCCTGTATAACACTGGGAGCTCAACCTGGTGCTCTGTGACAACTTAGAGGAGTGGGAAGGAGATATTCATGTTTGTTGTATGGAAGAAACCCACACAACACTGTAAAGCAATTATCCTCAAATTAAAAATTTTTTAAAATCGTATATTGACTGGTCAGAATTCAATCAATATGAATTTCCTAAGCAAAGACTATGGGCATAGTCTTCCTTTTTGCAGTCATTTTTTTGTATAAAATGATTGATTTTTCATAATTTAAAAGTATTCTCAATAGTATTCCAACTGAAAAGCTGTTAAATGTACTTCTATACCAAATGAAAAGTTCAGACTAATTATTGTGCATTTATATGCTGTTTAAAATACTGATAAGCTTAAAACATTATCTATCTTTCACAGGAAAAGCAACTCAAATTACCCTAAACATAATGAAAATATCAAACCAGAGTTCCATTAAAAAAAAAAGGTGAATCAGTTCAGAAGGTTAGAATGAGGCCAAAAGAGTTTAGTTCAAAAGTAGCTGTGCCTTAAATAATTAAGGAACCACTCTGGAGAGTTATTTTCACTCCTCCTTGGAGAAGTGCACAAAACATAATATCAGTGCTATCCTTCTCACTGTATGAGTTGCCAGACAATCCTGTGTGGTTAACTGTACGGTGCTGCTTGGGAAACCATAAGCAAAGTAAAAGTATCACATATGTATGTGTGATGTGAGAAAGATATTGATTTTCCATGTTTCCTCTCTCAATCTAAGAAGGTTACTTAACTTGCAAGTAATTGCAGCATGTCTTCAAATGACATCAAATCAACCACCTTGAGTTTAAATTTAGCATTTTTTTCTGTCTTACCAATTAAACATTTACTGGCTTGACCACTACAACTATGTTGTGATGAAAAGCTCATTAACTATTAAAGCATCGATAGTAACTCTAAGAATATAGATAGTACATTTTTTTTTTCTCTATATTTCTGGCAAATGGTCTTCTACTAATTCAAAGTTTCTGTGTGAAAGGAAGAAAGGAAGGAGGCAGGAAGGAAAAATGGAAGAAAAAGTGGTTGTAGAACTCTTCCCTAATTTTTAAAATATATAAACTTAATTTTTCAGTACATTCTATTGACAATCAAATCTTTTTCAATAATTTATTATATGGTCACCACTTTACTGGGAATTATGGTGGATACGATTCAACTCTGGAGACAAAACATACAGAACTTTTAGGTGTTAATTCTGCTAGCTTTCAGAGATTCAAGGAAAGAAAGAAGAGTGTTGGGAAGAAAAACTGAAGGAAGCTTTATGTCAGCAGTGAGACGAGTTTTATAGCAAATGAGAAGTGCATGCCAGGTGGAAGCAACTAGTACAAAATACCTGCTTAGTTATCCCTGTTGTCTAAGACAATTCTTTCTATTTTTATTATAATCACTTAAGTACATATTGTGGCTTTCCAACTGACGGCAGGTTGATATTAACAACCATAGTTACATATTTTCAATGTCCTAACAGAGCTCTGAGCACAGTTACTTTGTCTATTATCATTGCTTAATGGATAGCTGGTTCAACAAATTGCTTTTCATTTTTATGTGCAAATTTTCTTAAATATTTCCTAATCTTGACTACTATTAATTATACCAGTATCCTTAAATTGTATTTTAGAATAAAGGTGTCCCCAAATTTATGACAGGCACTATCTTCCAACCCCAGTGGCTAATAACTATTAATGAATATGGAAGCTGCTTTTTCTTCCCTCAAGAGGAACATCATAAAAGTAAGCAATAGCAATTGTGACCCTATCTGTGGAAGTTTATGACACTGATTTGCAGACAGATGGAGTTACAGTGTTAAGATCCGTCTAGTCAAGCTATGGTTTTTCTGGTATGTCATGTACAGATGTGAGAGTTGGACTACAAAGAAAGCTGAGCGCCAAAGAATTAACACTTTTGAACTGTGGTGTTGGATAAGACTCCTGAGAGTCACTTGGATTGCAAGGAGATCCAAGCAGTCCATCCTAAAGGAGATCAGTCCTGAATATTCATTGGAACGACTAATGCTGAAGCTGGAACTCCAATACTCTGGCCACCTGATACGAAGAACTAACTCATTGGAAAAGACCCTGATGCTGGGAAAGATTGGAGGCGGGAGAAGGGGACAAGAGAGGATGAAATGGTTGGATGGCATCACCAACTCAGTGGACATGAGTAAACTCCGGGAGTTGGTGATAGACAGGGAGGCCTGGCGTGCTGCAGTCCACGGGGTCACAAAAAGTTGGACACGACTGAGTGACTGAACTGAATTGGTAACTCCTCATCAGAATTCTTATCCAGATTTTTAGCAGTGACTTAAGACAAGTGGACTGGCCTATAACTGCTGGGATTATTTCAGCAACTTACCTAGAGCACTCTTTTCAGTGAACCTCAGTCATTTCCTTCACTCCTTCTTACGGCTGAGGGAGACCATATAAGGGAAAGGGGTCCATGGTCTAGGACTTGGAAGCAAAGAGTTGTAATATTGTCTCTACTATTCTACTTCCAACGAGACAAGAATCTTGAAATGACTATGATATTACATTAGCAGAGAAACTGATGGGAAGGTCAGATCCAAAGGTTCATTTGATTTGTCTTCTATCAGTTCAAAGCCGTTTAATAGGTACATTTTAATTTTATAACTATTTCAATATAACAGTATATATGTAAGAACAAATTAAATGTATTTAAACATAAAAATGGCAGTAATTCCTGCTGGCATAATGACATATTTACAGCATTCATTTTCACTCTTCATTTCTACCTAGTGCCAGTTTTCTAAAAGTAATGGAAACCAATATGGATTTTCCAAAGAAAACATCTGGCAGTTAAGTTTCAGGAGTGAATTTCAGGTCAAGAAAATGTTATAAATGTAAAGAAATAATAGAATTTTTGTTATTAAATACCATGTTTATGGAGAAAGAAAAAAAGACATATAGTAAACTTGATGTTCCATAATATGTTGTTTTTATTATATTTAAAGGAGAGAGAATTGTTTATGTAGCTGCATTCTTCATGTTTATGACAGATAAATTCAGCAGTGTTTGTAGAACAACTGGAAGATTACACTTTAATGCAAATAAACAACTTAGGTGAACTAATTCAGCTGTGATTGATCTAGGGCTGACAAATTAAATTTTAAAAACCACATAAAATGGCAGGTTAAAAGCGTTTTTGTAAAATATACTTCAGCATATTGAATAAATGCATCATACCTCTTAGGCTTAATTCTATATTTAAAACCAATTCTAATTAGAGTGGGGAGTTTGGTAGAAGAATTCAAATGTATAGTGCACAGTGTTTTGATCAAAGGATACACAGGAGAATACAGGTGGGTGAAAATGCTAAATGCATGTCTCACTCTTAGACAAACCAAGTTTTCCTTTCTAAATAAACTAGGGAAATCCTACTTTTCTGTCTATAAGAGTTAGCACTCAATCCAAACATTAAAACAAGTCCCTGCATGATCACAATTATCTGTATAAATTAGGCAACTCTCTTCTTGATATAAAATAAAAAAGCCTACTTTCTGTTATTATACCTATGAAAAACTTCAAGGACTGGAATTCTTGCTATTATTTCTAGTTGGTAGTTTAATCTTTCTAGTTCTTATACATAGAAAAGTTGTAAATAACTCTGTCATGAGAGAAAGGGCAGCTGTAATTTTTTTCCCAATAGTTCACAATATTAGTATAAGTTCAAGCATAAAATAGCTGGGGGAAAATCTCAGCAACCTACATTCAAGGAAAATACAATTAGAAACATGAGATTTCCAAACAAAATTTATATACTGAAAGCTCTGATTTTTAAATTATTCCACATTCAAGATTTGACAATCTTATCTAATTGTTTTCTCCACATTAAAAAAAAAATCTCTAGGTTATCTATATTTCTTTTCACAAAAAATAATGTTTGTTTAATGCCTTTATTTTCTATATTTGCTGAAATGTTAAGAGAGGTAATTTTCTCCATGTATTTTCCTCTCCCTTGAGCACCCCCACCCTGATCCTTAGGTTTCTTTGACTCTTTCGTCTCTTCTCACTTGGTATCTTCTACTTAAATGTTTTCATCAACTCCCATGGATTTCCCTTTTACATAAATACTTATTTCCTAACTTCTATATTTGGTTCATATCTCTTTCTTAGCATTCATATGCCATTATATATTGAGTTGGCCAAAATGTTCATTTGGTCTTATGGAAAATATGTTACAGAAAAACCCAAACGAAGATTTTGGCCAACCCAATATTTGTATTCTGGATCTCCCTGATGTCTCAATGGCACATCAACTACTAACTTGTCAAGCACATCCTAGAATCTTAATTCCCTTCTATCTCCAGGTGGGATATGGAGGATATGACAGAGGTGCGATATGGCAGAATTATCTACCCATTTTCTCAGTACCAACACTGTGTGTAACCAGGCCCTGTCAGATAATTCTGCCAAATAAACCTTGAACGCATTCCTCTTTCCTTATATAGCAATCAGAAAGCCTTCTGCTCATTCCCCATACTACCAAGAGCATTCTCTTTCATAAAATCAGATATACTTTCCTATCTGAAATTTCATTAATAAATTTAATCATTTTCCCCTGAAGGAAAATTTCTGAAGATGAAATGAATGTAACTAGGTTCCAACCATACTTTGTTTTCTACCATTTACTCTGACTTCCCTTGTTATTACATATATAACTACACTCCTTGTTCTTTTGGAAGTGATCACCTTTCATCAAATGTTTTATTAGTTTTTTCCTACAGTATTACCAATATATTTGACTATAGGAGTCATTGTTTCCCAGGTGGTTCAGTGAAAAAGAATCTGCCTGACAATGCAGGAGATTCAGGAGACACACATTTGATCCCCCTGATTCGAGAAGATCCCCTGAAGTAGGTATTGGCAACATGCTCCAGTATTATTGCCTGGAAAAATCCAAGGACAAAGGAGCCTGGTGGGGTTGCAAAGAGTCAGATAGGATTGAGTGATTGTGTGCGCAAATGGGAGTTATTGTCTTCAGACTGTGTTTCTCTGATTATCTCCCTACTACTTTACAACAGTGATGTTTTTCTTCTTTATTTGCTTATCCTTAGTATCTTGCATGGAATCAAGATCACTGGTAGAAATATCAACAACTTCAGATATGCAGATGATACAACTACAATGGCAGAAAATGAAGAGGAACTGAAGACCTTCATGATGAGAGTGAAAGAGAAGCGTGAAAAATTTGGCTTTACACTAAACATTAAAATAAAAAAAAAAAAAAAAACTAAGATCATGGCATCTGGTCCCATCACTTCATAGTAAACAAAAGAAGGAAAAAATGGAAGCAGTGAAAAACTTTGTTTTCTTGGGCTCCAGAATCACTGCAGACAGTGACCACAGCCAGGAAATTAAAAAAGACACTTGTTCCTTGGAAGAAAAGCTATGACCAACCTAGATAGCATATTAAAAAGTAAAGACATCACTTTGCCAACAAAGGCCCATAGTCAAAGCCATGCTTTTTCCAGTAATCATGGTTGATGTGAGAGTCAGACCGTGAAAAAGGCTAAGTGCCAAAGAATTGACGCTTTTGAATTGAGGTGCTAAA
Source organism: Antilocapra americana (assembly GCA_007570785.1). Classification (NCBI taxonomy): domain Eukaryota; kingdom Metazoa; phylum Chordata; class Mammalia; order Artiodactyla; family Antilocapridae; genus Antilocapra; species Antilocapra americana. Next base: position 30,010,199 of record ML660197.1, on the reverse strand, counting down.
GAAGGCTCTTAAGAATTCCTTGGACTGCGAGGAGATCAAACCAGTCAATCCTAAATGAAATCAACCCTGAATATTCATTGGAAGGTCTGCTGCTGAAGCTGAAGCTCCAATGCTTTAGCTATCTGATGCAACATCTGACTCACTGGAAAAGATCCTGATGCTGCAAGAGATCCCGATGCTAAGACTGAAGGCAAAAGGAGAAAGGGGCAGCAGAAGATGAAATGGTTAGATAGCATCACTAACTCAATAGACATGAATCTGAGCAAATTCCGGGAGATAGTGGGCGACGGAGGAGGTGTGCACGCTTCAGTCCATGGGGCCACAAAGAGTCAGACACAACTTAGCAAGTGAACAACAGCAACAGTCTTGCATAGTGCCTGGCTATTGCAGGTTCTTAATAGATTTTGAACAAAGCATTAAATGTATCTTCTTGTTTTGTTCCATAATATCTATATTTTCCAGAAACAAAACCAATAATAAATTAACCCCTAGCCTTTTGCTAGATTATTTACCTAATATTCAACATAGTTTTTTTTTTAATTAAATTGTTGCCAGAAGCAGCAGAAAGCAAGGATATATATAATTAACTGTGTTGAAGAGTTTTGGTTTCAAGTCTAGACTTGAAACAGTAAGATTTTTTATGTCTTTATATCCTCTGTTCATTCTGCCCAGTGAGTGAAAGTTGCTCAGTCATGTCCAACTGTTTGTGACCCCATGGACAAAATGGTCCATGGAATTCTCCAGGCCAGAATTCTGGAATGGGTGGCCATTCCTTTCTGTAGAAGATCTTCCCAACCTAGGGATCGAACCCAGGTCTCCCACACTGCAGCAGATTCTTTACCAGCTGAGCTACCAGTGAAGCCCTGGAATACTGGAGTGGGTAGCCTATCCCTTCTTCAGCAGATCTTTCTGATCCAGGAATCAAACCAGGCTCTCCTGCATTGTAGGTGGATTCTTTACCAGCTGAGCTCCCAGGGAAGCCCCATTCTGTCCAGGATGGGTGTTAACTGAACCACAGGTCTGGAAAGTTGTTCAGGCCACCCTAGGTCAAATTATCAAAATTCTGGGTGTTAGTGCCACAAGCAAGGACCTGTCTGATGCTCAAGCATAATGTTAACGAATATTTATTATATTTTGGTAATGTGATGAAGTTATAAACTCGTTACCCAATAAAATAAAAGAGCAATAATTTAGCATGATAAAGAAAATAAATGTATACATTATCCATATTTACTCAAACATTATACTACCTATAAAACATATGTTATATATATATATATATATATATATATCATATATATATATATATATATGGCATAAATTTCTCCCTATTTCTGTGTGTTCAAAGGTTGTCAATTTTAATTCCATTTCAAATGATGTACTTCTATATCCTGAAATTCAATTTCTAAAGCAAAACTACATACAAAATTTTCCCTATTTCCTAGGTATACAAAAGGTAATCATAAGGAATTCTCAAAAATTCAGCCCTCTGACCATTCATCACCTTAGGAAGTAAAAATAATTCACTCATTCATTTATTCATCTTTCAACAAATATATAGAACACTTTTTATTGGCTAAGCACACTCCTAGGGACTTGGGACTAGCAGTGAACAAATTATGTTCTAGTGCACAGTACAATAATAATAATAGTTATTATCATCATGTTAGTAACTATTTATTGAACATACATTATATTCCCAGAATTGTATCAAAATTTACCTCTTTTGTTTATAATTCTAAGCACTATTCACACATTCATGAAATTTTGTTTGTTTAGTCCCCAAGTCATATCAAACTCTTTTGGGATCAGTGGACTATAAGTCCATCAGGCACCTTTGTACATGGATTTCCTAGGCAAGAATAGTGGAGTGGGTAGCATTTTCTTCTCCAGAGCATCTTTCCAACCAAAGGATCAAACATGAGTCGCCTGATTGGCAGGCAGATTCTTTACCACTGAGCCACCTGGGAAAGCTAACCCTTAAAAACATACAAACCTAAACATCTATCAACAAAAGAATGGATTAAGAAGCGGTACATATACAATGGAATATTACTTAACCATAAAAAGAACAAAATAATGCCATCTTCAGCAACCTGAATGGACCTAGAAACGGTTACAATGTGTCAAGTAACTCTATCAGAGAAAGCCAAATATGATATAGTTCATATGTGGAATCCAAAAGAAGGGTACAAATGAACTTTTCTATAATACAAAACAGAAACAGAGTCTCAGATACAGAAAACAAACATGTTTACTAAGGGAGAAATGGAGGAGAAATAAATTGGAAGCTTAGGATTGGCAAATGCATACTACTATATAAAATAGATAACTAATAAGAACCTACTGTATACCATAGGGAGCTCTACTCAATACTATGTAATGGCCTATATGTGAAAAGAATCTACCAAATGTGGATATATATATATATAAAACACTGTTCACTTTGCTGTGTACATGAAACTAATACAACATTGCAAATCAACTACACCCCTCAAAAAAAATTTACGTCTACAGATTAAAAACAAAACAACAACAACCACAAAAAAGAAACCCTGATATTTGGAAAATGTTAAAATGATCCAATAACTCATGCACAGAGCCATGAGTCAAACCCAGGTCTATCTTACTCTAAAAACCATGCTCTTGACTCTGCTATGCTACCTATCTCTAGAGGAAAAGCAATAATTCAATATGTCATTGAGTTTATTAAGGATTCTTATAGTTGTTCAGGGCAGATAGTTCATTTATTAATATTTTAAGGATTATGCAAGATTTAATAAATCAATTTAAGCAGTTTAAGAAGTTTAAGAAGTATTCTAAATATCAACTTTTATTTAATTTGTTTTTATTGTTCTTTAAAAAATAAAAATAATTCCCCACCTGTCATATCTCAGAGAATTTGCACAAAGAAAGAGAAAAAAAAAATCAATGTATAAAGTACTTTTAAAGTGAGAACTCTGCTAAAATAATATGTCTAGAAAATCTATTATTTTTTCTTTTGCTTCATTTATATTGCTCAAATACCACTGCTCACCTAATGCTAGAAAGAAAAGCTATGCTATGCCCTTCAATATATAATGAAGGATTACAGAATGTAATTCACTGAAATGGGAGATTATAATATCTAATACATATGCATTTTTCTTCAAATGGACTTATGAGCACTTTCTCTAGGACACTACTCAAAAGACATCACATTTCCTTAATTTCTTTACTGGTACTAGATATTTTCTACAAGTCTCCCTTCTTCTTCTTCTTTGCCATTAAACTTAATACTTTTGGATACAAGGAAGGCTCAGGCTCAAGACAAAGAGTACATTAATTGCTTTTTTTGGTCTGAAGTTCTTAAATTATACTTAAGACAGTTGTGATATGAGTATTCTGTATAGAATCATTTACTTGAAAAGTTATTTTAATAGTTTTATAACAAAAAAAAGCTTGATTCAAGTGTACATTTAGGTCTCTGCAGAGATTCTTAAAATATGTGAAACTAAGATATCACATATAACTTGTAAATTCTCCTTTATTGCTCTCTTTACATCTTAATGAATGATCATCATCAAATTTCAAACTCATCAAGGTCTTATGGTTCACTAAGTCCTAAAATGCATCTATATAATTATTTTTCTGGCTATATACTTATAACTCCAGCAGACCTTAATGTACAACATCTGCATCAGTAAAATAAATTATGAAATTTACCGACTGGCTATATGATTAACAGAAACATAAATTATATCAATAGTAAAGTGATAGTTATCAGTAGCAAACAGTGTCTTTGAGAGCATAGCCTATTTTGGTCATCTTTGTATTGGCAATGCTTGGTAAAACACTTTAATTGTAGTTGTACCTCGTGTTTGTGGAATGAGTAAATCTTAATTAAAATAATTTTAATTAAATTTAATTTTAATTAAAATATTTTTTCAATAATTATTGAAACAAAGCATCATAAGTTCCAAGATGGCATTTTAACCCCTAAACTATTTATAATTTCTGCATTATATGTCCTCATACATATATCACCAACAGCACTGTCTAAAAAACTATGGATTCATCAAATTTTCACTTAGAATTTTGCTACTAAAATAAGTCGCTGACATATAGCTTTATATACGATATTATGGAACTTCCCTGGTAGCTCAGATGGGAAATAATCCGCATATAACGCAGGAGGCCAGAGTTCCATCCCTGGGTCGGGAATCCCCTGGGTTGGCAGTGACTACCAACTTCAGAATTCTTACTTGGAGAATTCCATAGACAGAGGAGCCTGGCAGACTACTGTCCCTGTGGTCGCAAAGAATCAAACATGACTGAGCAACTAACACTCACAGGATAGTATGCAAATTTATATAAACCATATAAATACAAAGCATTTTAATTGATTATCTTTGTTTCATTTCATAAAGAAGAGAGATATCTTAACAATCAACCAAATTAAAAAGAAATTAGTTTTAAATGAAAAGGATCACAGTAGTTATACAATGTAAGTTACATTAGTTAATGACTAAGTAGAAACATTCACCAAATTTACAGGTTTTATTGGCATATTTTATTGGTTTCTACAGGCACATAATCATCAGAATAAAATAAAAATAAGGGTTTTAAGATTGTATATAAAATAAATAAGCACAGTAAAAAAAAAAGAGGCCTCCCTGTCCTGTTGATCCATAAAACTATCGGAGTTTTTGGTTACCCAGGCAAATGTCTTTAGTTCTTTCACAGATGTCTCAACTATTTCAATTACTCAGTCATATCTCAATGATATGAACAGAAATCTGAAAATCATTTGTTTCAGTTTCCATAATATAAAATTAATTAGTAAAAATAAAAATGATTCTGGAAAGTAGGAAGAGGTAATACAGTATTGAAAAGAGTGTAAGCTGATCCCTGAACTTAAAATTTAAGAAAAGACAAAGCTTAGAAGAAAGGAAGAGATAAATTTTGAAATGGATTAGAAATTTTTTGTCTTAACTCATTCCTCAAACATTACTGAATTCTGTGCTTGCACTACTTAGATAATAAATCCTGTTAAGTACCAAACACATATATAGAAATCATAGCACAGAGATAGATGTATTATTAGGGCAAAGAGATACCTAATATGAAGAAAACGCATAAAAATATTATATAATATGAACCAAATCTAAAGTAGCACAAAGAATGAGTTCTCGGTCAATCTTTAAGGCCCGCTCAAATATTTTCTTTATAAGGCACTCCTTCCTTTGTATCAGCTTTTTTGAGCAACAGTCACATATCACCTCTATTTATGTTTTTATATTCATATTGCAATAGTGGTCAACATAGCTATGGAAATAGACTATGATATTCTTGTGAGTAGAAATTGTATTATCTTTATCTCCCTAGATCCTTACAAGTTTGGCAACATGATCCATTATTGTTTACTCTTGAAAAGGCTTCATAAGAGGACTACTTACTCTTTCTTTATAGGTAAAGACTTGACTGAGAGGTGAGCTTTGTGTTGATGGAATTTGAAGGATGAACCCCATCATCAAAAAAGAAAAAATATGAAAAGCATAGGTAAAACCCTGAAGGTAGACAACCTAGAATATGGAAATGTTTATGTTTTGTTTGGTCTGACTTGCAAACAATTTCTCTTTCAATGACATTTGGGTCACAATTTGTATGAGAGATGTAGTCTCTCGGAAAGGGAGAAAAGAAACATTGGTGAACCAGATACTTCAAAAGGCCCAAAGGGAAACTGTTAGATGTTGGCAAAGGGAACAACCTCATTTATGTTAGTTACAGCAAAGACATAAGTAGGAGAATCAGAAGTGTTGGAAGTAGAAAAGTCTAAGAAGGAGTTGTCAAGTGAAAACACATCTTAAATTCATTCCTGTGAATAGACACTCCACTTCTTTTCACTCAATAAGCAGTAATTCATACTTTTATATTCTCCCTGTATGAATCACTGTACTGACTTTCAGAATGTCACAACAATATTACTTATGTAAATATATCAGTTGTTAAACCTAATCAGGTAATCAGTTACTACAGAATAAATTGGTACAATGATATTACAACCAAGTTTATGCAAGGACATTTGTCACCATATTGATATATAATCTAGACAGAAAATAGAAGTTTTTTAAGACATAATTTGAAAAAAAAAAGGCAGGAAAAAACTATGAGTAGCTAATCCAAAAGTGGCTTATAGAGAATGAGAATCTGTTGTCCTCACATATTTACAAAGCATTGCTAAGGGAAGGAAAATTATAGCTTAAGAAGATCATAAGGCCAAAATTTGGTCTGTAACTCAAATCAGGTAAGCGTTTTCTCATAATTATTATCAAGATATCTAATAATGGGCTACCACATAAAGAAGTAAGCTTAATTACTAAAATTGTTCAGATTAAATTTGGATGTTGAAGGGATTTCTGCATTCAATTATTATAGAATCAGGCAGTAACTCAATTATTTTCTAAAACTAAATTCTTAATTTCTAAAATTTACTTCTGCAAAAAATAACCCCTACAAGTGGGAAACAGCTCCTCATAATTAAGGCATTTAGATTCTTTCTGGTGAAACAAAAAAAAAAAAAAGAGAGAGCAGACTTACAATTAAAAGGTATGATGATAAATATATTAAAAAATTGAGGGATATATGTTATTTAATTGTCTGATACTAATATGCACGTGTGTGTGTGTATGTTTGCGTGCTCAGTTGTGTCTAATTCTTTGTGACCCCCTGAACTGTAGGCCATCAGGCTCATCTATTTGGGAAATATGAGAAATATCCCATCTTGCCATGGGATTTCCCAGGCAAGAATAGGCAGTGATTGCCATGCCCTCCTCCAGTGAATCTTTCCAACCCAGGGATTAAATTCATGACTCCTGAGGCTCCTGCATTGGTAGGCAGATTCTTTACCACTGGGCCACCTGGGAAGCCCACTAATATCCATACATGCATAATAAACACCTATTTATTTATATAATGTTTTCAGTTTTTAAATTAATACATGTAAGGATGGTTCAATTGTTTTCCAAACAGGACTATGTTTTGATGAAAAATTTTTGTTTTTTCTGTGAGAATGCAAGAATTAAGTAACAAAAGGATCACTATAGAACAATTCATGATAAAGTTTTCCATCCAAAAATTTAATTTTCTCATTTTTTGAATCTTAATAGGAAATTCTGCTTTTCTGTTTGAAATTTTTCTGAAATGACTTTGCTTCCTTTCTGAACTAACATCTTTTGTCACACAATATTAACCCTATTTAGTGATATTTTTATCCAACCTATTGCCTTTTAGTTAATTATACTGCTTCTAAGTCTACTGGGAAGTTTGATATCATTTACTAATGTTCAAACTCAAGCTGACTTTCGGCAAGAACCCACATCTTCTTCAAAGAATATTGTGCACAATCAATTCAAATGCTAGAACTCAACCATAATAAATGAACTCTTTATATTCTCTAAAAAAAAAAAATAGTAAATCTAACTTTTCAGTAGCCCTGCATCATAGATTTTGAAGAATTTAACATTTGGTGACTTACATTTTACTTTACTTTTAATAAAAGCAAAACTCAATAAATGGAATCTTAAAAATTTATGACTGGCTCTTTCCTCTGTGTAGGTTCTCTAATGTACTCAAGATCTTTGAACAATTTACTAAGTTCCACTGAGAAATCTGAAACATTGTGAGTCTCCTTTTAAAAGGATCCAGAGTTAAGAGTAGAACAGTCAATGAAATAAGAGCAGACAGCATATGAGCTCCATACTTATCATAGCAGACTAGCTACAGTGGCAATATACCATCAGCAGAGATAAAATACTTGACAAGTAGCAACATGCAAACATACACTGTTGTTTCACTGCATATTGCCTGGTTCTATAATAACTGAATGCGGAAATCCCTTCATTCACTTTTTGTGAATGACTTTGATACTTTCAGGCGTCCCTTGTGGCACAGCTGGTAAAGAATCCGCCTGCAATGTGGGAGACCTGGGTTTGAGTCCTGGGTTGGGATGATCCCCTGGAGAAGGCAAAGGCCAGTCACTCCAGTATTCTGGCCTGGACCATGGGGTCACAAAGAGTTGGACACAACTGAACCACCTTCACTTGGTACTTCCAGAAAGGTCTGTTTCCCAAGAGACTAAACCATTTTTCCCATTATCTTTGAACAATAATATATAAGACTGTTACTTAATTTTGTCAGTATTCAAAGACATTTGTAATCATCCTCGCCTTAAGTAGCCTCATCTACTTTGTTCTAACTGTAATGAATTAGAAAAATATATCCATTTTGTTATTATTCAGAAATATAACTCTTCCAAATCATCAGCTTAAACAATAAACCATGATTTAGGATGGAAATTTTTCTATTAGGTGGCTGCTCCCTTATCTTTGTCATTTTGTGGCATGCTTTCTCCACAGCACTCACCCGCATTCTACAGCCCCAGGTTTTAAAGTTTGCCAGGACTGACAAAAAAAAAAAAAAAAGCATTAATATAATCAAAGAAGCTGTACTAGCCACTAGGGGAAATCCTGGGCAAAATTGATACGGCTCAAATCCTTTTTAATCCTTCTTTTCCACTGTTACAAGGCCTCTCCACTCTTTCCAAACCAGAATCTTCTTGGACCTTCTCATACTATTTCCATGGCAGACTTTTATCACCTACGAACAAATGTACCTTTGGATTTCATTTTCTGAAGGCTCTGTTTTCCAAGTTTCCAACTTTAAACCAACAGTTTAATGTCCTTTTCAACTGAGAGTAGGAAATCACCTTTATGAGTTTTCCCACATTCACCTTTTTAAAGGGAGATTTTCTAAAGACTATGCTTCAGTCCATAAGGCAAATCTTCTCGCATGAGTAGATACTAAGCGGAAAGGTGGCAGGTGAATGAGAAGGCTCATGTACTTATTATGATGTATACATACAATACTACATCATTACTTAACAATGATATCAAAATTTAGCATTTTGGACTACACACAATCATTCAGGCCTACTGTACTAGGCACTTTATGTGCATTATTTCCTTCCATTCACACAGTCACCCATGTGAGAGCATATGTGTGAATGTTCTTATCGCTATGCTATATACATATAATGACAAAGAAAAGGTAAATATTTTTCCCAGGGTTCCTCTGCTTTAGGAGTGTTCCATGAGAGTCCCAAGGTAGAATAGTAGTAGACAGTCATCTCTTCTCCCCAGTATGAAGGCCAACCCAGTGGGCTATATGTGAATCTTTGATAGGTGTTTGCAGATAGTCTTACACAGTAGTGGTGACTGTGTATTAATTTTAGCTGACTTTTTCATGTATTTTGGGATCTTTTACTACCTTTAAAATATGGTGTAAAATTTCTACACCAATTTAAAATTTAAAAGTGTCCTTAAAAAGAAAGAATGGAGAAATGTCTTTTCTAAAGGACACTGGAAAGAATGGAATCATTTAGCAGTATAATCCTTTAAAATGCTGTGATGAACTCCAGAGGGTCCTAAAAGATCTGGGGCAAATTTGTGTTTTGCTGGAGACTATTTAAAGCTCATCTCAATCTAAAATTCAGAAAGAATCCAGAGAAGAGCCTATAGAGCTAGTTAAACTTCTCCAAGTTTTTAATTCCTAACTTAAGAAGCAGTATAGTTTAGTGACCCTGAAGCTGACGGCCTGTATTCTAATCTAAGGTCAACCACTCAGTAAGCCTAATTGAAGCAAGATACCAACACTCTATGGAGAAGGAAATGGCTACACTCCAGTATTCTTGCCTGGAGAATCCCATAGACAGAGGAGCCTGGCAGGCTATAGTCCATAGGGTCGCAAAGAGTCAGACACGACTAAAGCAACTAAGAATGCATGCATGCACCAACACTCTGTCAGCATAATTTCTTCCTCTACAAAATGTGGATAATCAAGGTATCTATTTTATAATGTTATTGTTATAAGTTAAAATACATAAAATTCTTAAAATAGGATCAATACTTCACACATAGTAAGAATCATTAAATGTTAGATATGATCTTTATAGGGCTTCCCTGGTGGCTTAGATAGTAAAGAATCTGTCTGCAGTGCAAGAGACCCTGGTTTGATCCCTGGGTCAGAAAGATATCCTAGAGAAGGGAATGGCAATGCACTCCAGTATTCTTACCCAGAGAATCCCATGGGCAGAGGAGCACAGTTCATGGGGTCACAAAGAGTCAGACACAATTGAGTGACTAACACAACTCAATGACCCTCATTAAGCAGCTTCAAGGCCTGTGAAGAGCTTCAAGAAAAGGCAGCATCAATTTTTTTTTTTTAATGTGGCAGATATTTAGATGCAAAAAAAAAGTTCAGAGTATCTACTTAAGCCATAGTAGAAACAAATGACTTCAATGAGTATTCTATTTTTCACTTAATCATGTCAAATATTTTTTAAGAAAATGACTTCTTAAAAGAAGTCATTTTTTTTTTTATGGTAACAAATTCAATCAAGACTTTTTACTTTACAATATTGTGTTAGTTTTGCCATACATTGACATGAATCCACCATGGATGTACATGTGTTCCCCTTCCAGAACCCTCCTCCCACCTCCCTCCCGATTCCATCTCTCTGGGTCTTCCCGGTGTACCAGCCCCGAGCACCCTGTATCATGCATTGAACCTAGGCTGGCGATCTGTTTCACATATGATAATTTACATGCTTCAGTGCCATTCTCCCATATCATCCTGCCCTCGCCCTCTCCCATAGAGTCCAAAAGACTATTCCACACATCTGCGTCTCTTTTGCTGTCTCGCATACAGGGTTATCATTACTATCTTTCTAAATTCCATATATATGTGTTAGTGTACTGTATTGTTGTTTTCCCTTCTGGCTTACTTCACTCTGTATAATAGGTTCCAATTTCATCTACCTCATTAGAACTGATTTGAATGTATTCTTTTTAATGGCTGAGTAATATTCCATTATGTATATGTACAACTTCCTTATCCATTCGTCTGCTGAAGGACATCTAGGTTGCTTCCATGTCCTGGCTATTGTATACAGTGCTGCAATGAACACTGGGGTTTTTTTAAGCATGCCTTATTTTTGACTGACTCTGAATCCAGAGAGAAAGTTCAAATGTATGTTCTAAGTTCTTATCATAATAACCTCCTTGTAAATTTCAACTAAATAAAAATGTGTTTATATAAAAAAATGAAAAAATTAAAATTATATTCTTTTGTAATCAATTTTAAATAGATAATAAATGTATATTATTCTATTTTATTGACTGCATATTAATCAATTATGTTATTGCAGTATTACTTTACTCACAAATCCCATAGTTTATATTAAAAATTTATTCACTTTCAAGATTTGTCATATTATTTGAAAATAAGACAAGATAATTGACCATTTTTAAAACAGATATCAGAATATTTTCCTGGAACGAAGTTCTAAAAACTTGAATGCCTTAATTTTTTTAAATTTCTAAATTATTTTCTGAATGGTTTGAATTTTATTAGGCTAGGAGACTGTCCTCTTTCCTATACCCTGACAACACAGAAAGTCTTTTTAAATTCTGGCAATCTTATGCTACCAAAGATTGCAGCAAAGTGCTTCCTCGATTTAGATATATATGACTAAACATGTTTTTCACATTCCCAGTTGTTTTTTATCAATAGCATATCCATATTTTGCTTATTTCTTTATCAGGGCATCTATTTTCTGTATTAATTGTAGACAGATTTAATTGATTATGGATATTAGCCACTGGTCAAATGTTTCAGTTAATTTTTCCAACCAATTCTTTTTATTTTAATATTATTAATGGTGTTCATAGTAAAATGAGGTAAACTAGTAACGCCTACTGAAATCAGGAATATGAAACATCATTATAATGTTACTTAATACAGCCATTACATCAAAAACGCTCCTAAAGAATGCAACATGACATGAAAATAGTTCACATTAATAAGAAATGAATAATCAAAAAATAAAATTAAATATATATTATGACCTCAAAGCTAAAAAGCAGAAAGCAGATTTAAGATGGTAAGGATATATAGAAAAATATTGCCTCTTATTAATTGCCTCTTATTATCTCTTGGTGAAGGAGTTATGGATGATTTTTGTCATTCTCTTTATTCTCCTCTCTGGAACACACATGTGGTTTTTAAAAATTTTTATAAACCTATTAGTAAAACCAATGTTTATTAGTGACCAATCAAACCAAACATCCAATATAAGAAAGGCTGATGCCACTTCAGGATGTACTTTGCTGTAAATGTAATACAGCTCTACATCTATACAAGATAAACACTTCATCCTAAAAAAAATACTTATCCAAAATGCCAACATGATAACTGTGATGTTAATTAAGTTTTATTATGACAATAACAATGGCAAGACTGCAGAGTGAGATTTGATTTAATGTGGAGCGAAAGAGTTTTATTGCAAGATTTGCTTATAGACAGAGCTAATCACTACAATTACACTTACATGTTTTTGTCATTGAAAAAATAGGACTTTTAAAAGATAGGGCATTAAAAGTAGAATAATTTTACATGTCTCTACAATTTGGCCACATTACGACAATGCTGTAAGTGAAGCTTTAATGAGGAAACTCATGAAAAAGAAAGAAGTTACAATGATTCATTGATTCTAATTCAAAACTTGTCAAGGTTTATAGGACCAAAATAGATTAAATGTTAAAGTATTAGTATATAAATATAAACCTTTCCTGAAAGCATCTTCTATTTCAGGCTACATCAGAGACTATTCATCTTTATATTTCAAATTTTCAATATGAAGACTGGTATTATTTAGAAATCTTAACTATGAAAAGATATGAGACGAATATTCAATTGCTCCATTATAATTGTCCTGCAGTCAAGCTCACATAGACATGGGAGTATTAAGAGATTACATTACATATTTTAACACTTATTTGTGATGGAATATGATCTTATACAATAGTGAATAATTTTGTCAGTGGGAATTTTGTCAGTGTATTCTCCAATCTAAGGGCTGCTAATAAGTCATGTCTTTTCTGATTTACAATAGAAAATATAAAAAGCTATGTAACTGTTATTCCTTCACTTACTAATTTAATAGATCTTTACTGGCCAATGATGACACTTCAGGCATTATGCCAGAAGCAACAACTGCAACAGAAACAGAGCTGCTGCCTGCCAGGGGAACTTGCAGGACAGTGAGGCAAGAACAGAAACGTAAGATAACACAGCATAACTGTGCAGTAAGTGTGGTGTACCTTTTGATAAAAGGAGTTCAGGGTGCCTTAAAAGCCTATAGTCCAGCGGGTGAGAAGCACTCTGCAATAAGTAAATGGCTGAAAGGACTGAGACCAGGCAGGGTAAGGGTCCATGGGAAGACCATGAAAAAGTCATTTATGGCTGAGATTATGTGCTGTTAGAAACACGGCCAAACCCTTTTAGTCTGTGCATAAGTTTCATCTTTCTCCTAAGAGCAATATAGAATTGTAAAGGTTTGAAGTGGGGAGGGGACATGATTACTTTTACATTTCAAATCACTCTGGCTCTCAGAGCATTTGGATGAGAATTGGCCAGGAGGCTAAGGGAGCTTCATGGTGTTCTAGATTGGGTGATGCGGAAGTACTCAGATAAGAGGCTGAACTTGGGAGACATTTAGAAAGAAATATCAGTGGAATTTGGTGATTGAATGAATGTGAGCGTAAAAGCCAAAGAAAATTCAAGAATGACAGACTGCAGATTTGGGGCCTCAAATCTTCAAGTTATAGATACTTCAAATTGATGGTCACTAAAAATAACTTAATTCCTTAAAAGAAATCTCTGGACTAAATTTTTTATATTCTTTAAGTCAGTAAGGACAAACTGTTTAAATCTCACATTGAACAGATTTTTCTTATTAAGTATTTCAGCATATGCCTCATCCAGTAATAGGTTATGTAATGGAAAAGGTACCTTAAATTAAGGCATGACGCATTGTTCACTTTCCTTAGATATTTTAATTTTAAAAATAATATATAATTTGTAAACGCTACACCTAATTTCAAATGATGTTATTAAAAAAAATAGTAGACTGCATTGCTGGAACTCAAGCTAAACAGCAAAAACACTGACAAATAAAAGTGAAATTTTATAAACCAATTTTTACCTGATTGTGTCAAAATATTTTCAGCTTACCTGTTATTTGAACAATAATTATTAATCCACTCTTAATCTTCAAGCTTTCACACAAAGACACAACTTTTAAAAGATAAACTGGCTATTAACCAACCTATGTGTAGAAGTAATATTTTTTGTTAGTAATATTTTTTGTTAGAATTATTAGCAGAATCTTGGCAAAATGAATCATTACTTTGGAGGTGCCAGGTGGCATTAGTGGTAAAGAACCAATCTGACACTGCAGGAGATATAAGAGAAAAAGGTTTAACCCCTGGAGAAGGATTTTCTACAGAAGGCATCCCATTTCTGTTCTTGTCTGGGGAATCCTATGGAGAGGAGAGCCTCGCAGGCTACAGTCCACAGAGTTGCAAAGGGCTGGACATAACTGAAGTGATTTAGCACTATGCACATACACACTACAACCTAAAAGTTCAAAATGTTAACTGAATCAAGTCACTGAGTAACTAGAGAAAATACTGGTTTGGATTCTAGAGATCAGTTCAATTCAGTTTAGTCACTCAGTTGTGTATGAATCTTTGCGACCCCAATAACTGCAGCATGCCAGGCCTCTCTGTCCATCACCAATTCCTGAAACCTACCCAAGTTCATGTCCATTGAGTCAGTGAGGCCATCCAACCATCTCATTCTCTGTCGTGCCCTTCTCCTCCTGCCCTCAGTCTTTCCCAGCATCAGGGTCTTTTCAAATGAGTCATCTCTTCACAACAGGTGGCCAAAGTATTGGAGTTTCACCTTAAGCATCAGTCCTTCCAATGGATATTCAGAATTGATCTTCTTTAGGATGGACTGCTCGGATCTCCTTGGAGTCCAAGGAACTTTCAAGCGTCTCCTCGAACACCACAGTTCAAAAGCATTAATTCTTTGGCACTCAGCTTTCTTTATAGTCCAACTCTCACATCCAGACATGACTACTGGAAAAACTATAGCCTTTGTTGTCAAAGTAATGTCTCTGCCTTTTAATATGCTGTTTCGGGTGGTCATAACTTTCCTTCCAAGGAGTAAGTGTTTTTTAATTTCATGGCTGCAGTCACCATCTGCAGTGATTTTGGAGACTCCCAAAATAAAGTTTGTCACTGTTTCCACTGTTTCCCCATCTATTTGCCATGAAGTGATGGGACCGGATGTCATGATCTTAGTTTTTTGAATGTTGAGCTTTAAGCCAACTTTTTCACTCTCCTCTTTCACTTTCATCAAGAGGCTCTTTAATTCTTCTTCACTTTCTGCCATAAGGGTGGTGTCATCTGCAGATCTGAGGTTACTGATATTTCTCCCAGCCATCTTGATTTCAGCTTGTGCTTCCTTCAGTCCAGCATTTCTTGTGACTTACACTGAATATAAGTTAAATAAGCAAGGTGACAATATACAGCCTTGATCTACTCCTTTTCCTAATTGGAACCAGTCTGTAGTTCCATCTCCAGTTCTAACTGTTGCTTCCTGGCCTGCATACAGGTTTCTCAAGAAGCAGGTCAGGTGGTCTGGTATTTCCATCTCTTTCAGAATTCTCCACAGTTTATTATGATCTACACAGTCATAGGCTTTGGCATAAACAATAAAGCAGAAATAGATGTTTTTCTGGAACTCTCTTGCTTTTTAGATGATCCAGTGGATGTTGGCAATTTGATTTCTGGTTCCTCTGACTTTTCTAAAACCAGCTTGAGCATCTAGAAGTTCACAGTTCATGTATTGCTGAAGCCTGGCTTGGAGAATTTTGAGCATTACTTTACTAGCTTGTGAGATGAGTGCAATTGTGCAGTAGTTTGAGAATTCTTTGGCATTGCCTTTCTTTGGGATTGGAATGAAAACTGACCTTTTCCAGTCCTGTGGCCACTGCTGAGTTTTCCAAATTTGCTGACATATTGAGTGCAGCACTTTCACAGCATCATCTTCTAGGATTTGAAATAGCTCAACTGAAATTCCATCACGTACACCAGCTTTGTTTGTAGTGATGCTTGCTAAGGCCCACTTGACTTCACATTCCAGGATGTCTGGCTCTAGGTGAGTGATCACATCATCATGATTATCTGCATCATGAAGATCTTTTTTGTACAATTCTTCTTCTGTGTATTCTTGCCACCTTTTCTTAATAACACCTGCTTCTATTAGGTTCATATAATTTCTGTCATTTATTGAGCCCATCTTTGCACGAGATGTTCTCTTGGTATTTCTAATTTTCTTGAAAAGATCTCTAGTCTTCCCCATTCTATTTTTTCCCTCTATTTCTTTGCACTGATCTCTGAGGAAGGCTTTCTAATATCTCCTTGCTATTCTTTGGAACTCTGCATTCAAATGAGTATATCTTTCCTTGTCTCCTTTGCTTTTCATTTCTCTTCTTTTAACAGCTATTTGTAAGGCCTCCTCAGAGAGCCATTTTTCTGTTTTGCACTTCTTTTTCTTGGGAATGATCTTGATCCCTATATCGTGTACAATGGCACAAACCTCTGTCCATAGTTCATCAGGCACTCTGTCTATCAGATCTAGTCCCTTAAATCTTTTTCTCACTTCTACTGTATAATCATAAGGGATTTTATTTAGGTCATACCTGAATGGTCTAGTGGTTTTCACTACTTTCTTCAATTTAAGTCTGAATTTGGCAATAAGGAGTTCATGACCTGAGCCACAGTCAGCTCCTGGTCGTGTTTTTGCTGACTATAGAGCTTCTCCATCATTTACTACAAAGAATATAATCAATCTGATTTCGGTGTTGACCATCTGGTGATGTCCATGTGTAGAGTCTTCTCTTGCATTGTTGGAAGAGGGTGTTTGCTATGACCAATGTTTTCTCTTGGCAAAACTCTATGAGCCTTTTCCCTGCTTCATTCTGTACCC
Source organism: Antilocapra americana (assembly GCA_007570785.1). Classification (NCBI taxonomy): domain Eukaryota; kingdom Metazoa; phylum Chordata; class Mammalia; order Artiodactyla; family Antilocapridae; genus Antilocapra; species Antilocapra americana. The sequence continues at coordinate 29,993,261 of ML660197.1, read as the reverse complement.
CAAGGCCAAATTTGCCTGTTACTCCAGGTGTTTCTTGACTTCCTACTTTTGCATTCCAGTCCCCTATAGTGAGTATCTTTTTTGGGTGTTATTTCTAAAAGGTCTAATAGGTCTTCTTAGTACCATTCAACTTCAGCTTCTTCAGCATTACTAAAACTAGTTAGAAGAGTGTTCATCTGTTAAGCATTCATCTTAAAAATTAATCATGAACATCATTCTTTACCCATTATCTTTGGACTCATGTTTGTTTGCACTAGACAGAGCGCCTCAGGATTAGACATGGATCCCAGTCACAATTCTATCATTATTAGCTGTGCAATCTTAGATAAGACTTAACCAGTAATTTAGTCATAAAGTTCTTTATTTATAAAATACCAAATTTTCCTCAGAGAGTCACTGTGAGGATCAATCAAGACAGTATATTTGAATCAGCTATATGTATAAATATACCAGCTCTTTTTTGGATTTCCTTCTCATTGAGTTCACCACAGAACACAAAGTACAGTTCCCTATGTTAATGCAGTAGTTTCTCATTAGTTATCTATTTTATAGACAGTATCAAATGTATATATGTCAATCCCAATCTCCCAATTCATCCCATCACCCCCAGGACTTTCTCCTTTGGTATCCATATATTTGTTCTCTAAGTCTGTGTCTCTACTTTTTGCAAACAAGATCATTTATACCATTTTTTTCTAAATTCCACACATAACCATTAATATATTTGTTTTTTTTTTTCTTTCTGACTTACATTACTCTGTATGATAGTCTGTAAATCCACCACATCTCCTCAAATGACACAGTTTTGTTCCTTTCACAGCTGAGTCATGTTTCACTATTTATACGTACCACATCTGCTTTATCCACTCCTCTTTTGATGGATGCTTAGGTTGCTTCCATGCCCTGGCTATTGTAAATAGTGCTGCAATGAAAGGCACATATATCTTTTTGAATTATGGTTTTCCCTGGGTATACGCCCAGGAGCAGGATTGTTCAATTATATGGAAGCCCTATTTTTAGTTTTTTAAGGAACTTCCATTGTGACCATGTTAGTTTACATTTCCATCAACAGTGAATAGGAATCCCTTTTCTCCATGCCCACTTCAGCATTTATTGCTCATAGATTTTTTTGATGGTGATCATTTTAACGGGTCCCATCACTTCAAGGCAAATAGATGGGGAAACAGTGGAAACAGTCACAGACTATTTTGGGCTCCAAAATCACTGCAGATGGTGATTGCAGCCATGACATTAAAAGACACTTGCTCTTTGGAAGAAAAGCTATGACCAACCTAGACAGCATACTAAGTCGCAGAGACATTACTTTACCAACAAAGGCCTCTCCAGTCAAAGCTATGGTTTTTCCAGTAGCCACATATGGATGTGAAAGTTGAACTATAAAGAAAGCTGGGCACCAAAGAATTGATGTTTTTGAACTGCAGTGTTGGAGAAGAGTCCTGAGAGTCCCTTGGACTACAAGGAGATCCAACCAGTCCATCCTGAAGGAGCTCAGTCCTGAATATCCATTGGAAGGACTGATGTTGGAGCTGAAACTCTAATACTTTGACCACCTGATGCAAAGAGCTGACTCATTGGAAAAGACCCTGATGCTGGGAAAGGTTGAAGGCATGAGGAGAAGGGGATGACAGAGGATGAGATCGTTGGATGGCGTCACCAACTCAAGGGACATGAGTTTGAGTAAACTCTGGGAGTTGGTAGTGGACAGGAAGGCTTGGTGTGCTGCAGTCCATGGGGTTGCAAAGAGTCGGACAAGACTGAGCGACTGAATTGATCTGACACTAACTAGTGTGAGATGATACCTCATTGTAGCTTAGATCTGTGGTGCTCTAATAATTAGTGATGTTGAGCATCTTTTCATGTGTTTGTTGGCCATCTGTATGTCTTCTTTGTAGAAATGTCTAATTATGTCTTCCACCTATTTTTTCAACTGGGTTGTTTTGGTTTGATTTTTATATTGAGTTGCCTTTCACAATTTTCTTTTGTTTTCCTGAGTTCTAATTTCATGGCATTGTGATCAGAAAAGATACTTGATATGATGTCAATTTTCTTAAATTAACTGAGGCTTGATTTGTGACCCAAGATTTGATGTATCCTGGAGAATGGTTTCTGTGCACTTGAGATGAAAGAGTATTCTGTTGTTTTCAGATGGAATGTCCAATAATATCAAGTGAGTCTACATGGTCAATATCAAGTGAGTCTACATGGTCTAATGTATCATTTAAGAGTTGTATTTTCTTATTAATTTTCTCTCTGGAACGAACTATTCATGATAGGAGTGTTAAAGTCCCTCCCTATTATTGTGTTACTGTGATTTCCCCTTTTATGGCTATTGGCATTTGTATCTGAGATGGTCCTCAATTATTTTCATTTTTTTATCTTTACTCTGCTCCATGGAAGTTATTCCCATCATTCTATTTTCCAGCTCACTTATCTGTTCTTCTACTGCAGCTTTCCTACTATTGATTCTTTCTAGTGTATTTTTCATTTCAGTTGTGTTCATCATTAATAGTTTGTTCTTCAGTTCTTCTAGGTCTTTGTTAAACATTTCTTAATTTTTAGTCCATGCCTCCATTCAATTTCTGAAATCTTGGATCATCTTTACTATCACAGCTCTGAACTCTATTTCAGGTAGATTGCCTATTTCCTCTTCATTTATTTGATCTTTTGTGTTTTTATTTTGCTTCTTTATCTGCAACATATTTCTCTATTATCTCATTTTGTCTGACTTACTATGTTTATGGTCTCCTTTCTGCAAGATGCAGGTCATAGTTGTCTGCCCCCCGATGAGTGAGGTTGGTCCAGGGGCTTAAATAGGCTTCATTATGGGAGATACACCTGCCTGCACTCTGGTAGATGGAGCTGATGCACAGGGTCACATGAGGTGTCTGGCACTGGAGTCTTCAGGCAGTTGTGTGGAGCTGGGTCTTGGTTTTAAGGGGATACCTCCAGAAAAGCAGACTCAGAAAATATTCCTTGGGCCAAGTCATTATCTGCAGGTCCAAGACTCAGTATTCCAACCCCAGAGGCCCTACCCTGACTCCAGGCTGGGGAATGAACAGCTCACAAGTCACACAGCATGGCCAAAAAAATGAAAAAAAGGCAGGGGGGAGGAAAACAAACAGACAAAATACAAGACAAATAGTAAAACAAAAACAAATAAATAGCAACAATACACCTTAAAAAAGAAAGAAAGAAGACAGACAAACTAAATCCAAGACAAATGATAAAAATAAGACCAAACAGAAACAAACAAGCAGAAAGAAAAGTTAAAAAAAAAAAAGTCAAAAATAAAAACAATCAGTAAGGACTAAACTAACAAATATAGAGAATAAAAAATAAAACAAAAACATAAAGAAAACTAAAAAGAAAAAGAAAAAATAGTTTAAGTATGATATGTTACTTACAGTATGTTAGATAAATAAAAGTAGAAGAAAATTCGGAAGTGAAGGGAGATAGAAAGTATGCATTTGAAGATGATGTGTGCAGTTTCATATAGGACAGCCTGGAAAGGCCTCAGTAGGAAGAATAATATTTAACTAAAGATTTGAAGGAGGTAAGAATATGTTCTCAAAATTAATTGCACAAATTTATTTCCCTCTGTAGGCTAAGATCTTCAAAGTTAAGGACTGTACTTAATCATTTTTGTATGCCAGCATTTAGAACAGAAGTTTCTATGTGGAAGGAACTTAGCAAGTATACATAGAATGAAAAATCTCAGGTATCATAAAGATCAGTTGTCTTTCAACTACACTTGGCTCTTTATTTCAGAATATTATTGAGGTTGAATGTAATGTTGACTTAAATCAGCAGCATACCTAAAACTTCCCACACTCTCATTGTTTAATTATTGAATTTAATAGGGGTATGATTTTCCAAATGTTACATCATAGGGGTATGATGTTTCCAATTCAGATGTCAGATGAAGAAATCTAAATCCTAAGAAAGTTGCAGGACAAGTCATAGGCCACTAAGTGTGAACTGATGGATGCTCTTAATCTGTATCTTCACCACACAAAAAGGATGAAGCCCAAAGTGAATATACTTGATCAGTTTCTATCTATCCTACTTCTGATCTTGTTCCAGGTCTTAAGCTTATTTAAGTATCCCACAGTATGATTAACATATCACTGCTAGGAATCTGAGCAGTTTCACACAGAGCTAGGTAACTGATACCTGTGGCGACAGACTAAGTTTGTTTTTGCCAACAAACACCTGTCTGCATACTACTTCATGTCTTAGTAAATCACTGTACAAAAAGTGAGAGTTCCCTGAGAGTCAAAAGGAACCCATATAAAATTAGGTTTCACTTTGGACTTTAAAACAGAACGAAAGACACCAAACTAGCATGACTGACACAGTCTGGGAGGATGAAATGGCCCATTTCTTGGTGCAAAATGGAAATAGCATATATGGCTGAGGCCATATTGGGGACAAAATTACTACTACTTATGTGCTGTTACAAATTACAGATAAAAGACAATTATATGTATTATACTTATCTAGTTTTTATTATAAGGACTAAATGATTTAAGATTACAGGAAAGCTAAACTGAATAAAGAGTACAGGACAGATACGTTAATGAAAAAGTTACTTTTTGTTGCTCACTGTTAAAAACCTTTCAGAGACTCATCATAGACTAAGAACTAACTCTTGGTTTGTTACTTGGATAATGCACTTGTGAGTGCATTGATTATTGGTTCTAAAGATACCAATAATAGCATTACGAGTCCTTCGGTGATTCTCCATTGCCACCAAGAAAAAGTCCAAACTGCTTAGAAAGAGACACAAAGGTCATTGTGGGCTGGGTCTTCTCTCCCTCTCCACACATTCCACACCCTCCCATTCACAGTCTCTGCAGTTTCCCAAACATGCCATGCTTTCAACACCTACTCTACTTTCTTTCCAATGTATTCCGTTTTTTTTTGCACAATTATGCTCTCCCTCACCTGGGCAAATTCCTTTAAAATAGTCATCTTCATTTGGAAGCCTTCCTTGAGCCCCAAGGAACATGCCTCCTGAATTATTAATAGAACTTCTTCCTCTTCTAAATTCTATTACTGCTGAGCTTATCACACTGCATTAAAAAAAAATCACTGGACTAAAACTTCTGAGGAAAGTGTCTTATTCATGTTTTTTTTTTTTAAAAATACTGAGTTGAATATGTGAATATAAAACAAAAATAACAGAAACTACCACGTATTAAATGTTTAATAATTGTAAAGTATTCTTCTATGGTCAGGAAACTGAGGACACAGCTGAATTTATATAACTTGGCCAAAATTGCAAACCTAGTGACAAAGACAGGATTTGAACCCGATTTCAAAGTTCACGCTCTTCATGACTAACCTATACATACTTCTTGAATATATGTGTGTATGTATGTGTTTTTAAGTAAATTAATAACTAGGTACATCTCTCAATGTATACTACATATATTTACTCATGCATACACAGAAAACACTACTGACTTTAATAATAAACTCTAAACAGCAAAACTAAGTTACATCAATGAATTAGAGGTTTTTATAAAAGGCCATCTGATATCCTAGAAATTGTCTTCTTTTCCATCAATATATTATAGATTTTTATGTGTTGCTGTGTGTTGAGAAGATATATTTATCATCATGATGAATGACACACAGATCACTACCATAAAACTTGGTAGAATTTAAAATTTATGCATAAGGTCTACAATATTAGGTTTGCAAAATAATTTGCTTATGACAATTACCTGAATATGTGTTTTATTTAGAAGAATAAAAATAATATGCTTATACATATATTAACCTAATTTTTTAAGTAACATTATTTTACATTCTGAAAAGTTTTCTTTAATTCAATATTTTTCAATGATTTCGAATTTTACTGCACCATAGAATCCCTTGAGGAGCTCTTAAGAAAAAAAATGATAAAAACCTGATGGTTGGACCACTAACACACGCTACCTGCCGCTAGCAAGATGTTCTGATGCCTAAGCATTAGGATGCTTTAAAGTCTCCCAGATAATTCCAATATGCAACAACGTTTGGGAACTAAAATTCAACTGAGCTTTACCTGAGTTTACTCTAAATTTTTGGGCTTCCCAGGTGGCGCCAGTCGTAAAGTAGTGAATGTCACTCAGTGTTTTTAACTCTTTGCAACCCCATGAACTATACAGTCCAATTCTCTAGGCCAGAATACTGGAGGCTTTTCCCTTCTCCAGGGGATCTTCCCAACCTAGGGACTGAACCCAGGGGGATTCTTTACTAGCTGAGCCACAAGGGAAGTCCTGGTAAAGAACCTGCCTGCAAATGCAGGAGAAATAAGAGACAAGGGTTCAATCCCTGGGTCCAGAAAATCCCATGAAGGAGGGCATGGCAATTCACTACAGTATTCTTACTTGGAGAACCCCCGTGGACAGAGAAGCCTGGCAGGCCACAGTCCATAGTGTCACAAACAGTTGGACACAACCGAAGCAACTGAGCATGCATGAATGCACTCTAAATTTTCCCTGGAATTTCTTCCATACCTCATTTAAATGTAACTGTGACAAATGAAATCACTTTAAATGATTTTCAACTCAACAACGCCAGAACTCATATTGTACTTTGTGGTAACCAAATATACTACTCGGCCACTGCATTCTTCACCACAGTTCCTTTCATTTTGCCAAATTCTCTTTATAGATATTAATAATAAAAATCACTTTTTTTGCTAAATTAACTCTTCAAGGCTATAGTTAAATTTACTACCTAGTCACCAAGTTTAATTAGGGAGAATTATAATTCATTTTCATAAAGTATCAATTTCTATATACTTAAAATGGAAAAACATGTAGCTTGGACAAGTAACAGGTAACTAAGAAGAAAAGAAGTTAAAATAAGAGTAAAATACATGGAAACACAAATGTCTCAAGACAGTATTCTACTACATACTCCCTTCCCTAATCTACCTGTCTATCCTAATCTGTTTATAATCTTAATTGTTGCCTCAAATTAAAAATTACAAGTAAGCCAATACTAATGTTTATGTTCATGTGGATATATTGTCTTGCAAAAGCCAACTCTCTACCTCTTAAATATGAATATATTTACACTGATAGCTATATCTACATCAATATTATATATCTAGTAGTCATTAGGATGGTGCACTAATTCTTGATTCTCTCTTCTCTAGGACCCAAGGGAGAACTGCTTTTCTTCATTTGACTTAATTTGACCCAAAATGTGTCAGTATCATGTGCCATTCCTAAAGCAGAAGTTTCAAGACCCAGCAGAACTTCAACATGTTCTCTTTTCCTTCTGGCATAACAACTGACAAAGTTCTAGATAGTGACTGCTCCATCTGTCTGGGTTATCAAGTAAGGACAATGACCACATGAAGCAGAACACCCAGTTATTTCTCACTGTACTTTTAACATGAGTGAGAAATAAATCTGATGTTTCAAAGTCCTCAAGATTTGTTGGTTATTTCTTACGGTGGTATCATTTAGCCTATCCTTAATGAAATTTTACATTTAGACATAATTGTGTATTTAAATAAGTGTTTCAGAAAAGAAAAAAAAAATCACGTTCATAATTGAACATGTTAAGAGTAAGTACTGGCAGCTCTCTACTTCAGGTACAACGTAAAAATACATCCAAGGTAAAACAGTGATGACTAGTCTGTAAGGCCAAATTGTTTTGCTTATCACACACTCACACAGAGAATTCATTAAGTATTTTTGCCATTAAATTTGGGGGACAAGTTGCTGGATCCACTGCCCTGACACCATGAGTCACATTCATCAGTCTCCAACATGATGATAAATCACTGAATGATACAACAAAAATGTTGATCATTATGGCTCAGTAACAAATGTACAGATAAGTCTGTGCTCTCACAAGGCATCACGTCAAACACAAATTTCATAGTGGAATGATTATTCAGACTCAGCATCGCAGCACTCTGAAGTCTAAATTCATGAGTTCCAGTTACTGACATAAACATTGAAATAAACCCTGTCTTCATCTACAGAAAACAACAAATCTGAAATAGTTTGTTAGATACTAAAGAAACCTCCTGGACTGGTTAACTATAAAATCTGGAAGAAAATAACTGTGTTTCTATTTGATTTTCTGAATTTTCAACTATTGAATGCTATACTGTGCTGTGTATGTCATGACTCACACTTTGTGACCCCATGGAGCCCGCCAGGCTCCTGTGTCCATGGGGATTCTCCAGCAAGAATATTGGAGTGGGTTGCCGTGTCCTACGCCAGGGGAATCTTCCCAACCCAGGGATTTAAACCCAGGCCTCCCACATTGCAGGCAGAGTCTTTACCATTTGAGTCACCAGGGAAGCCCCAACTATTGATTGATTAGGTTTATATAATTATTATAAAAGAAGCAAGACATTTTACACAGCCATACAATATAATTGCTAAAAGATTACATTACAAATTATTTTTATTAAGTAATACATGATAAGAATCACTGCAATTGATTGTGAAAACTGTGTAATATATTTACTGATACATTGGTTAGTGTTAAAGTGGGGGTCAGAGTTAGAAAGTCAAGAATAATAGTAAACACACGCTAGTGCACAACATACATGAAATTTCATAGAGTTTGTGAATAATCACAAGTGGGGAAAATGTTTTAATTTTTAAGAAACTATCATTGAGAAGGTAAATTTAAATTAAGAAAATATGGAACCCATATATGGATTTCTTCTCAGGAAATTCTATTTTTATTTTCTCATTTGTTTTACATTGGAAATTCCTGAAATGCACTTAATGTTTGTTTTAAGTTATGTAAAGGTCTATCTACAACACAAATTGCATGTGTGGTCTCACTAAATAATATCCTCCTCTCATTTTTTTTTTATATAAGTCTAAGAATGTGTGTGAGCATGTGTGTTAGTCACTCAGTCGTGTCTGACTCTTTGCAACTCCATGGACTGTAGCCTGCTCTGTCCATGGAATTCTCCAGGCAAGAATACTAGAGTAGGCAGCCATTCCATCTCCAGCGGATATTTCAACCCAGGAATCAAAATTGGATATCCCACATTGCAGGCAGAGTCTTTACCATCTCAGCCACCTGGGAAGCCTCAAGTCTAAGAGTAAGGCAAGATTTCTGCATTATTTTTTAATAATAAAAATGATATGTATATGAGCCAAAAAATAAAACTGAAATTTAGTGTAAATATGTACTACTAGCAGTTACATTATCTCCCAAATCATAGTTATTTGGTACAAAATAATTGCAGCTTTGCATTGTTCAACTTTGCCATTTGATACTGGAATACATCCTGAAAGAGTGTACATCATTTTAATGCATAATTCTTGTTTTTTTTTTTTGCTAATGATTTATCACTTGTTTATTTTATATTTATTTTAGACTACAGAAATGATGTTAGACAAAAAGCAAATCTGAGCTTTTTTTTTTTAAATTTCAGTTCAAAACGGGTGTAAAGGAGAAAAGACAACTCACAACATTAACAACACATTGGGCCCAGGAGCTGCTAATGAATGTACAGTGCAGTGGTGGTTCAAGAAGTTTTGCAAAGGAGACAAGAGCCTTAAAGATGAGGAGTACAGTGGCCAGCCATCAGAAGCTGACAACGACTATTTGAGAGGATTATCAAAACTGATCCTCTTAGAATTACCTGAGAAGTTGCTGCAGAATTCAGTATCAACCATTTTATGGTTGTGCAACATGTGAAGCAATTTGAAAAGATGAAAAAGCTCGATAAGTAGATGCCTTGAGCACTGACTACAAATCAAAAAAATTGTTGTCTTGAAGTGCTGTTGACACTGTCTTGAAGTATCATCTTTTCATATTGTATGCAACAAGAAAGAACCATTTCTCAACTGGATTGTGACGTTTGATGTAAAATGGATTTTATATTACAACCAGAGACGACCAGCTCAGTGGCTGGATGGCGAAGAAGCCTCAAAGCACTTCCCAAAATAAACTTGCACCCAAAAAATGTCATAGTCATTGTTTGGTGGTCTGCTGCTTATCTGATCCATTATAACTTTCTGAATCCCAGGGAACCCATTGCAGCTGAGAAGCATGCTCAGCAAGTTGATGAGATGTGCTGAAAGCTGCAACACATGTAGCCGGACTGGTCAACAGAAAAGGCCCAATTCTTCTCCGCGACAACACCCAATCATACTTTGCACAATCAACACTTCCAAAGTGGAATGGATTGGGCTACAGATTTTGCCTCATCCACCATATTCATTTGAACTCTCACCAACCAACTACCACTTCCAAGCATCTCGATAACTTTTTGCCGAGAAAATGCTTCCATAAGCAGCAGGAGGCAGAAAATTCTATCCAAGAGTTCTCGAAGCACAGATTTTTATGCTATAGAAATAAACAAACTTATTTCTCACTGGCAAAAATGTGTTGATTGCAATGGTTCCTATTTTGAATAATAAAGATGTGTTTGAGTCTAGCTATAATGATTTAAAATTCACAGTCCAAAATCACAATTACTTTTTCATCAACCTAATATTTCATTTAAGATTATGACACTTAAACTGTTCTTATATTGACTGCATCATGTGTTTCTAGCATGCACACAAATATGCACATCTATCTTTATAGTCATAAATTCACAAGATAATTTATTATTGAGTAATAGCCTCAAAATAATGAAGCATAGATACATTCTCTGATGACCAATTTTTTTTAATCAACATTTTAAGTACTAGGTTTGGCAAATGTTTTACAATACTATTGTCCAAATTTGCATTAAAACAAATTATAACATTTCAGTTTAAAAGTTGTAATTTAAAAGAGCAATTTTAAGCAAAATGATTTAAACTATTTTTTAAAACCTCTTGGTTTTTAAGGTAAAATAAACACAACCAAAGTTATTTAATACTTGAAATAATACAACGTTCTCTAAATAGCTAGAACTCAGAAAAAATAATCATTATTTATATCTTAAAATTAAGGTAACAGATTAAGATATAAACAAAAGTTTTTAAATTTGTTCCTATTCTGTTAGTTTCAAAGTTACATCTTTCAGTGGCAGGACCAATAAACTTTGATTAAAAGTAGCATTTAAATGGTACCCCTTACCAAATTCAATTATATCACCTTTAGAGTATAATTTTGTTCTATAAGGAGGATTCCTATAAATTTTAGAAATATCTAAGAGGGAAATTTGTGAAACCAAAAATTAGAAACACATATTGGCATATATGGGGCTTCCCTCAGCTCAGTTGGTAAAGAATATGCCTACAATGCAGGAGACCCGGGTTCAATTCCTGGGTCAGGAAGATCACCTGGCAAAGGAAATAGCTACCCATTCCAGTATACTTGCCTGGAGAATCCCATGGACAGAGGTGCCTGGCGGGCTACTATCCATGGGGTCTCAAGAGTCAGACACGACTTAGTGACCAAACCACTAACATTGGCATATATAAAGATATTACATCAAAATACTCAATGAACATAAAGATTGTGATGTACAAAAGATTATAAAGAGTGTACAAAAAGATTAGTGCTGTAATACCTATTTTGATAAATGAGCCTTGAAAATAATGGCCTATCTCTTTTTCAGGCTCATGCTCTTACTGTTTCTCTCTCATCTTGCTAATACCAATTTCTGAAGTCCTCCGCTTTGGATCAAAGAGAAAGGAATAGAAAAGTTCTTTCTTGATTGGTGAAGAGCTAGTTTTGGAGTGCTCACAACTTAACCAATTATTTGCAGTGATTCTTTGTCCCTAAGTACTTTCATAAGCTCAATAAGGAAGAAATATTTCCTCTTTCCCCCTACCACTTTAGTTTGGATTTTCTTACCTAAAGCTCTCCCAACAAGGATGGATTCCAGAAAAACATCTGCTTCTGCTTCATTGACTCTGCTAAAGCCTTTGACTGAATCACAACAAACTGTAGAAAAATCTTAAAGAGATGGGCATACCAGACCACCTTACCTACCTCCTGAGAAATCTGTAGGTAGGTCAAGAAGCAACAGTTAGAACCAGACATAGAACAACAGAAAGGAGTACATCAAGGCTGTATATTGTCACCCTGCCTATTTAACCTATGTACAGAGTACATCATGCAAAATACAAGGCTGAATGAATCTCCCTGTGGAATCAAGACTGCTGAGAGAAATATCAGTAACCTCAGATATGCAGATGACATCATCCTATTGGCAGAAGCCAAAGAGGAAGTAAAGAGCCTCTTGATGAAGGTGAAAGAAGAGAGTGAAAAAGCTGGCCTAAAACTCAACATTCAAAGATCATGGCAGCTGGTCCCATCACTTCAAGGCAAATAGCTGGGCATGGGAACATGGGAACAGTGACAGGCTTTATTTTCTTTGGCTCCAAAATCACTGCAGAGGGTGACAGAAGCCATGAGACTAAAAGATGCTTGCTCCTTGAAAGAAAAGCTATGACAAACCTAGACAGTATATTAAAAGGCAGAGACAAAGTTCTGTATAGTCAAAGTTATGATTTTAGAGTAGTCATGTATAGATGTGAGAATTGGACCATAAGAATTGATGCTTTTGAACCGTGGTGCTGGAGAAGACTCTGAGAATCCCTTGAACAACAAGGAGATGAAACCAGTCAATCCTAAAGGAAATCAACCCTGAATATTCATTGGAAAGACTGACGCTAAAGTTGAAGCTCCAATACTTTGGCCATCTGTTGTGTGTGTGTTAGTCGCTCAGTCCTGTCTAACTCTGTGACCCCCATGGACTGTAGCCCACCAGGCTCCTCTGTCCATGGAATTCTCTAGGCAAGAATACTGGATTGTGTTGCCATTTCGTTCTCCAGGGGATCTTCCTGACTCAGGAATTGAATCCAGGTCTCCTGTAACTGCACGAAAGTGCTTTATTGTCCGAGCCACCAGGGAAGCCCGTGATGCGAAGCCCTTGATGACTGGCCACCTGATGTGAAGAGCCAACTCACTGGAAAAGACTCTGATGCTGGTAAAGACTAAAGGTAGAAGGACAAGGGGGTGACAAAGGATGAGATAGTTGGATGGCATCATTGACTCAGTGGACATGAATTTGAGCAAAATCTGAGAGATAGTGAAGGAAAAGGACACAGACAGGGTAGCCTGGTTTGCTGCAATCCATGGGATTGCAAACAGTCAGACACAACTGAACAACAAATTAAAGTTCCCCTGACAAAGATAAAAGTGCAACATTCTTACTCACTAATTATCCTGTAGTATCTGCAGCTTCTAGACTAAAATGATGCCACACCAGCTCTTTTCCATAAGTCCTCCTCTGGTCCATGGGAAAGACTTTTATTTATTTATATTTTTTATTTCAGACCTACTATAAAGTCCAACACAATTATGTCTTGGTCTCTCTGAAGCCAAGCTAATTATTCAGCCTTTCTCTCACATACCTGGTCCTCCATATCATTCAAACTGATAAACCCAATCTTTGGTTTCTTAAAGCACACACATGGAGAGATTTATGCACACACTCATGTCACTTTGGAGGATGTGGGAACAGAAATCACAGTACACAAGAAACTCTATTTGTAAATCTTCAAACTCGTCCTTAATTTTGGTAAACTGTTTAAGAATCCCAATACTAATTTTTCCCTTTATTTCGTTTTTCAAATCAATCATGATAATCTTATAATTTGGAATGTTGTTCCTTTGGTCTTCAGGTCTCAGCTAATAGTTCCATTCCATTCCACACACATTCCATTCCATATGTATTCATTTACATAGACCACACAAAATGAGGTAACTTTCATTTTACAAAACAGCTTAAAATGCATTTCTCAACCATGTTACTGCATTTTAAAAATAGATTATAAAATTTTTAGCCCATTATTGCCAAGTTTTGTAATCTACATCAGTCTGATGAACAGGATAATTCCCTCTGCACTACTTTGTCATAAGTAGGTACAGACTGAAGCAAATGGCATTTTTAGAGTGCTTAAAGGAGGCAAAGTCCTTGCACACCTAACCATTCATTTATTCATGATTCCAAATAAGTGGAAGAGTTAAATATACACACACATCTGACCATATCATTAAAAATAACTCATAATATTAAACAATCTCCATTGTTATATTCCCCTTAACTCAACTGGATAAGCCATTTTTACTTAAGTTTAATTATGAATATCATAGTTAACAGTGATTGGAAGAAATACAACTGTAAAGCAGGTATATGGCTTGTACACCTGGTTTGATCTTAGGCTTGCTAATGGAAAGGTTCTATTCAATTTTAAAATCCAGTAACACAAACAATATGGGGGCAGCACAGTGTAACAGAAAGAGTTCTGCGTTTGAAATGACTATCTACTCCAGGTCTCTATTCCTATTTTTCATATTATTTAGACTGTCTAATAGATATTACCGAATTATTTTAATAAGAACTTACTTATGTAAGTATGCACATGTGTATGCATTCATAGACTACACACAAAACTTCATTTATATTCTGCTGATAATACATTATCTGCAGTGATTCTGTTTCAGAAAAAAAATCTTTAAAATAATAAAGCAACAGTGTTCTCCAAGATAACTCATAACCTCAGAAATCAGATAAGTTTATTTAATCTTTAGATTCTTAGTTATTTTCATCTGTGACATAGGGATAAAATGCCAGTTTTCTTCTTTCCAGAGTTGTTAGGATCTGATGAAATAATTCATGTGAAAAATGCTCCATAAAGTGGTATAAACAGATAAGATTATTTTATCACACTCCTAAACATATACATGTATACACACAAACCCCGAAATTTAAAAACAAACTTGTAGTATTTCATGAGACCTCATCTCTGAAATCTCTTGACTGCTATTAAAGATGCATTAAATCTCAACAGTAACATGCTCTACCACTAAATATCACCACTTAAAGAACTTTATGTAAAGGAATGTTTTGTAAAACTTCTCATTTGGCAGATTCATTGCCCTATTAGCGAAAGACTATAAAAATTATATTTTCATTCTATATTCTTTTAACAAAGAACTTTAAAAAATCAAAATGATTTAACATTTGCAATTTAGCAGGCTGAATATGCCTTTAGTAGGTAGAGGGGTCTGGCATACCAGAAGTTCATCTACAATTTGGAAGGTGATCTTTCTGTTAGAATTCTGAAATGCTATAAAAACTTTATATGGTACTGAATTGCTTCATTCCAAAAACTCATGGCCTTCTAATAAGGCCAGTTTAAAGAAATTCCAAGGCTCCAATTTTACTATTTTAAATGAAATTGCTAAGTTGGATACTTAACTTTAAAATTTCTGATCCTAATAAAAATATGAAGCTTCACAATTCCTTTCTAGTCTTACAATATGCAAAAAATAGAAATGAGTACAGCATTTTTCCGCCTAGCTTTCTTTCTGTTTCATATAAATTTGAACTGGAAAGCATATTGAACTGATTTAAATTGGAACCCACAGAAGGAAGCTGGCTAAAGACATGGAGGCTAACTCACAGTCTGCGACCAGACTGGTTTGTCTAATGATGCAGTTGTTGTCACAATAAATGACTACATGCACAGATTTCTGTCTAGTTAGACATTTGGCTTGAAATAAATATTCAGAGAACTGAATCCAAACATCAACTAGGCCAAAAGTTGTCTTAAGCTCTGCCAACATAATGCTAATTCAACTAAGAGTAATATGCCTTTTTGTTCACAACAAATGAGTCTTTGAATCCATTAAACTGAATCTGATGATGATTTCAGGAACATGTCTGATGAGAACATTATCCCACTGCAGTAGGTCTGGAACCTAATTTTCCTGTCAAACGCCACTTACTGTACCTACTTTGGTACCCTAGAACTGGAAAGAATGATCCATGAATTGAGACAGGGAATCCATTGGCTGTATAATTTGAGTTGGGAAAAAAGGCCTATGTTTAACCACTTTATTTTGTAATACCTATTTTATAACTAGGTGTAGAGATTATGCATTTATCTGAAATTAGCCATAGCCCACCTTCCTAAGGCTTCATTAAAAGCAAGATAAACCTAATAAAAATACCAGCATAAGTGAAAAAAATTTATATGGGTTTCTATTTCTCTGTGTCAGTTATCTTGGAATGCTCTATATTTGTATTTATAGATTTTTCATCCCATACAGCTAAAAGAGAATGCCAAGTAGAAATATCAGTAAATAAAAAATGTAACACAAATATTTATTTGGATGGAAAAAACATACCGAGTTAAAGAGGAGACTTTCCAAATTAATTGAAGGCTAAAGGGATATACTGGATTGGCCAAAAAGTTTAATCAGGTTTGACCATAAGAAAAGCTGAACGAACTTTTTGGTCAACTCAATAGATGTCTAATCAACATCAACTGTATTGAGTTGAAAGACATCAACATACTGTATATATCATTGATACATACTGACATTCTAGGATAAAATAAAGAGAAAATACCTTGTTAAAAATGCAATGAATGGCTGGTTGAGTAGCCAGACATCAGTATTTTCTAAACTGTGTTTCTAATGATTATTTTCCTCTTTGAAATAATAAACTCATTTTCTGTACTGACGTCAAAGATAGATATGGCTCTTTATTTAGCAACATGCAAAATTTGGAGAATTTCATTTTTCCACTCAACTTATGATATTACTCATGGGACCACAGTTCAGTTCAGTTGCTCAGTCATGTCCAACTCTTTGCGACCTCATGAACCATAGCACGCCACGTCTCCCTGTCCATCACCAACTCCTGGAGTTTACCCAAACTCATGTCTATTGAGTCAGTGATATCATCTAACTATCTAATCCTCTGTTGTCCCCTTCTCCTCCTGCCCCCAAACCTTCCCAGCATCAGGGTCTTTTCCAATGAGTCAACTTTTCGCATGAGGTGGCCAAAGTATTGGAGTTTCAGTCTCAACATCAGTCCTTCCAATGAACATCCAGGACTGACCTCCTTTAGGATGGACTGATTGGATCTCCTTACAGTCCAAGGGACTTTCAAGAGTCTTCTCCAATTCGAGACCACAGCAAGCTACAAAATTTGTAGCAAGGAGCCCAGTGAATATGGAAAATAATGGGTCCCTTATTCAAATGAATAATTTCAAGATGGTGACAACAAAGCATGGGGCCCTTCTAAGCACAGGAACCTGTGTATCTTACTACATAGATTGCAAACTCTCGAAGCCAACCACATAGGGGTCCATTCCTGAAACTTTCCATTAACTTACATTGTATTGCTAATAGAATTGCAAAATATATGGAGGGTCATTAGTAAAGTGTCATTCCGTGCCAACTCAATCAATGGAAAGTAACTCTCCTACTGGGTCCACCCATACTTATTTATCTGCCACATTAAATATAGACAGGCTGTTGAAAACATGGCAGCAAGGACAAGATTTGGGGAAATCTGCCATACATTGACATGAATCTGCCATGCGTATATATGTGTTCCCCTTCCAGAACCCCCCTCCCACCTCCCTCCCAATTCCCTCTTTATGACACACATTAAGCTCTCAAGTTTCCTGCCTTTGATAGAAATGCACAATAGTTTACTGTTTGCAACATCCCTTCATTCTTTTCCTAGATAGGTCTGGCTCACACTGGTGAATATTTGTGAAAAGATGCCATCCTTCAAAACTGGTTTAGAAACATTTGCTCAGTTTCAGGATTTCTTCTTCCTACATTCAAAAAGACAACAAATATCTATAATGTATGAATTAAAACTCTTGAACTTCAAGCTGCCTTGTTCTCGAGCCAGTGTATTCACACAGTATATGAATAAAACCTTTAAAACTCCAATAAGATTAAATTAAGTGATCTATATGTATGAACTCTGTGAAACACTCAGGTTCAACTCTTACATTATTATTAGCAATGCAGTATATTACTGACATGTAGATGAAGTCTGAGGTCACTGCAGAAATCAGGTAAGGAAATTCCTTCTCCAATGCAGTGTACAGGCATATCTCACATATAATGATTCCTTAACATTTCACTTATTGACAGATTTCCCCCCCACAGTGTTTCAAATCTTGACTAATATACAAGCTTATATCAGCATATTTAAAACCTTAATCATATCAAGTGCAACTTTATTTGGTAAATGAAGAAGTTTTTTACTTCCTTTCATCCAAACTGTCATGGTAAGTCCTTTGATAAAACAGTCTTATAAATTGACTTCTTAGAAAGACTATCTATCCGAGAAAAAGCACACTAACTAAATAAGGGGAATAAAGATTTATACTTTAAAAGAAATTTTCAAAAATTAGCATCTGAAATAGAAAGATCAGGAGTTGGATCTTTCATTTAAATTATAGTATTGGTCCAATTTAAAAATTTATTGGAGGTGTAACTTGCATATCTCTATTTAGAAAAAAAAGGTTGGATAAGTATTTTTTAAAAGGATTTTATTTCATACTTTTTTAATTATAAGAATTTGTGAAAGATATAACAATAGTTTTCCATTTCTTGAAAGAAAAAAATTAAGATTATCTCTTCTCTCTATACTGCCTTAAATTAACAAAACAGGAATTCAGTGAAGGAAATCAGAAAGAGATGAAGCAAACAATGACAATCTGAAGTTTAATAATTAATTGGGTAGCCATAGCTTAGATATATTAAAATTAGAACAGTTCTCAATAAAAACTCTGTATGTTTGAAACCTGATTATTTCATCAGTTAGTACCCATTTATTATAATGGATCTTTCCTGAGGGTTACTTTGTCCTAATGACACAGAAAAAGGATATACTTTAAGTTGGCACTTGTGTGAAAAAATGTGAGAAAACATGTTGCAAGTTACCACTACCTTAATATCAAATACACTATCGATGGTATATGAAAAAATGCTTAAGTTGTTAAATCTTCTCCTGGAAATTTCCAGGAAATTTATTTCCAGTAAGTTTAATTTACTCAATTAACATTTTATGGTGTTTTCTAAATTCATTAATTATAGTACAATGCCTAAATTATTTGGAATACTTTAGAGCATAACTTAAGAGTAGTCCAGATCAGTGCATTCTCTACCAGCCAAGAGTTTAAATTTTTCATACTAGTTTCACATAATAGTAATTTTCTATCAATAGTCTGCCTTTGGTAACAATATAAAATTGAATCCTACATAAAAATAAAAGCTTTTGTTCCCTTTAACTGTTAAAGAAAATAAACAAAAAATAATATTAATGAAGAAGAGAAAGACTCAATCATTTTTTCCAAAACTACTAAATAACTTGAGAAATGCTTCTTTAAATTTAACTGTGCCTCTCTTAGATTGCTAATAATAAATCTAATTATAAATATTATCTTCTTTAAGGAATATAAATTATTTGCCACACAAACTTCAAACCACA
This sequence comes from Antilocapra americana, assembly GCA_007570785.1. Lineage (NCBI taxonomy): Eukaryota > Metazoa > Chordata > Mammalia > Artiodactyla > Antilocapridae > Antilocapra > Antilocapra americana. The sequence goes on along the minus strand of ML660197.1, from coordinate 29,973,997 downwards.
AACTATCAAGAGAAGATTTTAATGCAAGGTAAGCATTACCTGGTCAATTAGTGTTTCTGAAATTTATTAGCCTTAAATTAGCTCCACAATAGATTTATAGAGTTCAGTTTAATATAATTAAATTTATAAAATACTGAATTTCAGTGCAAACAGGAAAGATTTAATAAAACAGAGACCCAAGATATCTTATAGCCTCTGCCCGTATTTTATTCACAGTATTTATTAACTTACTATGTGGAGAGTACTGTAGCTTTGTATTTTGTTTTAACTCTACATTAAGAAGATATTCAAAATTTACTCCACATCTACTCCAAATTCCTGTAAGAAAATGAACTGAACTTTTAAAATCAGTGTCTTCATAGTAAACCCATGATCTTTCGGTATCTGTGAGTGGTATTAATTTTTTTAGCATCTCCAGGTAATATCAAATGCCACGATATGCAGTCACTACAGTGGATGCTAAGGTGGAGGTAAAGGGCAGAGCCTTGGCCTGAATTCTGAAGTACTAAACAGACATTGACAGAACTGCTATATGCAAGTACCTACAGACTGCACTTTCACAGAATCATACTGATCATGGAAATAAGCCAAAAGAACAAGATGGATTTGACTTTGAGTAATTCTTCTTCCTAAGTGAGACACCGTTTTGTCATTTGGGCTGCCATCACAAAATACTATAACCTGGGTGTCTTAAACAACAGACATTTATTTCTGACAGATCTGAAGGCTGAGAGGTCCAAGATCAGCAGATTGAGTTCCTGGTGAGAAGAACCAAGACTTGCACATCTTCTCCTTGATGTGTGCTTACATGATCTTTCCTCAATGAACACCTCCTGTCTCCTCCCCTTCTTCAAGGGCTCTGATCCTATCATGAGGGCCCCAGCTACATGATTTCATCTAAACCCAATTACCTTCTAAAAGCACCACTACCAAATACCAACACATTTGCTGGGTAGGGTTTCAAATATGAATGATATTTGAATGATATAGTTATTCAGTCTATAATTATCACTTGTGATTTTAAGATATTGTGCATGTTTGTATGTACAGGTGTACATAGGCACATGTACATATAAATGCATGTACATATATTTATCTTTAATGCATAGTATTATAACAAACTCTGTTAAGAATTTAAATTCATTAATTTACTTGATTTACTTATTCATTTTCCAATTTTTCACTTAATAAATTTTGAGGACTTATAATGTGTTAAGAGTGAAATGCCTCTTACTCACTTTTGTGTAATCTACACTTAAGACACCTGAATGGATTAGGAAACCCATTCATATCTAGAGCTAAACTAATCAGTATACTATTTTATAGTTAATAAAATGCAGAATATTGATTATACCTGAGGTTCTTTAAAACCACTGGAATGGAGACAGTATTACTAGCTCTGATAGGAATCTTTATTGTATTTTCTACTTTAAAAATGCATGTGTTTATGCTGTTTTTCCCAATGCATTTACGCCATTTTGACCAACGTATTTCTTATATATCTGTGCTACAATAAAATGAATTTGTCCTAAGTGCAAAATTATAGAAATTACATTACTGAATGCATTATGAAATCAGAAGTATCTAGTAAGTTTTCAGAATATTAGATATTCATACCTTCCTTTAATATACAAATAGAACATTGTGATACATATTTCCATTGTATAGCATTCATCATTTAATCCAAATTTCAGAAATATTATATAAACCATTCACAAAAAAATTATATCCTCTCATACATTAATGTATTTCTGAAAACTGTTCCAAGAAGTACATTCAAAATTGCACAATTTAATTTTTCACTTAGGAAACTAATGTTTGGTATATAAGTGGTGACAGGCTACTGCCAGTTCACCATCCAGATGTATATAAATGATATTGACATTTTATGGGTGTACCTTAAATTTTCTTTACAAGCACACTTATTTAAATTATTTTTGATTCATTTAGGAAGTTCTTATATTTACCTCCTCAAACATATACACATGATTTGCTTCAATTCTAGGAGAATGGGATATCTCTTCAAGCTTTCCCACTCAACAAACCAAAAGTTTGGATCTGCATCCTACTCAGGACAACCTTTCTAATTCTGAAATCTTCCTCTTGGCTTCCTAATAAACAACCTCCCAGTATTACAAAGAGTATGACATGGTAGCAATGAGCCCTCCTTCACAGCATGCCTCATACTTACCATTACTTGCTCAGTGATTCCCTTTCTAGGCAGATGACAAGCATTACAAGGACAAGGGATGTTCTGTTATTAGGACTTGACGCAAAACGTGGCTCAATAAATATTTTCTAAAAGAATGTATGTGCTAAGTTTCTTGAGTCGTGTCTGACTCTGTGCAACATTATGGACTGTAGCCTGCCAGGTTCCTCTGTTTATGGGATTCTCCAGTCAAGAATACTGGAGTGGGTTGTGATTTCCTTCTCCTGGGAATCTTCCCAACCCAGGAATTATACCCAAGTTTCATGTCTCCTGCACTGGTAGGCAGGTTCTTTATAACTAGCACCACCTGAGAAGCCCTGAAGGAATGGATAAACAGATTAAACTCTATTGTATAATTTTATTTTTGTTTTTAGAGGTCTTTTTGGTTCCTGCAAATCTGGAGATTCTACTGTGGGATCAGACTTCAAGGTCAAATTTTATCAAGAGGGCTCACTCAACTGGGTCACATTTGTCTGCAGCTTAAGGCAATGGCTTTTATACACTGTCGTCAGAAAGGCAAATATTTTTAAAGCCTAGACAATATTCACCAACTAAATTATCTTAATAGATAATTTAAATGAAAGTTGTTGGTTAAAGAGAATACTTAACAAAAACAATATTACCTTCCCATGATAGGTTACTTTTGTGTAATTGGAAATTTTATACTTCTTTAGAGACTGTACTTACTTACAAGAAATAGTATTGAAATGTGCCTGTATTCACAGTGTTCTTTCTGAAAAACATCTTTATGGTCACATTGACAACTGCCAGTTATTAAACTAAAGTCTGTTCATGTTAAAAAGTTGCACCTATAGATTTAACCAATAATTCCAAAATTTTACCTGCTTCAACACTTATGTCATTTAGTCTTCTTGTTACCCATATGTATTGGGTTGGCCAATCAGAAATTTGGGTTTTTCCATAAAATGTAATGGAAAAAAAAAACCTGAACAAACTTTTAGCCAACCCAATAATTTGCAAAGTAGGACTAGAAAATTCTGTTCATTATACACGAAGAACTACTTTTGTTGAGGGCTGCCACTTCGGGATATTGTCATAATGGGATAATGCCATATTATGCGTGGTTGCTTACATTGTAAAGGTGAAAATCAAAGTTTTTCAATAGTTTCTTTAAAGACCATAAAGTGGAAGAAGATAAGAAATTGTTGAAACTATCAACATCACCATTTTAGAAACATCTGAAGACAGGAAATAGGTTGTGGTTTTCTTTAGGGCTCTTTGAGAGCACAGAATGTTGACCTGATTGCATAGCTCTGTAAAATAATGAACTGGAGACATTACTGTAATCACAAGAGATTAAAAGCTGAGCCAATAATGTGAATACATTTATTTAGAAATACTCAGAAAATTCTGAGGCATTTAAAATTAAAAGTATATTATCCATAGAACTTTATTTCAAAGCCTAAACCCCCAAAAAATGTAAGACAGAAACATGAAGGAAAAAGCAGTGAACAACTCAGGGAAAACCAATAAGATGGTGTGGTGCCACAAGTGAAAATAGTTTTAAACATGTCCCCAGTGATAATGTACCACTGAAATTTATGGTAGATTTAGAAACTTCAGATTTGACTAAATATCAGACTGCTAACTGCTCAGTGGGATAATGCATAGGATTTTTTTTTAATATTTGTTATATGCTAGTGAATTGTCACAGAAGTGCCCCTGTATTAAGACATGGAAAAATAATCTGTTGCTTTGCAAAGACAGCACTAACAGAAACACAAATTAACAATTTGTCTTAAGTCACTATGACAATACCAACTTTCACCAGGCATATTCTATGCACAGCCAAAAGCTCTAGCTGAGGAGGAAGGCTTTCACAGAATTAGTTTTGTCTCTTCAGGGTCTAATACTGTATGATATAAAATATCAGTAGACTCTATGCAGAAAATTATTGGTTTGTGATCTGTATTAATTTTGGTAGGAGAGGAGATATCAAGTTAGACTACAGTGTGACTCTAAGTAAAAACATTAAAAAGAATCAATTAATGTAAATGTGTACCTTAAAATTATCAAAATTTATTCCCTCTGCTCTTATATAATTTTCAACAGAAGTACCTACCAGTCATTGTTGATATAATTAACATTATTTTAAAAACTATAACTAGAATAGTTTAAAAATTTTTCAAAGATGCAGAATATTATAGTAGATAGCTATAGATCACCTACAGTTATCAGATAAAATTAGGTGAGCTCACGTTAGCATATGGGTTGTTCTGATGCAGAAGGTATGCTGTTATAAAGGGAAGAGCTACGAATGGAAACCCACAAAGACTTTGTTTACTTGTGTCTATAATCAAGGAAGGAAAAGGTACTGGCAACCTACTCCAGTCCTCTTGCCTGGAAAATCCCATGGATGGAGGAGCCTGGTAGGCTGCAGTCCATGGGGTTGCGAAGAGCCTGACACGACTGAGTGACTTCACTTTCATGCATCGGAGAAGGAAATGGCAATCCACTCCAGTGTTCTTGCCTGGAGAATCCCAGGGACGATGGAGCCTGGTGGGCTGCCGTCTGTGGGGTCGCACGGAGTCAGACACGACTGATGCGCCAGCAGCAGCAGCAGCAGCATAATCAAGGAAAAAGCTCTCTTTTACTTATTTTCAGAACGAAAAGTGTAAGCAGAAAGGCAATTCATCAATTTGTCAATCACCTTATTGGAGACAATGCTCATTTTAGTTATGAGCATGTTTATTTTAGTTATAACATACAAAAAGGAAGAGTTGATATGTAATGTTAGCTATAAATCTAGAAAACAAATGTTGCCCAGAAATATAAATGTAGCAACTCCTGGCCAAATATATATATACATATATATTATGTTTTAAATATGAAAACAGATTTTTTTCTAAGCTTTATTAAAAATATCATTATAATTTAAAGGAGTTATAACACTATGTTCAAAAGTGTAATCTGGTATTGTAAATCAAGCTCATTATTGATCTGGCTCAAACCTTATAAACGAGTTTGATACTGACATCTGCACATATATTAAAATATATATATTAATAATTTCATATTTTTATATACTAACTCGGAACACTTATATACTGTCACCACTTATCGTGTGACACAGTCACCTAATCATGTGAATTATTAGCTTCTTAGTACAATTTTAATCATCAAGTTTACTTTTGAATGAATTTTCACATACTGAACCATTTATGTTCAGAAATGTTTTTCAATATAAAAAAATTATAACAGACTTTTTATCTCCTTCATTTATAGAATATTGGTATTCTCACAAAATATTTTAGACTTTAACAGCTTTGGAAATAAATAATTCTTTGTAGTTCTCTGCTTTTAAGTTTGAACATGATATTACTGTTCACAGAAGGCTTAAATCAAACTTTAAAATATAATTTTGGAGTATACTTATAAAGGTAATACTTTAAAACTACACTTTTTAAAGCATAGTGTAACACAATGTGTAATGTGCTATCATTTGTCTAAAGAAAGGGGATAAGAGAAATTATATATACATGCAAAATTTCTGTATATGCATCATACAATATTTCTAGAAGGACCCAAAGAACTAGTGACATTGTTGTTTTCAGGAAACATAAACACAAAGATATATGGTTGTAAAGTGTATCTATTAATAATATTCAATATATTATTATAAAGTAATTATATATTTCTCCCACAATACTAAGCCAGTTCCTATGCTAAATAATAACTTCAAAAAACCTCCTCAAAATGAAACATATGTATATTGTGATATAATAATGTGACAGTAATTTGGTGATATACATTCTAATGTAAGAGTAACATTCATTTGGGGGAAAATATTCTTCAGCTATTAGGACAACTTATCCATTAAAAATTCACCAATCCTTTACCTCATTGTCTTTTTTGGTTACATTCTATTTATCTTCAGCATTTCACTATGTATAAATTGATCTATCAATGAAAAACACTTTTAAAATTTATCTGTGAATAACACTTTTAAAAATCAATGGCTGTCTTTCATTCAATCCTCTCCTAGAATTTTCTAGCTAGTTGGTATCTATCATTTTAAACCATAATTTAGAGGAACAGGAAAGTTCATATATTTTTATTTCTTCATTCCTGTCCACTAAATGTGTTAACAATCAAATTCTTGATATGCAGGAGAAGTCACCTAGTCATGTGCATTATTAGCCTCTCAGTTCAATTCTAATCATAAAGTTTATTTCTGAATGAATTTGCACATACCTGTCATTTATCTTCAGAAATGTCTTCTGATATAAAAAAATTATAACAGGCTTTTTTATCTCCTCCTTCATTGATAGAATATCTGTATTCTCTACAACATATTTTAGACTTTAACAACTTTGGAAATAAATTATTCATCATTGTTCTCTACTTTTGAGTTTGAACATGATATTACTCTTCACAGAGGGCTTAAATCAAACCTTAAAATACAATTTTGGAGTGTTTTAGTTACTTTTAAAATGTATTTTATTGACGAATGTATAGTATCATAATTTTTAACAAGACTATGTGGCTATAGCTCACAAGTTTGCTCTTTTTCATGGTGAATTTTCTTCTAAACATGTATTTTGATATGGCTTTGTAATTTAATTCTGTAGCTGAGACACAGACACTGATATTTTAATAAAAGCCTTTCAAAAAAGCTCATGTCTCTCTGTCTCTCTCTCTACTTGACCACATACACATAAACACACGTATATAGATTCATCATTAATACGAAAGTTCTTCCAAGTTCCTTCTTGTGTGTGTGTGTGTGTGTGTGTGTGTGTGTGTGTGCACCACCACTGATCTGTAAGTCTTAGACTGAACACTGATGATTCTTCAGAAGTAATCATGAGTTTATATTACCTATCTACACTCTTTTATGATAAGCCCTTTTGAATTAAAGCCTGTATTTTAAAAATAACTGTTGCAGATCCTGAGTGCAGTTTAGGGTCACATAACAGAGCTAACTGGCCCACCCACAAAGTAAACATGAGACAGAAACCTCAGGATTACCATACCCTAGACAAGTAGGGCTGACAGACACCAACAGAAAGAAACAAATGTTACACACTTGGCTTGCCCACGGGACAACGGTTTTCTAACAAATCCATACTTTCGATGCTTCAAATTACAAGATTAAGTGTAGAAATGTCTCTCACACTAATCTACATTCCTTAGTAGGATCTATTTGTAATAGATACCTGTTTTACACCAGTTTAAGAGAGAATCAATTTGTCATTCCATTCCATTTCTAATGCAGTAGTCCAACCCAGCCCAGAATGCATTATTGATATGGAAATGAGTGTAATTAGCAGCGTAAATGATCTGTTATTTATGATACAAGTCAGAGCAGTAAATCACCATTGGTTCACTATCATTACTATGCAAATAGAAGAAGGCAGTTAATGGCCCATGTGTTAAAAACAGGCCACTTGCTTGCTCATTTGTAAATGAAAGGCAAGGCTAAGGGTTTAAGGTAGAAATGACAGCTTATCACATCAGTCTCAGTTCATGGACTTAAGAAAATCAAAACACACAAATAGTTGCACTAGTTTTCAAAGTTACTCCTTTTTTCTACTGTATATTCCTTCTTGAGTCTATTCTAATAGCACCTTCAAATGTATTTTTAGTTCCTTCTAATTTGCACAACAGAAATTGGGAATGATTGTGAGAGTGCCTCTAAGTGTTCTGCAATGTATGAGATATATTTTACATCAGCAAGGAAAAAACACCATAAAGACTTCCTATTATGAAATAAACTATCATTATTGGTCATATAATTCACTTCATTTTCCTACAAACATACTTTACTTTCTTGTAAGGAGGCAGGCAAACTAGCAATGATTCCAGGACTAAAAAATTATTGGTGGCCCTTATTGGAAAGTATTCAGCATACTTAAAGAAACTGTTCTGCCTTTCTTATTTGGTCCCTTTTGTTTAATTTTCTGGGGAATGTCTACACTTTGAGTGCATTAGCTACAGGCCAATGCTTGCCTAGTGCAATGGGAACAAAGGTAGGATGCGCGAAAAGCTAGAAGAAGAAATGGGATAGGGGGCAACTGAATATTCTGAAAGCTTCACTTATATATATCTGATCATTTTTGGAAGACTTACATAAATATAGAAATTAGAATGATACTATGTTTATTTTGGAAATATATGAAATAGTAAGATTCCAAACTCACTTAGGTAAATTAGCTCCATCTTAACAACTTCATAAATAGAATTTTATAGATATAAATCACTTATGAAGTCTTTTTTATTGTTAATTTTTATAAAGCTATGAGTTCAAGAATGACCTAAGTTGGAGAAGAATATTATGTCAAGGAAATAAAAACGCTATATTTAAATATAATAATTATATTATTGTTGTTGTTCAGTTGCTCAGTAACGTCTGATTCTTTCTGACCCCATGGATGGCAGCACGCCAGGCTTCCCTGTCCTTCGCCATCTCTCAGAGCTTGCTGAAATTCATGTCCATTGACTCTGTGATGCCATCCAACCATTTCATCCTTTGTCGTTCCCTCTTCCTCCTGCTTTCTACCTTTCCCAGCATCACAGTCTTTTCCAATGAGTCAGCTCTTCTCATCATGTGGCTAAAGTATTGGAGTTTCAGCTTCAGCATCAGTCCTTCCAATGAAGATGCAGGGTTGATTTCCTTTTGGACTGACTGGTTTGTTCTCCTTGAAGCCCAAGGGACTCTCAAGAGTCTTCTCTAACACCACATTTCAAAAGCATCAATCCATATATGCCTACTGGAAAAACCATAGCTTTGACTATAGGACCTTTGTCAGCAAAGTAATGTCTCTGCTTTTTAGTATGTTATCTAGGTTATATTACATACAATGATATGGTGAAAAACATTTTTACTATGCCAGATTTTTTAAAAAAATATTATATATACATAGGATCTGAAGCTGTGTCATAGTTGATCTTTTTGAGGTATCAATTTATCTTTTGTAAATACTATATTTTTCTTCCTGTAATCCCAAGGAGATAACTAAACTATTGAGTTTCCTCACCTCACTGGAGTTTTCAAACTTCCTGGTTTTGCTTTTAAAACCATAAACTCACTGAGAAGATTAAAATAGAGGGAGGGTGAATGGATTTGAGGTGAGTTCATACCTTGTGGCTCAGCTAGTTAAGAATCTGCCTGCAATCAGGAGACCTGGGTTGGGTCCCTGGGTTGGGAAGATCCCCTGGGCCCTCTCTAGTATCCTGGCCTGGAGAATCCAGTGGGCTGTATAGTTCATGGGGTAGCAAAGAGTCGGACACAATTGAGCAACTTTCACTTTCACTTTCCATGTATTTGTATTCAGAAGAAAAGAGACAGATGCATACCTTCTAAACTTAGGAAAGAAGGGAAATCTCTGGTATTACAGATAGAGGGACCCAAGCCTCATCCCTTGAACACACTTTTAGAAAACACCCTGATTTCTGGGGACTAGCTGCTTATTCCCCAGTTAACCAGATCCCTAGAAACTAAGAGATGACACACTCAGATCAGGATAATTCAAGGAAAGTTAATGTAAAAGCTATGACTTTAAACAGTTGTAGGCAGTGTGGGGAATAATAAAAGGCAGTGCAGGAATGGGACCAGCTCTTCTGAGCTGGCATAAGTCTCAGGCCCAACACAACCAAACCCAAGAAGACGGAGATAGAGAGCAAGGAGCGCCTTGTGGTGTCATCTTCCCTGAGAGCAGCAATGGCCCATCTATTGAAGGACACAAACCAAACAGATCTCACAAAGAATCAGTCAGGAGAATAAATAGTCTGCCTATGTTTTCTCACTCTAATTTCCTGCTGTGGCTTCCCAAAAGGACCACTGGATAAACCTATCCAAAACATGGAAAGCGGAAGGGTCCATGGGTAATTATTCAAACATGTCGGCCTTCTACAAAGCGGTAGGGCAAAACCAGGATTCCCAAGGAAGTAGAGGAGCCTATGTCTTCAATGGATCATATACATTTGGATAGATAAGCATACCAGAGGTGGTAGTCTTGGGCCAGAAAATAATAGCCCTTACCCCAAACTGTAAGGACATTTACCAACATTTGGGCATCCCAGGTGGCTCAGTGGTAAGGAATCTGCCTGCCAGTGAGGAGACGTGGGTTCAATTCCTGGGTCAGGAAGATACCCTGGAGAAGGAAATGGCAACCCACTCCAATATTTTTGCCTGAGGACCCTGGATGGGGTTGCCAAGAATCAGACACAACCTAGAGAATAAACAACATTTAAGTTCTTGATTTGTCCAACGGGTTGTGCTAAACATTTTAATTATCTGTATTCCTTCTTACAGTATTTTGAGGTAGGTCCTATTGTTCTCATTTTGTTGAGTATGAAACTGAGCACAGAGAGGTAACTATTTTATTAAAGAACACATGATGAAATTATAGCTGTTAGTCAAACCTGTGTGGGTCTAGTCTAGAGCCTATTCACTTAACAACCACATATACTATTTTCCAATAGTTGACTTACAATGCTGACAAAATTCCAATTGTGGAAAGGAATTAAAACACAAAGATATTTAAATTTACTAAATATAATATGGATTAACAAGTTGTTATAATAATATGTATTGCAGTTTTAAGTTTTATTGCAACTCTGTAGTATTACGTTGGAGGGGAAGCAGAAGTGATGGGATTTACTACATACAAAAAAATTGCACTATTGCTTAAAAAATGAGATGAAGAGGAAGGAACCATTTGGGTAGATATACTCATTGGACAGATAAAATCATCCACTTTGCTGAAATCTGGCAGGTAAATTTTAAAAATAAACTAATTAATGAAATTACACATACACACACACACACATATATATATATCTGTGTGTGTATATCTTCACTGAAAGTAAACTTTGACTTAAGATTTTGAGAATCTGAAAGGAATTCCACTGAAATGTTAAAAACACACCACTAAAATTCAATAATTTACAGAAAGACCTTTTAGAGAACTACTTTGTTTTCTGTCACATTTCTACTTAATATCAAATGTTTGAGACATTTTATTAATCATGAAAGCAAATGTTAACTAAAAGGTGACTATATCCATGGAGATATGAGTGAATGCAGAGAGAGATAAAGGCTTGGTGTAGTTGGGAGAAGGCAACTATTCTTTTTACAGTACATAAGTTTATCTTGAGTGCTACATTGTTCATGGGCTTTAAAGAAAGTCATGAAGTTCTAGAATTTATTATTTAGTTTGGATTTAAATATTATTTTTTTCTTATATTAATACTTGCATCTAACACACAGGTGTAGAATGCATTTTACTTAAGTAGGACCTGCATATGTAAAACACATATAAAATGAAATATGATTTGTAACCAATTATTAAAGTCAATACTATGTACACATCTAATCTTCAAGGCAGAATTTTTTATATAAAACTATGAACAAAGAAAAATTAGTCAAAATAAGAATCATCCTATAAAGTCAGTTATGTCTCTTTGTGAATTATGTTTAATTTGCATGCTATTTTATATGCAAAGATTTCACTTTTACACCAACAATATAAGGAAATCAGAACATTTTCATTTTGTTATAAATAACAATCACAAATGCAGGCATTATGATTTTTAGTCATCAGAATTATAAGTGCCATGAAAATGCAGGTGCTTACTAAATAAAATTAGCACTTCATAGATATTTTGTTTTCTACATTTTGATATCTCATCCCAAGACCTTGTTTAGTCTGAGGCAGATAAGACAAATGTTTGCATCTTTTAGAATAAGACTGAAAAATGACAACTGGAGAGGGAATAGGTGATGAGAAAGAGGATGGAGCTGAAGAGAGAGAGAGAGGAGAGGGAGAGAGCTAGAGATAGAATGGCAAGGAAAGGAAAAAAGAGGGGCAGGGGACTTCCCTGGTGGTCCAGTGGCTAAGACTTCGAGGCCTGAGCTCTCAATGCAAAGGACCCAGGTTCAATGTCTGGTCGGGGAACTGGATCCCACATGCCACAACTAAAGAACCCAAATGCCATAAAGATCAATATCCCATGTGCTGCAACCAAGACCCAGCACAGCTAAAGAAATAAATACTTTTTTAAAAAAAGGGACAGACAGAGATACTGAAATTGAGGTGCTGAGCTTTAATGAACTTTTGTTCCTTTTTCACATCTGGTAATACCAGTATAAATAATAAATCATGTGGTGCTTCATGCCTACATTGCCTTTGTTTAATTAGAAGGAACCATGGACTTAGTCCTTGAATGATGTCTCAAATCTTGATAATGTCATGTTAACTTATGGCTGTAAATCTATATAATAATGACTCCCTCTTTCACAGACCGTTTTCCAGAATTTCAGGCATATATATCTAGCTATCTACTCAACATTTCTATTTAATGGAAGGTAACATAAGCATCGCACATCAATCAGGTCCAGGTGTTAGCCATTCAGTCAAGTCTGACTCCTTTGTGACTCCATGGGCTAAGGAATTCTCACAGTCAAATCCTAAAAGACGGTGCTCTTAAAGTGCTGCACTCAATATGCCAACAAATTTGGAAAATTCAGCAATGGCCACAGGACTGGAAAAGGGCAGTCTTCATTCCAATCCCAAAGAAAGGCAATCCCAAAGAATGCTCAAACTACAGCACAACAGCACTCAACTCACACACTAGGCAAAGTAATGCTGAAAATCCTCCAAGCTAGGCTTCAACAGTACATGAATTGAGAAATTCTAAATATTCAAGATGGATTTAGAAAAGGCCAAGGAACAAGATATCAAATTGCCAATATCCATTCTATCACAGAATAAGGGAATTCCATAAAAACATATACTTCTGCTTCATTGACTACACTAAAGTCTTTGACCATATGGATCACAACAAACTGTGGAAAATTCTTCAAGATATGGGAATACCATACCACTTTACCTGCCTCCAGAGAAGTCTGTATGCAGGTCAAGAAGCAGTAGTTAGAATCGGACATGGAACAACAGACTGGTTCCAAATTGGGAAGGAGTACGCCAAGGTTATATGTTGTAACCCTGTTTATTTACTTATATGCAGAGTACATCATGTGAAACGCCAGGATGGATGAAGCACAAGCTGGAATAAGATTTCTGGGAGAAATATCAATAACCTCAGATATGCAGATGATACCACCCTTATGGCAGAAAGCGAAGAGGAACTGAAGAGCCTCTTGATGAAAGTGTAAAAAGGAAACAGAGTAAAAACCTGGCTTAAAACTCAACATTCAAAAGACTAAATCACGGCATCTGGTCTCATCACTTCATGGCAAATAGATGGGGAAACAATGGAAACAGCAAGAGGCTTTATTTTCTTAGGCTCCAAAATCACTGAAGATGGTGACTGCAGCCATGGAATTAAAAAGCACTTGCTTCTTGGAAGAAAAGCTATGACAAACCTAGACAGTCTACTAAAAAGCAGAGGTGTTACTTTGCCAACAAAGAACCATCTAGTCAAAGCTATGGTTTTTCCAGTAATCATGTATGAACCTCTATTTGTGTTAATAATATGATATAATAAGTATCTTTCTTTCTCCAGAACAGTTAGCACAGGATGAGGAATAGAGATGCAAGTGATAGGTTTCTGGGAACTCCTGTATAAGCAAGTAGATGTTTAATTTATTTCATGTCTTTGGGTTTTCTTTCAACCATATTCTAATGGATTTTCCTAAAAACTGCTGAACATCTTTTTCTAGTTAATATTAATTAGGAAATACTTTAGGAGCTTGAGATTATAGAAACATAATTTACTAATGATTCGTTTTTATGTATATATATGTTTATTTATTCATTCAACACACACTTACAAAGTACCCATATTATACTACTGTGCTTGCTAATTGTTGAAGATGTTTTTAAAAACACACAAGTCATCATCATTTATTTTGTAAGAGCTTAGAGTTGAAAGAAAATAATCAATAATATTTGTTCACTAGGCGTTTTGCCAATTGCTTTTAATACAACATCTTACAAAAACCCAATGATAATGGCATTTTTCTTCTATATTTATAGGTGTGAAAATGGTGGGAAATGATTAGTAACTTGCCAATACTTATAAAGTGAGTGATAAGTCTGGTTCCAAAACACATTTTTAATTCTCATTTGTTGTTGTCATTCAGTCACTCAGTCATGTCTGACTCTTTGAGACCCCATGGTTGCAGCACACCAGGCTTCCCTGTCTTTCACCAGTTCCTGGAGTTTGCGCAAACTCATGTCCATTGAGTTAATGTTGCCATTCAACCATGTCATCTTCTGTTGTCCCCTTCTCTTCCTGCTTTCAATCTTTCCCAACATCAGGGTCTTTTCTAATGAGTCAGTTCTTTGCATCAAGTGGCCAAAGTACTGGAGCTTCAGCTTCAACATCAGTCCCTCCAATGAATGTTCAGGATTGGTTTCCTTTAGGATATGATCTCCTTGCTGTCCAAGGGACCCTCAAGAGTCTTCTTCAACACTATAATTCAAAAGCATCAATTCTTTGATGTTCAGCCTTATTTATGGTGCAATTCTCACATCCATATATGCCTACTGGAAAAACCATGGCTTTGACTATATGGACCTTTGTTGGCAAAGTAATGTCATCCCAACCCAGGGATCAAACCGAGGTCTCTCGCACTGCAGGCAGATTCTTTACACCTGAGCCACCAGGGAAGCCCTAGAACTCTGTAGTGGGTAGCCTATTCCTTCTTTAGGGATCTTCCTGACCCAGGAATTGAACCAGGGTTCCTGCATTGCAGGCAGATTCTTTAATTCTCATTACAAATGTTATATCATATCTGTCCTTATAGACATAAAAATAAATTAAAATTATTTGGTGACTATTATATGAATTGTAAGAAAATAAGCAGTCACTTTAGGGTTGGTGTGCTCTGCTTAGTCACTCAGTCGTGTCTGATTCTGCAACCCTATGGACTGTAGCCCACCTGGCTCCTGTGACTATGAGGATTCTCCAGGCAAGAATACTGAAGTGAGTAGCTTATCCCTTCTCCATGGTACATTTCCTACCCAGGAATCAAACTGGGATCTCCTGGCTTACAGGCAGGTTCTTTACCAGCTGAGATACCAGGGAAGCCCATGGTTGGCATCATAGACATAAAACTCTGCAGAGGCACAAAGTGATACTCATGAAATAATATGAAATATAGTCTAATTTTATACCTGGAATATTACTGAGGCAAAAGTTGCAAGTAGGTTGATTATCTAGTGAACCAGAGAGTAGTGGTGATGAAATATCAAGGTGGCTTCCTGAAGGAGCAGATATTTTAGATCAGTTTCAAAGAATAAATAAAAATAACTGGATAAAGAGAAGGAGCAGGCATTCCAAATATAAAGAACCACAGAAAAAATGCACACAAGCAAGAAATAGAATGATGTGGGCAAAAGTTAACACACAATGAAGATGTTTTTAAGACAAACAGAAAGGTAGAAATTGGCTTGATAATCAGGCTAATCAGATTATGGGTAGCCTTAGGTGATACACTAAGATATTTGAACATCATTCTGTAGTGTGAATAGTAGGGAAAACTAAGAGTGTTTAGTAAGAGGGCTCACGGATGGTCAGAGAGGGCCAGAAAAATGATTGCCTCTTACAAAATTACTTTTGACCAACTTTCCTGCTTTTCTTAATTAAATTTTCTATATGTTGTTATTTACTAAGTCATGTCTGACTTTGCAGCCCATGAACTTCAGCATTTCAGACTTCTCGGTCCTCCACTATTTCCGGTAGTTTGCTCCAATTGATGTCCATTTAGTCAGCAATGCTATCTAACCATCTCATCCTCTGCTAGACAATATATATACTAGAATTTAAAGTATATGAAATATACAGATTAAAAGGTTTATTATCTCTTAAAGTCTTCTATTTATACTACAAAGGAAAGCAGAATACTTATTATCACAGATTTTAGGATCTAAAAGTTGTTACATAAACCACCATGTAAGTTTACTCCCAGGTTTAGCTAAGTTGATTGTGTTCTTCAAATTTGGAAGCTGATGAGAGTTATGAAAATGCTTGTGTCTCGGGGAGCTTGATTAAATTCCAGCAGACGACTGTGCTTAGTAATCTTATATTTTCCAAATTTGTTTAAGAGCATTCTTGATGAATGAATATAAATAAAGACCACCACGGATGGGCATTATTGCCTTTCTTCTGCTGTTTGCTCATTTTCTCTAGATCACTCTGTTGTTTACATATCTTATCCTGAGATTATACAATTTGTTTCACAACCCATCTCTGGTTTTTATGTTGACGTGAGGTCTCTAGCCTTAATCTAATGCTTATATTTGTAACTTTTCATTTTCTTGAACTTCAACACCTCTTGTCTCTGGCGTGTTCTGCCTGCATCTCTTCTTCCCTTGCTCTCATTAATGATGAGACATTCAGATTGTCTGTTTCAAGTATTAGTGTGTTAAAGTATTTTTCATTTGAGAAAGGTTGGCCATTCCAATTATTTCTGTGGCACTACTACTTTAAGATTGACAGGCAAATACGGTGTGAGGGTTAATATGTTAACCTTTTGTTCTTATTTGAACTGAATGCAGATAGAATTCACTTACACATCTTCTTCCTATATGTCAAAAAAGGCAAATAAAGTCTATAAAACTATGGAATTTAAAGGTTGAATGCCATGTAGAGAAAATGAGACCTAGAGAGAAGAAAGGAAGTCTCTGAGATGTGGATACAAGGTCACATGGTTACTTAGTGTTCATTTCTTTTATTCATTCTGTTTTTCTCTTGAGAGCATTTTACTGCATTTCCCCTAGAGTTGGAATCACCTGTCAATGTAAGCTGGCTGAGTTTTTTAATTGCTGCAATGTATTTTCTTATCATCTTTGAAAGATGTAAGCTATGGTTCTGTGGAGATGATGTGGCTTTCTAAATTTTCTTTTATTTGTTCAATGATGTTATATTTGTTGCTTTCAATATATGATTTATAACTGATATAAAGTTTTAAATTTCTAAATGAATTGGCTCAGTTTGTTTTTAAGATCTTAGTGATTGCTTTTTCTGAGGTTTTTTAAATTTATCATGGCTTGTTTCTATTGCTACCAATGTTGACTAAAAACCTTTTCTAGAGATTATACATGCTAATTTATTTATCTATTTCTGGTCTTCTCTATAGTATATATAATGATTGACAAATTTTTATGGCTATCTTCTCCTTGATTTTATGATTATAATTACTCTGTTTCTTGGGCCAAGTACTGAATTTCTTACTCATTGTACAAGATTCTCAACAGAGATTCATTTCTAAGTCCTAACATATCTGAAAACTTTCTGGAGTATACCTAAAAAGTATTCTTTATTTTTCTCATCAGTATACTTAAATATAGATATAAAAGTGTTAGGGCTTCCCAGGGGGCACTAGTGGTATAAAGAACCTACCTGCCAATGCAGAAGATATAAGAAATGTGAGTTCAATCCCTGGTTCAGGGAGATCCCTGGAGGAGGGCATGGCAACCCACTCCAGTATTCTTGCCTGGAGAATCCCATGGACAGTGGAGCCTCGCAGGCCAGTCCATGGGGTCACAGAAGTCAGACATGACTGAAGCAACTTAGCTTGCATGCACTCCCACGTAAGTGTAAAGGTGATGTGGCTAGTAAGTGAGTGAAGTTGCTCAGTCGTGTCCAACCCTGCAACCCCATGCACTGTAGCTTACCATGCTTCTCCATCCATGGGCCAGGCAAGAGCACTGGAGTGGGTTAATGTAGCTAGTGTTCAAGTGTAATTGTTAGGAGCTGGAACTTTGAGATCAGTGAAGCATGGGAGCAAGTCTTAGCTGTAGAGCTTGGACAAAGTATAATTTTAAAACTATGTTTTCTTATGTAAAAAATATTAACATCTGTTTCAGGGCCAGTATGAGTAAATTAGGAAGTTTATGGAAATGCTTCATCTAGATCCTGAACTTTAGTATACGATCAGTAAATGTTAGCTTTTAGCCTTAGCTTTGTGCATGTTTTTATTCCTACAAGTATAAATTACTTATAGCTGTGTTCTTCATTCATTTATTACATTTTTCTTTAATAAAAGCGTTAATAAGAATTTATGTTGGTTTTCCAGGTTCAATAAGAGGGTTTATATATATATATATATATATATATATATATATATCTTCATCATCATCATCATCATCATAAATTTAGAACTCCAGGGAAAGGTATCTTTATGTGTTCAAAACACTCACACTAAAATTGCATACTTTTCCCTCCCTACATTAATCTTGCCCAGGATTACAAAAGTGTTTGGAGATCAGAGATCTGTGGCAGCAATGGAACCAGGGGAACTTTCACCTGGAGAATAGGTGAAGTGGTAGGAGACAGTAACTGAGAACAGGAGAGTGCCAAGATGAGCATCATCAACTCGTTCACAATCCTCTGGTTATAGCTTGATTTCAAACCCTTACTTCTAAGGTTTTAGCCTTTTTGAAAGGTTCTATGAGACTTAGAAACAGCATTTTTCCCTTACAAGAAATATGAATAAATAGCAAGTTATTTAAGTACTTGATAAATATGCCTCTAAGTAAAAAAAAAAAAAAAAGTTTGAATTCAGTTTTACATTACAGAAATTCAGACTTTGTATCATTTTCTTTTCCTTGATTTTTTTTTCAGCAAATGGATGGAAGCTGAAAAATCTTGAGGAGTAAAATCCATGGTATTACATATCTTTTCTCAGTTTTAATGAGAATGCTTTATATAACAGAAGCAGGTGAAACGTGGTGTTTAATTTCATATCATAGGGAGACTACAAAGAGTTTCTGCTGGCAAATAAAAGGAGAATGGGGCATGTTTTAATTCTTAAGACTAGTCATGCAACTCGCACAAGACAAATATTTAGAATTTCCTCTGATAATTTGAAATTAATAAGGTGAGCATGTCTTTGTGTATATGAGTATGGGTGAGGTCTCTTGACTCCATTAATTTCAAGTTGTGGTAAGAAAAGTGTGATTATTTTTTCCATACCTTTTCCTGCCACACACCCCCCTAAGGTTCCTGAGAATATGTGTCAGGAAAATCATGTTTTCCCCTGTAACCCCTCTGATAGATTTTCCAAATATATAATACAAGGAAAAAGAAGAATTCAGGCACTTTTTACCAATCCCCAATATTCTGAAGTGTGAAAAGAAATCCGTTGTTCCCATAAATAACACCTAAGTGCTTTAAGGACAAAATGTCATTTGATTGTGTCTATGGCTTTCTAGCATCTCTCAAATTCAGAGTCTTGCTGGTTACATGAAATCACATTTGTATTCACATAGTCGTGAGATTTCAGAATTCATCATAACCACTGTGATTTAACTGCCAGTGATCCCTGGAATTCCAGAGGGCACAATTCATATTGCATGACCATGAATCCAAACCATGAAATTCCATTGTGCATTGCCTATTCTCTTGCTGACTGCTAAGGAGTAAAATGATTTTTGACATGCCTTTTTAAAGCATGTACAGGAACTGGAACATAAAACTACATAATTGAGTCACCTTGCTTAATTTCACTTTGTGAATTATTGGTTCCCTGAGAAGTAGTTTAACAGCTGAACAGAGAAAAATAATTCTCAAATTTAAAGTGTCTCTTTGGGCATTCCTTTTTCATGTTATGATTCTGCTAGAGTATATGACAAAATCATCAGTAAACACAGGCATTGATTTTAGAAGGCACACTGCCATCACACAAAACACATCATTCCAAAGTAAGATTTCAACATGTTTGATGTGTTATCTTGAGAATTTGTGTCTCCCTATTGACTTCCTATTATAAAAATATAACAAATTACATTTTCTAACTTCTCAATGTATGTGTGTGTTCTTCACTGCCATTGATTTGTATATAGATCATGATTCTTCTAAGAAAGGACCTCTGTCAGATTCCTATTTTTTCCTAGATGAGTTCTTCTTGTTGATAACCTGATGTGTGAAGTGAATAAAGTCTGAATCTTGTATTAAGAGGGGATACAGTTTTCAATTTTGTGTACATTTCCAGTTTTTTGATATTTTGTAGACATTTTTGTCTATAAAAACACAAGTGGTTGAACATGATAACCCCTTCAGAAATAATATATAATTTCTAGCAGAAATGAGAATGGTTATATTTGTTTCTCAAATTTAACAAAGCATATGTTGATCTTAAGAAAAAATAATCTATATCTAATAGGAAGGTAAAAGGAAAGCTTTCTCTTATTTACATAGCTTCCAAATGAATTATCACACTGATAATGTATGCAAACTGGAGCGTGAATGACAATATACATTATGAAAATTTCTCAGTAGAATTTAGGAAATATTTTAGAAAATATTAATAATCCCTTGAAAGCTACTCTATCGACAAGTCAAGTAATTTATCTAAAAGCAGTATAAGGTTTTTAAAGTATTTTACTTTAAGAATACACAGTATGTAACTCTTCATGCTATAGTGTTGGATTCATATGTTATAAGAAACTTTCCTGCTTCATAATCAAGACTGTGTAACATACGAGGACAGTGCTGTATGGTTAGACTTCAGAGATGATGCCAGGAGTTTGTGCCTGCCACTGCCTTTCTCACTGCCCATCTGAATAACTCAGAAAAGAGATGAGAAAAGTTAATTATATGAGTGACTCTTTCGTGAACAGGCAAACTAAACCTAGGTCTCTTAGAGGTCATTCTTTAAAAGAACGGCATTGTCCTCTGCAACATTTTTGGGTCATTAATAATGTAAAAGATGTTTCTTGAAAACAGAGCTTAATAATTTGCAATGGTGATTTAAAAATCTAATTGGATTCTTATCAACTAATTCTCAATAAGCTAATGTAACTGTTAATTACTGCTATTGGTGACATTTAGACACGTTGAAGTCTAATTTTGCCTTTAAATTAGACAATGTAAGGTTATATTCACAGAAGCTGAGTTATTTAACACTTAGCCGGGTACATCTCTGATAGGATTACATAGACAGCACCTATTAAATTATTAGAGCTAGCCTGTGATTCGCAGTTGGATGCAAAATTTGTACAGAAGCATAATCATGATACTTTTAATCATAATAGTAATATGATTACTTTTAATCATATTAAAAGTAGCTGAAAAGCAAATTGCAACCAGTAAGTAACGGAAAAGCAAATTGCAACCACTAATGCATTGTATAGAAACATAAAATTGTGAGGTTTTTTTTAAGATCACACGTTGAGAGAAAGGGCATTTTAAATTATAGTCTGAAGTGGCTGTTAATTATAAAATTTTATTTATCTTTCTTAATAAGCATAAACATTCATATTCTATTATGACCACCTTTCATCCCTCAGGGTGATATTACCTGGATTACAGAGAGGTCCTATTTTTCCTTGATTTTATATTCAAGTCAACAAATATTTCAGTCAGTAGAAAAGAGTCATGGGCAAAGCAGTTAGAGAAAAGTCCATATAGAAACAAAGACCCAGCAGAGTCAAAGATAAAATAAATAAATAAATAAAAATCCTTAAAAAATCCTTCACAAAATTCTTGACCTGATAAGAGTTTACACTGATGTAGAAGAGACTCAATAAATAAAATAAATATATAGAACACTACATGGTAAGTATTACAAAGAATAATACATAAAGAGGGCAATGAATGTTGCAAAATTAAAATTGTAATTTTATGTAGGGTGTACAGGGGAAAATCTACTGAAAAAGTAGCATTTGAGTAAAGATCAGAGGGAATTAAAAAGGTAGATGGAAGAACAGTTACTCTGACAGAACAGCAGTGCAAGGGACCTCTGATGGCTCCGTTAAAAGATATAACAAGAACTGATCTGTGTATGGGCGAGAGCAGTAATCCAGGTGAGAGACTGTTGACGTTGTTCATAGTAGCAGCAGTGAAGGTGGGAAGAGGGAGTGGGGTTCTGAATGCATTTTAAAGGTCGAGAGAACCAGGAAGATCACTGAGAAATAAGATGTGGAACTACAAAGAAAAAAATGCAAAAATAAGTTCACGACTTTTGAGCTAAGCCTGTGGACAAATGGAGTTGCCACTAGCTCAGTGAGATGATTGTTAGAGAGAGGCTGTTGGAGTGAGAACATGGCCCAGGAGAGAGAACCTAGTTTGATGTGTTATCTGCTGGAGAAGGGAATGGCTACCCACTGCAGTATTCTTGGGACTTTCTGGGGACTCAGACTGTAAAGACTCTGCCTGCAATTCAGGAGACCTAGGTTCGATCCATGGGTCGTGAAGATATCCTGGAGAAGGGAATGGCTTCCCACTCCAGTATTCTTGCCTGGAAAATTCAATGGACAGAGAAACCTAGTGGGCTACAGCCCATGGAATCATGAAAGTGTCAGACATGTTCAGTCCAGTTGCTCAGTCATGTCCAACTCTTTGCAACTCCATGGACTACAGCACACCAGGCCTCCCTGTCTATCACCAACTCCCGGAGTTTATTCAAACTCATGTCCACTGAGTCATTAATGTCATCCAGCCATCTCTTCCTCTGTTGTCCCCTTCTCCTCCCACCTTCAATCATTCCCAGCATCAGGGTCTTTTCAAATGAGTCAGTTCCTCGCATCAGGTGGCCAAAGGACTGGAGTTTCAGCTTCGGCATCAGTCCTTCCAATGAACACCCAGGACTGATCTCCTTTAGGATGGACTTGTTGGATCTCCTTGCAGTCCAAGGGACTCTCAAGAGTCTTCTCCAACACCATAGTTCAAAAGCATCAATTCTTCAGTGCTCAGCTTTCTTTATAGTCCAACCCCCACATCCATCCATACATGACTACTGGAAAATATATGTATGCATATGGCTAATTCACTTCATTGTACAAAAGAAAGTAACACAAAATTGTAAAGCAATTATATTCCGATAAAAAAAGGAGAAGAAAAGGGGGGGGAAGACTACTCATTTATCATGCTACAACTGTTTTAGATATTCTTGACACATTTTCAAGCACATTTAAACAACAAAAATTATGAAGAAAACACATAATGATTTTCTTATTGGATGCAATTGTGAAACTTTTCTGAAAATAGCATATATTTGAAAGTAAATTATACAAACAGATGTTTTGAATTTTGTGTACTTCGTAACTTTATAAGTTATGGACAATTCTGTAAAAATGTTAAAGTTACATTTACTGAATTCCTATTATATATTAAGTGTTTTATATTGATTACCAACAACCCTCACCATGGTTCTGCAATATGGTAACATCCCTCTGTAATATATCACACATGAAGTTCAATTATCTCCCTAAGTGTATACAAATAGATAAATATTGAACATGAAGAACAAAATCATTTACAGATGTTATGATTACCTACATGGAAAAATCCTCGAAATCAACTGAAAAATATTAGAACTAATATAATGGTTCAGTATATTTGCCATAAATAATATAAATGAACATCATCAACAGGTTTCCATTTCCAAAGGAAGAGAAAATCATTTTCACAATAATGTAAAAAACCATAGACTTATCAGTAATAAACTTAATGAAAATTGTGAAAGACTCTAACATATAAATCTGTAAATGTTATTGACTAAATAGTAGCCCTGAATAAATGGAACATTAAACTGTTAAAGACAAAATTGCAAGCACATCAGTTATTCTCTTATTCATTTATACATTTAATGTAATTGAAATCAAAATAATAATTTGGTGAGGTGGTGGTTTTGGGAGAGAAATAAAGAAACTAGAAACAGGTTTATGTATATATGACAAACATATAATAAAGATACCAGTTCAAATCACTGGAAAATGGTGGATTTTGCAATAAACTGTGTTAGAAAAGCTGGACATCTATTTGATATTCAGAGAACCAAGTAACTAACCAGAGTCATATAGCTAGAAAGTAAATAGACACTAGATTTGAGCTCTAAAAGAACCAGGAGGGAGGTGGGAGGAGGGTTCTGGAAGGGGAATATATGTATACTCATGGCGGATTTATGTCAATGTATGGCAAAACCAACACGATAATGCAAAGAAAAATAAATAAATTATTAAAAAATAAATAAATAAATAAACATACTTCTCAGTCTGCTTTAAATATCTTAAACAAGTCTTGCTGAGATAAAAGGCTCAATTTTACAGATAAGTAAAATGAAACTAGAAGAGTTATTAATAAACGACTGTCTCAAAAGTTACCATGCTAGTGGTGATGGTGCTTTAACTATATCTTTAATTCCTAGCTTATCCACATTCAAAATTAAATACTTTGCCTCATGTCAAACTTTGCCATAAAATGTGTTTCTAGCTCTAATTTCCAGATCTTCCATTAATTCAAACTGCTTTATTATTTTTGAGGATTCCTACTAATACATGTATCCAATTATGATCAAGATATAATGTGTCTCACCCAAATCTAATATTTAAAAGGCATTACAGGTGGCTGAATTTACAGACTCTGAGATGTACCTTTCACCCTTTTGAAATACCTCCCCATTCAGATCACTGAGGCACTAAATTTTGCTCCTATAGCTTCAGTCCTTTAACTGAAAACTGTTCTTCACTGTTAAAAAGCATTATTTCTGCAAGAATGCAAGCCTAATCAGGAAAAGCCTTCTTGAGGAAGTGACATCAGGGTTTATTTTAATGAAATTCAGTGAATCATTCCATGGTATGGTATGGTGTGGGTGCTCAGTTATGCCCGACTCTTTGTGACCCCATGGACTGTAGCCCATCAGGCTCTTCTGTCCATGGAATATTCCAGGCAAGAATACTGGAGCAGGTTGCCATTTCCTACTTCAGGGGATCTTCCTGACCCAGGGATAAGAACCGATATCTTTTGTGTCTCCTACATTAGCAGGCAGATTCTTGACTACTGTGCCACCTGAACGCTCAGTCATTCCAAGACCCAAAGAAAGAGTGTTCAAGAATTTTTTTAAATACAAGTATAAAACCCCTATAATTTATAAAGAATAAGCTTCTTTCATATTTGAAAGACCAAAAAATAAAGCTAGTATAATAGCATGGTAATCAGATAATTTTGAGTAAAGAGATATAACTGAATATGATGCTATCTGTAAAGCAGTCAAGGTCTGGATCATTTGGCACCATGCTGGATATGACAATGAGTTTGAAACTCAAGTAAAGTCCAAAGGGAAATCAAAGAGGATTCCTGTGAGCCATATTTAATGGATATAATGACAATGCCATCTCTAACTTCTCCAAAGAGAAGATGATGTCCTAAAGTAGACAGGGTATTAGAAAATCTACCTTAATCTTCATTTTCAAGAACAAGAGAAGTTCAGATGATTTAGGATCCATGTTCTTTCTAATTTTTTCCTAAAATCTGGTAACTTTACCACTGGAGTAATTATGATTCAAAATAAGGTTAACCTGAAGTACAAATATTAAATGAAAGTAATAAATAATAAGTCTAACCCATTTATCTCTAACATATTTGAAAAGATACACTGGAAGTTATTCATAGTAAGTGGCAATGGCTTGGTCAATTATTTTATCAGAAAAGGAAGTCAATATAAAAGTAAAGAGAATTAATTGGCACCACATCTTTCAAAAGATTGAAATAACATTCCACCTAAAGTTTCCAGATAAGTCCACTAATTTGTCCTCCAACGACCTATTGTTTCTGCTTTTAAAATACTGTGACTTATTAAACTAATTAAGACTAATAATGACATTTCCACAGAAACATTTTCAACATGTTCCCCTTTTATCACTGGCTATTCTTTGAACCATGAAAAATGTTTTCCATAAACATCATCTTTGAATTTCCTTAAAAGTAAGTTATTGTCATTCTGAGCATTTTGTATTTCATCTGTATGCATTTAATTCAATTTTTAAAGAAGGAATAAGTGTAATAAGCACCATGGTAGAAGTTAAAGATTTATAAAAGTAGTAAAAACTCTAAGAATGTTTTGATAAACATTCTAGCCATGGGCCAAAATAAGTAAAAACTAATTTTTCTGTCACTTACATAGCACGTTAAAAACCTAACTCTTTCTGTGAGATGTGTATCTATATTCAACACCTGTGTATGAATTGTACAGTGTTTATGCTAGTTGCAAACACTGCTGTCTTTCATACTTGCTTTTAAAATGCCAAAAATCTTATACTATGTCTTAATTATTTTCATATGTTGATCTGAGACCTTTTACAAGAAAAAATTAGGTGCTTCAGAAATGTTTACTGAATTGTATGGAATTTGAATTTAGAATCACACTATCATCTGACATGAAGTAGAATTTAATATCATATAGAATCTGATGTTAAGCTGTCTTATTTCAGACTCAAATCCAGCGGCTTCAGAGATATTGGTAACTGAGTTATTCTAAGGATTTCCTCATGAGAAGGTTCAAACAAAATATGGCCCCCTTACCACGGTCTAAAAGATATTATCATGATGTTCCAGTTTGCAGGCACACTTTCAAGGAATACTTGAACACACACATAGGGAATACTTTTAATCATCCAAGTCTAAATCATTGTTTCTGTTGTTTTGTGTACTCAACAGAGTTAATTTCTAAGAGAAAAGACGGGAGGAGATGGTCATGTAAATTTAGTATTAGAATGAATTCCAAATAAATACCAATATAATTAAGAAAATCAAACCATTTTTAAATAACAAAATAATTTCTAAATAATTGTTAAAAGATTCATTTTGACCTCACATTTGCTAATCACACAAGATGTTACAGAATACCACCACTGGTTATCTACAAAGCAAAAGAACAAATGAATAAACTGTACCCAGCCATGTGCATAATCCTCCCTTAGTTGATTCTCTCTGTATTGTACCAGAGTGGGAGTGTGGTTTTTTCTGCCTTTTCTCTGTAACATATAAAAGGTATTAACTTTCACTTAAAAAAGAAATAATGAAAGAAAGAAAAAGCAGCTTCTGTTTGTACATAAACACCAAGCATGGAGATTCTATACTGCATCCTAGGAGAAACCAGGGAGCCAAAATAATGAGCTTAAAAACCTCAGAAATCTGTGTCTATGATTCAATTATTTGAAAGCAGTTAGTAAGTAATCTCTTACATGATACCAGCATATTTTCCTTTGTAACATGTGCTACTTTGTTTATCCACCCCAGAATTTTGTCTTTATTTTAATTGCTACTAAGCTCTTTGCTTAAGGTTTTATGGCTTCATCCTCTCATACTCCCAGATTCTCTTTCTATTTGAGTTTATAGCATGTGGCCACTGAAGTTACATTCACTTTTCCTCTTTCATGTTTAACATCATTGCCTCAAACTTTTCTGAATGCATATGAGGTCATTTATCTCTTCATGTTTCTATTCAGTCTAAGTGCTGAATTTGCGTGTGTGTGTGTGTGTGTGTGTGTGTGTGTGTGTGTGTGTGTTCTTTTAAAAAGAAAGTGTGGCCTCTCCCGTTTTTCTCTAACTCATTAAAATTGTTTCCTTTTCCTACTGCTTATTTCTTCTTTATTACTGAATAGCACAGAGCATCACCACTATGCATTACCTTGAAAGAGATTTACTCACCAATTTACTGTAGCTCAGAAATGTATTTCCAGTCTTTCTATGAAGTGAAATATACATTAATCACCTAAGGTGTCATTGGCAGAAGTATTTTGTTACCAATGATGAATATCAACTGATTTCTAAAATTCTAATGGTGGGAAGAGATACAAAATACATCAGACACAAGCCACTCTTGATAATTTATGATAAAAAATACCATGTCTATAATAAATAAATTTATTGTAATTAAGCCAAATGTGCATTTTTTGTTAGAAGAATTAGGCTATACTTTTCCCCAAAGATATGATACTGATCAAGATCATTTCAAGTTATACTTACTAACATCTATTTTCTAAACCAGTTTTAATATATTTCACACTATTGGTTTTATTATTGCTTTTAATTATCAAATTTGCACTATTATTATTATTTACCTACACTCTTTTGCAGACCATATTCACAGTGCATTAACTTCTGCACTATTTACAGTACATTAACTTTTGGCCCTCAAGAGCAAAAAAGTGTCAAATTGTGTCCACTGATCCATGACCAACATGAAAAATCACATTCACAGGTATAAAAAACATTTAATTTATTCACAGGTATAAAATATTATCCTACAGGTATAAGGACTAGATAAGTACCTCCCACTGTCACAAATTTCATAATTATAATAATTTATAATTATAGATATTAATTTGTAGTACATCCACAGATACTGTAGATCTGAAATATGTGGGGCTTTTTTAAGTGTATTATAACATCTACCTCTTTCTTTCCCATCAAGAAATCATTAGCAAAATCAGAATAAGTTATGGGAATAACCTTGCCTATACTGTAATTTATTTAAAAAGAAGTAAATCATTAAAAAAATAAGAATTATTCCTGGTTACATATTACTTGGGACATACTTCAGAAGTGATCATGATATTAGACCAGGAACTGCTCAACTAGGGCTTTATTTCAAACCCAACAGTGATCTAAACAGTAACAAGCAGTGTTGATAGTCTGGCTATATCAAATAAACCCCTTGTGGTAAGCAAAATAATGACTCCCAAAGATGTTCAGGTCTGAATCTCTGGAATTTGTGAATATGTTAAATTTACAGGGCAAAATATATTTTGCAGAAATGATAAAATTAGGGTCCTTGCGATGTAAGATTACATAATGGATTATCTGGATAGGCCCAATGTGATCAAAAGGGTACTTAAAAAGAAAGGTAGAAGGTCAGAGTTAGAGGAAATATAAGAAAGGAAACAGAGACTGGAGTGATAAAATGACTGGCTGAGCACCATAAACCAATGAATGTAGACTACCAGAAGAAGTTAGAAAAGACCAAAAGATTCTTTCCTGGAGCTTAAGAAGACACAATGCTGTTGACAACACTGATTTGAGGCCAGCGAAACCAACTGTGAACTTCTGACTTCTAGAACTTTAAGATAATAAAAACTGTGGTTTTAAGCCACTAGGTTTGTGGCAATTTCTTATGACCGCAATAACAAAAGGCTTTAAACATCAAAGCCATATTGTGTGCCTGTTAGTTGCTCAGTCATATCCGACTCTATGCAACCCCATGGACTGTAGCCCATCAGGCTCCTCTGTCCATAGGATTCTCCAGGCAAGAATACTGGAGTGGGCCACCATTCCCTTCTCTAGGGGATCTTCCAGACCCATGGATCAAACCCAGCTCTCCTGTAGGCAAATTCTTTACCATCTGAGCCACCAAGGAAGCTGCAAAGGCATATCAGTATACATCAAATATGTCTCCTGAATCCATCTAACTCATTGCCTAAAAATACTCAGTTAATAGTAATTCAAGTCCAATCCTAATTCAGGGAGAAAGGTAAAAGAAGCAAGACAAGATTAAAAATCTTGGGACAAATAATATATGAATATTTATTTACCATGTATAGATGGAGATTTAACTATTTTCTTCACCAAATCAGAACCAACCATTTGTTTTTTTTTCTTCCCATTTCCCCCTACCTGCTACATAAAAGGACTCAATGAATAAGTGAAAATTTAAGCAGTTAGAGGAGAAAATGGGTAAGTAAAGAATGTAAATAATTAATATCATTTATTTTAAGAATAAAGCTTATCACAGTCTTACTTACATTAACTTTTTGTCTACATAGTGACTTTAATGTAACTATATTTCCATAAGGATTTTTTACTTCTGTAGAAAACCATATCTATTAATATTTAATGAAAATGGTCAGTTTCAAGTTTTTAGATAAAAATCAGACTCACAGTTCCAATCTTTCATTTTAAAAAAAGATGGCTCCAAGACTTCCCTGGTGGTCCAGTAGTTAAAAATCCACTCGCCAATGTGAGGGGCATGGGTTCAATCCCCGGCCTGGAAAGATACCTCATGCCACAGAATATCTAAGCTTGTATACTACAGATACTGAGTCTACGCACTGCAACTAGTGAGCCCATGCACTCTATGGCCCATGCTCTGCAGCAAGAGAAGCTACGGCAATGAGAAGTCTGTGCAGCTCAATGAAGAATAGTCTCCTTTCACCTCAACCAGAGAAAGTCTATGCACAGCTATGAAGAGCCAGTATAGCCAAAAATAAATTAATTAAGTTAAAAGTATGGATCCTTCTACTTTAGTTCTAAATTATGAAGTCTTCATTTCATGATCGTTCAGCTGAATGGAACATATGGCAAGAGCATAGAAAGTCTTTCCCAAACAGTTAGTACTATATATAACATACTTTTACACTTACAAATTAATACATTATAACCCTGTTATAGTTCTCTCCAGGAATCCTTTAATTAAGTGACATACTTTAAAAAGAAAAAAAAATGCTGTTATGCATAATGTTGTATACAGGTTGCACAGCATTCGTATAATACAATGCACGTCTTAATAAGCAAATCTATATGTTACATATTAAGGAAAACAACTGATATTAAATAGAATTAAGTGATTTAAAATATTTTCCAATTGAATTGACTGAACTGATACAAACATGGCCTACTCCTAGGTAAGGACCTCCTTTCCTTCATCTAATACCACACCATCACATTTTTTGATGTAGTACAAAACAAATTATATAACGATCAGTATAATGGGGATTAAAATAGAGCAGCTACTTTTTTCTTTCTTTTCATTAGTTCATTAGTTGTTGCTGCTGCCTGGTCCCCATTATAAAAGGCTGATAGAGGTAAACAGTGATTCTTTCCATATAATATTAGATAAGTACTCAAAAGACATTCTAAAATACTTCTGAATCCTAAGGATATATGGCTAGACTGAGGCTCTAATCCTATATATTGGCAGTGAGTTAGATGGAATTCAATATTTAATTTTATACAGTTTTCCTGTAGTTTTCGTTATTCATATTTAAAATTTGAGAAGGAAATATAAATGCATGACAGTAGAATGCAGTTTTGTTGTTTTAATAAAACTATTGGGGAACTTCCCTGGTGGTTCAAAGAATCCGCCTTGCAATGCAGAGGACACGGGTTCAGTTCCTGGTTGGGGAACTAAGATCCCACATGCCATGGAACAACCGAGCCCACGTACTACAGCTACTGAAGCCTCTGCACTCTGGAGCCTGCGCACTGTAGCTACTGAGCTGATGCACTCTGGGGCCCATGCGCCACAACAAGAGAGCCCAGGCGCCTTAAGCAGAGAGTCTTTCAGCGCAGTCAAAGACCCCACATGATGCACTGAAGATCCCATGTGCCACAACGAGGACTAATGCAGCCAAATATAAAATAAATATTAAAAATAAATTAATTAAATACAAGGTCTTAGTACATATGCAATAGAAAGTCGAGACTAAGGAATATTTGAAATAAAAGAGAAGAAGAGATGGATCTAGCCTTTTTATAGTGTAGAGGTTGAGAAGACCATGAATAAAATATATCAATCTAATTGATGAGGACAATGACACATTCTGCATATGAACAAAACCACTAATTTTTGCAGTAAGGTTGAAGAATATTTCAAAGAAAAGTTGATATATTTGAGTTGGGCTTTAAAAAGTATAAAAAAAGTGTTCTAGGTGTGTCTCATAATTTGGCAAAAAATCAACTACTTGCTAAAACTTTAATGATATTAAATAGAAATAAGTGATTTAAATTATCTCCTAACAGAATTGACTGAATTGATATAAACATGACCTAGAGCTATGTAAAGGCCTTCTTATCTTCAGCTAATACCACTCATTGTCACAACTTTTTAATGCAGTACAAAACAAATTACACAGTGGTCAGTATGCTGGAGAACAAAATAGAGTGGCTCTTTTTTTTCATTAGTTAATAAATTTTAACTTAGCATTAAAATCAACATACTCAGTTTACCTCCAATTGTTTTATTTTTAAAAGCCCAACTGTTTTATGTAAAAAAAAATTAAGCAAAGGTGTTTAAATTTCATCATAAATAAACATATGTTTAACAAATGTCACCAACTTCACCCAAAATCATTAACTCCAGCATCTGATCTGAAGTAATGTCCTGATATTTTCCAACATTTAAGTACAGCTGAACTTCAACTATGTAATAAAATACTATACTTCAGACTTAAGCATACATTCTTTTCATTTCTGTCTAGTTGCTACAGGGCACAGCTATTCATATCTGCAAAGCCTGTTGGATTTACATGTGAGGGGAGAATGGGTGAAATAAAGGTTGTATCACAAGAAAAAGCATGAAGTACAATAGAGTAGAACAAGAGAACGATTGTCTGAGGCACCTCTTTCTTACACTGCGTGGATTGTGAGTGTCCAGTTCTTTTCCAGATATTTATCAAGGGCAGTTAACTATCATTCTTTTTGTTGTAGAAAATAAATGGATAGGGGTGGGGAAAGATGTCATGAGTAGGGAGGAAAGTTATGTGAGGAATGAAGGGGGAGGACTCGGGAGGGAATAACTTACCAAGGTTCTTTAAAGCATGTAAGTTAATGACCTTGCACATTTTATTCACACTTACACTTTCCAACCTTCAGAGAGGCAAGAAGTGACAACGTCAGAGTCTGAAAAGATTAAAGTAAGATGTCTTTTAAACTCAAAAGTTTAAAAAAGGTAAAAATAAAATGGAGCAATCTTTTGAATCTTTGTAGAGAAAAGGAGAAATATATTTGCATCTATAATTTGGGTATCAAAATTGCTAATGTTTTACAAAACCACTATACGCATAGGCTACCCACTTTAGTATTCTTGGGCTTCCCTTGTGGCTCAGCTGGTAAAGAATCCACCTATAATATAGAAAACCTGGGTTGGATCCCTGAGTTGGGAAAATCCCTGGAGAAGGGAAAGGCTATCCACTCCAGTATTCTGGCCTGGAGAATTCCATGGACTGTATAGTCCATGGGGTCGCAGAGTCAGACGCGACTGAAAGACTTTCACTTCACTTCAGTACACATGCAAAAGTGTAAGTGACTATAACCAAGAAACTGAGAATACATTTAGCTTTTCTGGTCAATATAGAAGTTAATAAAAATCAACAATAGCTTAGGATATCTTTATAGAATTCATGGGAGGATACTATCAGGAAAAACATACTTAAGAGATCAATTAGAATCTTATCATTTTAACACATTCAAAAAACTTACATGTTTATATATATATATTGTTTATATATATATATATGCAATGTGTATACATACTAATGTGTATGAATAAAATTTAGAATCAACATTTGACAGACATTTCATAAACTTACTTCAAATTTACAATCACTCGACCAATTAAATCCTTTCCATAAGACATGTCAACATATTAGATACATTAAAACAAAGATACAAGTTTTAAATTGTTTTTAACGAAGTATATGAGGACAAATCACAACTTTTTATATTTAAGAAAATGTTAAAACTAGCTACACTAACTTGGTCCTCAAAAGGGGGAGGACCATAATTATTCATTGAAAAATTTAGTTCTCTACTACACTTGCTTAGGACAAACTCAGATTCTAGAATGAGATAAGACTATACAAATTCTAGCTCTGACATTTTCTAGTTGCATAACTTGGGGCAAATCACTTAACTCATCAGAGTTAAGAGATTTTAGCTACAAAGCAAGAATGATATATACCCACCTACATGACTGTGTGAGAATTATGTAACTGTATAATAGCTATAACTCTATGGCGACCAGTTCCTACATCTTTCACTCACCCCCTCCCTCATACAGACTCTATCCATGAAAATCTGTTTTGAAAAGAAAGAATCATACTCATATTTTCCCAATTAAGGCCTATGAGACAACTGAGATGTGCAAAGAATCTCAACAGAAGATAAAAGTTCAAATAAACCTCACAAACTCCTTCTGCCTCCAATAGTTGATAAATGTTTTTTAAGGGCTCACATGGCTATGTCTACCAATTTTACTTACTGACAGAGCAAGCAAAGCAATTTTCAAAAGCAGATAAGATATGATTAATGTTCTACTTATTAGGTTCAGTTTTTTCAGTAAGATCATTATTTAAAGATTTTTATTTCATTAGAGTATTTCCAAGTGGCACAATGATAAAGAATCTGACTGATATCCATCAATTGGTATTAGCCTAATTTCTTTTGTTTTTGTGAGGTTTGCAGTAAGGAATTTGCCATTTCTTCACATAATAAACTTGGTATGATTTCAATATTTCCATATGATTACTGTTACAGGCTTTTTTTGTTGTTTTTGTTATTTCAAAATTTTTAAAATGCTTTTATCTATCAGATAAATGTATTCAAATTTTACAGAAAGAGATCAAGGAATGAGAATGAGGACTAATAGACTTTATTCATTTTTAGGATATGTAAACCTAATTTTTCAATATTCAGACATGTCTGAAACAGAGACAGAGTATTTGAGAAAATATTTTCTATCTTCTTTCCAAAATCATGAATTGCAAAGATTCTATATGTCACAGATATAACTCTATTTCTTAATTTCTATAACTTACTATAGTAAGGCACTAGAAAGTTGACAATTTCTCTTCTTTTCCACTGAGAAGACAGATTAATTTAAGATGATTTCTCTTTCATACAACCCAAAACATGCTGTCAGACTGAAAGACTCACTGACTGCTTAGCATGAAAATGCCAATTTGAAAAGCTAGCTATTATCCAAGAGGGATACCCATACTGGTATCTTGTAGAAAAGACTATTTATGTATAAACTACACACATTGTTAGAATTTGTATAAGAATTGAAAAACTTTTGATGTGTGAGCTCCTTTAGGAAGGTGAAAATTGTTTTCACAATAAATAATATTTTATCTTTTTAAATAGCTTAATGATTCCCATAAATCTATTATAAGAAATGTTCCTTACTCAAAACTTTTAACTTCTGGTACACAGAATCACAATCTGTTAACTTGATATTTCCTCAAGCATCAGCTGCAGGACCAAAACATCAAACAGGAGCAACATAATAAGTACTATGGAAGAGCTCACTAACTTTTCTGTGAAAACTTAGCACATCATTTTTAATTCTGAGGTCTGTTTCCATGTCAACAAGTGAAGCAGATGAACTCAGAATTATAGAATCAAAAGATATCTTAACAAAAATTGAGTTTTTCTCTTTTTCCTTTAAATTGAAGGATAATTGCTTCACAGAATGTTGTTTTCTGTCAAATATCAACATGAATCAGCCATAGGCATATGTATGTCCCATCCCTCTTGAACCTCCCTCCCATTATATAACATGTCAGGAAAAAAAAAAAAATGACCATCGTCTCAGAGCTTATTTTAGAAAGAATAATATGTGGTTAATATTCTAAAACAAAATGCCTAGTGCCAATGTTAAGACACTAAGAAATAATCTTAATTTAGCAAGGCATATTTGATCCAAGTCATGAAAAATTATTGATCCTCCCTCTTTTGGAGTTTAACCACAACATAATGTACCCTGCTGCAGTATTTGACATTGAGGACCCAACTTTATTCATGAAAATGTAAGGAGCTATTTTCACATGATGTTAACTTCTCATTTTTCTCCCACCTCTGTCAATCTGATCGCCTTTAAGGGCTTATTCTCCAACACCCTGTGTGTCTCCCTAGATGTGTAGCTTCAATCATGCATTATACATCCTTCCCTTCTCTCATTAGGTGATTTCATGCATTCTCTCAGTTTTAATTATCACCCATATCCTGATGATCGCCAGATCTTTATCTTGAGCTCTGATCTTTTGCCTACACTGTAGACTCATGCGCCTAGCTGCTTAAATACAGGGATATCCCCAGGCATCTCAGACTCAAAGTGTTAAATTTGTATCATCTTCTTAACCCTGCACTGCCCCCCCAACTCTGGTCTATCGAAGGTATCAGTCTCTAGCTCTGAGATATCCAAGGAACTTTCCCTAATGATGAAAATGTCTTGTTTCTGCACTCTCAATATCACAAGAGCTACTAGCCACATATCTTGCTGACCATATGAAATGAAGCAAGAGAGGAAATGAATGAGAAAGTGGACTGTGTCATTCTGGCATTTTAAATTTCTCCCCTCAAAGAAAAAAACTGTTTCAGTGTGTATAACATTCCTGCTGGTTTCCATTACCAAAGTTAGGGGAGAATGAAAAAGACTGTGGGTAAAACATAAAACCATAGGAAAGAGAAAATTCTAAACCTCAAAGGCCAAGGTTTTTAAAACTTCATTGGAGAGAGAAATGAATGAAAAAAGTGCAAATTTTAGAAATTTTAATTACAAAGCAACAGAGAGTACCAGTTTTGTTTTTATCTTGTAAGAATAAAAGAACCAAAACAGAATACATTGTTAAAAGTATAACACTTATTCATATATTTATTGAGTGCTTACTATATTTAAGGCACCATACTAGGTTCTGGGCGTGTGTGCTTGTGTGTTCAATCTCTATGTCATGTCCAACTCTGCAACCCCTTGGACCACAGCCCTCCAGGCTGCTCTGTCCATGGCATTTCCCAGACAAGAATACTGGATGTGTTGCCACTTCCTTCTCTAAGGGGTCTTCCTGACTCAGGGATCAAACCCACATCTCCTTTGTTGGTAGATTAATTATTTTCAACTGAGCCACCAGAGAAGCCTAGGTTCTAGATATTATGTAAGAAAAAAATAAATAAACAAACATCATCCTTGCCCTCATGAATCTTCAATACAGTGGCTTTTTTCTCAAGTTGTCTTTCTTTTGGGGTAAAAATTCAAGCTTATTTTACCCTTGAAGGAGAACTTGGAAAATAGAATCAGGGAAAAATTAGTACAAATATTTTTCTCTTGGGGAAACAGTGCTTTTTAAAGTAAATTGTAGTATACCCTTTCTTTAGAGCAGTGTTTTGTCCTTATTAAATCTGAGTCGTTTTCTAGCAACCTCTTGAAATAACAGTTTCAAAATATTTCTCCTAACTAACATAAAATTAAATTTGTATAAAGAATAATAATGAAATATACATTCACAATAACCTCTCTCTATAGATTTAGTTTTAAAATAACTACCCAAAAAAAGCTATATCACAGTTGTTAGAAAATATGGCATGGCTTAAATAAGCGTAAAGTATTTTTGAAGTAGAAATACTGATGGGATAAATACGGTATAAGATTAAGTGACAGGTAGAAGAAACAGAAATCTGTAAGAGCTGATTAATCATTACAGAATTCTATTCTCAACTGATTGTTCTTAAGTATAAAAAGACTGCATCTGCTGTTTATAAATACCACAGTGCTTCTTTCATTAGTTATCTTCTTCTATTAAAAAAAATAAAAAACAATACTGAGGTGATTAATTGTGAAGGTTAAGAAACAAATATTCTGCTATGAGTTTTAAAATGCAGAACTAACTCAAAATTAAAATAACAATAAAAATATAGCTATTTATATCTAAAGAATACAATTTTTACAGGATTTTTAGGACAAAAAATGTATTTTTTCACTTTATATCAAAGCATTGAAAACATATACATAATCACAAAATTAAAAGATAATCATTGGCAGTGTATTCTACAATGTTATCAGAAAGTACCTGTAAACTCTACTTCCCCTTTAAACTAGGAAACAAAATCAATTATAATGGCATTTTTTTTGAAGCTAAATGTTCCATATTTTACATATTCTACTGTACATGCCTTAAGATTTTATTATAACTGTGCCCCAAAGTCTGTCTAGTTCAGTTCATCATAGTATTCACTTCTTATAGGCATGCCAATGAAATTTTCATAGAGATGTGTAATGATCTTCATTATACCAACTTCAAAGGGTATGGTTACCTCAAAATAGCATAGTACACTATCTTTTAATGATCCTACACAGAGTAAATATTTTTAAATGTGTGTATAAATAATTCTTGAAACTATTAACTGTTTTAAATTAACAGAGACAGATGGTGTCTTTACCTTTTGGCTCCAAATATATTTGAATTTATTTTAAAATCATAAAACATGAATAATCCAAACAAAATTCTAAAATTAAAATTTTAGAGTCCTCCAATCAAATGACATTTCTGTATATGAATGTTTTGTGGTTTCATCTTTCTTTACCCAGCCTTGATCATTGCCCTTTAAATTACTTCAACTCCTCCTTTCTGGACCATTGCAAGATTTGTTAAATCTTCCTTGATATGTTACCACACAGTATTCTTTCAGGAATGGATACCTCAAGCTTTACACCAAGGTGATGATGAGTTTTACTTACTTTGAACAGCTTTCTTCAGGATTTTCCTTTGATATCTCTAGAATTAATACTGTTAAATCACTACCTATCAGCCTTTGGTATAATATGGCTTACTTATCTCTAAATCTTTTAATACCACATTAAACTTTTTTCAATTAGCTCAAACAATTTTTCCCTTGAAACATTTTTTTCTTTGGCCAGAAATATTTGAAGTGACGAAAGTTTTGATCCTGAAGATAATTTTTAAAATAGAATATTGGCAAGATCAATTACTCCATAGAGCACTCTAGGAATTAATGTATTCATTAAATAATTATCTTTTATTTTATACCATAAAATAATGGGAACTAATCATCAATTGTTCTTATTTTGGCTCCCAAAGCCATTTATTTAATAATTTATTTCAACAAATATTACTGGATACCTACTAGGTGTTGAGAATTGTGGTGCTGGAGAAGACTCTTGAGAGTCCCTTGGACAGCAAGGAGATAAAACCAATCAATCCTAAAGGAAATCAACCCTGAATATTCATTGGAAGGATTGATGTTAAAGGTGAAACTCCAATACTGTGGCCACCTGATGAGAACTGACTCATCGGAAAAGATCCTGATGATAGGAAAGACTGGGCAGGATAAGAAGGGGGCGGCAGAGGATGAGATGGCTGGATGGCATCACCGTTTCAATGGACCTGAGTTTGAGCAAACTCTGGGAGACAGTGAAGGACAGGGAAGCCTGGCACACTGCAGGGCTTCCTGCAAAGAGTCAGACACGACTGAGCAACTGAAGAACTGCTACATACACTGTCATGTGCTGAGCATATAAGATAAGGCAGAAACATTCAGAAAGCAAATGAGTGTGAGCAAGAGAGAAAGGTTACAACAAATAAGTGTGATACTATAATAGCTTTTGAAAGTAGCGTTCAATGGCTGCAAAATTCATTTACTTCTGGGAAGGAGGAATCAGGAAAAGTGAATGATACGCATTGTATTTTTAGCTGGGTTTTGAGATGTATGCAAACCTCTGAACAAAGCACCTGGTAAACAGGTGGAGCAAGAGGAAGAGCAATGAGGGTACATAGTTGAGAAAGTATAACTTAGAAATGCTTTGACAGATGAAATTTATTGAAGAAAACTGAATAACCCAGCAGGCACATAATATAGGAATCAAGTATGGATGAAGAGGACAATGAGTCTTTGAAAAGCAAAAATACAGACAGGCTGTGAAGGACTTTCTAGGTTGTCCTTAGAAGTTTCTACTTGATTCCTATGCAGGCAGTGGAGGATTTTAGTGCAAGAGTCCACATTCAGGTCTTCATTGGGAAAGTCACTTAAACACAGTGCAAAATAGGCTTCAGGTCAGAGGCTGGAGGGGTCCAGTTTGGAAACAAACGAGGATCACAATATTTCCAGACAGCAACTGCTGAGAAAATAAAAGGGAGGGACACATACTGAGTGGAGGAGAAAAAAATATAGAAACAAAATTACTAAACTTGAAGACAAGAAGGAGACATGAAAAATCAAATATGATTCAAAGCTTCCCAGTTTAAGTAACAGATAACTGAAATAGGAAAAAAAGGGAAAAAATTCATAAGTGTTTTAAAGAGAGAGCATATGCCATTCATGTTCAGATCTGTTGTGTAACACAGGCATATTACAGACATTTAAATGGCTGAGAAATAATAAGTCACATTCATTTTTGCAGTTAATCACTTACTTACTACAATCTCCATATTTTGCCCCATAAATCTGCTTTTCTAGATGACCAAAGTATAAAGCTGTTTTAAGCATAATCAGAAGTCTGACTGGTAAGTTTGTACAGGATGAAGTTTGGTACCATATATCGGAATGGTTTGGAGTCATATATCAAAATGCCTTGATCTTCATATATAAGGACATCATTAGTTTATGTTCTTTGAGTTAACTTTTTCTTGAATGGTACTAGATTTGCACAAAATATTTCCATAGTCTCACTTTCAGGCAGTTCTTTCCAGATAATATACAATTTAAGTTAGCTAAGGGAAGTCACAGTGACAATCTTTGGTATTAAAACATGTATGTTTAAATATAAATGTATATATAACTGGGCCATATACTAATCACATTATTGACTTTTTTTATTACAAATAGTAAATTTATTTCATCTATCATAGAATTTCTAAATTATTTTTAGATATTAAACTTTATACAGGAATAGGTTTATTTGATAGAAAAAAAAACAAAAGATCCAAAATCTTATTTTGCATTAATATTCTCATATGTGTTCAAATCATATAATATCCCACTACTGAAAACATAAGAAGCACAAACTAATTATTTTATGCGTGTTCCCAGCCAGTCTCTTTCAATCAGCTACAGGACTCAGTTCAAAAGGTGATTAATTGGTCCCTGTTTCATACTGCAGAATTACCAGCCCATCTATGATACATGCAAAGACATTGAGAAATTTTAAATTTGAGCTTAATCAACCTCTCTAGATATTAAACATGGAGAAATAAGGGGAAGGTTAATTGACATTGAAACCTTAACTGAGGTAGAACAATTTCCCATTCGCTCTTATCCAATGATATACTCTGTACACAATACCTGTCGTTCAGCAGTCAACACCTCTGGAGGTGGAATATAGAAACTGCCTCCTCTACTTAACTAGTTGGAGTGATTTGACAAGGATTAGCTATGCATGAGAGGGTATCAGTAACCCCAGGAAGTCTCAAAATAATGACTCTCCTTCTTATCCTGCAATCCAATCATCTTAGCTAGGAGTGATTGAAATGTTTAATTATTACATGGAAATCAAGGAGGCTATTTTGTTCTACTTTTTTCACAATTGTCTCACATTTTTAAGTAGATTTTTTTAAAACCTCCAAAAACACTTATATATTTCTACATCTAGATAGATAAATTTATTATACTGAAACTTCTCTTTCCCTTTTTAGGAGTAAGAAAGTATTTTCAAAGAAAGTTCCATTCCAGTAGACTCATTTTGCAGTCATTTTAGGATTATTGCTGTTGTTCTATATATTGATAAACAGGTAACAACAGCTTTTTTTTTTCATGGCATTTCTGAGATTAATATTTTTTATAATTCAGCATGGTAGTTATCAGTTTAGCAGCCTGTGAATCACTTGGGGAATTCACCTTTCTATAATCATTTTCACATTTTAAGGCTCAACATACTTTCAAGGAGCTCTACTTATAAAAACACCCACTCCTGTCAAGTAGTAATTCAAACTGACCTAGAAATCCACTATACATTTTAGGCAACTATGTCAGTTTCCTAGAAGGACATTTTGAGTCCTTCTGGCCCAAATCATGTTTTAGTAACCTTTAGAATTTTAAATGTTTCTTTCTTCTCAAAACAAGCGGTGGTCAATTAAAAACTATTTCTGCAAACAGCAATAATGTTTTACACATAGTAGGCAGTCAAAATGGGCTTCCCTGGTGGCTCAGACGGTAAAGAATCCCTGGGCTGGAAAGATACCCTGGAGGAGGGCATGGCAACTCACTTCAGTATTCTTGCCTGGAGAGTCGCACGGACAGAGAAGCTTGGCACAAAAAGAGTCGGACATGACTGAGCGACTAAGCACAGAAAGTCAAACTATTTGTTTAAATTAATTAGTAAAAGTTCACTGAAGTACTGAAAAAGGGTCATATGTGGCTAAGAAAAAATTTTAGAAAGCAACATTTTAATTAATGCAAATTGAGAACCAGCAGACTATTGGAAATCTTAACAACTTTAAAATGTCAATCAAACCAGGTTCTCCATCTAATCTTGCCACCATTTATCTCTGAGATAAGTCTCATGCTTAAATGTAAAAGTGAAGCAAAGAATGTAAAAATGTCAAAGAATGAAAATAGGGAGGCTAGGAAATAAGATGCCTTGGTTCAACAGTCCAGCATTTATATTAACCTCTCTGGGCTTGTTTTCACATTTTAAAGTGAGAGAATTGAACTAAATGACCCTCTTACTTCCTTTTCATCTCTAGAACATTATAATTTCATGAAGGGAACCACAAGTAATGGCCTGATCAAAATTGCTAAGGTTAATCCCTGAAACTTCCCAAGATTGGTTTTAATTGAAATTTTCTGGAAAAGGCTAATATGAATAAGCTAACAGGGAAAATAAACAGCAATAGTCACAGTCCACCTATTGGTTGAATGAATGAAGAAGGAGAAATAGAATATAATGTTATATTTTATGTCTCTTTTTAATTTACAAAGTGTTTTCCCACAAATTATGCATGAACATAAGCTTATGAAGATAAGAAAACATCACTTAGGTCCTTTTTTATAAATGCATCCTAAAAACAATCCTTTGAAAAACTTAGTAAGTAAATTACCCAGGATCATGAAAACACTTAAAAGGTAAAGCCATTTATCAAAGTTAATCACTTGAAGTCTAGCCCATATTCCAGTCTTACCCACAACTATCTGACTCAATCAGAGTCTTTTTATCACTTCCTATTTTCCTGCTTCTCCAGGCTTCATTACTACAATATGAAATAATTTGTGCTTTCTATCACTTTTACTTCAATTAGTATCCTCTATGTGTGTCAAATATACAGACTTTTTAATTACTCTCTTTTTTATACTACATTTTATTTTCTAGCCTAGCTTGCCACAATCATTTTTCTCTTGTATTTTAAACTCCGTATCTCATTTAAGAGTGATATAATAATGTTAACATTAAATCTAAAATGGAGACTGAACTTGAGAATACACTGAGCAGACAAAACCACTTAAGCCACGTAAGCAAAACTGAATTTAGCTTATTTCATGAACATAAGTGAAACTTTACTTAGGTTATTTCTTGTAAATGCAAATGTAAATTCTCAGACAATTGTAAGAGAAACAAGTCACCTTCCTAAAACTGATAATTACCTTTAACCAATCCCCTGATCTCTGGAAATCCCCATCATAACAACCAATCACTGCAAAGGTTAACAACTTCCTCATTTCACTTTAAAAGCTATTGTGTAAAACTTCACATCCCGATGATTTACATTTGATTTGTTTTTGGAAGCTTCCAGTTTGCAAACTGTTCTTAAATGCAGAGTAAACTTTTACTACAAACTTACAATAGATACTATTTATTGATTTGGTGGTTTTAATTTTGCTACTTTTTGAGTTCTGACAATAGATAGTAAGTTCAGCTTAGTACTATTAACATATTCAACCAACCAAGGGCAAAGAAATAACTAAAAATTTTAAGTGCAATTAGATATAAGAACCAGACCTACCAACTTCTACAGACCCTAAAGGTACTTAAAACATCCTAAAAATTCCTGTCTTTATTATTTTTTAAATAAAACATGTATAAAAAAAGAAACTACTATCGAATTCTAGAACTTTAAAAATATTACATTTTCAACAATGTGATTTTGTTGTTCTTTGAAACTGCATACTATTTTATCAGCACTAGATAATAGATTGCTTTTTTTGAAGGTAGGACTGAAAATTATCAGTTAAAAAGGGAATTAAAGACATCGAACATAATTTAAAATTCAATGTAACCATTTAAACATTATGGAGTCCTTAAAATCTTACTTGCCAGTTTAAAAAACTGATCAATGGTTACAACTGATGCTTCTTAGGAAATCAATTATTTTCTCTCCATTACATCAGTGGGCCAATGCTGATTTGTAGATTACCAAAGGAATCACTTATTTTTCCAAAATATTAACTGTTTCAATGGTTAAGGAAAAAAAAAAAAAAGATGGAATCTCCATACTCTTCCTCATAGCGTTTTATCAATTTACATTCCTGCCAACAGTGCAAGAGAGTTTCCTTTTCTCCACACTCCCTGTAGCTTTGAGTGTTGTAGATTTTTTGATGAAAGCCATTCTGTCTGGTTTGAGGAGATTGTGATGGACATGTGTAAAACAGCTAGCTAGTGAGAACAGGGAGCTCAATTTATATGGTAGAGGGAGCTCAATTTGGTGCTCTATGGTGACCTAGATGGGTGCAAAGGAAGGGGAGTAGGTGGGGGGAAGGACCCAGAGTGAGGGGACATATGTATACATATAGCTTATTCACTTTCTGTATAGCAGAAACCAACACAACAGTGTAAAGCAAATCTTCAATTAAAAAAAAAAAAAGATGGATCAAAAAAACCAAACATTCAGTAAATAGTATTCTTCATATCATTTAATTGATTAAAGAAAGAACTTTTTAAAGTCTACATATGAACAACTAATACTTTCATTTTTCAATTTTTCATATAATAATGGCATTTTTCAACTAATAACATCACAGTGTTCTAACTACTATAATTAGCATCATCTTACTATTTATAGATATAGCATAAAATAATGCTTTCAATATTTATGGTCAAAAGTACATCAGTTCCCAAAATGAAACCATTATGCATTTTTTGTATATGAATATCTCTCAAAATAGTATGATTTCAGAGAATGAGGAACTTGGAAACACTTGGAGACAATAATCAAATAATTATACTCTTTTGG
Source organism: Antilocapra americana (assembly GCA_007570785.1). Classification (NCBI taxonomy): domain Eukaryota; kingdom Metazoa; phylum Chordata; class Mammalia; order Artiodactyla; family Antilocapridae; genus Antilocapra; species Antilocapra americana. Next base: position 29,929,405 of record ML660197.1, on the reverse strand, counting down.
GTTCCCCTGATGGCTCGGATGGTAAAGAATCTGCTAGCAATGCAGGAGACCTGGGTTCAATCCCTGGGATGGGAAGATAGCCTGGAGAAGGAAATGGCAACCCACTCCAGTATTACTGCCTGGAGAACCCCATGGACAGAGGATTCTTGTGGGCTACAATCCTTGGGTCACAAAGAGGTGGACAGGACTGAGCAATTTTCACTGTCTTTATATGGTAAACTTTCATTTAATGTTTGCCCCTATGACTGTACTACATATCTATTACTGCCACTTTTGACTGCAACTTCTACTTCAAAGCAAAATGACTGTCACTTGTTAGCTGCAGTTTTTTGTTCTTGTTTAGACGCTAAGTCATGTCCAACTCTTTTGTGATCCCACGGATTGTAGCCTGCCAGGCTACTCTGTCCATGGGATTTCTCAGGCAAAGACTGATGCTCGGGGCTGGTGCACCGAGATGTCCCAGGGGGAGGGGATAGGGAGGGAGGAGGAAAGGGGGTTCTGGAGGGGGAGCATATGTAAACCCATGGTGGTTTCATGTCATTGTATGGCAAAACGAACACAATAAAGTAAAGAAAATTAAAAAAAAAAAAAAGAATATGGAAGTGGGTTGCCATTTCCTTCTCCAGGGGATCTTCCCAACCCAGGGATCCAACCAAACCCGAGTCTCTTGTGTCTCATGTATTGGCAGGCAAATTCTTTACCACTGAGCCACCAGGGAAGCCCGATGGCCATTCTAAAGAGATGTTCATGTGTCTTGGTTTTCAACTATGCTTTTCACTACAAAAATTTTTTCACATTCTCATTTCCCAGGTTACTGCTTTCTAAAGACAATCTTGCACAGATAAATGCCTTGCAGATTTGTTACATGCTAATGGTATTAATGTTTTAGGGTTTGGGGAAAATACTACCTCAAATTTGAGACCAATGTGTTGATTTGTACATTCCTGTTTTTAACAAATATGCATGGATTCAGATTCTCAATGCCTTCCATAACATCATCTCACCATAGATACTCAACTGTTTCCTTTCAACCTTTATAATTCTACAGTGAACTAGTTTTAAGGTTTTAGGCACATCCTATGTTTATTCTTGTTTCTAATATATTCTCTATGTTCTTCTTTCTGGATGGAACACCAGCTTTCTTTAGCTCTACTTATTTCAATACAGTAACCTTAGGTTAAGCCAAACTGAACTTTAGAAGACTGTAGTTCATCCGGATCCTGGCGTTCTCTGAAATTCAACTGCACATATAGTCTGCAATACCACATATGTTTACAATAAATTGTTGTTTTAGGTGTATTTATTATACCTCTACAAGTAGATTGTAAGCTTCTTGTGAGTAGAGTTTAAGTCTATCATTGTAAGATTCGTTGTTACCTGCTCCAGACCAAGATGTGTGTGTGTGTGTGTGTGTGTGTTAGTCACTCAGTCACGTCTGACTCTTTGCTACCTCAAGAACTGTAGTCCGCCAGGCTTCGCAGTCCAGTTCTAGATTCTTATATTGTTTCAATGAAAGGAAAATTATTTTCTGACACATTCAGCCAGGGCATGAGGCCAGATTCTCTGTGCTTCACCCAAGTCACAGGCTCATCATTACTGACTCTACTGTAGATGACTATCTGTCTTATTTGGGGGAACTATTTTCTACTTACTTCAACCATGTGATTCAAGTAAGGGCTGCATATCACAGTTCTAAATCCTCCTAACAACAGATTTTAAAAATAATGAGACCTGGGCCAATCAGAGACATTCCCTGGAGATTTTCCAACTGGTATTAAGAAAAAGAAAGAAATCTGAATGGCAAAGTTTAGAAGATATAGGACTGAAAGCTGGTGGAAATTATCATTCCACTCTATAGAGCAAGTCAATCTGGGAGACTAACGCTATCATGAATGAGAAGGACAGATAGATGAAAAATTGAAGAGTGGTTTGTAGCAATAATCTAGTTTTAGATTCATTTATCTCTGAGGCCCAGATATGTCTTTGCTCTTCCAGGAGATGAGTAACTGGAACCCTCTGTGGACATACATCCAAAGGTTAACATTCTAGAAGAGAACATAGATTATTTTAATTTCTTTCTTTTTTAGGAACTACATGTTCTAAATTTAGGTTGAGGAACAGGGATCACTTTGGTAAAAAGCAGCAGTTACAAATAGAAGCTCTTTTTGTTTTTCTTCATTAGCCACACCCTACTGCAGGAGGAACTTCCAGGGAAGCTCAGAGTCTTAATCACTGAATCACCAGGGAAATGCCATTCATTTCACATGTAAATGATGTTACTATTCATAAACAAAATAGTGTAATAGATAAAAGTATTGACTCTCTTCTATAAGTAATCTGGATATTTTATGTAGAAAGATAAGAAATTCTATGCTTGGCCTAGACCAAGAATAACTTCACTATTCATGTGAATGTCAGGTAAGATTAGAGTAACAACATGAGCAAGAATGAGAGCAGTTTACCTTCAATGCAACATTTGGACTGGAGACATAGTTCACAAAGAAAGATAACTGAAATGGTGCCTCCACCGCTAACATTCATCTTTCTACTTGAATCAAATTTAGTATCTGACATTTATAAATTTAAGAAATTTTCCAAGCAGTTTTAAGAAATGTACTCTTATTTAAGAAACAGTATCATTTCAGTCTATATTCTTTAATACAATTCTAACAAAGAGACTTTTACATAGTCATCAACTTTAGTCTCAGAGAAGGCAATGGCACCCCATGCCAATACTCTTGCCTGGAGAATTCCAGGGATAGGGAAGCCTCGTAGGCTGTAGTCCACGGGGTCGCTAAGAGTCGGACATGACTGAGCGACTTCACTTACACTTCTCACTTTTATGCATTGGAGAAGGAAATGGTAACCCACTCCAGTGTTCTTGCCTGGAGAATTCCAGGAACGGGGGAGCCTGGGGGGCTGCCATCTATGGGGTCACACAGAGTCGGACACGACTGAAGCGACTTAGCAGCAGCAGCAACTTTAGTCTTAAAGTATCAGGTTCCATCAACTCAAGAAATAGCTACCTATAAGTGACTATGTATATTTTAGATACAGTTTCATATTTCTAAATTACAGATAAAATAAAATCACATCATATAATCACTCATTATTACAAATCTTTGTATACAGCACATGTTATATTGTGCTACCTTAAATTTAAGTAACAAAGGTGAGAATATATTTTAAACCTGAAAATCTGTAAACAAAGATTAGTTCTGTACTCCTCCAGTTAAAAAAGAACTTTTATTATGTACCAATACACTTAGTAAATACATAGAATTTGGTATTAATATTTGATTAAATTGACTACAAAAAGAAAAATAGGCTAATATTTAATTTTACCATAGGGTTAAAGTAGGTAAACCTGATATAGTCATATTAAACAGATGATTTTAAATAACTCACATTCCAGTTTCATATTATTAACTAATGTAAGATTGCATCTTATAGTTCTGCAGAAATTCCTGATTAATATAGAAATATAACAGTCAATAACAATTATGAATGTCTGAAATACTCTTGCTATTATTACTACTGCTAATGCAACATCAACATCTCTGCAGCACTGAAATTACTGTGAAATCATCCAATGCCACAATTTTGCTTCCTAGAGCAGTCTTTTCTCTCTCATCTCTACAAAGAAATAACTGAGCTATTTCAGTGGAAAACAATACATTTTTTTCAGTTTTTTAAGGTATAATTGACAAACATAATTATAAAGTATTTAAAGTATACAATATGGTTATTAGATATATGAATACATTATGAAAGGATTCACAGTATCTAACTAACACTTTGATCACCTCACATATATTTTTTTAAAATTGTTAAAAACATTTCAGTTCCATTCTCTTTGCAAATTTTAATTATATAATAAAGTATTATCAATTATAATTATCATGTTGGCATTAGACCCTCATACTTTATTCATCTTGTAGCTGAAAGTTTGTGCCCTTTGACCAGCCTCTCCCGAGCTCTTGGCAACACAGTTTTCTAGTCTCTGATTCTTTGAATTTGACTTTTATACTTTTTCTTTCAACTTTTCTTTAATATTCCAAAGATAAGTAACATCAGATAGGATTTGTCCTTCTCTGGCTTATTTCACTTAGCATAAAGTGATGGACCTCCCCACGTTTTCATAAATGGCAGGATTTCCTTCTTTTGCATAAGAGATTACTATTCCATTGTGTCTATTGGTGTATATTTGGGGTGTGTGTGTGAGTGTGTGTATACAGTGGTATGTATGTGTATGAAAGTGAAGTAAAAGTGTTAGCCGTTCCCCCGTGTCCAATTCTTTGTGACCTCATGGACTGTGGCCTGCCAGGCTCTTCTGTGCATGGAATTCTCCAAGGAAGAACATTGGATTTGGGTTGTCATTTCCTCCCTACAGGGGATCTTCCCTAACCTAGGATGGAACCTGGGTCTCCTGTACTGCAGGTAGAGTCTTTATCATCCGAGCCATCATGGAAGCCCTGAGTGTGTATGTGTGTGTGTCCAGATTTGGTGTGTGTGTGTATATATATATATATATATATATATACCACAAGAATCCAAATATTTCTTTGGTGCAATTCTGTTTCATTTCTTTCGAATATAAGGACCAGATTGCTTTAAAAAAATTGTTACTGGAATATAAATGAAATATGTAGGGCTTCCCAGGTGATACTAGAGGTAAATAACCTGCCTAAAAATGCTGAAGACAAAAGTGAGGCAAGTTTGATCCCTGGGTCAGGAAGATTCCCATGGAGTAGGAAACGGTAACCCACTCCAGTATTCTTGCCAGGAGAATCCCATGGACAGAAGAGCCTGGTGGGCTACTGTCCATAGGATCGCAGAGAGTCAAACACAACTGAAGTGACTTAGCACAGAGCACAGCACAGTCACTTCTAAAATTATCTGTTCCTTTTTCACTTACTACTGTTGTCACTGCTGTTTTATTGGAACAGAAATCATAAAGAGATTTAGTTTATTTTACATATTTTACATAAATTATTTTACTGGTAATTTATTAAAGGTAATACCACAGCTAGAGTATATTTAAAATTTTATATACACATATTCTAGCAGTATTAATAGCATTAATAACTTGCTAATTATGTTTTTTCTTTTAGTGATAGCCAATAATAAATCTAAATAACATTTATCCAATTATACAGTTAACAAAGATAAAGATAGGTGTTAATACCTGTTCCCACCACCTCCCCTACAGACAATGTTATTGGCATTTGAGAAACTTTACTACTTTAAGTGAGCAAGTCTATTTCTGTTATAAAAATCAGGAAATCCATTTGTATATGAAATATCTACTATTTCATAACTATATATAATTTGCATAATATGTAATCATGCCAGAGCTAATATATGTCAATCAAATATACTGACAATAAATTACTATAAACTGTGAGTTTAATAAATAGGTATAATGCACTCTAAAATATATATCCATCAAAGTATGTATTCATTATTCAACTTGCCTACTGAAGAGGTAAAATGCACTGAAAACCTTAAGTATATTGACACAACAAACTTTTGCTGTAGGCATTACTCCCTCCACTGTACACTTCAGGAAACAGAGGGTTCAAAAGTGCCAACAAATTGCACAGGATTTCACAACTAGAAAGCAGGATAGCTCACTTGAATCCAGATCTACATGGCTCTAAAATCTTTCTTTCCTTTGCACTATTGCTTCCTAACCTCTCTTACTTCATATAAATAAATAAGCAGAAAATAAAGACAAGTATTGAATGTGAGAATTTGAGACATATGGAATTCCACTGAAAAATCACCTACTTTGAAGTCATTGTTAATGAAGGCAAGTGCTGAAAGGTAGAAAATATATAAATAGAGCACTGTTTCTCTTACTACCTAGTCTAAAGGAACAGATTGGTTGTTTTAGTTTTAAACTGCCACTCTGTGATGCTTTAAAAATAAATAATTACTAGAAAAATGATCATTCACTTGGATGTCATAGCAATTTTAAATTGGTACAAAAATTCCTAAATGCTTACTCTCCATTTGTGTACTTATCTATAAGAAACCAGCACCAGCATGTGCAGCACACTTGAGTGGAACTGAACTAGAAGACAGGTAATAGAGGCAAAACATTTGATAAATATTAGCTTATATATTAGAAAATATTTTTCTACACCTAGGTTTTATTAAAGTTTTAAAAATTCTTGTACTCCAAACAATTTGTTGCAAACACCTGTTACTTCATTAAGCGGCTTTTCACAGTAGTTTAGTATAAAGGAAAATAAAGCTACTCTTAAGGTTAAGAAAGTTGGTAACAGAATAAAATATATATTGTCTTACTGAAAAGGTAGATAAAAAGGCATAGACCTATCAACTTAGAGAGCACTCACTTTTGTTCTGTGTATATACAAAAATTTATTCAGCATCAACATGAAATATCACCAATTACTTGAGAATATGGTAATTATTATTCTTCAATTAAAATTATTCCACCTTCTTTCTGATAGGCTCAGGGGATATGATTTGTTCTTACTAAATATACTGATAAAAACAGCAATGGAGAAACAAGATAACTAATGTTCTATTTATCCTTTCTGTCAAACCAAGCATATAAAAACAGGTTTCTACACTTGCCATTTTCCAAAATATGGCAGAGGTTCATAATAGATCCCTAAATGCATTTTGACAAAGTGAATATTTGTTTTACATCATGAGATTTGGGCACTGATTCTAGAAAAATGCGTAATTAAATGTAGAACACAAAAACATGAAAGTAGCACAGTAACTAGCTTTGTGTATCATACTATATAATGACATTGTTATTTAGTTTTTAATTTTCTTTTTCAATTGTTATTAACCATGGAGTATACTTAAGCATAATAGATAGAGTAATGAGATTACTATTTACTAATTACTCTAAATAATTACCATCTTTTTTTGTAATTTGGGAATAAAATTATCTTATTACTTTTGCTATATGGATAAAACTGTAGCTTACTAATAACAGAATTATCATTTGTTTAATATTTCCTACTCTCAGAGTGCATAAAGAATATCTAATAAGATTTTATGATAAAGTCTTGGACTAGTTAAATAGCATTTATTAAAATATATGCAGAGCTCTTATTACTGTGAAAAAACAAATCTTTCATGACATCATGAAACTGAAGTATTTTGATTTTCATACTAATTCTGAATAGAATAAAAGAGATAGCTTTGATAAACACTTTATAATAGCTAAAGAAAACAAACAGTTCTAGAAATTTCCTTAAATGACACTTCAACACTTAACAGAAAACAATATAAGAGTTTGAAAACCATGAAATACAAAATAAACACTTTTTCAATTATTTTAGTGATAGCAATATTTCCATTTAATTGCCCTAAATAGAGAGGACAATAAATTAAAGACATGTGATGGAAAAGTTGACTAATAGGACAATATGCCTCAGGCAAATACAGGCAAAACAGTGATTTATTAGAGTGTTCGCTCATAGATGTCATAAACACGGAACACCGACAAATAGTTCAGTGTTGGAAAGATCCACCAGAGAAGAAAATGGCAAGCCTCTCAGTATTCATGCCTAGGAAATCCCATGGACTGAAGAGCCTGGCAGACTATAGTTCATGGGATCACAAAAGAGTTGGACATGACTCCACAACTAAACAATAGCAAAAAGATCATTTAATTAAAACGTATTAATATAAGAGGCACACGAGAGTAATAAGTTTCAAAGCAGCTAATTTTAGGGTAACTGAAAGACACTGTCTGTGCTTGTCTCACAATGGTGTTAACTTCATACTGTGCTGGCAGAGAAAAGCTTTAATTGATGTTCATATTACTAGAATGGCCACCATGGAATGGTGTTCCAGCTGCTAAAGAAACAACCCGTGACATGGCAATAACTTACCCTGAGCTTCAGGGTCAGTATGTACCATCTACTCTCATGAGTTTAACATCCACAAAACTCTCCAGCCTGACCTCTCCCAAGAAATTTAAGTTCTTATGTTCACAGGCCTGCTGGTAAGGTATTTCCAATAGAAAACTCCATGAATACCTTAAACTTGTCAAAAGGTAAACTAACCGCCATTCCCTGACACCCGGCCAGACTTCTACCAGCTTCTGTTTCTGTCAGTGGCATCAATGTCTCTCACCCAATCAAACTAGAAGGCTTGAGAATCTTCTTAATTCTTGCTTCTCCTCTATTACCCAAAATTCAAGCTTTTCTCTAGCACGTCCCATCATGCCATCAGGGACATACAAGACAGCTTGCAGGGAAGTGCCGCATGCTTGTCTCCTGGTCTAGTGTCACCATCTTGAAATTGTAAATTTTTTTTTTAACACAGAGCCCTGCGTTTTCTTGCATTGGGCCCTGCAAATTATGCAGCCAGTTCTGCCTCCGGTGCTCTATACCCTCTGTAAAATCTGTTTGATAGCCTCTAAATGTACCATGAAATTTCTCACTTCCTTGTCTTTGTTCTCATTTTTCCTCTGTTGAGAACATCTCAAATCCTTATTCCTGGTGCCACCTCCCAAAGCAAGCCTTCACTGCACAATTAAGATAGGTTAAGCACTCCCATAATAACTCAATTTCAATTACTAGACTGTATTATTACCTGCTCTTTTCTTCTCTGAGCTCACAGAAAGGAAGTAGGAATTATTCTGCAACTCAAATAGTCAATAACACACAGAAAACACACAATCAAGTTTTATTGTATGAATGACTAGAAAACTAAGAAACCCCTGCTTTTTTTTTGTCTCATGAATTAGTGTTTTCAAAATGAAAAACTATCAAATGAAAATAGTGACTTGTATTATCAATTCTGAATCTACCCACTTCTCCCTAGTTCCTTCTTCACTCCTACTCAGTCAGATATGGTTCATCTCTGGCCTGAACTATTTTAACAGGTTCTCTTGACTTCTTCCAATGCATTCTCTGCACTGAAGCTGGAAGGATCTATAAAGATAAAAATCAGATTTTGGACATATAACATTTATTCTTTGCATCCTCCAGATTTCAGCTCAGATACTACTTCAATAATAAGGTTGGGAAAAATTAAAATGGCCCCATACATTAAAATAAGCCAAGCCCCCTACACACGCATCACTATACTATTTATACTTTTCTTTTTTAGCACTAGAAGTTTATAATTTACAACTTCTGGTGAAATAAATTAATAAAACTGGTATCCTTCCAAGACTGAACACTTTGAGTCAGGAATCGTGTCTATTCTTTTTCACATTCTATCTCCAACATACTTGGCAGATGGTGGGTCCCCAAAACTAATTTGTCAAATATTGGATAGTAGTATTTTGCAGAGAAGGCAATGGCACCTCACTCTAATACTCTTGCCTAGAAAATCCCATGGACGGAGGAGCCTGGTGGGCTACAGTCCATGGGGTCGCTAGGAGTCAGACACGACTGAGCGACTTCACTTTCACTTTTCACTTTCATGCACTGGAGAAGAAAATGGCAACCCACTCCAGTGTTCTTGCCTGGAGAATCCCAGGGACAGGGGAGCCTGGTGGGCTGCCGTCTATGGGGTCGCACAGAGTCGGACACGACTGAAGCGACTTAGCAGCAGCAGCAGCCAGTAGTATTTTATAGACACATGGCATGGGAACTTCAAAGACTCGAAAATGTATGTACCCTGAGAATAAATATTATTATTTTCATTCTCTTCCGCCCTCTTTAAAACAATACTTTATGCTGGCTGTCCTGACTCATGGTTCTTCAAAATTTCACTTCACTGTACTGCAAGTATGACAGATATCTCTGAAGATTTCTAAGAAGCATTCTGCTGTGTATTTGCGGGTTTGCACATCTGAGTTCTTCCCCGAAGACCCTACTGAACATCTGAGAATTTGAGGAAAATGATGCAGGAAGCCCACAATTTTAATAAACACTACTTTCCTCACAAATTCATTAACACAAATTAGCAAGTTTTAAAAATACACAACTAGAAACCATAAAAAATATTTTCCTACCTCAGACCCAGAGAGCTTTAAACATTATTTTAAATATATTCCTTGAAGACTGCCATGTGTGCATAAGACAACTCTCCGAGAATGACTTCTTCATAAGACAAAGCCTAAAGATGACACCGCTCAAGAAGTCTAGACTGAATTGTGAGGGTCCTATTTAACTATTTGTCTGCCTCTGCTTGCACTTTTAGGATGGCCTTGGGAACGTGGTTTTCTGTGTTCTACATCTCTAACCTTCAGTTTCCTCACCGATAAATAAGGTGTAGCAATGGTATCTGTTATACTGTAATTATAAAGATTAAATGAGATGATCTCTGTCCAAAAGTATAATGTTTGTCAGTTTACAAGTATCCAATAAACCTTAGCTAATGATGATAACCCCTCAAAACTGAGTCTGGAAATGACAGAGATATGAATAGCATAGCATGACAGAGCTTACAGAGTTCTAACCGGAAGTCAAAAACCTGAGCTCAAAGACTGTCTCTCAGGCAATTTGACTAGTTCCCATTAGCTACCCCCCTACCCTTTTCCTCCCTATACTTCTGCCACTTTGATAGGGATACAAAATCACACCTCCAATGTAATCAGGAAAGGAATCCAAAAGGAACCGTTACAATTAATTTGACTGAGAACTAGGCATGGAAGATAAACATGCAGCATACCCTCAGGGACACAAACATTACATTTATCTCTGTTTATCCACATTTCAATTAATGAACCAACTGGCTATCAGTCTTTTAACAAGGAGTAATCATTTCCAGCTAAAGTTGCCATTTTCCTACAATCCAAATCCATATGCCGGGGCGACTTCTAAATGAAAAGAAAACATGTTTTTAAAAGCAACATTCCCTTCTTGAATATTTCCACTTTACTGCATGTGAATTGCCCAAGTTCAAATGAGACAATTTAGTGCTGTGTCTTTTTGTTGTTGTTCTGAGCAGAGATGAAGGTAATTTGCTGCTTCATGCATCTGTTTCCTCATCAGCACAGCGAGGACTAGGCTAATTAGGGGATGAAAACAATATGGTCATATGGATAGGCCAGATTGCCTGTCACTCAGTTTTTCAATGTGGGGGATCTGTTTTGAGGACAGGAAACAGATAATGATTCTCTGGCGTCTCCCTTACAAGATATGAAAAGAAGAACTGGGAAGTGTTCAGATGTTCACCTGCTTATTTTTAGCATTCATCCTAGGAATAATCTTACTAGGGTATGTCATTTGTTTCGTCTTTATAAGAGTATTCTTTATTAGAAAGCGTCAATCAAGGAACTAACTTCCAGGGAGAACCATGGAATGCAACCAACACATTTGAGTTTGATTCCCTATTCTGAAATATTCCATAGGTCACAAAACTTCAGTCCAAACACAGGTCAATGTACCTCATTTTCAGAATATTTAACTAAACTGATTCAATAGGGGAAAATTAATGTCTTGAAAATGTAAGGTTATTTCTAGAGTTTGTACCAGACACATTTTCTGACACTAGTCTGTTGTCAGTCATTTTGCTCCAGGTTGAATTCAGATACAAGGATGTCCATTCACAGGCATGACCTGGAAATGAGTTAGCACAATCAGATTCTCTCTTGGACATCTGAACTAGGACATTGCATTGGAATGAGTATACGACGCCAAAAACATGCAGTGAGTTTCACAAGTAAGCACGATCAATAGTTACAAATAAATATAAAATGTAAATAAGCAAGAGTAGTTAGATGGTAGCAATATAGATAAAAACAAATACAAAGAAAAAGGCAGACATATCAGGAGAGTTGGGAAAGGGGGAATAAGCAGAAGAACTGGCTTCTCAATTCCTGATAGCCCTAGGATCCTATTCCCCTGAAAGTTCCAGGTGCCTAGTGCCCTGAAGCTTAGAAGTACCAGTCAAGCCTGACCATTCTGCATGTACCATCCTTACATTTTCCTCAACACCACCATCTTCCATATTAATAATGTCATAAAATGAATGCCACCAAGAACTCCAACTGTACTGGGTTACCAGTTTTCTAAGAGTTAAGTAAAAGTTAGCTAAATACACTTTCATCTTAAATATTAACAGAAACCCACATCTCTCCCTAAACTTCCAAAGATAATTTGGCAGTAGCAATGGCAACCTACTATCATCTCTTCATCCCTAGTTTGGGGTTCCCATTTCTGCCATATTTTCTATATTAACCCTAAATTTCACCTTTAGCATTGCTGTTCATTTTGTATCATGATTGCCTAGCTGAGCATGCCACACATTCAAGAGTGTTTGAATGGTCAACTTTATTCAAAGTGTGACATTATAATAAGAATGTAGCCTTACAATAAAAACTTAAATACCAGGCATACCTACTTTTTTAAAAGTCCCTTAGCCATTTTTATCATAAAAATCAAAATTCTCCCATTATATTCTCAAGTCCCATCTTTCTACCATGTTACTAGATTCTATTTTATTCCCCTGATTCTCTCCACAAAGCTCCCAGATCCTTGTAAATCTCTCAGAGCTATTTCTTTCTATTACCATGGCTTCATCTAGACTACAACCAGAAAATCATACCCCACCCTCCATTCCATTACACATGCCAATTAAACCACATTCCAAAAGATAGCTCCTTTTCTCCCCAGGAGGAATTCTGAGGTTGCAATTTAAGAAAAGCAACTTTTTGTGAAAACAAAAGTATCTGACATTGAGTATTTACTGACTAAGTACTTTACTTAATAGTCATTAACTTTTTTAATACTGAAGTTTCCCTTATGTTGAAGGTTCTATCAATACCTCTATTTCAGTGACAAGGAAACTTGCCTGAGAAAGTCATGTGTGCTCAGTCAAGTTTGACTCTTTGCGACCCCAAGGACTGTAACCCACCAGGCTATTCTGTCCATGGGATTTTCCAGGCAAGAATTCTGGAGTGGGTTGCCATTTCCTCCTCCAGGGGAGGACCCAGGGATCAAACCCACATCTCCTGTGTCTCCTGCATTGGCAGGTGGATTTTTTGCCACTGAGCCACCTGAGAAACCCCAAGGAAACTTGCCTAAGGTCTACAATATTAGGAAGTACAGAGTTGAGTCTAAGGTAGAGTCTGAACTAGAAAAGAAACCTCCTTTTAAAACCACTACAATTCTGCCTCTGCCTGGTCGCTCCAAATGGAAGCTTTCATAAAAGTGATACAGTGATGACAGAACATATATTTTAAAATTTCTCCAGGATATGTTTGGTGGACACCATAAGCTCTAGAAATGGTAAAAGACTGGCAGGAGAACACACAGAGATTTTGATGAAAGTGAATGTGACTTTAACAGAGGACTTTTATGATGATTTCTGTCTAGTAGGTCACAGTCTGACACAGCGAATCTCCACAGAAACTTCATGTGTTACAAAAAGACATTTCCTGCATTTATGATAGTTTTGTTTTTTTCCTGACATGTTTAGAAGCAAAGAAAACATATAAAGGTACTTATGCATTTGAGGCCTACTCAATTAAGTAAAAGAATTATTAAATGCTTACTTTTAAAAAAATTTTTCTGGTGTTCAATTATTACTTAGGCCAAAACCTTATTTTTAACTCTGCCTTTAGGCAAGTGGACATCAAAGGAAGATAACATATTTAAAATACCTTCTAATGAATTAAGAAAAACAATGTGTTTTATCTATTCAATAAAATGTAACATGTTATTGAATATCTATGTAAAGCAAAGCTTCCTAATGCTTGTAAAATTAGACTTTATTAATATAGGCATACTATCAAGTGCATTTTCCTGGGAAGTCACATTATGTAAAAAATATAGCATGTTGGAGGTAGCAAAAGGTGGCCAGTGTGGCTGGAGTGTAGGGAAGAATACCAAGAGAAAAAAAAGATAAGATGGCATTATTTCATGCATGGCTTTCTCAGACAAAGCAGAGAGTTTCAGTTTTGTTTAAAGAGAAATGAGAAATCTTTAAAGATAACTGGATAATGTTCTCCATGAATCTTGAAATAATTATTCTTATCTCAGCCATTTAAAGACAGTGCATTGTGGTATAATATGTGTTTGTCATGGAGTATGTATGGAAATACCATGTCTGTAAATCGAACTGTGGAGTGTTATTGCTTGTGCCAACAACAGGGAGACACCACCACAGAGAAGCAGGCAAGCAAGCCATATGTGCTGTTGGCATCACTGACATGCTGTACAGTTATGGCATATGCCTTGAGTATCTTAAAATTATGTTGTTGCTAGTTTTACTGCTGGATTTGATTATACATTTAAGTTTATTTGGAAGCTTTAAAAAGAAATGACTTCACACTACTAATCTTATGATTATGCAGTTAGCAACTAATAACAATGTACTATTTACTCAAAAAAAAAAATACACACGTGTAGCCAAGATTCCTGAAGGAGCTTTAGAATTTATCTAAGTGTAAACTGCCTTCTCAATTTTTGAGGTTTTAAGAAAAGTATATTTTGAGCAAAATTTAATATCCTGATGTGAAGTCACTTTAAACATCCATTCTGAAAACTTGTCTAATTTTAGATTAAGTGTATACATGCATACATGTAAGTTATGTGTGCTAAATCATAACTTCTATATTTATATATTACATACAAATTAGACCTATAAATTATATGTAACTTATATGTTATAAGTGTAAGTTACTTATATCTCAAATTACAGCTATCACACAAGCACTTGTATGTATACAAACAAATGTATAAATTATTTCTGAAAGCACATTTTGATAACACATAAAACATCATCCAAAGGTACAAATTGTTCATTATTTGATAATGAAAACTATTACATGCAAATTTTATACCATACAAATTATGAACTCTAACACAGAAAACACAAGGGTAGAAGGATACTATTTAATCCCACTATAGAAGTTCTAGATAGAAAAATTTTGTCCTAAAAAGGACAAAAGAGAAGCTCTAACAGGCTGCACTGGCCTTTGAATCAAATTCTAGTTCCTCCAACATCAAGCATGTGATCAATCGGAAACTCATCCTTTGGAGCCCCAATGTTTTCAATTCTAAAATGGCAATATAGCTATAGCAAGATCACAAGAGATAATATGTGATACCTAGAAGAAACTCAATTCCCATTTTCTCCCCATCTCTTTTGGAAAATTACTCCAGCAGTATGCCATGAAAGAAAGTATTCACAACAATGTTTTCCAAACATGAGGCACCCACACACCATCACTATACACTGCTGCAGAGCTATGGAGTATGAAAGGAAAGCTAGAAAAGTAACATTTTCATCAAACATTTTCCAGACCCAGATATGCTTAAAAGCGCTAAGCACTGGCAAATTACATTTAGACATTTAGTTATTGGCTTGTAAGTCTTCTCCACACAAGTCTGGGCATGGTAAACATCAATTAAGCCTTGTGTACCCAAAATGCAAACTTAATAAGGAAATAGTGCACATCATACTTCTCAATAAACCATCTGGAGATTTACTCTCTTTAAGTTTAGGCACAGTTCTCTGAACACTCGGAGTTCATTTTAAACTGTGTTGACACTGACTACTGCAGGATTTCAATTCATAAACATGTTGGTAAAAACGATGTGTTTTGCTCGGAAATGGTTGTATGTTGCCTGAGCAAAGTTTAAACATAAAACCCAAAAACAAGCAAACTGAAAATCCCACCAAGCCTTCTGACTGAATGTGTTAAGATCAGCAGAAATAAATCCATAGCTGGATCTTCTTAGGAAAAGGAATACTTCTTCAGCGAGTGAGAGAATAAGAGGAAGGGTTTAGAGTAAAGTGGAATGTAGTGGAACAATCATTATAACTTCCATTAATTTAGGTAGCATTTAAGAATTAGATTACTTAAAAATCTTTAATCTCTTTGAATTCTTACCAACATCTTGAGATAAATTTTATTAAAGATGAAAAAATGCAAAAGATTTATAATGTTTTGGGGAATCACACAAGGCAAATAAACTTTAGAGGTTCAGCAATATATCTGTAGCTAGAGGGAAGTAAAGCTTTTAACTCAACTTCCTCGATGTTTTTTGAGAACTTCAAGACTTTATTAAGATCAGATAGTTAGAATCAGACAGGTACTGGAATGAACAATTACTACTATTCCCTTGTCTAATATTCATGCCGCTATACCATTCTGCCTTACCATGAGAGAAATAGGACAGGGTGAGAGGCCAGGGACTAATCATCCCATTGCTCTCTGTGAGTTTAAAACAAAAAGACAGGAACCCACAGAGTGACTACTTAACCCACACTACTCTCAGAGCAAAGGTTGTACCATCTGCTGAGTTTCTATCCCCATCTTCCTGTGAAATTAACTGGAACAGATGACTGACATGATGTTCTCAGTGCCCATAATTTTTACAGGAAGAAAATTAAAAAGGTAATTAAGAAATGAACATTCAGGATTTCTAAAGACTCTTGATTATATTTTAGAAGTAAATTTACATCTATCAGATTAACCTCACAAATTTTTCTTATTAGAAATTTTGTTTTATCTTGAGAAAGATTTTTCTGAATATGTTTTCCTAATTCTAGGACTTTTTTCTTACCCTAAGTGTTTTAAAAAGTTAGGAGTGCTAAAGACACAATATCATAAATTTATTTACTTGTATCTAGAAAAGCAAGCTATTAACCAAAATGCTCTCAGGTCTAATAGCCAATTTTCACATTTCTCCATAGAAAATTATCTATAGTTCAGGGACTAAATGTGGGCTTCCCAGGTAATGGTAAAGAATCTGCCTGCCAATGAAGGAGACATCAGAGACATGGGTTCAATCCCTGACCCAGGAAGATTCCCTGGAGAATAAAATGGCAACCCACTCCAGTATTCTTGTGTGGAGAATCCCACAGACAGAGGAGTCTGCAGCCTACAGTCCATGGGGTCACAAAGAGTTGGATACGAGTGACATGACTTAGCATGCACACATGCAAACACAGAGAACAAATGCTTCCTCTCCTTTTGTTTAAAGATACTGTTCTAATTTGAAGCTGAAGCTCCAAAACTGGTCACCTGATGTGAAGAGCCAACTCACTGGAAAAGAGCCTTATGTTGGCAAAGATTGAAGGTAAAAGGAGATGGGGGCAGCAGAGGATGTTATGGTTGGATGGCATCACCAACTCAATAGACATGAGTTTGAGCAAATTCAGGAAGACAGTGAAGGACAGGATGCCTGGTGTGCTACAGTACATGGCGTTACAAACAGTCGGACACAACTTAGTGACTGAACAACAACCCTCCTAATTTAGACTCTAGTTTAGAAAGACCTTATCCTCTCCCTGGAATCCTGAAAAACTCTCTAGTCTCTTTCTATTTCTGCTATTACTTTCAAAAGCACAGAATCTAATCTTGCCGTTTTGCTTCTTAAACATTTTAGTTGCTTCTAGAGTAGTAATGTGTCAATCCATACACTATTTGTGTATTTTTCTGTATGTGTGCCATATTTCAATTTAAAAAAAAAGGTGAAACACAAAACTCGGTGTTCTAATCTCAGTAGTGGCTTGTCACTTGAAATCTTCTGTAATACATTTGTTTCCCTCAAATAAGGGTACAAGAGCAGAATCGTCTTGAAATGTTTGCATGTCGTAAACTCAAAAGCTTGCTTTGCTTGTGAATGTAAGATATATTTTCTTCTTGAATGATCCTAGTTCCTAGTATTTTCTCTCATCTTTGTATGAGTTATATATCCATATGCATAATAGTCTATAAAAGATACACTATTCATTGTAAGATAAATATATGGCTGTCAAAAGGCATTGGTATTTTGAAGTTACAAAGTGTTTACTGAAGGGAATTTATTTTTTGTTGCTATTTTTATTTTTTTTCAGCTTCTCATCTGTTCTTTCCTGAATTTTCAGGGAAGATCATTTTAATAGTATAGCACATATAATAAAAATTATTTGAATTAAAAAACCTTCAGTGTCTCCACCTAGAGGACAAAAGAAAATTGTGCTGGTATTGCTTCAACAGTTCAAGATTTAAGCTGCTTTACCATTCCCATCATCTCTGTCTATTTCTTATACACACATTCTATTATATACACCTTTTGCACTTTGGTCAGACTACACCACATCCTGTCTCTAAAACTCCACTTTAAGTCTTTCTAGTTTCTCTTTCTTTCACCTGCTGCCTCTGCTGCCCAGAATGGTATGGTAGCCTCTAGCTTCCCCATCCACACCTTCCAAAATGCAACTAAGCTGGACCAAGAAATCACAGGTGTCCCCTCTCTCTGGTCACAGTGACGATCCCAAAGATGAACATGTTGCCGAAGGGCAGCCATTGAAACTCATTCTCTAATATTTCTCTCCTGGAGCAAACAAGGATGCTATAAAATTGGTATTTCATTAATGGAAAAGCCTGAGAGAAGGAAGATGAGCCAGAAAGTAGCACAAACAGGACACAAGGACATTTTGGTGGTGTCAGTCATTGAAGTTCTAAAAACTCTTCTATTTTGATAGCTGTTTCTTCAACTCTATCAGTTCCTATATCACCTACTCTATGAACCCCTCCTTGTCTGAGAGCTTCCATCTCCAGTTACTTGAAGAGCTAAAGCGAGTCTCTGTCTGTTCTGCAGCACCATGCCTTGGGAGGATAAATAAAATAGACCTAAAAGTGTTTGTTTTACTTGTCTGTATTCCTAACCAGAACTGTAAACTCTAGGAAGGCATAGATTTATATCAAAACTAATGTCTCCTTTGTCCCTAGCAAACAAGAAACAATTGAATATCTATTCAATGAATTATAAAAATGAAATACCCAGAAAAAGAATATAGGAACTGGATGGGAGAGGAGTAAGTAAAGACAACACAGGGACTTCAAGTACTCCAATATGAATATATCATGAATATCATGGTGTTATTTAAAAATAAATAAATGTTACAAAAATACAAAATGGGTTTTATTTTAAAATCACACAGTGTGCAACAACAGGCCAGTAATCATACTACTCAAGCAACAATGGCCCTTAAAAATGCAGTTTAGTAGTGTGGAAACAATGGAATGGTGGGAAAGCAGAATAGAAAAAATGCTAATAAAATAAAGGAGGAGCAAAAATGAAAACAAGTTCTTAAGAACATTAAAGTAACTAAGCGGTAATCACTCAGTTGTAGCCCATCAGGCTCTTCTGTCCATGAAATTCTCCTGCCAAGAATACTGGAGTAGGTTGTCTTTCCCTTCTTTAGGGGTCTTCCAAACCCAGGGATGGAACTCAGGTCTCCTGCATTGGCAGGCAGATTCTTTCCTGTCTGAGCCACCAGGGAAGCCCAAAAGTTAGTTGTTCAGTTGAGTCTGACTCTTTGCAACTTCTTGGACAGCAACCCACCAGACTCCTTTGTCCATGGAATTCTCCAGGCAAGAATACTGGCAAAGATAGCCATTCAGGAAAAATGAAGATAAATTTTTAAGATTTTTATTATACAGGTTACCCAATATATTATAAAATCAAGATTCCTCCAACAAGAGGTTCAATAGGTTTTCAAAAAGATTCATTTCTGGTGTTTTACTTAGTTTTCAAGATAATCTGAATGATAAATAAGAACATCAAGGAGTCAAAACCTGAATGACACATCTTATCTCACAATTCAGGGACTGAATTTGCAGCTCCCATTGCCACCACGTAGAACTTGATTTACTGTACTGGACTAATGAGAAAAGAAAACTGGGGAATTTAAGAAATGGATGAATTAACACCAAGTGAAAGTGGAATGACAAAGGTGAGCATTATGAAATATGTGTAGCATTCGGGATGAAGGTAGGAGGAGAACTGAGTCTTCCTTGGGCAGACTGAAACACAAATACGATGAACTGCCAACACTCTGTGCCTATGAGAGTTTGGATCACAATCACATTGTGAGCACTGATTTGGTTTAGAAAAATAATACCATTGCTTTAAAGTAATGTTAATTGGTGATTTTATTGGTTTTTATTATTTTGTATTGATTCATTTTAGTTTTTAGCTTTACAGTTGGAAATAAGATGTAACATAATGAACTTCCAACTAGCTTTTAGTTTATACTATATTAAAAATAACTTTAAAAACCATTAGAATTTAAAGCAGCAATCTAGAGGGGTAGGATGTGGTGGGAGGTGGGAGGGAGGTTCAAGAGAGAGGGCATATATGTATACCTATGCTGATTCATGTTGATGTATGAAAGAAATCAACACACCATTGTAATAAAACAGCACTAGAACAAGGAGACAACCCCCACTTAGGTTTCTCACAATTTTTTACTTTTTAAATTTTCACTATTATTTATATTTACAAAATCTCTTTTTTTTAAAAACAGTATGAGACTGGAGGCAATTACTAAATCAGATGACCTCTTGATATAATTTATCTTATAATTTTTGATTCTACAATGATAATGTGTTGTGACAGTAATACTTGGTTTGCTTTGAAGAGAGGAAAGCCAAAGTATCACAGCATTAAACATTCTGTTTAAGACTATAATTCAGCCATATAAAGCATGTCCTAATTATATAGTCATATTTCTATACAACACATATCTTCTTCCACTCGTTTGCCTTAAAGTTATAACAAACAAAAAAATAACTTCCATCTTTTATCTCAAGGAAAAAGACTTTAAAATCCTTATCAGAATCTACAATTAACTTTAGCAAACTTTTTTTTTCTACAGAAAGAAAATTTGAAATACAAAAGTGAGGCAATAAAAACTAATGTTTTAAATGGAGTCAATGTGTAAGGTGCCAAAACACTTTATAGAGAAGAAGAAATTAATATTTACTACATTTCCACTGGTTTAGGCATTTATTTACTTTATTCAACAAAGGCAGAGACTTCTCTGCTGGTCCAATAGTTAAGACATCGTCTTCCAACGCAGAGAGTATAAGTTTGATCTCTGGTTGGGGAGCTAAGATTCCACATGCCTTGTGGCCAATAAAACCAAAGCATAAAACAGAAACAATACGGTAACAAATTCAATAAAGACTTTTAAAAAAAATGGTGGTATTCTTAAGATAAAAACAAACAAAACAAAGGTATATTGAGAATCTATATGTAGGAGAAACATTCCAAAAGCTGGGAATGCAACCTTGAATATAATCCATACTACACGGCATCAAAGAGATTTAGAGTTTAGAAAAGGAGCTACAGAAACAACATAGATCAATTACCATGACAACATAGGAGATGGGCATCAAAAAAGTACAATCCAAAATACCAAGCCCTGAGCTTAGCCTACAATATCTCTATCTCCAAGATCCCACGTAATGTAGTTATTGTAATTCCAGTTCCACTAAAGAGGAAACTATATGCACGATACAAAAAATAATTTGTCTCAAAGCATGACTCTAGCTTCCTAAAAAGTAAGTAACCCTTCCTTGGGTTTTCTAAGTGTGTTTCTAAGTGACAACTTTATTAATCATACTGCTCCCTTTTTACTGTCTTGGTCAAGCTCATCAGAAAAGTAACAACACAAAACCTGCACTTGTCAAGTTGCTTACCTCCACATCAACCTTCTGAAATGTGGCTCCCACCCTACCGTTTCACCTGCACCACTCTCAGTTCACTGATAACCTCCAACCTGCCAGATCCTATGGTTAATTTCTAATTATCCTCTTCAATATCTCTGTTATTTGACACTTTAAAATTTTCTGTTTTTCATGAAACTCTCTCCTCTCTTGGCTTGTAAGATACCACTTTGCTTTGCTTTTCCTTCTACTTGTTTTCACTTTCTACTCAGCCTCCTCCCTGGGCTCTCTCTTTCTCTTTTTTTTTGCTTTTATCTTAAAAGCCATCCAAATAGGACACCTTGAATGTGTCCTTCCACCTTCTCACTCCTTACTACTGAAATAATCCCAAAAGGTTGTGAATTCTTATTTCACATTGTCATTTGTGAGTTCAGGTCTTTATTCTCTCCCACTTGAAAAATAACAATAGCCTTTTAACTATACTAATCTCTCCAGCTTTGACACCTACAGTCCATCATCCACATTGTTGTCCAAGTGATTTTCTAAATCACAAATTTGGTCTGGCCATTTCTTTACTCATGCTCAGGAACAGTTTATAGTTTACAGAAATAAGTTATAGACAGTATATTCCAAAGCATCCTATCAAACTTATAATCATAACTTGGTTTAAAAGGACAGAACTTAGTCAACTAAAGTTGACTTTAGTTAACTTGGACAAAGAATAATTTATTGGAATTTTACCAGATAACTCACTGAATCAGTGGTAATTTTGGAGAACCAAGCTCTAACAAGAACCAGAGAAGGTACACCCCCCATAAATTCCTACCACAGAGATACTCTGCTTATAATTCCCCCATGGTCATAGTGGCCATTGGAAACTAACTTGTGAACATTCATTACCTCATTCTGAACTCTAGAAATGATTGCAAATATCTTGAAAATCTCCACTGAACCTTCCATTTGTGTCAGTAGTAGCTGACTGTTCATACAGAGGTCAAGGACAGAAAGGAAATAAATCCCCACTTTGGAAATAAACCATAATGGATGGCCAGATATTATCATCCATCTTTCTTCAGATGATCCCCAAAGAAAAACTGAGTTTATATGCTAGGCAACTGATGAATGTCAACTCACACCCCATATGGTTCAATCAAATTAAGTTCTCAAAAGCTAACGAAAAAAGGCATTAGCAAGTTTAAGGGAATCATTATTAGGTATAATGGGCAGAATAAGTAGAACAGGCAGCCGTGATCTTTCCCTGTTCTATCCCCAAAGTATATCTGATACTCATGATTAAAGGTGTTTCTCTGAGAGTAGATTCAGCTAGTGATGTACAGCATATTAACAACCCAACATGACTTGCCTTTCTCTGGGAGCTCACTTTCAGTTGTTTTCCTGCCCTCATACAAGGAATAAAGTTGAACTAAGGCTCAGTACATGACTAAATCAGCTGGATACTCACCAAAACAACCCCAATGACCAAGATTCAAACTTCTTCAATTTCTCCTATATATTTCCCTCCTCTGAATTCTCAGCCATAAAGTAAGATTAACAGAAAATGGAATACATTTCCTCAAGTCTATTAAGTCAGATGTGAGACATAAGATATTTATCATTCTTTGGCTCATCAATTTTATCTCACAGGGAAGACTTACCAATATCAGAAATCAAAATATTTATCTCGCCAGGTAATGACAGACAATAAAAATCAACTCTTATTGTACAGTTAAATAAAAACATAATTATTATCTAAATCTCAAGTTGCAGTATAGCTAGGACTCTTTCAGAATAAAGGAAAAACATTATTATTATTATATACAGTAATAAATCAACATAGTTCTTATCTGCTGTATATATTTTTAAAGATTATCTTTCTAAAGTTAGCTAACCATAAACAGGTTGGCTCTATAACTAAATCAGAAGGATTGACTGATCATGAGCAAAAAATGTTGTAAATCTCTGCACTGTTTTAATCCTAAAACATGTAAGGTTTGTAAAGCAGTTTATTTCCAAATGTATCTAGAACCTGTTCTATATGAACAGAAAATCTATTATATATATTTTTTAAAAGAAATAGTAAGAATTTTTATTCCTAGATTCATTTTATTTTATTAATATTTAACTTTACAGAATCAAAATTGGGACAGCACAGAGGTCACGCCTTTATAACTCAAGATCCGCATCATTTTAAAAGTAATAGGTTCTCCTTACAGGTATAGTATAACATGTTGTTTAATCTGTATTTTTCTCTTTGATATCGAAAAACAGCAATTTATTTCACAGAGGTTCAAGATGGAACTTATGGCTTTAAAAGGGGTGAACTTAGAAAAACATTAGGTCTGGAACAGGACTATCTTAGAAGATAATACATAATTTCATTGGAATTTTAAAATTTTTCTAAAGAAATTTTAAATATATGGAAAAGCAGATTACTGCCTTTTGTTGATTATCTAGAATTTTCTTCTGAAATTACAGTTTAGAAAACTATTTTGATTGCTACTATGTAGGACCTATCATTTTTGGAAAACTCATCCTTCAGTTTCTATGATATCTTCTAATTTACAAACTTAGATGCAATGTTTTATTTCTTTTGTTACCCTAGCAATATGAACATTCAAAACTATTGACATTCCAAAGGACACATTAAATCTGGATTGTATAAATTTCCTGACCCTGGTCTTCATTTCACAGCATTCCTGAATACTCTCACTGTCATAAGAACAAACAGTCTTTGTTACACATAAATGTTGCATACAAAGACATTTTCAAACAAATTCTTGAAGTGCCACTTTCAAAAAAATAACAATTTTTTGGCATGCTCTTATAAGCAGAGACAAAATAGACCAATTGGAGATTCAGTACCAAGAAACAAAATTAATGTAAAGCCTATTAAAACAAATATGAAGCTCTGCAAAAAATAAAATAAGGGAAAATAGTAAATTGGTTAGGAGGTTGAAAGCAATGCACCTATACAAGATTATATGCATCTTCACTAAAGTGTGGCTAGCTAAACAAGAGCACTGTTTTGGATTTTAAACAATGGATTTATAAAGAAACAGAATGAACCATAACAGTGTTTGATGACAATCAAAAGATACATCTATTTGAATTTTTAAAGATCTTTTATAAAACTAATTGCAGTGTGGTCACTAAATTAAGTTGAAATTTAAAATAACACTTTAAAACTCTGTAAGAAATATAAATCCACATACCATAATAGCAATTGCTCTGCCAGAAAGAAAGAAAATTCACTGCCTAATTTTAATATTAGAATTGATTTTTCAAGTGCATGTGATTTAAATGTAACTGAAAATAGTATTGCTATGCTTAACAGTGAAAAAAATGCTAAATTGTAAATAAAATGAAAAAAGTATCCTAAAGTAACTAATATACATTTAAAATGACCATATGATCAGACATATTGGGTTAGACAAAAAGTTCATTCTGGTTTTTCTGTAAGCTATCATGGGAAAACTCAAATGAACTTCTTGGCCAACCCAATATTATATTGCTCCACCTGTGAAGCTCAGATATAAGATAAGGTATCAGATCTAGAGAAAGAAATCCTGTTTCAGGCTTACTACTCATCACTTTAAGAACTTTAAATAAGTCATTTAATTTTCTTGGTTTTCATCAGCCATTTACTAAAACAGAATAATTGTTTCTTAGCATGAAGGAATATAGATTGTACACTTTATAGATTGTACAACACAGAATAAATATTAGGAAAAATACTATTATTAGAGTATAAGGCAGATAAGGTTAGTTTTATTTCATAGAGTAACCATTTATTATAACAATAACACAAAAAAACCTAGCCCAATTACAATTATTGAATATTTTTAATGTTAAGAAGTCTGCTAGAATGTTTTCTATTTTAATTTCAATATTAAATATTTTTTAAACAGATGTGCTCAGTCATTCAGTCATGTCCAACTCTGCAACCTCATGGACCAGAGCCTACCAGGCTCCTCTGTTCATGGGCTTTCCAAGGCAAGAATACTGGACTCTGGGTTGCCATTTTCTTCTCCAGGGAATCTTCCTGTCCTAGGGATCAAACCTGAGTGTTCCGTGCCTTTACCACTGAGGCAAATTATTTACCACTGAGTCACCAGTAAAGCCCTTTTTAACAGATAAATGGTGTTAACATATTTTGATTATTTGATCCATGTTTTTTGAAATTTAGGTCTACCTACACTTGTAAAAATAAACAAAAGTAATTATTTAAATAAGCCAACAACAGGGTTTCCCTGGTGGTACAGTGGTAAAGAATCTGCTTACCAGTGCAGGGGACAAGGGTCTGATCCCTGGTCTGGGAAGATCTCACACGCTATGGAGCAACTAAAGCCTACCCACCACAACTACTGAGCCCATGCCCTAGAGCCCAGGACCTTCAACTTCTGAACCCCCTGATGTAATTACTGAATCCTGTGTGCCTAGATCCCATGCTCCTCAATAAGAGAAGACATCATAATGAGAAACCAGTGCACCATAATGAAGAGCAGCCCCTGCTCACCACAGCTAGAGAAAGCCCACACAGCAATGAAGATTCAGTGCAACCAAAAATAAATAAATGTATAATTTAAGAAAATAAATAAGTCAACAACAAAGGAACCACAGTTTATACATAAAATGACTACTTTCTTATGGGAAGCTGTTTTTATGAGTTCATCTAATGTATACACACACACTCTGTTTTCCATAGTGCCTTTCACCAGTGAAAGCATCTTATAATACATACTCAAATTAACTTCTTTCTAACAAGTAATGCAAAGAGACAAAAATAAACGTATTACATTATTTGGAGATAATGTCCATTTTTCAAGTATTTTTATTAAAAATATACCCAAGACTTCCAAAAATATTAATTATTATGACATGCTATGGCTCAGATGGTAAAGAGTCTTCCTACAATTCAGGAGACCAGGGTACAATCCCTGGGTCAGGAAGATCCCCTGGAGAAGGAAATGGCAACCCATTCCAGTATTCTTGCCTGGAAAATCCCACGGAAGAGGAGCCTGGAGGGCTACACCCCATGGGGTTGCAAAGAGTTGAACACAACTGAGCGACTAACACACAAACTTTGCTAACATTGTATGAGTCCTAATAAATTCACATATACATTATTTCACTTCAATAAAATAGCCTCTATATCAATCATATTTAGTTTATTTAGCAAGTACCTTCCAGATACATAGTTCAAAATTTATAACAATTTTAATATTAGCATTTAAATTTATGTTATTTGAAGTCAATCAAAGATTAGTATTAGAATTTACTGAAATCTAATCAATATAACCCTGTCATAACACTACAAATGTTGTACTGATACTCTTTAAATTAAAATTCTTTTCTGTAACTCTGTGGTGGTAGTAGTTTATTTGCTAAGTCAAGTCCAACTCTTTCTCATGAACTGTAGCCTACCAGGCTCCTCCATCCATGGGATTTTCTAGGCAAGAATTC
This sequence comes from Antilocapra americana, assembly GCA_007570785.1. NCBI lineage: Eukaryota > Metazoa > Chordata > Mammalia > Artiodactyla > Antilocapridae > Antilocapra > Antilocapra americana. The sequence goes on along the minus strand of ML660197.1, from coordinate 29,902,596 downwards.
TGGAGTGGGCTGTCATTTCCTTCTCCAGGGATCTTCCTGAATCAGCGAACAAACCTGCATCTCCTGTTTGGGAGGTGGATTCTTTACTGACAACTACCGTGGAAGATCTTGTAACTCTGTGACCTTTAGTTTCTTTATATGTTACCTTCAGTACAAAATGGGATTTTTGGTGGTAATCTTAGCATTTTGTTAATTATCCTCTTCAGTCTAAATAAACCCATTTAATTTTTTACTTTTCAAGTAAAGCAGAAATTAGTAACACAACAATAAATCAAAGGAATTGGTTTTATTGTTAGAATATTAAGAGAAATACAAGGAAAAATCATATTAAGAATATATACACTACAAAAAACAATGGCCAATAGAATTAATAAATATGTATTAGATAAAAATATTATTCATAGATGACAGATTGATAATAAAGGCAGTCTTTCTTCAGGTTTAACCAGGGTAAGAAACAGATTATCTCAATAAGGACAAGAATCAACAAGTTCATGAAAAAAGGCTATTCTAAGTATCTAAGTATGTTCTCCACTCACTCTTCATATTCAAAAAGAGGTAACTTTGAAATGGACATACAAAAGACTCTACAGATCCCTAATATTATTGGATACATCTCAAGAAAACAAAAATGCAACAGTACATTAAAATAATTGAATATATTTTTCTTCTTACCACAAAAATAAAAATGACCTCAGTTAAAATAAATTCCTAGAAATTAGTGACCAACTGAGGTTAATGGCCTGAAGCTATACTTTAGATAATTAACTCCACCCAGCCATTCATTAATCCTCAGGAAATACCCAGGTCTACAATTGCTACTGCTTAATTATAACCCAAATGGAACCATGAGAGATGAGAACAGCAATGTGATTGGATAATGTACAAAAATTAAGTTCTCCATGAATGCCTTGTACATATTAATTAAAACTGCATCACCCTTAAAAAAATCCATATGCCTATATTTCTTTTCCATTTTCAGTTCATAATAGCAATAATGACTTTGATGCTGGGCATTTTCTGGAAATTAATAGCCAGTGGATGTTAATGGTCCTTGGCTGTACCTTGGGCCATCCACTCATCCACTCCTAGTTAATCATTAATCCCTATGAAATGCCCAGCTATTGCTTAATTAACTTTATAATGTAGTTAATGTAGATATGACATGATAGAAAGATTTTTATTTTTAAGCTTCCAAGAAACAACTTTCAACTCAAAATAGCCTTGCAAAAATCCAATTTCAGATTTCTGAAACTTACATGAAAAGTAAGAATTGAGAGGTGATGTCAGCAAGATGGAGAGCTTGTTGTTCAGTTGCTAAGTCGTGTCTGATTCTTTGAGACCTCATGGACTGTAACACGAGTCTCCTCTGTCCTCCACTATTTCCTGGAGTTTGCTCAAATTCATGTACATTGAGTTGGTGACACTATCTAATCATCTCATCCTTTGCTGCCCCCTTCTTCTTCAGTCTTTCCCAGTATCAGTATCTTTACCAATGAGTCAGCATTTTGCATCATGTGGCCAAAGTATTGGAGCTTCAGCTTCAGCAACAGTCCTTCCAATGAATATTCAGGGTTGATTTCCTTTAGGATTGACTGGTCTGATTTCCCTGCAGTCCAAGAATATTGTATTGGGTTCCCATTTCTTTCTCCTGTGGACCACATTTTGTCAGATCACTTTATTATGACTTGTCCGTCTTGAGTGGCCCTGCATGGCATGGCTCATAGCTTCACTGAATTACACAAATCCCTTCACTATGACAAGGATATGATCCATCAAGGGGGAGAGAGGGCTAGGAAATCCCAATACTCTTCTCCCAAAGAAAAATCCCCGAAGCAATAAATAAACGATTACAACTAGAGAAAACAGCTCAGGGAAAGCACTGGAGTACAACAAAGCAACATCAAAAAACCCTATATGGCTCAAAAGGCAAGGATGGGATCACAGAAAAACACAGAAAGCCTATTACCTGTGTCACCACATCCCCTCAGCACAAAGAAGTTTGGAGCCAGAAAGGATAGCCTCAGAAGAAATTTCACTCCATGATGCAAGGAGAGCAGGAGAACCCATCAACACTCACAACTGTGGACTTTTGCAGCCTTTGCTCCAGCTGTCTCCCATAGGCTTCACCAACGCTGATTACACTGACAGACCTGCCCTAAAGTTGCCACAGCACCTACTCTCTGTGACTGGAGCTGTTGCCGGAGTGGGACCTGCCCTCAGAAGCGCCAGTCCCTTTTGTGTCCTTCTATCTGGGATGTGAACACCCCAGCACCTTGCCACATACGGGAAGGGGACCAGAGCTGACACTGCTCTGGACTCCACACCATCAGGGTGCTGACCTGTCATGGCAGGGAAGTCCTGCTAATGCTCTAAGCCCAGCTCTACTGTGAACAATCATATGCCAACAAACTGGATAACCTAGAAGAAATGGATACATTCCTAGAAACACACAGCTTTTATTCACCTTCTACAATATTTAGGGAGGACCGGACAGAGGCAAAGCAAGGCAGAAGTGCTGGAGTCCAAAGGCACAGGCACCCCAGGCGTCTCCATCAGCCTCAAGAGCCTGAATTGGCAGTACTGCGGGACCGCCCTTGTGGTGGGGAGTTTGTAGCTGTGGTTTCTTGAGCTCCTCCAGATACACACCTTGTGGGTCACCCAGACAGAGCAGATGAAGAAAGGACAGCAGCCCATGCAGGGCATCAGGTACACCAGGGAAGGGAGGCAGCAGAGCTTGCATGTGGGGGCAAAGCTTCTGGCATGCACCTATGTCACCCCCCTAAAAAATAATGATTGGATCATGAAGAAATAGACAATCTGAACAGAATAATAATGAATAAGGAGATTGAATCAGGAATCAAAAATCTCCTACCACAGAAAGGTTCAGAATCAGATGTTTTTACTGATGAATGCCACCAAATATTTAAAGAAGAATGAATACTGATACTTCTCAAACTCTTCGAAAAAACTGAATAGAAACGCAGTTTAGGACAACATCACCCTGATAGCAAAGCCAGGGGACACCATAAGAAAACTGCAGACCAATATCTCTGACGAATATTGATTTAAAATATTATCAACCAAATATGAGCAAACAGAACTCAACACTACATTAAAAGACTCATCCATCATGATCAAGTGAGATTTACCCCTGGGATGGAAGGCACATTCTACATAAATTTGATATGCCACATTAATAGAATTAAAGAAAAAAATCACTGGAATATCTCAGTAGATGCAAAAAAAGCATCTTACAAATCACAACGTTTTCCATAATTAAAAAAACCTCTAAACCTGGCTTTAAAGGAAAATGATTCAATACAATAAATGGAATATATGGCAGATGCAAAGTTAATATCACATTCATTAGTGAGAGGATAAAAACTTTTCCTTTGAAATCGGGAACAAGACAAAGGTGCCTACTCTGACAAATGTCACTCAACATAGTACTGTAAGCCCCAGCTAGAGAGAGAGAAATCAGGCATAAAAAGTGATAAAAGGTATCCAAACTGGGACAAAAGATGTAAAATTTTCATTATTTACAAATGATATGTCATATCTAGAAAACCCTAATGACTTTAAAAAAACTGTTAGAATAAAAAATAAAGTTTTAAGATATAAAATCAGTATACAAAAATAATGTGTGTTTCTATACACTAGTAACAAACTATCTGAAAGAGAAATTAAGAAAGCAATCCCTTTTGCAATAGCATATAAAATAATTCTTAGGAATAAATTTAACCGAGAAGGTTTAAGACCTGTACACTGAAAACTATAAGGCACTGATGAGAGATTGAAGAAAATGCAAAAAGATGAAAAGATATTTCATGTTCTTGGACTGGAAGAATTAATATGTGAAAATGTCCATACTACCTAAAGTGATCTATAGATTCAATGTTCAGTTCAGTTCATTTCAGTTGCTCAGGCCTGTCCATCACCAACTCCCGGAGTCTACCCAAACCCATGTCCATTGTGTCGGTGATGCCATCCAACAGATTCAAGGTAGTCCCAATAAAATATCTAACTTCATTTTTCACAGCTTTTTTTAAATTATCCCAAAATTTGTATGAAACCAAAAAGCACCCCATATAGCAAAAGCAATCTTGAGAAATAAAAACAAAGCTGAAGGTATCACACTACCTAACTTCAAACTATGTTACAAAGCTATAGTGATCATGGCAATATGGTACTGACATAAATACAGGCATACAGATCAGTGGAACAGAACCGAGGACCCAGACATAAATTCCTGTATATACAGTTAATTAATTTTGACAAGGGTGCCAAGTACACACAACGGGGAAAGGACAGTCTTGTCAGTAAACTGTGTTAGCAAAACTGGATATACACATGCAAAAGAATAAAACTGAAACTCTGTGTTACACAACTCACACAAATTAACTCAAAATGGATTAAGAACTTAAATATAAAACACATAGGGAAAATAAATATAAAAAACATAGGGGAAAAGTCCAAAAAATGGTATTGGAAGTGAGACTCCTTAAACTACATAAATTCTGCACAGTAAAGGGAACAATGGATAAATTGAAAAGACAGTTCACAGAATGGGAGAAAATATTCACAGCCATGTATCTACTAAGGGGTTAATATCTGAAATATATAAATAATTCATACAACTCACAAGCAAAAAAGTGAATAATTCAATTGAAAAATGGGCAAAGGAACCAAATAGACATGCTTCCAAAGAAGACATAAAAATGCCAACAGGTATATGAAAAAGTGCTCAACACCACTAATCAACAGGGAAGTGCAAATCAAAGCACAATGAAATCTCACTTCCCACCTGTTAGGATGGCTGTTATCAAAAAGACAAGAGATGACAAATGCAGGTGACACCGTGAAAAAAGGGAAGCTTTATAAATTGTTGAGGTAAAAATGTAAAATGTTACAGCCATTAAAGAAAACAGTAAGGCAGTTCCTCAAAAACATTTAAAACTGAACTAACATATTATCCAGCAAGACCACTCCTGAGTGTATATCCAAAGGAATTGAAATCAGTATCTCAAAGAGACTGATTGTGCAAGCCAATGTCCACTACAGCATCTTTTACAGCAGTCAAGATATGAAAACCACCTAAATGTTGTTCAGTGGGTGAACAAATAGGGAAAATTTACACACACACTCACACAGATATACACCCAATGGGAAATTATTCACCCATAAAAAAAGAAAATCTTGCCATTCACAATAGCATAGGAAATGTGGAAGGCATTATGCTAAGTGAAATTAGCCAGATAAAGAAAGACAAATATTGTGTTTTATCACTTATATATGGAATCAGAATGGAAAAAAAAAAAAAAGAATGGTAGTTGACAAGGGTTTGGTAGTTGGGGAAATAGGATGTTATCAGTCAAAGGGTACAAACTTTGAGGTGTCGTAAAAGTAAGGTCTAAGGATCTAACATTCAGCATAGTGACTCCAGTCAGTACTGTATGCTTGAAATTTACCGAGAATAGATCTTAAGCACTGTCACCACACACACACACACGCTGTCTGCATTAGCTATATGGGGTATGGATGTGCTAATTAACTTGATTTCTGTAATCATCATACAATGTATATGTGTATCAAATAACCACACTGTATAATTTAAATATATACAATTAGATATTTACATATATTTGTCAATTATTTCTCAATAAAGTTAAAAAAATTATTAAGAAAGACAAATCTCCTTCTAGTCATGAGACTAGGAAAAAAAGGTATGGTTTAATAAAACTAACTTTTAAAAAAGGATGGTACTCATACTAAACAGTGAAATAATTATGATAAAATGATCATATTGTTGGAGCAGGAAATGGCAATCCCCTCCAGTATGCTTGCTTGGAAAATCTCCTGGACAGAGAAATCAGGCAGGCTACAGTCCATGAGGTTTCAAAGAGTTAGACAAGATTGAATGACTAAGCATGTATACACAATCATATTTTTCAATATGATTTACCTACTGTACTTTTTCAAAATTTTAACATGTAATAGAAAAAATCTGCTAAAATGCAGTTCTATTTGCAGCTTTCACAGATTATAAAAATATGATTTTTTTTTCAATTTTATACACATGTGGAGACAATACTAAGAATGAAAGCTGGAGAGAACATAGACATCACTTAGTTAATACCTCTTTCACAGATGAAAAAAAAAGAAATTCTGAGAAGTAATGTAACTAGCTCGAGTCATGTTGCCTCTGTAGAACAAAAGAGATGAAGTCTTCTTTCTGTCTCCTCTTTCACAACTTAGAGCCCTTACAACCTCCTGTGACACTTGGATGCATGGGATGCATCTCTACCTGTTTGCAGCTTTTGTCAAAAGCTATACTTCTTCTAAACTTGTCAAATGACCAGCCAGGTTTCTTGAACCTAGAGGGTGATAAGTAAGTAAGTGTTAGTCACTCAGTCATGTCCAACTCTTTGAGACCCCATGGAATGTAGCCTGCCAGGCTCCTCTGTCCATGGGATTCTCTAGGCAAGAATGCTGGAGTGGGTTGCCATGCCCTCCTCCAGGGGATCTTCCCCAGTCAGAGATCAAACCCACTTTTCTCATGTTTCCTACACTGGCACCACCTGGATAAAGTGTAATCAAATTTTGCTCTTTCGGAGAGATTATTTTCAGCAAGGTTAGAAAAAAGTTGGCTTTAAAAATTATTAATTTCAGTTAACATAGAATTTCAATAGTTGAGCAGTCCTTTTAGTTTTTCTTTTATATTTATTTTATGCTTTCCTGTAGTAAAGATATTTTAGGAGAGCCCAAGGTGTAAATGTGCTCAAGTTATTAAGTTATAAAAATATGTGTTTTTCTGTTAATATTATTCATGCATAATATATATTCAAAATATTCAAAATTGATCCAAACTGTAATAAAATCCTGGCAATAATTAATAAAAGCATTACTATTTTTTCTCCTTGCAAATCTTAGTTTTGTTCTTGTTTTAATGGAGGCTGAATGTTGAAATTAATTAAATTAAAAATTAATTGCAATTAACTTTAGACTAATTTTTAAAAATAATTAAGAATGGAAAGGACTGTGGGAAATAATGTATTTCAGAGTGTACTTCTGAAATAATCTCAACCATGGTAAATGATTAACCTAATTTCCTCAGTTACTTATTCTGATGCTTATTTACATTATTATGTTGGTCAAGCTTACTTTTTCCACATTAAAACCATACTGAAATAAGAAAAGGAACAGTGTTGTTTTTACATGAAAACTGTTAAGAAAAAGCCCCATCTACTCATCCATGTACCTTCCCTCTGTGTAGCATTAATCAGGGTTTGGAGACAGGTTCCATGAGTGGTAACGTCTTAGTTGTGTAGAGTAGTTTAAACAGGATAAGTTTTAGCACCAATTGTTCCTCGAGGGGGGAAAAAAAAAAAAAAACCTGCCTTAAATTGTGTTAGTTGCTCAATCATGTTCAACTCTTTGTGATCCCATGGACTGTAGCCCACCAGGCCACTCTGTCCATGGAATCGAACCATGGTCTCCTGCATTGCAGGCAGATTCTTTACCATCTGAGTCACCAGAAAAGCCCTAAACAAATTACCTTACATTGTAAACCTACTATTTTATTAGCCTATAATATAGGCATTTTTCAACCCTACTAGCAGCTAATTAAAGGCATATAGTATCTGTCTCAAACTATTTAGTTTACTAGATGTTCTTGACAAATGTATCTGTTTTCATGGGCTGGAATGCAAACGTAGGAAGACAAGAAACACCTTGAGTAAGGCAAATTTGGCCTTGGACTACAGAATGAAGCAGGGCAAAGGCTAATAGAGTTTTGCCAAGAGAACACACTGGTCATAGCAAACACTCTCTTCCAACAACACAAGAGAAGACTCTACACATGGACATCACCAGATGGTCAACACCAAAATTAGATTGATTATATTCTTTGCTGCCAAAGATGGAGAAGCTCTATACACTCAGCAAAAACAAGACTGGGAGCTGACTGTGGCTTGGATCATGAACTCCTTATTGTCAAGCTCAGACTTAAATTGAAGAAAGTGTAGAAAATGACTAGACCACTCAGGTATGACCTAAATCAAATCCCTTATGACTATACAGTGGAAATGAGAAATAGATTTAAAGGACTAGATCTCATAGAATGCCTGATGAACTATGGATGGAGATTCGTGACACTGTACAAGAAACAGGAATCAAGACCATCCCCAAGAAAAAGATTTGCAAAAAAGCAAAATGGCTATCTCAAGAGTCCTTACAAATAGCTCTGAAGACAGGAAGTGAAAAGCAAAGGAGAAAAGGAAAGATATACCCATGTGAATGCAGAGTTCCAAAGAATAGCAAGGAGAGATAAGAAAGCCTTCCTCAGCTATCAAAGCAAAGAAATAGAAGAAAACAATAGGATGGGGAAGACTAGAGATCTCTTCAAGAAAATTAGAGATACCAAGGGAACATTTCATGCCAAGATGGGCTCAGCAAAGGACAGAAATAGTATGGACCTAACAGAAGCAGAAGATATTAAGAAGATGTGGCAAGAATACAGAGAAGAATTGTACAAAAAAGATCTTCACAACCCAGATAATCACAACGGGGTGATCACTAACCTAGAGCTAGGCATCCTGGAATGTAAAGTCAAGTAGGACTTAGGAAGCATCACTATGAACAAAGCCAGTGGAGGTGGTAAAACTCTAGTTAGGCTATTTCAAATCCTGAAAGATGATACTGTGAAAGTGCTGCACTCAATATGCCAGCAAATATGGAAAACTCAGCAGTGGCCACAGGACTAGAAAAGGTCAGTTTTCATTCCAATCTCAAAGAAAGGCAATGCCAAAGAATGCTCAAACTACCGCATGATTGCACTCATCTCACATGCTAGTAAAGTAATGCTTAAAATTCTCCAAGCCAGGCTTCAGCAATACGTGAACCATGAACTTACAGATGTGCAAGCTGGTTTTAGAAAAGGCAGAGGAACCAGAGATCAAATGGCCAACATCCGATGGATCATTGAAAAAGCAAGAGAGTTCCAGAAAAATATCTATTTCTGCTTTATTGACTATGCCAAAGCCTTTGACTGTGTGGATCACAATAAACTGTGGAAAATTCTGAAAGAGGTGGGCACACCAGACCACTTGACCTGCCTCTTGAGAAACCTGCATGCAGGTCAGGAAGCAACAGTTAGAACTGCACATGGAACAAAAGACTGGTTCCAAATAGGAAATGGAGTATGTCAAGGCTGTATATTGTCACCCTGCTTATTTAACTTATATGCAGGGTACATCATGAGAAACGCTAGGCTGGAGGAAGCACAAGCTGGAATCAAGATTGCCGTGGGAAATATCAATAACCTCAGATATTCAGATGACACCACCCTTATGGCAGAAAGTGAAGAACTAAAGAGCCTCTTGCTGAAAGTGAAAGAGGAGAGTGAAAAAGTTGGCTTAAAGCTCAACATTCAGAAAACTAAGATCATGGCATCTGGTCCCATCACTTCATGGCAGATACCTGGGAAAACAGTGGGGAAAGTTTCAGACTTTATTTTTGGGGGCTCCAAAATCACTGCAGATGGTGACTCAGCCATGAAATTAAAAGACGCTTACTCCTTGGAAGGAAAGTTATGACCAACCTATACAGCATATTAAAAAGCAGAGACATTACTTTGTCAAGAATCTAGTCAAGGCTATGGTTTTTCCAATGGTCATTGTATGGATGTGAGCGTTGGACTATAAAGAAAGCTGAGCGCCGACGAATTGATGCTTGTGAACTGTGGTGTTGGAGGAGACTCTTTAGAGTCCCTTGGACTGCAAGGAGATGCAACCAGTGCATCCTAAGGGAGATCAGCCTTGGTGTTTGTTGGAAGGACTGATGTTGAAGCTGAAACTTCAATACTTTGGCTACCTGATGTGAAGAGCTGACTCATCTGAAAAGACCTTGATACTGAGAAAGATTGAGGGCAGGAGGAGAAGGGAACAACAGAGGATGAGATGGCTGGATGGCATCACTGACTCAATGGCCATGGGTTTGGGTGGATTGCAAGAGCTGGTGAAGGACAGGGATGCCTGGAGTGCTGCCATTCATGGGATCACAAAGAGTCAGACACAACTGAGTGACTGAACTGAACAGAACTGATAGTTAAACTTTTAAGTTAATAAATGCTTATGACAGAAAGCTACCTGCCTGATCATGTGCTATGGCTCACCTGACAGCATTTGAGAGAAGCCCACTGATGCCTAAAATTAGCCCTGGCACATAATTATAGACTTTAGGAAAGACCAGGTCTGGAATACATTATCTTCCCTACAAAATCAAGTCCCTTAAATTACATAGATGAGTGTCACACATGTGCATAATTGGAAAGTTAGGATTGTGTTTTTACTTGTTAAGCATATGACTTGCAAATATAATTGTGTAATATGTATTACTATTTATTTTGTTTATTAACTTACACTGGACTTTGTTTTCTTATTTTGCTGATTCCCCTCACAAAAATAACAACCAGAGATTTAAGTTATATTTTGACAATTATATGACTTAAAATTATACTTGATAAAGTGAATATAGTTTAAAAAATAAAAGTTAATGTTTCTATGAATACAGAAACATAGATTAAAACTTGAGATTCTAATGCCTATGATAGGGATATAGAAAGTATTAAATACATATGCACAAAACTGATGAACATGTCATTTCACTTTAAGCATTTTAGGATGGGTGAAAAATTTGTGAACATAACCATAAATGGAAGCCAATTCTAAAAATGGGAAGGAATCAATATACTTAGTTGCCAGTGCACTTGATCAAAAAATAGGTATACCTTGTATATTATACTCTGCTTGTAAGCACGTATGTGTACACAGACACACACACTCAAGCAACTGAAGAGTTATTCTTGGATTTTGAAGGGACAATGCCACTACTTGCAAATATTTTCTTTGCTAATTGGTAAAAGTATCAGAAAACCATTCCCTGATCAGATTTCACTAGCATATATATAACAGAGGTACCTATCAACCCCAAGTTTTTATGAACTACAGTTCACAATGGGCTTCCCTTGTGGCTCAGAGGGTAAAGAATCTGCCTGCAATGTGGGAGACCCAGGTTCAATCCCCAGGTTGGGAAGATCCCCTGGAGAAGGGCATGCCAACCCACTCCAGTATTCTTGCCTGGAGAATCCCCATGGACAGAGGAGCCTGGTGGGTGACAGTCCACGGGACTGCAAAGAGTCAGACACTACTGAGCAAGTAACACTCACTTTTCATAGCTCATAATAATTATTTTTTCAAGTCTTTCCAATGCGCATACTATAATAGAAGACTACTAGATAGAATCTTGTTTTATGTAACCTTGATTATATATATATACATATATACACACACACACATATATTTAAATGCAGGTAAATAAGTATTTTATATTTTAATATATAGGTTTAATTTTCCCAATCCTTACACAATTTACCTGTCTCGAGCGATCAGCATCTCCATGCTGACTTTATATTTAAAAAAATAATATGGCTTAAACCACCTACTAAGATGATTTTCCTAATTTGCTTAAATTCTATACTCAGCATTTTCACTTTTTTCAGATCACAATTAATACTTTCTTTTCTTTTTAAAATTAATTAGGAACATCTGTTTGAATACTGCCTTTTATTTTAAATATCTTTTTTAAAAAAATAAAATAAGAGTAAATCTAAATGGAGAATTCTTGGACTCCGACTCAAATCTTAATCTATTAATTACCTTAAATCAGTCCCTTTCAGTAATTTGGTATCACCAAACTGGTCCTTCCTTCTCCATCAGTTATGTAGTAACAAATTATTGAAGGCTTTGAAACTGAAGTAAAAAAATGTATATATTCCTTGCTTGATTAAACAGTCAATGAAATATTTTTAAGTAAAGTAATTGTATAAAAACCCAATGTTTGCTATTCAAAGGGTTATTTAGAGAAATGAGAATATTTTCTCAGTATAGGCTACTGTGGTTCTTTAGCTGTGGGCCTATGAAAGTCTGGATAGGAATGATGGCTCAAAAAGAGATAAAGATTACTGGCATAAGAAATTTTTCAAAGGATGATGGACAAAACAGGAAGATGACAGCACAGAATCAATTATTATAACCATTTTTGTCTGAAGGACTGTTAAAGTAGTGGTTTCTTTGGCAGAGACAAGAACACAGAAGCCAGAGAACAAACCTTGTTCGGGAAGAAAAATAGGATTGGTTTGAATATTTGTTGAAGTTAACATGAATGTTAACTTGTGGCTTCCCTGGTGGCTCAGCTGGTAAGGAATCCGCCTGCAATGCAGGAGACCTAGGTTTGATCCCTGGGTGGGAAGATCCCTGGAGAAGGGAAAGGCTACTCACTCCAGTATTCTGGCCTAGAGAATTCTATGGACTAGTCCACGGGTTGCAAAGAGTCAGACACGACTGAGCAACTTTCACTGCACTTTAACATGAATGGGGAACACTTAACTGTAAATATTTAGATAGCTGCAGATTTAGAAAAGGGACTTGAGTGAAAAATCTGAAGTTATAGACAAGACCAGAAAATCAGGAATTTTTTCATGCTATCTTTCTGTCTCAAGTCTCAGCCATACTTCAGGGGGCAAAGATCACTCTATAAGTGACTTCTCTGAAAAATAAAAATACCATATCAAAACATGTTAAATATAAAATATCAAACACTGGTTGCTAACAAGTAACACCTTTCCTCTAAATTTATCTTTCCTTACAGAAAAGCAATGTCTAGTTCACAGACAGCCAGTTTAGCATTTTAAACTCACGTTTTAGTGATCAAATGGGTAAAAGAATATGGACTGCCTCAAATAAATTATTGATCATTTCATTGAAAGTTTCTTTGCACAGTCTTTATTTATTTTATGGGTTTGCAAAATAAGGATTCACACACACAGTTCAGTTCTCCTTACTCTGGGCTGGTTACCTGGCTATCCTAATCACCCAGTAATTAAAATAAAAACCACTCTAGATAATTGGCAGTCTTCTCTAATTGAAAACTGGGTAGATAATCATTGGCCCAAGGAAATGGCCCACTCTCATACGGTAATATGAACTATCATCTGTCTATTAAATTAGTCACTGTAAAATATTAATGTATAAATGACTACTATAGAGGTATTATAAAAGTGGTTCTAGAATTTAATTAAATATTTGTTTTTATTTTGTTGACTCCCCCATTTCTTTCTAGGGAACAATAAGAAAATATATTCATTGGTGGATGAGAGAGGGGGCAATAACTTTTGTCATGCAACACAGACACGTCTAGAAGGTTTATAATGTCTGCCTTTGCTACCAGGAAGTTAGAAAAAATTACAAAAAAATGTTCAATTCATCTATAAAGTTGGGAGAGTTTGCACATTCTTCATGTAATGCTATGCATTTGTTTTCCTGTGAAGTGGAAGTAAAAGAGGAAAAGAAAGGAAGTTTAAGAAGGCAACTTTGAATCTTAGAAACTGTCCGGTAGGCTAAAAAATCCTGCAAATATACCTGATATATACTGAAGAATTACTCTAATTTTGTCCTTCCTGAAAGGCTAATTCTATTTGAATAAAAGGGGAGGAAATTCATAAATATCAACAGACTTTGAAAATAACATCGACAGACATTTGAAAAGAGTAACTTTATTCTGTGCTGTGTGAGGACAGTTTGGTACAATACCATCTTTGTAGACTCACTTTTACACAGCACACAATACCAGCTGCAGTATATTCAACTACAGCAGACAGAGATGCACAGTCACATATTTAATAATACAAAGTAGACAAAAGAAGCATGAATAGATTCTCCTATACCAGTCAAAGTCAATTCTAGCACTAAAAAACCCTTCCCCCTAAATCCTCCATGTTGACTTAGCTTGACATCCTTGGGATGTGTGATTTGTCTATTTGCTGGCATGAAGTGAAGACGTGCGAAATGTATAACTGAATTTGAATGCGGACTAATGATGCTCTAGACAAGGTCATACACAAACTATATAAATACTCATCAACTGATTAGGCAGAAATTACTTAATATACTGAATAAGTCAAACTAGCTTGGTAGCTATCTAACAAATTCAGAGAAAACAGAACTGCAATGAAAGTGAAGAAAAATTCACAATCACATACTTTAACAATCACAGAAAATAAGATATATTGGAGATTTGGGATTTCGTATGCAAGTAACAAGAATAAGACTTTACATTGGAAACTATACTTGTCTTGGAATATTTGCTCTGGTCTACATATGACAAAATCACTCTCCTCAAACCCTAACATTCACTGCCCAGTGCAATGAAAAGATCATGTTCAGTCCTGTTTGTTCTTCACAGAAGACTTAGTGATGAATCAAGATAAAGTCTTTAAAATATCAAACTATAACTGAATGATCTAAAATTATATGTGGCCAAGAATCTGAGGTCTCTGAAAATTGAACAGAAATGTGAATTTTGATTCTGTTTTTGAAAGCATAATTTTATACTTTCATGTTTAGTTTTAATATGATTTTTTTTCTCCTTCAGATTCTTTTATGTATAAGAAAAAGCAGCATGTTAATCATGTTATTTCTGGTAAAGAAAAGCTGTACTCTTTCTAAAAGTGGATTCCTATGGATTATTTACAATGTAAGTCCCATAACATTAAAGTATGTAGCACATTTTTACTCTTTATGAATGTATAACTGTAATTATATTAGATTTTAAGTGACTTGAATAACCAAGATATAAAAATATTAAAATTATGAGATACATTACCTTAGGATAGATGTTAGAGAAATGATATCTTTTTACATAGATAGATGGACAGATATATAGATATGAGTGTTGATATAGATACACACATATATACACACTTACGTACACACTGTATGTTTGTGTTGCGCAGATAGAAATATAACACCCCAGTGTAATGACAGGTCCTCAGAGAGATGATGATTTTGTCATGAGGGTGAAATCCTCATGTAGGATTAATACCCTTGTGAAAGAGAAGCCCCACTTCTTCTGCCATGTGAAGACACAATGGGAAGATGGCCATCTATGAACAAGTAAGTGGGCTCTCAGCAGACACAAAATCTGCTGGCACCTTGCTCCTGGACTCTCCAGTCTCTAGACTAACAGAAATAAATGTCTGTTGTTTAAGCCATTCAGCCTGTGATATTCTGTTATAGCAGCCCGAATGGACTAAGACCATAGACAATTTTACTCTTCTAACCATCCTGTGTGTGTGTGTGCTTAGTCACTCAGTTGTGTCTGACTCTTTGCTACCCCACGGACTATAGCCTGCCAGGCTCCTCTGTCCATGGACTTCTCCAGGCAAGAATTCTGGAGTGGCTTGCCATCCCCTTCTCCAGGGGATCTTCCTGACCCAGGGACTGAACCTGGGTCTCATGCATTGCAACCCACCTGCAATATGGGAGAGCTGTATTCTATCCCTGGGTTGGGAAGATCCCCTGGAGAAGGGAATGGCTATCAACTCCAGTATTCTGACCTAGAGAATTCCATGGACTCTATAGTCCTTGGGGTCACAAAGAGTTGGACACTACTGAGCAACCATCACAGTCACACTCCTGCATTGTAAGCAGACTCTTTACCGGCTGAGCCACCAGGGGCTTCCCCTCTAACTGCCTTAAAGGTTTATCATTTCTTTCCTTAATAAATTCAACCAAGAAGCAAACTTCAAAATCAGCATCTACTGCCTGAAAAGAAAACCAAAGTACATGTTGTTTGTGCCCTATGTGCCCCCAAAATTAGGCCTACTGAATAAATATTTAGGTATCCATTGATTTGGACAGCTGCTTAAAAGGCACAATTTTCTGAACTGCTATGGCTTATACATAGATTAAGTCCTCCTTAAGAATCACTTTGGTATTGAACCAAGCTAATGTTCAATGAAATCAGATTTATTCTAGATCATCAGAGAATAAATTGTATAAATTAACAATAAAAATTAAGACTATCATTTCCAAGTGTTTCCAATATTCCTTGCATTGTGCTAGGCACTTTACACACATTACATCACTTAATCTTTCAACAATCCTGTGTAGTAGGTGTTATTTTCCTATTCTATGATTCTGTGTATTCTGGAAAATGGAAAACTTTTCCCAGGGTTACATAACTTATAATTGACTGAGCTACATTTTATCTTAAGGCTAACCAACCTCGAATTTACATCTCTCTCCACCATAACAGAGAATCTCCCTAATTAAGTTTCCTAGAGCAGAGACCATTGGCTGTTTACCAAAGCCACTTCCAAGCACACAGCATGAACATATTTCCCTTGGAGTTGGGGATGTCAATGAATTAAATTCTAGCCAAGAGAATATGGACAAAAATAGTGTATGCCACCTTTAGTTTTGGCTCATAGAAACTTCCCACATGCAACCTTCCACTCTATTTTCCCCCATTTGGCTGCAGAAATCCACCAGGCTAAATGAAGAAACATATGATGATGACAGGACCCTATGCAGAAGTTTAACCAGAAGCATCTTCACTGAAATGTTAAGCAATGGGAAATAAAACCTATTGAATTAAGCTGCTATTACATAAGGGTTTTGTGTTCTATCAGCTGGTATTACCCTAACTAATGCAAGGTATGTCATCTTATAGTTGCAGAATCAAAATACAATTTTGACTCAAGTTTTTCATAAAAACCATTCAATTAAACATTAACATTTATTTTTCTGACAGTCTAAACTTTGTCCTGATAACCTCCAGTCATAGTTTGACTTCTTCTCCTACTGCAAAACACAAATGTTAAGTAAAAATGGAAACTTAAAGACAAAGTCCAAATGAACTGCATTTTTATGACTTCAAAGATAAATAGCATCCAAATGCAGTTTTGAAATGATGTCTCAATACTTTTTTCTTTAGCAAATTCAAGTGTCAGGGATAATAAATGAATAATTTATTTGATGCACATAATACTTTAAAGAAATCAGTGTAAGCCCTCAAAGGAAAAAAGCAACAGCGTACTCAGAAGCATTTCATCATTTGAAGTTGATATAACAATGCTGACAAGTACAAAAGATAACTACTTTGTTCTGTCATGCCGTGTCATGTTGTAGAAAACACAAAGCATTATGTGACCTTTAGAGAAACAGCCAAAAAGTAGCTTGCTTTTGATGCTTAATGAGGGTACTTTTTAATTTTTGAAGGTTTTGATTTTTGCCAATTGTGGCCAAAGTTACATCCTGGGGACTCTCGGGCATAAAGAAAAAAGAATGCTGATGTATGAAGTAAGTGTAAGGGGAAAGACTGAGAGGAAGATTTATAGCTTATGGAAAACAAAACTAATTGTTAGGTATCTACATGTATGCAGGTTCCTTGAAATACCCCATCTAATAAACATTAGTTTCATAATTGGCCTATTATATGTATACAGGCCATAGTTGGCATTGGACCATATGGAGATATTCTTCTAACCCATTTTTACACTACTTTTTCAAGTCTTAACTACTTTGCATGCTCCTACCTGACTGACTAGACACTACTATTGCAATGCCTCAAATTCCAGAGTTTGAAAGATGGTACATGTAAGTGATAGCAGCTCTGAGTCTTATTTTTAGATATGCATCACTACTTTCAAAACTCAAAGCCATATTTTACTAGGCAGCTCTTCTACGATTAACTTCAACCTCAAAGGAATAACTAATAGAGGTAATTTCAGCCCTGTAGGTTAGTATCCCTTAAAGTAAATTTACAGATAATATGCACTGAATTACCTAAAGATATTCAGCAGAGGCCACAGGATTGGAAAAGGTCACTTTTCATTCCAATCACAAAGCAAGGCAATATGCCAAAGAATGCTCAAACTACCACACAATTGCACTCACCTCACACACTAGTAAAGTAATGCTCAAAATTCTCCAAGCCAGGCTTCAGCAATACGTGAACCATGAACTTATAGATGTGCAAGCTGGTTTTAGAAAAGGCAGAGGAACCAGAGATCAAATTGCCAACATCCGATGGGTCATTGTAAAAGCAAGAGAGTTCCAGAAAAACATCTATTTCTGCTTTATTGACTATGCCAAAGCCTTTGACTGTGTGGATCACAATAAACCATGGAAAATTCTTCAAGAGATGGGAATACCAGACCACCTGACCTGCCTCTTGAGAAACCTGTATGCAGGTAAGGAAGCAACAGTTAGAACTGCACATGGAACAACAGACTGGTTCCAAATAGGAAACGGAGTACGTCAAGGCTGTATATTGTCATCCTGTTTATTTAACTTAATATACTGAGCACATGAGAAATGCTGGAAATTTAACTTAATATACTGAGTACATGAGAAATGCTGGACTGGATGAAGCACAAGCTGGAATCAAGACTGCCAGGAGAAATATCAATAACCTCAGATATGCACATGACACCACCCTTACGGCAGAAAGTTAAGAGGAACTAAAAGCCTCTTGATGAAAGTGAAAGAGGAAAGTGAAAAAGTTGGCTTAAAGCTCAACATTCAGAAAACTAAGATCATGGCATCTGGTCCCATCACTTCATGGCAGATACCTGGGAAAACAGTGGGGAAAGTTTCAGACTTTATTTTTGGGGGCTCCAAAATCACTGCAGATGGTGACTCAGCCATGAAATTAAAAGACGCTTACTCCTTGGAAGGAAAGTTATGACCAACCTAGACACATACTAAAAAGCAGAGACATTACTTTGTCAACAGAGGTTCATCTAGTCAAGGATATGGTTTTTCCAGTGGTCACATATGGATGTGAGAGTTGGACTATAAAGAAAGCTGAGGGCCGAAGAATTGATGCTTTTGAACTGTGGTGTTGGAGAAAACTCTTGAGAGTCTCTTGGACTGCATGGAGATCCAACTAGTCCATCCTAAAGGAGATCAGTTCTGGGTGTTCATTGGAATGACTGATGTTGAAGCTGAAACTCCCAATACTTTGGCCACCTGATGCAAAGAGCTGACTCACTGGAAAAGACCCTGATGCTGGGATAGATTGAGGGCAGGAGGAGAAGAGGACGACAGGGGATGAGATGGTTGGATGGCATCACCAACTCAAACGAGATGGGTTCTAGTGAACTCCAGGAGTTGGTGATGGACAGGGAGGCCTGGCATGTTGCGGTTCATGTGGTTGCAAAGAGTTGGACACGACTGAGTGACTGAACTGAACAGATATAGCTTAACTTGAATAAGCATTAAAAATAATACAAAAAAGTATACTGAAAAAGCCTATAGAGGAGTAGAATAATAATGTGACACAAATAATGAAGTCCTTTGTTTCTGACCCAAGATTCTCATTTCTTTTGACACCATCTATGACAGAGTAGCAGGCTACTTATTAGCATGTAAGCAGAGTAAAATCAAATCCCAGACCAAATATATATTATTAAATAGACATCAAGTTTGGTTAATTTTAATGTCTTCAAACTGACCAGTTAATATATAAGGACAAACTTTTAAACATAATTTACTTATGGGCTTACGGACTGTGTCATAATTTGGTAGTCACATTTCATGGGTCAATGATTCTTCAGAAAAAAATTTTTTTTTAATTTCTTATTTCTTTGTCAAATACAAAGCTCTCTAAAACGGAGCTAATTTCACAATATCACTGTGTATCAAATCATCATGTTGAACACCTTAAACTTACAGAATGCTACATGTCAATTATATCTCAATAAAGGTGGGGAAAAAAGCTATATGTTTATATAAAAGGCATGAGGTTCTTTACATACTTAATCAAACAATCATAGTGTCACTATAGACAGCTAGAATGCTTCCAGAGAACTCAAGGCCACCGCAAACTTAGTGTTTTAATATATGTGGAGTTTAGGAGTATCTACATATATATTTTCTGAATATATATACATGGCTATCATAGTGAGTAATAACCCTAATATAAACATTCTTCTCTTTTTTAAATTAATTTTTATTGGTATATAGTTGCATTACAATGTTGTTAATTTCTGCTGTACACCAAAGTGAATCAGCTATATGTGCATGTATATATATATACACACACACACATATATATATATCCCTTCTTATTCAGATTTCCTTCTCCGATCACAACAGAGCACTGAGTAGTTTCCTATACTATATAGTAGGTTTATATATTTTATACATAGTAGTGTATATATGTCAATCCCAATCTCCCAGTTCATCCACCCTCACAAATTTTAGTATTCTTGAACATTTTCTTTGGAAGTCTTTCTAAAATGGCTCTTAAAATTTACAATGGAAATCATGCAGTCTTCCCTCAAGCACTTTCTTAAGCATTAAAAAAAATGAATATATTCCTGAACTTTTTTCAGTATTGCTTTCATTACATCTCCAAGTATTTTCTTCTTTCTCATTTGCCAATTCCAATAATCATCAGCTTCTTCACTTTCAGGTCTACCAAAAACCTCTGAGAAAATTCTTTCTTTTAATTAATGTGACAATTATTTATTTTCTAATATCCTTAGGCCTTGCATCATTTCTTGGTGTTCCTTTTTCATATATGCTGAAATTCAAGTTCCTTCTTCCTGAAGTTTCTGTTTTCAGAATATTTCTCTATAAGGAGAAGATGGAAACAGCTTACACAAAACTCTGTTCAAAGTATTTTGCCAACCTCTTTGGAAAGGATGATAAATAAGTAATTATCTTAAAACCCTATTATCCAAGTATAATGAGTCCAAAGCAAATAACAGCAAAATTTTAAAAATCTCAAAGTGAAAGCACTTAGAAATAAGTGAGACTGGGAAGTTTACTATATCAATTTATACTGCTGTTACAATTGCTCTTTTATTGTGACTGTTGTATAATTTGTCATGTGCTCTTCATAAAATTGCTTTCTAACATAAATAATACTAATGTCTTAACTAATAGTAATGTCATCAAATTCTACTGATGTTATTATTGGTTGACATTCAAATATCTTCTTCAGTCTGGTAACACGGATGCTTCTGCTAAGTCGCTTCAGTCATGTCTTACTCTTTGGAGCCCTTTGGACTGTAGCCCACCAGGCTCCTCTGTCCATGGGATTCTCCAGGCAAGAATTGATGCTCGGGACTGGTGCAGCGAGATTTCCCGGGGGGGAGGGAGGAGGGAGGGGGGACCCGGAGGGGAAGCATATGTAAACCCATGGTGATATCATGACAATGTATGGCAAAAACAATAAAAAAAAAAGAATACTGGAGTGGGTTGCATGCCCTCCTCCAAGGGATCTTCCCAACCCAGGGATCGAAATGACATCTCTTATGTCTCCTGCATTAGCAGGCAGGTTCTTTACCACTACTGCCACCTTCAAAGCCCATCTGGTATCAAAAGAGACTAATAATATGTTTCTTTGTTTTATAAAATAATTGCATAATGTTCTGTGATCCATAATCATGAATCAGCACTATTAGAATTACTTATAATTTGCTTTAAGTTTATGTTTCGTAATCCTAATATAGATTACTACAATGGGAAGAACTATATGTAGCTTTGAAGTTAGACAAATGTGATTTTAAATACTGCCTCCACTATTGACTGTGTAAGCTTAGGTTAATTATTGTCCTCTAAACATCCTCATTCATTCACTGGTGGCATGTGGATAAAAACTCCTATTATGCAGAATATTGAGTCTTATGAAATATTTTATGTATAGCATCTATCACAGAGCTTGGTACATACTATATGTTTCAAAAATAGTGAAAAATTGTTGTTACTAGTACTACAAATTTATTATAAGGTAAGCTAAAATTGTTGATATATACATATGACTTCCATTTTCATTTGGGATTATCCATGCCTAATAAGTAACTGACTAAATTTGAGCTCTTTAGACTTCTCTCAAATGCTTGATTAATTAGTTAACAATGCAACATTCCCAAAATTTGTTATGAAATATCAGCTGGTAGCCTGTGGCTATAAAAAACATTTATAATGTAACATTATGAAACGTGGAATTTAGAAAGGTGATACAAATGAACTTATCTACAAAACAGAGTTACAGATGTAGAAAACAAATTTATGGTTAACAGGAGGTAAGAGAGGAGAAGGGATAAACACAGAGAGTGGGACTGACATATACACAGTACTATATATAAAATAGATATTAGGGACATATATAACACAGAGAACTCCACTCAATACTCTTTAATGACCTGTATGTGAAAAGAGTATAAGAAAGAGTGGATATATGTATATCTCACTTTTCTGTACACCTGAAACTAACACAACATTGTAAATCAATTATATTCTAATAATTTTTTTAAAAACTAACATTAAACTTTTAACATTTCTATAATTAGAAATGTTCAGTCTGAAAAAACATTCCACAACTATCTCTGTTCACTTTACTCTCGGTATATTTATTTACATATATAGTTACTTATATAACAACCACTACACGTTACACAAAGGTATAATCATTTAAGACTACGGTTTTCCAGTGGTCACATATGAATGTGAGAGTTGGACTGTGAAGAAAGCTGAGCGCCAAAGAATTGATGCTCTTGAACTGTGGTGTTGAAGAAAACTCTTGAGAGTCCCTTGGACTGCAAAGAGATTTAATCAGTCCATCCTAAAGGAAATCAGTCTTGAATATTCATTGGAAGGACTGATGCTGAAGTTGAAACTCCAATACTCTGGCCACCTCATGCAAAGAGCTGACTCATTGGAAAAGACCCTGATGCTGGGAAAGATTGAGGGCAGGAGGAGAAGAGGATGACAGAGGATGAGATGGTTGGATGGCATCACCGACTCAATGGACATGGGTTTGGGTAGACTGTGGCAATTGGCAATGGACAGGGAGGCCTGGTGTGCTGCAGTTCACAGGGTCACAAAGAGTCAGACATGACTAAGGGACTGAACTGAACTGAAGTGACCATCTAATATATTAATTCCTTAGCAAATGTGGGTTATCTTAATGACTACTGTGTAACATAAATAAAACTGAAGTATACAATAGTTGATATGTTTATACAAACTACAGAAACAATAAACTGGTTTGGCAAGGTACAGAAGAAAGGAAAAAGTCTTTAAAGGTAGGTCAAGCATTTTACAGGTTAAGATCTTAGTAACCTTGTCACTTCACATCTCAAGGGTCTTAAGTTGTAAACAGAATTTGGTTAAAGAATTCATCATAATCAGTGACATTATTTGTTAAGACATTTAAAAGTTACAGAAGAAACAAATTGTAATGCAATATTATGGCATGGTAGGAATGAAATGAGTTACCAGGTTATGAAATGCCTTAACTAGTAAGAGATCACATAATTATCAGTAGGTAGAATAGCAGGGTAATCTATATTTTGAATGTTATACTTCTCTGATTGAAAAGTCTAAAATCATGTGTCTTTCTTCAAATTTTAAGTGAGACGTTTGTTAACATGGCATACAACCTCATTCATATTCCACCAGTAAAACGTTTATACAAAAAAATATCTAGAAGTCAATAGTCACTAATCAGTCATTAAAATGTTCATAAAGTAGAGAACTGAAGGAAAATTATTTCGAAGTATATGTGAAATTACCAAGTATCAAGTGACTTTATTACTTTCATAATTATTTGATTTATAGCCAATGAAATCATAGTAACAAAATACTAAGAAGAAAAATATTACTCCAAAAGTGTAATGTAATAATTTATGTGTCAATAACCAGTCCAGTTTCTTATATCAGGGAAGGGCTCAATAAACAGATATTTTTAGGAGGAAAAAAAAGCAATATTTCTCTGCATTACATATTTCTAAATGCCAACATATTAAAAAGTTTGACTTAATATAGATGAATAAAGCCAAAGATGCCACTTTTGTTTTAACTTCCTTTTTTGTCTCTTCTCAAACCATTTTAGCTTTCTACAAATAGAATGTCTTTTTGATGAAAGCTCATAAACATTCTCTGTGAGGCTTCCCGAAGGCAAAACTGTGTGGGAAGTAAACCACCTCTAGCCAAAACACAGAATTTCATAAGAATCCAATAACCTAAAATTCAAGTATAGTGTTCAAGGAATAATGGAACTGGCTTCCCTGGTGACTCAGATGGTAAAGAAACTGCCTGCAATGCAGGAGACCCCAGGTTCAATCCTTAGGCCTAGAGGATCCCTGGAGAAGGAAATGGCTTCATGGGGTCACAAAGAGTCAGACACACCCGAGTGACTTACACTTTCACCCACTCCAGTATTATTGCCTGGAGAATTCCATGGACAGAAGATCCTGGCAGGATACAGTCTACGGGGTCACAAAGAGTCAGATATGACTGAGGGAATAACACACAAAGATATCCAGAGAAAGAGCCAGATGGTTTTATTATTTCTCTTGTAACTATTACAAAATTTAGGACAGATTTAAAACATAATAAAATTATGCTGTTATCTGTTCAACAGAGATTTAGAGTTTGTAACTGTGTTGCCTGTAACTCAAAGCAACCTACACTTTAGTATTGAGTCTCCATTCTCATGACTCCTTCAGACATGGATACTCTAAGAGTAAAAGATCCCTAATGTTTCCTTTAGACTTACCTATTTCTCCCTAATGGCCACAGAGGAGACAACTTAAAAGTGAGAAGGAAGACATTTGAAAGAACCTGTCACTTACACAGCTGATCTATTAAGTCAGAATATTGCATTTGAACATTTAGGATTTGTATCAGTTAAAATAGTTTGGCTCTAAATGGCTTAAAAAATAAGGGATTTAATTTCTTGCATATATGGGGTCCATAAGACAGAGGTATTCCAGGATGAGTTCAGGAGCTTGACATTGTCATCGAGAAGCTAGGTGTTTTCTGTCTTTCACTTTGCCTTTGGACATATGGATGACTGTATCTGGAACCACAGAATGAACTGCCACAATTTCAGGTGTCACGTGATCACATCTAACCAAAAAAAAGTGGGGGGATGTTTCCCCTGTGTACCTCTTTTAATCAGTAGAGAACCTTTTGCTTAAAGCCTGTCAAGACTTTCCCTTTCAGTGACCAGAATTCAATCCCATTTTCATAAGTGAAACAGTCAGATGGGAAACAAAATGATGCTAACTGGTTTATACTAATTATGATTTTCCTCCAGGGATGGCAGACAACTCAACCAAATTTTACTTGAAATACCCAGTAGTCATTCTTAACCCCATGTCTTTGGAGTCAGGAAAAATCTGACTTAAACTGACACTTTATATCTTATGAACTCTCAACTTGATGTAATTACTTACAGCATCAGCTTTCTTTCTGAGATATATATGTATATAGAAACTATACACAATCATACACATATGATGTATTTTTAAAGAGGTCTCTATTCTCAGGTGTACAAGGCTAATTTCTGTGGAAATATCCAGCACAGTCTAATACATGGTAGAATTCAATAAACATTATTTTAAGGTTTTCTTAAATCTGTAGGCCCTCCTCTTTTCCCTCCTTTCTGCAACCAAAGCACAATCATGTTTCAAGGATAAAATTGATTCTCTCTCCAAAATTTCCAAGTCTAAAAAATTTTTTACTTGGTCCTTTAATATGTCATTTCTACATATTCCACAATATCTTAAGTATCAGAGTTACCAAACACTAGTTTATTTGAATAGTGGGTCATGTACCCTGATAACACACATGCACACATTCTTTATTAGATGATAAATTTTGTACACTGAATTAGAATATAAACCCCACTAATTATTTAAGAAAGGGTGAAACAGAACAAGTCCCCAGTTGGATATAAAAGGTTCCTTGTGAACTGTGTATATACAGTTTCCAACTCAACCTTTGCCCACCCCTGACATGGTCTGTTCATGCTGTAATCACACAGAATGAATTGTCCACTGTACTTTCCATGGTAATTTCCAGCTACTTTGAATCTATTATTACAGTTTCCTCTGTGTGGAAGATCCTCCTCATCATTGTTCATTTCACTCATTCTTGTTCATCTTTATGATTCATTTCAGAAAACATCTCCCCTCAAAAAATCTTTCCAACTTCCACGGTGGCTTAAATGTGTCTCTTATACATTCTAGAGCACCTTTTGCTTATGAATTATCATAAAATACTGAAAGTAGCTATTTTGCATCTGATTTCTTTACTAGATTCTTTGACATGTTCCTGATACAATGTTGGGGACAGAATTAACCACTCAGTACATATATAATGAATAATATTAAATAAACTTGTTTTGTAGATTCAGTACTCTGAAATGGAATACAAAAGACAAAAAGCTTTTTATATAAATCAGAGAGATCATTTTTAAAAGAGCATTAAAAAGTATCATATAGAAGTATTTTGGTATAAAAAAATACAGTAACATTTCTCAAGTATTTACCATGAGCCAAAGGTCAAGCTAAGGCTTTATACACATTTTCCTATATAATCAAAACACCCTTGGGAAGTATTTTTTTCCCATTTTAAAGATGTGCATTCTAAGGCACAGAAATCTCATAGGTAGCGAATCCAATAAAAGGGGAACTGGAAATGGGGCTCAGGTTTGTTGACCTAAAGCTCATGTTTTAGTCATTTTATCCTAGAACAGAGACCATTCTCCATGTTACCCTATATGTTATCCATTCTTAATTGAAAATGGCCTCAGAAACATCAAAACAAACTTTAAAGTAAAACAAAAATAACAGTAACCACTTCCATAGACATAAGAGAAAATTTTAATCCAACTTTTTCTCTCTTTATTGAAATTCACGATTGTTCACAGCTAACAACCACCCTGTAGATTTAGTGAACTAAAGCTGTTAAAACCTGCTTTGCTGCACTAAAGGAATTACTGATAATAGTACTCTCCTCCATCTTCTTTAAATAGACTATTACTGACTACACTTACTACAAAGAAAATTATAACGGTGCTCAAAACCAAAGATACACATTTGTTAAACGTTCACTTTATTGTTTAAGGGAAGAGGGTAAAGAATCTGTCTGCAATGCAGGAGATATGGGTTCAATCCCTGGGTAGGGAAGATCCTCTGGAGGAAGTCATGGCAACCCACTATAGTATTCTTCCCTGGAGAATCCCCACAGACAGAGGAGCGTGGTGGGCTACAATCCATGGGGTCGCAGAGAGTTGGACATGACTGAGAGACTAAGCACAACAATATCTACTGTTTAAATACTATCCTTGTTTACATAATTTTCATCATTACTTAGATGTGTTGGTTTTCATACATACCCGTGAAATCGCACACACTTACATCAAATCTAGTAATATGTGTAAAAACTAAATTCATTGCTGCATTTAGAAGTAATGTGATACACACACAAAAAAAAATAGGAAGAAAGCAACAACATTAAGTTTAGTCACCTAAATATGTATTACTATAAATATTTCATGAATATTGAAAGATTAACAGCCTCCAGTACAGGAGACAGAAACTGTGGAAGTATTTTTAAGAGTCTATAAAATTGTACCTCAAGATATACTTAGTAAACATTCGCTGATTTATATAGTAGAAAATATTAAATGATAAAAAGAAACACCTCTAACTTCAGAATTTTAGCCCATATAAAGAAAAAGAAAATAAATGCTTTTGAACATGTGTGTGATTAAGGCAAATAACTTTTCTGAGCCTTAAATTTATTTTCTATAAAATAAAATACCTAGGGAAAATTATAATTTTAAGAATCCTTCCTCCAGTAAAAATTCCAAGACTCATAATATCAGAAACTGAGGAAGCATTAAATACATTTAGCATGTCATCTACAACCTCAATAGAGTGTGCTGAATTTACTTGTGCTTATTTAAAGCCACCCAGAGATTCTGAGTATCTCAAGTGTTGCTGTTACTGATGCGTTTTTGTGGATGGCAAATATATTTGATCCTGTATCTCTGACTTTCTATATTGATTAAAATAAACTAATTGTGGAGCCAGGATCAAATATCCCTGGTCTTTGTACATCAAGCTGTCTGTTGCCACTGCTGTGCAGCGTCTGTTAGGTGTTGAATAAATGAATGGCGAGGCAGAGTGTATAAGTACAATGGACCCAATCCCATTGAAGTATGCTTGCACGATGTTCATAAATTTCAATGTGACATAAGTCTCAGCAGAGGCTTTCATTTCAGGCCCACTATCACGGCAATCTTTTCTGTATTCTTTATATAACATATACTGAAAGTCTTAGAATAACTGGGAATCACAGCTGAAAATACAAAGTGCCCAAATCATTTAAATTTTTCATTGAGAATTAATTTAAAAGTCTTAGTTTTAGTTTGTTCTCGAGTACATGACTTAAATTTTTTCTTTATTAAATATTTCAACATTTACAATTCATGCCTTTTTTTAAAGGAAGAATATAGGACAATCTGAAGAAAATTTTATTCTCATGTCTTGAATTAGAACAGGTTAAACACACTGCCTTCCTTATCCAAAAAACTATATTTATTCTCACTGCACTATTATGTTCAATTAATAAGATGTTTTCAATATAGTATTTTGCTAACTGATGAAAAGTTAACAGAAAAAATGTGTAGAATTTGGGAAAATGGCAATACACTCTTTATGATATATGCACTATATCATTATTATCAACAACTATCTGAATGTTTAGAGTACAAAGCGCTTACTTGCATCGTGTTGAGTGGTAAATTCAACACAGTAAAAATAGACAGTGTAAACCTCCCCTTGTTAGCATGCGAGTGACTGCAAACCAAGGCCGGTTCTTTTCTTCCATTTGCTTCTTTCTTCTTCTCTCTCCAGCCATGGAAATAGAGCTCAGTTATTTCTGCATGGATGCAAGGTGAATGAGGCTGTCGTTTCTCCTTGCAGTGCTATTTATTACAGGTCACTGACATAACACAGCTATTTTTTAAATGAAAAAAAAAGTTATATTGCATTATCTCACTTACTCGGGTATTTCAGAGGAATGCACAGAGTGTTATTTATTTATACAGAAACCTGTCAACAGAGAGACATCGTCTTGCTTTGAGAGGCCTCCTGCTGACAAATTGAGCAACCTTGTTATTATAAGAATTAAAACGCGCACTGTATGAAAGAAAACATAACATAATCCTATAGTGTGAAGCGGTTTGGATTTTTAACCTGTAAAAATGTATTATTCCAATAAGGACAAAACTTAGAAAACTTCAAAGTGTATCACAAATTGGGACTATCTATGTGGTTTATTGTTCTCAGCTATGAGATATATGTATTATACATACTCAATACATAACTGTGTTATGCATAATATGATATCAGACCAACTTTGACCATACACCAATCTAATGCAGTAATAAATTAATTGATAAGGAAATTATTTTCTAGATAAGTACATCTCAGTTTGCAGTTTGAGTCTATGTCTAGAAAACTAATCTTAGAAAACATAATTCTAATCATTGTCTCTGACTGATACGACAGCAATTAATTTTCCTCCAAAATGCCTTCAGTGCAAATTATGCTCAAGAATGAATGCTATTTCTCAATTACACATTACATAATTTCATCTCAGAATTTCCCAAGACCCACCTAAAAGTCTTGGGAAATAACTGAACATTTAATAGCATCAGGGCTAATAAATATACTTCAACATTTGCATGCCTGTAGAAACTACAGAGCGTAACACAATGTGTTAACAGAATTGCAGTCATGCGTGGAACCACTAAGAATCAAAATATTTGTGTAAAAATAGACCATTTGGGGCACTACAAGGCTCTGGTAGGTACAATTTTGACCCTTGTTGTGAAGGACAACTTTAGCAATTCACTTATACTTCATAATTTCTAAATAGCTGAGTAAACAGAGAGCTCAAGCTGTTACCTGAACTCTTTCCTAGTTGAAATATAGGAATAGGAAGGAGACCTGGCAAAAAGGAGTTAACTCCTGTGCTGAGGTAACATCTGCTTGCCTAGCCTCTAATTCTACATCTAACTTTTGCTGGAGAAACAATGATTGGGGAGGTGGTAGGGGTGGAAGCGAGGTTTTAGGACACAAATAGTTGCATGTCAGGCTTTAATCCCAGAGAAGCTTTCCTTCACAAGTCCTGAGACTATTCCAAATAGGGATCACGGTCGAAAGGGACAGCTGTTTATAACCTCTTCTAAAAAGAGTTATTCGGGGCTACCACTACTGATCTTCTTGTGTGTTCCTAAAATCACGTGCACTGATGTTCCTAGTCAAGATTTGTAATGGAGAAGAATGAAAAACCTATAACACCTGTTTTCCTAAATTAACTCCTTTCTGCCAGCTCTTTCCTATTTTTCAAAGTGCAAATAAATTCATAGAAGCTTGCTTTCTTCCTAGCAATACAATGTAGTATAGATCATTCATCCCTGAATTTTTTTTTAAAGTACAGTAAATGCTACTCAATTTGAATATTTTAACATTTTATTACTATTGGAATCATGAGAAACAGGACTCATGATGAGGTACAAGAAACTTTATGAATATAGGCATACCAAAATTTAATCAAACAATGCAAACAACTTCCCAATTCTCTTTTTGGAAAAACTGCAAAACATCATTTTCTTTTTCAGGAATATATTGATGGTGACAGTAGCTTTGGTGATATTAAAGCTACTACATGAAATGATAAAGGGTAAATAAAATGGCTATTGGAAACTGGCCTTGCTAAGAGGAAAATAATTCATTTTAAAAATCAATAATTTTCTGCTTTTAAGCTATATTCATTTCAGGCAGATATGTCCACAGACAACCCACGTTAGCATATTTGCAAAAAATAAAGGAACAAAATGGTTTGAAATAAAACAAAGTAAAATGTAAAAGCCCAAAGTGCTACATACAGATAAATACTAGACATTAAATGAGCACTGGAGAAATAATGACACAATTAGAATCATGTGTACATTAAATTCCTCCTAATGTACAAATGGAAAAGAGGAAAAACTGCTTCCATATTTGGTGGTAGGGGTTAATTTATAAACATGTGGAACCCTAGCAAATGCTATAGTATTTAAACCTTCTAAAGATATATTTTAAAGAAGAAGGACAAAATTAATAGCAATACTGATAGAAACTGACTGCGATTTTTGAAATGGGACAGGCATTCTAGCCTGGTTTTTAAGTAGGATATTGACTGGCAGTGAAAGATTAAGACTGTTTTGGAAGAGGAGAATGAGTTGGTTCCTGATTCATGGGTGCAATTAGAATCACTCGGGGATGGAGGACAGCAGGATCTAAAACAAAAGCCAGCATGGAGTGAGATAAAGGGAGGAGGGACTGGCTAAATGTTATGTGGTGGTCATTTCGTTTCTAGCATTCTCATTTCCCCAGTCAATATCCCTGCTTCTCTCATAAACCAGCATATTGTCTTTCTTTACACTCAAACCTTGAATGTTAATTACTCTCATTTTCATTACCTCACCACTGAATAGGACTAATCCAAATTAAACCACCAAATACCTGGTTAAAGGTTACCATAGTAACAACTATTGTCATTTACAGAATATATTCATGAGGTTTGATCTGCTCATGGTATCTCTGAATACCATTTGAAATATATCAAGACATCTTAATTGGATAAATATCCTCCAAAAATGTCTTCGATTTAAATATGCAGATAACACTGTTTTTCTCTAAATTCGTGATCAACCGTGAGTTACAGACAATGTCATATTAATGATCAATAATAACAAAATCAATGGAGGAAAATCTGTGGTAATAACTTGAATTATAGTTTAAAATGCCAATTTCAGGCTGCATTTAAATAAAAATTACCATTGTAGCTAAATGAAATCTCAATCTCAAATTCAATACTTGCATCTAAAAAACATAAAATTTAAGAATCTACTGGCATGTGACAAATATTTTGTGTTACGATCCTCGCATCTGAATTTTTAGTTATTTAACTGCTACACTGAGAAGTGTCAGTCGCCGTATCTGACTCTGAGATCCCATGGATCGTAGCCCACCAGGTTCCTAGTCCATGGGATTTCCCAGCCAAGAACTCCCACCGCAGTGGGTTAGCCTTTCCTCCTCCAGGGGATCTTTCCAACCCAGGGATCGAACCCAGGTCTCCTGCATTGAAGGTAGATTCTTTACCATCTGAGCCACCAGGGGAATTCCCAACTGTTACATTAAAAGGTCTTAACTACAAGAGTAAAACTCATAGTATGTCCCAGCAAGTCTGACAGAAACTTAATCACACATCACCACTGACCAATTATTCTGAAGCATTACCTGTCAGCTGAGTAATGTAATGGAGCTTGTGAGCCAAATTTCTGTCTCTCAAGCTAAAGACAACAGCCTAAATAAAAACACATGTTTTATTGCTTCTGCTGCAATTCACAGCATCTTTGAAAGTCTTCTGATTGGTAAAGTGACTATTCTCTTGCTCTAACTCACCTGCGTGCTGCATCCATGGGGTCCCAGAGTCAGACACAAGTTAACAACTTAACAACAACAAGCTCACTGGTGTGTAGGGAGGTTGAGATTGTTGCCAGAAACCAAGCAGTCAGCTTTAGAAGAGCAAAGATCGACCTTCCCATTAGTAAAACTGCTTCTAAGCCTGAAGGTTTTGAGGTGTTTCAGTGTTAATCACAGGTCTTCCCAGGTGGCTCCGTAGTAAATAACCCACCTGCCAATGCGAGAGACCCAAGAGAAGCGGGTTTGATCCCTGAGTCAGGAAGATTCCCCAGAGAAGGAATAGCAATCCACTCCGGTATTCTTGCCAGGATAGTCCTATGGACCGAGGAGCCTGGCAGGCTACAGTCCACGGGGTCATAAGAAGTCAGACATGACTGAGCCACCGAGCATACACACAATTTTAATCAAGAGAGAAAGTACAACTGGCAAAGGTCTGGGCATTAAAAACTTTATGATGATATGCATAGCCTTTATTTGATTATTTGGTTATCAAAATAAGTGTATAAAACCATGATACAGGGAAAGAACTTAATCGCAACAATGTACAGACTGTCTTCTATGTGGAAAATTCTGTTCAGTGTTTGTAGATAGATGAAGATTCTGCTCCAGCGTGCAGAAATTTTTCCAAAAATATATTCAGTCATATATTGTATTAGTTGTGCCCTATCTTGAAAAGTTTAAATGCCTATAAAATGTAACATAAAAAGTTATCTCATGAATTTGATTAAAAACCATTTTCTCTTGAAGGCGCTTTAAAAAACAATAAGGATGAAAGGACAGAGGATTTGAGTTTGCCAGGTAAACATAAATCTTTGGAACAAAACTGTCTCTCTAAGGTCTTTTTTTTTAATCCCAAAACTATAAAAAAAAGAATATGAAGGAAAAATGATTTGAGAGAACTGCCTCTCACAGGGAGACAAATTCTTTCCCACATACTCTACTCACAGTACCCAAGCCTACCCACATACACAATGATTCTGCAAACCAGTATTGCATCATTTGTTTATAAACACAGGACACAGAACTGATGCTAAAATTATGAGAAGGCAGAAATCCTTCTCATATTTAACATTTTGTATCTTTAACTGCATATTTCTTTTCTTTTTTCTTTTTGCTTTTAACTGCTTTAGTTACCATACTACTACTAACACTATAGCACATGAGTATGTGTGTTAGTAACTCAGTCATATCCAACTCTTGGCAACCTCATGGACCATAGCTCACCAGGCTCCTCTGTCCATGGAATTCTCCAGACAAGAACACCTGCAGCTGGTAGCCATTCCCTTCTCCAGGGAATCTTCCTGGCCCAGGGATTGAACCCAGGTCTCCCATACTGCAGGCAGATTCTTTACGGTCTGAGCCACCAGGGAAGCACATACTGTAGTATACATAATGTAACTGAGCATCTATGTGATGGACATTGTTTTACATGTACTATTTCATTTAATCCTCACAACTATGAGATTAATCTTAATATCAGATCCCATTTTTGGATGAGAAAATTGAAGCTTAAAAAGATTAAGAAATTAACCCATCATTACATGGTTAGTATTCAAACCTGGACTATTTGATTCTTAAGTTCCTCTATTTAAACTCTACTTAAATTCTTTACAATACTTTAGTTTATATTATTGATTTTAAAAAGTGACTAAACTGGTTACTCTATTTGAAGTATTATAAATGTACTGAAATTACAATGTGACAATAGAAAAGTAGGATTATTATTAATATACTTGATCCTGTTTTCCAGGTTTTGCATATTCACAAATGTACCTGTTTATTAATAATTATCACAGGCATCAAATGAAATAACTGTTGATGGCCTAAAATAGGTAACAAATGAATCTATACTGTCAATATCCTTTTTAGAGGTTTTAGTTTATTTATATATATAAAATATTGCAACTTGGACCATGAAAAATCATTAGGACCTTAAGCATTGCTGACTTGCCACCTGCACAGATGTTTGCGATTTGGTAAATTAAATTTCTCCAAATTTATGTTTCCCTGACTGTAGAATCAGGATAGTACTGGCCATGTAGTGAAGATTAGCTATTCTATGGGAAGTGCTTTAGCACATTTCCTGACACCTAGGCCTTTAATAAGTATTAAATATTAATTAAGACTTGGCTTTTTATCAATGAAGAATTAGTTGTGTCTCTAACAATCTACAAAAAATAAGATTGTAAAAGCACACTAAATTGTGAAAAGAGAAAAGCAAAATGTTGGAACTGCTTGAGTCAGAGATACTGGTATATTTATACAGAGATATCCAGCAGGCAGTAGCAGTAATAACAGGATGGCCTGGCACTCTGGAGAGAGGTAAGAGTTCAGAATGACTCACTCAGAGGTGAGACAGAGAAAGGGATCCAGAAACTTGAGACAAAATAGTAATGAAGGAAGAGGACAAAGGCCAGACAGAAGTGTGGGGAAATAAATCACTTTTGTTGAGTGGGTTGTCTTCACTCATTGCCTCTTTAAAAATGGATAACCAAAACTGTAAGCCTAAAGTATACCCAATAATAGTCAAGTAGATTGCTAGAATATTGTCTCTGTTGTGAACTGACTCTGATCTTGGCCAGTTATGTCATTCCGAGTCTCAGCTTCCTTATCTTTAAAATGGAGTTAATACCGCCTACCATGGCAGATTTTAGGGAACATTGGAACTAACACACTAAAGTACTATCACAATCACAGTACTTGGTATAGAAGGAGCATTGAAATGGATACAGACCAAGACAGCTAGGAGA
This sequence comes from Antilocapra americana, assembly GCA_007570785.1. Classification (NCBI taxonomy): domain Eukaryota; kingdom Metazoa; phylum Chordata; class Mammalia; order Artiodactyla; family Antilocapridae; genus Antilocapra; species Antilocapra americana. The sequence goes on along the minus strand of ML660197.1, from coordinate 29,867,655 downwards.
GATGCAGTCAGAGAGACTTTAATGCAGAAGGAAGCCCATAACAGGAATGCAGTTTTCATACCAGAGGAGAATGCAAAAGAATGTTAAAAGAATGGCAACTAAAGATAAAAGCAGGAACATAAGTATACGTACAGCTGATACACTTTGCTTTACAGTAGAAACTAACTCAATATTGCAAAGCAACTATACTCCAATAAAAATTTTAAAAAAAAAGAAAAACATTTCATTTAGCATAGGTCTTCCAGTATGAATCCAAAAGAGGCAGTAAAAGAGATGGAAATGTCAAAGGCCTTGAAGTAAATATTTCCCAAGTGGACTGAGAAAGGTTGACTTTACTTGTAGCCAACTGAAGCATGAATATGTGCCTTCATCTTTCTATTTCCTTTTGATTTTCAGTCTCTTTAAAAAAGTGCTTCTCTTTGGCTCTGACTTCTCAACACTTTACGCTCCACTCAGAACTAGAGGCCCAGTTTTCTAACCTCCTGCCCTGCCTGTGTCCTCCCCTTATATATCTTTCTCCTTCTGGTTAAACCCAGTCTTATAATTACCTGCTGGCATAGACCTGGAGACACAGTAAAATATTTGTATACTTTTATTCTGTATTGTGTAGCTTTTAAAACTGAGAATGATTTATTTCTGGTAGTACATTGCATTAGAGGTATGAGTGTCTAATACAAAGGCTATTGAGAAAAAACAAAACAGTTTACATTTAAGGAAACCAAACGTTAAAACACCTGTCACATATCTTCCAAGTCTGTTAAGGACAGGTAGATAGTGAAAAGCATTTGGGCGGCAATCCTAGTCAGAGAGACAGCATTGCTTTCACTGCCTCAGTTTTCCAGAGATCAGGGCAGGATATTCGGGCATGATGTGCTCATGACGGACACACAAAGTGGGAAGGGCCCTCAGAGGCCACAGAACCCAATTCCCATCCCCAACATCACTGACCAGTTGCTCTTCAGCTGCCTCATCTATTCCCTGTCTTCACAGAAGAGGTGAAATCAGAGTTGACCACCCTACATACACATGAAGGCACTCACCACCTCCCAGGACAGACCATTCCAACTTTGGGAAGCTCTAACTGTGAGAAACTCCTGGATAGTGTTCAACTGAAATCTGATGCCTTACAATTCCAAACAGCTGCTAATGTTTCTTTTCTCCAAGGCTACCCAGAACCCTGCTAATCCCTCTTCTACGTAACAGCCCTCTAACTTTTGAAGATAGTTATCATGCCCCTTCCCAAGCCTTCTCTTCCCCATGCCTGGCATCTCCTTCTTTCTCTAATCATTCTTCAAATTAAATGTAACCTCATTGTTTTGTTGTAAAGAGTTTTCTTTGCAAAATAAGACATCACAGGCCCAAACTTAAGCTACCAAGAGAATCACAATTAAGATGAAATTCACAACTTCTTTCACCATATGATTTAAATTATGTAAAGAAATTTTAACTGAATGTTTTCTTATCCACCACAAATGAAGAGAGTATATGTGGTGCCCTCAAGGAACAGACTCCTACCTTAAGTGACTTAATACACAATTGTGGAGCAGCTGACACCTTGCCAGAGAAGCTGTTAATTCTGACTAATAACGTAAGCATGTAGTATGTTTATTCCCACACAGTTATGGCAATGGCAAATTTAAATTGTTGTGATTCTTCTGCAGCCCAATTTATAGACAAACATGCATCACACATTTTCCCAATCACTCCCAGGAAAATTCATAGCATCTGCTTTCCTTGAGTCCTTTGCCCTGCATCACTCACATGGTTTTCTCCTAGGTTAATTCAATATGAACACTAGTGACATCCTGTCTATTGTTTTTAAGCAATGTCCTTTTAAACTTCAAGTCAAGTAATAAAACACCTAAGCTGTGATACACAACTTAGAAACATGCCTCCTTCATACAGGCTAATACTTAATAGTAACAAAGTATGATACTATTCACATTCCAATTATTTTAAAATACAGCAAAGATTTTATTACATGTAAGAATAAGATTCAAATTGGCTTAGGGAGGGCTCTGGGAAAGCCACCTGGTAAGAATGTGTTTTAATATTTTATCAAACAATAAAAGCATAAGGAGTATAGCACTTGGATATTAGTCCTGGTAATGGAATATATTCGGTTGTTCATATCCTTCCATATAGGCTTCCAGGATTTTGAAAATGCCAAACAAAAGTCTAAACATTCTTAGTAGAGATTAAAAAAAAAAGACATGAAATTTATTTTTTTCATATATTTGAGTAGGAAGCATTGAAAACCATTTGATCTTGACTCCCTATGAAATCAAAGATGTCTTTGGTTTAAAACCTTCATGTGCTGTATCAGCATATATACAATTACTACAGCTTTAATCAAGACAGAAGCTGTCTGAAAAAAATTAACCTTGAAATAACCACTGGAAATATGATGAGATGAACAATTCATGAATATGATTCTCTACAGTGAACTTGATTATGGAGGTTTCAATATATCACTAGGAACAATGGAGCTGCTAAATTTGAAGTTAAAACAACTGGAAAATATTATTATTAATTCTTTAGCTGATATTTTTACATAGTAAAAGTGTGACTTGAAATAATAATCCTTGTATTGTTACTTAAATGTGTTAATGTATTAGTAGTTAAAATATTACCAAATATCTGAGCTGAGTACTGATTTTAATTTAGATGCACTGTTTCATTCAGAGCTAATAATGTCTATTGCAGTTTAAATAGGAAAATTTAACTTAGCCAGGCAGCCTTAAGTCAGGACAAAACTCTAGCAGATACGTGAATAAATATTATAACTTTTTAGATATCGTTACATTATGACAGAAAAAACTTTGGGGATGTTTCCTGAGATATTCTCAAACATGGATACTACTGTCCCAATCCCTGGCTTTTTCTAAGATCATGTTGCCATCAAGCGATAGAGGTTTTGTGTTATATTTTTTTTTCAGATAAGTTAGTCTCTCTTAGAAATTCATTAAAATTTATTCTTTTGGATGATGACACTTTTCTTTCTTTCATTTTTTAACAAAGATCAAGATTTGGGTTTTTGTTTGTTTTGTTTTATAGTCACTTTCTGATAATTACTGTGGATCCCTTGCTATTGGTTTATGAATGACTAGTTCCAGAACATTCATCGAACCACATACCAGATTTGAATCAGAAAATTATCTTAAAATAATGGGACTTTTAATTTACTCACAAACAGTCAAAACCCTTGAATATGCAAAGCCCCACTATACATGTCCTTGAAACAAAGATTATTTGGATGTTTTGACATATTTTATTTTCAGCAGACCTGGAACAATTGAAATGTTTTTGTTTCTCCCTTTTTCTCATTAATAAATCTACCTTCACAGTGCTCATCCTGTCAGTGAGAATTGTAATACTTGCAGAAATTTATTTTTATATAGCCTATAAATATTGAGTGAAAGCTGTTAAACTGTGGGAGACACACTTCATCTGTACCTTTCAAAAGTGGCTGAGGCAGTTTGTAGGAGTGAAATAGCATGTATCAGATCTAAATTTGCTAAACAAAATTAGCAGTGTGCCGTTCTGTTTGTCTTATCTCTTTCTCTGCCCATGTTGTGCTAATTCTGGCCACCAGCAATATATTAAGTACAAAAAAAAAATAATAAATGCCCTTTTCATCAGCAGTTGTATAAAATGTTTTGTCTATTATTCTGTCTATCTCAAAGCATTTTATGTTTTCAAACTTCATTCGGCACTTAAAAAAAAAAAGGAAAGTAGAAAGGCCACTGAAGAATTATATCTGAATACCAATCACTTCAGTTTCCATTAATTCCAAGTACACTTTTAGAGGTTTCGATATATCACAAGGGACAATGGAGCTGCTAAATTTGAACTTAAAACAACTGGAAAATATTATTAACTCTTTAGCTGATATTTTTACATAGTAAAAATGTGACTTGAAATACTAATCCTTTTATTGTTACTTCAATGTGTTAACATATTAGTAGTTAAAATACTACCAAATATCTGAGCTGAGTACTGATTTTAATTTAGATGCATTGTTTCATTCACAGCCAATAATGTCTACTGCAGTTAAAATGGGCACATTTAACTTAGCCAAGGGGTAAAAGTCAAAGATAGGTTTTTAACTGTGCTAAATAACAAATGATTAAAAATTCAGTGAGGTATATTTCAAGCGGTAGGGCCTTAGTAATACAGATTTTATATACCAAAACTGCCAAGATTCTTTTAAATCACACCATTATGAACTACAAAACTACATAAGAGACAGCATTACATGACCCATTTTAAAAATATGGCATCAAGAAAACAGATACCTGGATTAAGTTTGTTCATATTTAGAGTGGAAGTATTTTGAAAATTATGCCTATAAAGTACATTATTTCATCCAAAGATATACTGAAGTGCTTGACAGTACGAATTTACTCTTTATAATAATTTTTTTCTCAAAAAATGCATTCTTCTACATTAACAGTAGATACCAACTGCACGCAGTAAGAAAAATATATATATATAAAATGACACCCAAAATTCACCCTAAATGAGAGATAGCATTATTTATTAAGTTGTATAATCTTCAAACAGAGAGAACTACTATAAAGCTTTTTGTAAAAGGCTTCTGCTTCAGAACCTTTCTCCTGTATTGGTGCCTCCCCGTAAGTTGTAATTTTGGGTTGCCTTCCTCTCCATCAGTTGTACTTTTATTTCTATACTGTTTTTAAAGAGGTTCCCCAAACTGCATAAATGCAGGTCCCAAAATCTTGAACATGCCCCTGCTTTGAATTTTTTTCATGAAGACAGACTTTTATGATGATTTCCTTAACATAGTACAATACACAAAACAAAAATAAAATAAAACCCTCTGGAGAAGTCAGTGGAGGAGGAGAAAGAGTAACCCAACAAAGGACTCCTTAAATGATAGATTTACTGCAGCGGTCCCCAACTTTTTCAGTACCAGGACCAATTTCTTGGAAGACAGTTTTTTCATGGACCAGGAGAGGAAAGGATGGTTTGGGGATGATTCAAGTACATTACGTTTATCGTGCCCATTATTTCTATTATTATTACACCAGCTCCACCTCAGATCATACGGCATTAGATCCCAGAGGTTGGGGACCCCTGATTTACTAGATAAGTTTCTTCAAATGGTTCCAGAGAAAACATAATGAGCTGTTGACCTGACAGCAGAAGGATTTGGTGTGCTGAGCATCCTTCTCTCACAGTGGGGCAGTTACAGCAGAAGAGCCATGGCTTTGAAAGCATCACTAACTCCGTGGCTGGGAGGGGGTATGGAAGAGGAGGACCAGCAGACAGCAGAGGCAGTTGGTTCAGGACATGACAGACACCTAACTGCAGCGACAGATCCACCAGTCAGCCTTCACCCACACATACTACTTCTTTCTACCTCTACTTCCTCGTCTACAAAGTAGAAGCAATAATCCTGGACCAAAACTTTCTTCTCAGGGACTCTTACAGGCAAAAAAATCAGGAAAAGTTGTAAAAACAAATTTTCAGACAAAGATACTAATGTCTCCATACCCAATTTTCTCATTAATAGTATAATCTGCAGACTGTTAGGTCTAAGTTTTGATGTTACATTAACTCTTTCAGGCCATTATAAATTAAGGTACACTTAGGGTACCACAGTGACCTAGGAAGGTTGACAGTTTCTTGAAATCTGATAACCTGAGAAGCAATGTCTGGAAGAGCATTTTCCCTGGTAGAATCTGACACTATAAATACTATAATCATCTCACCAATTTTCAGAATGCAGAGTGAATCATCTAAGAGAGCAGCTAAGAGAATCCAAGTCACCTCTCAGTTCAGTTATGCTGCAAGTATTTCTTTTATAGGATCCTTTTCAAATGTGAGGCATATGTCTAGTTGTCTATTTTAAGACACTGAGAAATCTTAGTATTAACAAAGTTGTATCATCACATACATCTAGGAATAGAAAACACCACATTCTGTCTGGAACCCTTTTTTTCATGAAATACTTATTAGCATTTCCCCAGAGGCAAATTCCCCCTAAGAGTATGGAAAAATCATTTAATAACATAATTTTTGTTTTGTTTTCATTGGTCTCATCTGCCCTTGTTTGAAAGAAAGGGGAAATCTAGCATCTTGAGCTTGTTATATGTCCTTCTCTGTGCCTAATATGGCCTTTGAACACACTGTTAGGTCAATACATGTTTACTGCTTAAACTGATTAAAAATTTTAAATGGGAGATAAGAAACTGCAAAGGAAGGGCCACAAAAACATAGTGTACCACAAGACAGTTACATGTTTAAGAATGGTATTTACATATATTTAACTTGCCAAAATAAGACGAAAATCCTTTGTGCCACATTATGAGCAGACTCTAAAAATGGGAATAAGGACAAATGAAATACTCTTGGAAACACTCCATTGAAAGAAATACCCTACAAAGCTCAAGAAAGCAACTAAGGAAATTCCCAGGATAAACATGTCTAATATCTATTATTAAGAATTCTATAATTATGTTTTTAGAACAGCTTATTTGTGCATTTATATGGTTTAATTACAAGTAATAACCATCCATGAATGAGCTTAAAATTGTTTTGGCAAATGTATGTTATTCTTTCATTTAAAAAAATATTTTTAAAGAGCTTACCATGTATGTGGCACTGCATTAGTCTCTGCGGGAAATAAAAATGCTTGCTCTTAAAAAGTTATAACTATAGAATGGTTTAAGATTAAATGCAGATAGGTGATACAGATAAGGATTAAAGAGTAGAGTAGTGAATGAAGGAAGACACAATGAAGAGGTGTGAGTTAATGTGGAAATGGAAAGATTCAACAGTTTGGACAGGCAGGGACAATCAAGAGAGCCATGAATTCCGGGGAAAAGGGTCAGCCAAAGGAAAGACAGCAAGCAAGGCTTTGGAATACCAACTACATCAGCCTAGTTCTTAGAATACATCTTAAGAAACTCTTAAGGCTGGATTAAAAAGGAAACTGAAGACTATTTTAACATGCTTTGAACTCTGCAATGGGAATCCATTGAAGTCTTCTGAATAGTAACCAGGATAATAAAAGTATGACATTAGAAATAGTCACCTGGTAGTGACAAGAAGGAAGTCTGAAAAAGAGGATCTTTCAACAGCCTGCTCTGAGTTTTTAAGGACTAGATGAGGTCAACAAAAGTCTTAGGGATTAGATTTTAATAAGCTGGGCAATCGAAAAAACTTAACTGCTCTAGTTTTAGACAAAATGATCAGACAAAAGGAACTCCTAAAAATGAAGCTGTGTATCTAAAAGAATTATTCCTTTTTATTTTTTATTTGGTTTTCATGGGTCCCCACAGAAAAAAACTCATATTCTCGAAGCCTACAGGGAAGAATAGGAAATAATGACAAATAAAATTTTTAGTAAAAGGGGAGTTTGCTTAAAGCAAAATGCCAACCATGACCTCAATTAGGCACTCCCTGCTAATGAAGGGGACCCATCCTGAAACAGAGGACTAGAGCACCCATTTCTCAATGGTAGACTTAGTCACAGAACCTGGAGAATCTGTTGCCATTTTTTCAGTCCTAGTCAGCCATGAGATATCCCCAGCACATCACAGAAGACCAGTAGATGTATCTTTTGGTTTATAATCCCCATCTGCATCTGAAAAGCTTAAAATTTGGATGTCCAACTAGACCATATGCATACGGAACCAGACATAAATAAAGGTCCGAAGAACAGTAAAGATATGGTAAGTAAAGTTTATTATTTACAAGTGTGATCTTTCTAGAAAATAAAGACATGTTTATTGCTCCCTTCATTTCCTCTCTTTAAGCACTTTTAGACTATGCTTCAAATAAAATAAATATTTTACACATAACAGTGTATATATGTCAATGCTACTTTCTCAATTCATCATACCCTCTCCTTCCCCTGCTATGGGAAGCTGCTGTGCTCTATGATGACCTAGAGGGGTGAGATGGTAAGGGAAAGAGAAGCTCTGGAGAGAGGATATATACATAAATATTATTATACATATAGTAATAATTATACATTATTTTATATGTAATTATCACTAATTATTAATAATTTATATATATAGTAATAATTATTACTAAGTTGTGTTATTGTATGGTAGAAGCCAAAACAACACTGTAAAACAATTATCCTCCAATTTTTAAAAAAGTTTAAATACAATAAAATACATAGAACATTCATAGAGCCTTGATTCCTATTAGTTTAACTCTCTGAATTGAGAAAGTGAGTCTTGTATATTCTTACTGGTATTTAGTATTCTTCAGAAGGGCTTCCCTGGTTGCTCAGTGGTAAAGAATCTGCCTGCAATGCAGGAGACCCAGGTTCAATCCTTGGGTGGGAAAGATCCTCTGGAGGAGGGCATGGCAACCCACTCCAGGACTCTTGCCTAGAGAATCCCATAGACAGAGGAGGCTGGCCGGCCATAGGGTTGCACAGAGTCGGACACAACTGAAGCGACTAAGCGGCAGCAGCATGCTTCGGTAACCCCATGATATTGGAAATAACATGATTAACAGTAATGATCCTGAGCTAGCTCTCAAGGGAGAGGTTTAATGATATTGCAGAGGAAGTTTCCTGGTGTCTATGTTAATGTTTTTACGGAGGGGGTCCCATTTTCATTGCAAATTTCTAACAGATAGTGACTCTTACTGCCAAAACAGGTTTAAACCTCCCTTCTTTTGCCATGGCCAATGAAACGCTGATCATGTCCAAGTCCAGAGAGCTCTAATGCTTAAGGGAAGTCAAGGACGACCAAAGAAAGGTAAGGTTAAATCAATGACATTCAAAGTCACAAGGCCCAGAGGCAGCATCTTGCGGAAGCCAACTAGAGGGAGGCAAATGCACTATAGATATAAATTTATAAAGTCTTAGTACTTAAAGCTTAGCTTAGATGCACTTGTGCAAAGAATAACTCTGATCCTAGTAGGGCCTGAGAAAAGACGAGGACCCAATCAGGACAGTGGTTAAGATAGAGACCTTGCTTCCAAGGATGGGCCTGGATAAGTCTGAAGTATTCCCATGGATTTGCTAGTTAAGGGTCCCGACCAACTAACTGGCCATGAAGAACCCATTGTTTATCCTTTAAAATCCATTTTCTTAGAGCTTGCATATTACTTAATACAGAATGAGGAAACAACCACTCTCTATGTATTGGTTATCTTCACAAAGTCACAGATAAAAGAAACTCTTGAAGGCACTGTTATATTCAGATACTAACATAGGCAACTCTCATCTTTTAGGATCAAAATGCTATATCCAGAATAGACACTACCCGCTAAACATTGTACAGAATCAAGTCATAAAAAAGTTGCTTTATTTCTTTAATCTTAATGTGCTTGAAAGTTACAAATGCAATCAATGATTATTCCTAAATATAAATTAAAGATGATGTTCCACAGGTTTCCCCTTGAAAAGAACTTCACAGTCTGATAATTAGGCCCATGGCTCCAATCCATTTGTTTTCATTCAATCTTACAAGACTCCTTTAAAATAGCACAACCTTGAATTTATTTATTCTTTTGTCTGCAACTTTTCAAGTACTTCTGTGCTAAAGAAAATAATATTAGTGTTGGAAGCTGCCAACTGACTTACACTACCTAATTTCCCTGGGCTCCCAGTTTCCACACCTAGAAAATGAAAAGAGTGGACTAGATGAGTGGTTTTGAAACAGTGCTTAAATTCTGTAGGCCAGCACAGAAGAGTCCCTGCCAGAGTGGGGAGTGCCAAAGGCAGGGGGCACAAAGCTGGCTTCTCAATGAAGCTTTAACAAAAGACATCTCCTTTTACCCTTTACCTGTTTTCAATACCAGGGCTACACACATGAGTTCACATTAAAAAAAAAAAAAAAGGTTCCTTTTAAAAATAATTAAAAACCAATGGATTTCTTTTGTCTAAAAAGACTAAACATCCTTTTTCTGTCTAGCTGAATCATTTAAAAAAAAATTCAAGATGTTAATTGTTTAAGTATCTCTTTCAGCTATACTGATGGAAATGAAAAAACTGAGACATAAAGCAAGAAGTCTAAGCTAAAATCACACAGAGAATGACTGTATGACCAGAATCCGATTCTCCTGACTTCCCTTCTGCTGCTTTACGCTATGGCGTCCCACAACAGCAGGGCTGCTGCTGCACTCCCATAGCTCAGACGTGCACCATTCCCACTAAATTCTATGTGGCTGCTGCCCCCTGGAGTTGTGCCAAGCAACAGGCCTGCAAAGCAATCATACATTTAAAATGAAAACAATTATAAAACAATTACAACATGCTCAAAAAAGCACTTTAGAATTAGGTCCCCAAATATCCATATATTTCGCCTCTATGTTATAAAAGTGAGACAGTTCTCTTCCCTCTTGAAAAATTAGTACGAATACAAAGCACCAGTTGAAGTGTCAAATACTAAAACAAGAAAGAGGCTTTAAAGCTTTGATTAAAGCACTGGGAAAATAGGTCAATTTCTTTAATAACATATCAGAATTATCAACAACTCAGAAACAGCCAAATAAGATGAAATCTAAAGAGACCATAGACCAGTTCTGACCAGTAGTGTTTTGGGGAAAATGGCCTTCAAATACACATTTTTCAAACTTAATAATCTCTTTATTTCATTTAGGCAGGTGCTCTTCTAACACTGCTGGTCTATTAGAAAGTTTACGTTATGTTTATTAACGTCTTCATGTTTTAAATATATCAATTTAACTCATTACTGCTATGTATCTCAATATCACAGGATTTTAAAGCCATTTTTTCAGAAAACTGCTATACAATGGAGAAATAGAGAATACATGCATTTCACCCTCAGGCATGCAAGCCAAGTCATAAAGACAAGAAGTGAATTGCTCAAAGTATTAAAAAGAAATTGGAGGAACAATGTCTCTACAATATAGAGATCCTGATTTGAACCACCTGGCTATGTTCTGTGTCAAACTTAACCACACTATAGATATGCAAAATCTCCTTCAAATTATGTAGGAAAACTACAGTTTCAGGAAGCACAGGTCTAAGCTCTTTTTTTATTTAAAAAAGGGGGGGGGAGAAAAGAAAGAAAACTGAAGGATTACTTGTCATTATAAACTGCAAATTTCAGTCAGTAGGAATACTAGCTAGCATGAAAAGTAAGGTTTTACTTTAACTGCCTAATATTTAGAATAATTCAGAGAATGAATACTAGATAAAGATGCAACATAGTTCCATATGGTCAAATGCAACATAGTAGAACATTTCTTATACGATATAACCTAGAGAAAAGTTTATACTTTGATTTAAATTCTTCCCTGTGTCCTTACTCAGTAATCACTGTCAAAGATAACAGTGGAATATGCTTGACAATTAATTTCTGCAGAACAGCTATAGTCTTAAACATCTATAAGCTAATTTCAATGTAAATATTAACATCTCTCTCTATAAAGCAGTATCTCTCAAAGGGGTAAAATCAACTGTGATTTCAAGTGCCAACAAGTTTGCAAGTAATAGAACATCTTTTTTTGGTCATTTGCTTTGTTTATGCTACAGGCACTTAAAATTTACTCATGGATATCCAACAGCAGCAGGACACTGTCAAATAAAGCAAAAACTTATTCTTGCTTTTAATATATGCTAACTTTTCTTAATAACTGGATTGAAGTAATACGAAAAATGATACCACTTTAAAACACAGCAACGTTTAAGGTGCACTACTTCATTTTCTAAAATGTGAGCGTTACATAGTCATTAATCTCAAGGTGGCTCTAATCACAGGGCTTCAGAGAATATTTTGATACAGCACATTGCCTCGCATCCCTAGCATTTTTGAGGTGGCAGTAGTCTAACTTCTGTCTATGGTCAAGAGGGGAAAAGAGGGAAAGAGAAGGGAAAAAAGGGACTTCTCTGTAGAAAGATTTGGCCTTGGAGTCAGGGTTTTTGAAATGTGCTAGTGATCTCGGATCGATGCCTTTTTATTTTCTTTCAAGAATAAATCTGAGCAATGGAATGGCTTGCGATTGTCCGGCCAACCAGCCATATCAGATTTATCAGAAAGAAAGAATGAAAACTGGCTCAGAGGACTCCTGCAGTGGCTGAGTGGCAGGTTGCTGGGAAAGACACGAACAAAAAGAATACCCTTAGTGATGATGGGGAAAATATATATTCATATGTGTAAACTCAATAAATAATAAGATGTAAAAAAAGAACCTATAGCAATGGAAAGGGTGAATGCATAGGACAGATGATAAATAGCACTTCTATTTAAGAACCAAAGGGATGAAAGCTCATGAATACTAAATACTTGAATATACTTTAAGAAGAAAATATGGTTTTTCCTCAAATGAATGCAAACTCCAAAAATTAGTCAATGCAAACTTAGTGTACTCAGGCTAGAGCAAAAAATACATAAATCTTCCATGAAGTACATACCCTGGTAAATATTCTAATGCAATTTCTTAATTAAGACACATATTCAGTGACTAAATGAAAATTATACATATAAAGAAGTAAGTACCTTGATTTCAAAAAATTTGACTTTCTATGCATGAATGATGAAAAAAATAAAAGGAGTTTGGTTTAAGAAAAAAAATCAGAAATCAAGGAATCATGACACAACAAGAGTCATCCAATTTTACCGTATCAGTCCACATTATAGTATTTTCAAGTGATTTGCAGTCACAATAAAAGGTATAAATTTATTTTGAAGCATTCTGAAGAAAAAAAAATATACCTTACTTTAAAAAGCCTTCTTTTACATATACATGAATTTCAAAAATTGAAAGAAAAGAAAAAGCGGAAACTGTACTCATGGGTGTGCTTACAATAAATACATGCAGGGAGAGAACTGATTTTTTTTTAATTATATTGAACATCTTTTCATCATTTAACTAAGTTTTATTCACCTTTTTCTTCTCAAATGTTTAAAATTTTGATTCTGGAGATATACCTTAAGGATGGAGGGAAAATGTATGCTCTTTTATAGAATGAAAAGCAGTACTAAGTTACTAGCAAATAAAAAATAGAGGCTGAACTTGTTCATCACGTATCTATTAAGACATGTAAGACCACCACTTCAGTACCACTACACATATATACATATATATTTCAACACAAAGGTGATACTGATCATTTTTCCATCATGGCAGGAAGACTGAAATTTTGGAATTCTTTTTAGAGATAAGGATTTTATAACAGCCATATAAAGAGCTCTTGGTTATAATACTTCTCGATAAAATAAATCACTGGAAATGAGCCGAAGTCCTTCAGAATACTAAAAAGCAAAACAAACCAAAAAAAAAAAAAAAATCTTCTCTAAAGCTGATTCCCTCCCCCCAGGAAGAGAAAAATAAGATCAGATACAACTATTTTATATCTTAGATCTATACAACAGAACCCTGCCCATCTCATATTTTTATTCTGTTCACATAGAGCAGTAAATAAGGTGCATTCCTTCTGCTTCTTAAGAAATTAGCATTTCAAAAATATGCCACTTTCCCCTGAACTCCAAGCGTGTCTAATAATGCGAGAAGCAGATTGTCTTCCCTCGTTTCCTTAATTTGTTTCATCTAAAAGCAATTCACTCAACATCTTGTCGCCCTCTGGCAGCTTAGTTTACTTATCCGCACTTAATTTCTCATTTGGACCAAAACAAACTCCTCCAAACTGCTACTGACGGCTAACCGCGAGAGGGGAGACACGCAATATGTATTTACTTGGGAACATACAGCCATACATCCACAGCCACAAACACACAGAGCCTCAGAATGTAACTTGGTTTTATAAAAGCACCACATTAAAACCAGCCGAACTTTCCCCGTCAGGTGCGGCAGGGTGGGGGTGGGGAAGATTGGGAAAAGAAAAAAAAAAAAAAAAAGATGTCCCGGAGGCATTTACAGTTTCCAGTGGATCACCTTAGGCTGCGTGTTGAAATTATACCAGGGAGGCAAGCGGGAGCTTTTCTTTGTGCGGCCCTTTCATCTAGATCACTTTGTGTTTGGAACAAGTGAGGCTCGCCTTTGTGCCCCCAGAATTTCAAGTACAGAGTCACACTCGGAACAACAATAGCACGCTAATCCTCGCGCTCTAAATGGGCTCACTTGTGTGGGTCTGACAATTCACGGGGGGAAAGCGAGAAGAGACCAGCGAGGGTGCGAGCCGGTGTCGCCGGAGACGAGGAATAAGACAGCTGCAGAACTAATTTGGATTACATTCCTTGCAGAAATTCTGAAAAGGGCTTTTCGGCATAGCTCAAGCGCGAGGCGCACAGTTAATACCCAATCGCTGCGGACTCGCAGCCGGGTCCCCCAGCGGCAGAGGTTGCACCAGACAGCCCCCCAGTAGGTCGCCCGGTGGAAATTCCTCTCGGCTAAGCCTGCGTGTCAGTCGCAACTGCTTCTGAATGGGTCAATGTGCATAATCAACCCATTGAGGGGAAATATGAAGGGACGCGGAGTGGGGAGGGAGATAAAAAGGGATGTATCTAAGAGGCCGCTTGGAATCTCAAGTCGGTGTTGGTGTAATTCCGGAGGTGGCTGGAGCCCGGGACCTGGTATGCATGAAGAATTTCGGAGTAATTGGGAGGGTGCAAACGGCCAGAACAAACGGCGCACACTGTGCCATTCGAAGGTCATTTTGAAAGGCTCGATCGAGGATAGTAACTTGTTATTTACTAGGCGAGGGCGGGCGGGGGGAGGCGGCGGCGGCGGCGGCGGCGGGGGCGGAGCGGGAAAACTCCGGCGCGCTGTTTTCTTGGTGAGGTCAGAAGGACACCCTCCGAGGGCCTGAAACTCTCCCTCTCGCCACTCCCCGGGGGCTTTATCTTCTCAAGGTGCCTCCCACGCCCCCGCGACCAGCCCCGGATGGTTCCGGAAATCTCCCCGGCTCTCCAAAAGGGCCCCCTTAGCCGCTTCAGTCCCCGGTTTCCCTGGCCCTTTCCTGTCCCACTTTCATCCCCAGGAAACTCAAGTGTCAGAAACTTTGAGCTCCCTGGGCCCGCAGGGGCTGTCTTCCACCCTGCGGGCCCCTCCGCGCCTCCTCCCCGGGGGTCAGGTCGCCTCCCGCCCCGCGGGGTCCCGGGGCGCGAGCTCTCCGGCCAGCAGTGGCAGCGCACCCCGCGCCGCAGCACCCGCCTTGGGCTCGATCAATTCGCCTGACGGGTCGGCTAGGCAGCCGCGCCCGGCAGTAAACAGAAGTTGGAGGGACTCCGGCCAATAGCAAGTTGAACTACAGGAAGAACTCTTCCTGCAGCCACACAGAAACCGACGGGAAGGCCGGGCTCCCGGCTTAGGTCGGTCAAGCCAATAAAAAAAAAAAAAAAAAGAGGTCAAGCAAGCACGCCAGCTCCCCTTTAGTCCGCGGGGCGAGGGCTGGGGACGCCAGCGGACGAGGCCTTGCGTTCCCGGGCCCCCCGGCCCAAGCGGGTGCTGCTGCGGCTCCCAGGCTGGGCTCGAGTCGGGTCTAACCCCGCAGGCTCGGGCGGCCAGGGACGCAGCGGCCGCGGACAGCGCACACAGGTGCAAAGCCGGCTCTCGGAGCTCCTCGCCCCCCTGCCCTCCCGCTCCCCCGAGCCCAGCCGCCCCGGCCCCGGGACCCAATCCTGCCCCGGAGCCCCGGGCCTGCAGCGCTTCTTCCCTCGCGGGCGGGGGCAGGGGGCAGGCAGACGCGGCCAGGAGCGTCTCCTCTGACACCAGCTTTGGGTCTCCCACGTCCCGCACAACAGGCGCCACCAGAAGGGATCCGGCTTAGGGAGACTCGAAGAAAACGCGCGAGAAATAAACAAGGGGAGAGACAGAGAGAGAGAAAAGGGACCCAGAAAGGGGCGCAGAGTGGTTTTTCGCGATAAATGAAACATATGCCCACGCAGAGGGTAAGTTTGGGGTAGAAAGAGGGGCGAACGAAAAACCCAGGGAAGAGGCGCGAGTGACGTGGTCCCTCCACGCCCGGGAGCGAGAGGGTCTCTGGGCGAAGGGCGCAGGGGGCGAGGAGCCACCCGGCGCCGCTCGGCCGGCGGCAGCAGGTTCAACCCCGAGAGCGCGAGCAGGACCGCGACCCACCTGACTGCGAAGAGCTGGGCTGGACGGTCCCCGCCGCCACGAGAAGGCTCACCCAGACCCACAGTCCTGTCGCCAGCTTCATTTTTTGGAAGTCTCAGATCCGGTGCTGACAATTACATGTCCAAATGGCATAATCCCCTTTCGGGCACGCGGAGAAGATCCCTCGGCCGGGCGCGCGTGGGGGCGCGAGGGGCACCGGCGCGCGCGGTGCACCGGCTCCGAGCGCGGACCGCCGAGTCCGCGTCCGCGGGTCCAGCGCCCGGACCCGGAGGACCCGGAGAGGGTGCGCGGGAGGGCGCGCGCGGGTGGGAGTGTACTGGAGGGTGTGCGGCGCTGCTCCGAGCCGGACCGGGCAGCTAGGTCCCCGTGTGAGCCTCCGCTTTCTCGCTCCCTCCTCACTTTCTCGCTCTCTCTCTCTGGTTGGTCAACAATAAAAAGGAAGGGATCGGAAAAGGGTTTCCAAAAAAAAAAGTTGATTGCAAACAGGCGGTAGGTTTCCGGCCTCTCCCCCCAGCCGGACTCTGTTCGACTCCCTTTTCAGTTTCCTTGCACCTCCAGTCCAAATTGGGAGGAAGGGGGCGGAAGGGGGTGGGGGGAAGCTTCTCGCTTCACCCCCGATCCTGTCCTTTTTATTTATTTTTTTTTTTTGCTGTCAGCTTTCCTCACACTTGTCCGGCGGCTGCGGTAATTAAAGCTCCGAGCGTCATTTCCAACGCTCCGCGGTCTCCAGCTGCAGCCCCACGGAGAAATTAATAAGACTCCGTCCCGGAGGGGGGGAAAAAAAGGGGGGGCGGGCAGCGGGTAAAACAAGCCTCCACGCAACCGGGCTGGCTCGGCTCAGCGCGCAAACCCCGCCCCCGCTCTGACCCAGCTAGCCACGCCTCCCCCCCCAAGGGGAAATCTTATTGGTTCAGCCACTCCCCAAAATCGTGGGCCTCAGGAGTTGGGAAAACACCTGTCAGGGAACGGGGAGCCTAGCGGTGGGGGCGGGGGAAGCTGGATTTAAAGGGCTCACCGGAGGCCACAAACTGAATCAGAGACACCCCTCACCCGCCAAACACACGCCAGACAGCTGGCCCGGAAAGCGCGCAGACCACCCGAGGGATGCTTACAGAAAAGATTTTTTTTTTTTTTTTAGCTAGAAAGTCACCATTTACTCCACACTCCACGGTGCTCATCCACGACTGGACCTGCCCTAGAAATAGAAGAAAAGAATACGCTGCTTCAATTGTATTAACCTACCTTGCTTCCTACTTCCTCGTGCTTCACATTCAGACAGTAGTTCAAAAGCTGGTTCAGCAATTGTTAACATCTGCCGAATAGGTAGCATGGGACTCTAAGCACTCCTCTTTCTTCAACTATACAGTCTCTCCCATCATTCCCACGCTCGCAAATTGATCAAACCAGACTTTCACATTTGTAGAGCTGCATCTTTAGATTTTTTTTAGACTTTATAGGGTCATTTCCTCTTTTCCTTGGACTCTAGGACAGCTTGGTTTTAGGTTCATTCTCATTAAGCAGATTCTAGTCCAAAGCCACCAATTTGGTTCTAAATGGCTAGAAATTGTCCCAGGACTGAGCTGCTCAGTCTGAAATAACTTAAGGCAAATGTCAGTATATAACCAACCTCAAATGATTAGGTTTATCCTACAGTGGATTTTGCTTTAGTCCTCTTCCACGTTCACACTCCTCGACCTCCAGAGGTCATTGCTAGCCATAGGAGATTCTGGACTCTTCTTGGTCTAAAACATATGGGATTGGATCATATCAGTGCACATATCCCTTGCTTTTTACAGCTCTGAAACTGAACCCAGGACAGAGGCCAGAACCTCCTGAGGGGAGGAGGTTATTAGTTTGCTATTTGCACAGGCATTCTATGAATGAATTATTTTCCCTTTTCAGCTTCTCTAGAAGCAGCAACTACATAAATAAAAAGTATCGGGGTAGCTTAAAAATTAAGCAACCCTGCCTCCTCACTCATCATTTGAGACCTTCCTGTTCCTCACCTCCCTCATATCTTTTATCTATAGTCGTGTCCCTTAAGAATCTGCGTGGAGTTGGAACCAAGTGAAACAACAGCTTCTTCCCAGAGGCCTGAGCCTTCCCTTTCTTAGACCCACAGCAAGTAAGAGGAGCAGAGAGGAGGCCAAACAAGCTGAGCATGCAGCTTTACCCAGAAGTAGCAAAGGGCGGGAAGAAACTAAGCCTTGAGCAGGTGATGGTGACTTGGCCAGAGTGGTACTGACAGCAGCGAAAGTGTTCACACTGCTCTTTGGGATTATCTTTGCTGTTTTTCTCACCCTCTTCCCTTTTTCTTTTCTTTCATTCAATCTCTTTCCACTCCCCTTTCTCTAAATCCACTTGTGTTGCTTAGGACAACTCTCAAACACCTCTCTTCCATGAAAGCTACTTCTTTTAAAAATTTCCACCCTTCCCCAGAAACGCAACTTAAGTGATATTTTTTTAAAAAAATATCACTTTTTTAAAACTTAAGTTTATGCATTGAAAAAGTCTTCTTTCTGACAACAATTACTTTGCAGATGTAAAGTAATAAGTAGTGTATTTGAGCTTAAATTGAGGGGAAAATTAAATACTCTGGATATTTTAAGATTTTTTTCTGTGTGAGTCCATTGCAATAGTTTTTACTCTCCATCAATTAGATAGTTCTGTCGGGGAAGGAACTCTCCTGTATTCTTTGGTTTCAATCATGTATCTAAAGTAATTCTTGGTAAAAGAGGTATTTCAGTTAATATCCTTTGGTTTAAAAAATTGGTCTTATATATATTTTGGGTGCTAGACAACCTATACAAGATACCCACCAATTACATTAGACTTGACACACCTGTGATGTGCCTTTAATCCTCATGTTGTTAAGGCTTGATCTCATTTTCCTGGTTCTAACTGATTGATTGACACCTGGCCAAAATTGTGTATCTGACGACTAGCCTATGAAATGAATTGGCATGAAAGCCCTACTCAAAAAAGAACATTCTATTCAATGGTGACTGGTCTATCCTGAGTCCTGCTCAAATAATTTGAATATTAGAGCCCAGAGATTTAGACAGGAAGGCGGTACTCTGTATGGGCATATGGGCAGAGTGAGAAAGTAGAACTCATGAGCTAGAGTCAAAAGTTAATTCTTTCTATCTCTACTTTTATTTGTTTCCCATCTCAACTGAGTCATTCTAAGTTGAGACACTCAGAGTTCCAAGTTAGACCAGTTAAAATGCCTTGGTCACTGTTGATCAGATGAGAGATGATCACTCCCAGTGAATTTCTACCCTTGGATTTTTGTGCAAGGGGGAAAAAGAATTCATTTTCAGTCATTCTGCGGTGGATTTTGAGATATAAAAGTCCAGAGGTGGCTTGTCTCTATTTCCTTCTATGTAGGAATGACCAGGGTGCAGTGAGAAAGAAGTTGCTATTTGAAAGGAGCAAAAGATCAGTAGGTGTGGAAAATATTCAGGCTCTTCTGGTGGCTTTGTTGTTCAGATCTCTTAAGCTAGTTCAGTTCTGTTACCGGAAGCCAGAACAGCATGGCATGGTAAAGGAACTTCTCTAACCTGAGAGAGATACATACCATCGTATCCCCTGAAGAAGATACCTTGATAAGGCCCATGCTGATCAGTTTCTATTCCCAGTTTCTCATGATTTCCCTTGGCCTAAGTCATAACCCCAACAGAAAAATTCCTTTGGCCTTTGCTGCCCCTCATATCCTCTTTTTTCCACTTCATTCCCTTCATTAGTGGTAGAATTCAAGGAGAATCTTGACATCATGAGTGGCAGAATACCACTGTTAGGAGAAAGGAACACACTGATCTCAGAGTTCACTGTATTTGGGACAAATACCAACTAAGAAAAGAAAATGAGAACCTATCATGAAGCATTAGTCTTCTCCTGAACATTTAAAAATAAACACAGAATTCTAATTTCCCTCCCTGGCAGGCATCATCTTACTCAATATGTTTCTAAGTTATCTGGTGATCATAAGCAACTCACTTCACAGACTTGAGCCCTTTGCCTCATCATTAAAGAAAGGGCCGGTTATGCCCCAAATCTAAGACTCTATGAATCTACGATTTACTGATCACATACTAAGTACAAGTCACAACTTCCATAGATTTCATTTACTTCTTATATTCTTTCCCTTTTCCCCACTCACTCCTACATACTACTTCATCTGGCGCACCAACACAGCCACATATTAAACTGCCTTAGGAAAATATACAAATAACCTTACTACTATATTACTGTGAACTCCTCAAAACTCTGGATCTTTACTATTCTAATAACCAAGAAGTATTGGTAGATACAAATACCAACCAAGTTCAGTATTATGATAATTAAGCAGATGAAAGATGCAGTATTTTTGCCTTTGGTTGGCTGCTTTTTATTAACTAGCACTTGGAATAACATCGTTGCTCTTAACCCAAGAGTTTTGAAATTCTCTGATACTTTGGTGATGTTCAATGTCTCAAAGCTTAAAAACAAAATTTAAAATTTAAAACATTTAAAAAATTCATAAATATACATTAAAGAAATGTTTTTGTTACTTTAGTTAATTTAATATTCAAAGAGGACCTCCCTGGGAACATTTTGGTTTTGGTTAGTGTTTTCTTTTATGTGCATGCTGCTGCTGCTGCTGCTGCGTCACTTCAGTCATGTCTGACTCTGTGTGACCCCATAGAAGGCAGCCCACCAGGCTCCATTGTCCCGGGGATTCTCCAGGCAAGAACACTGGAGTGGGTTGCCATTTCCTTCTCCGATGCGTGAAAGTGAAGTCGCTCAGTCGTGTCTGACTCTTCATGACCCCATGGACTGAAGCCTACCAGGCTCCTCCATCCATGGGATTTTCCAGGCAAGAGTACTGGAGTAGGTTTATGTGCATGATTAAGCCTTAATTAATGACACCACCCTTATGGCAGAAAGTGAAGAGGGGCTGAAGATCCTCTTGATGAAAATGAAAGAGGAGAGTGAAAAAAAACTGCCTTAAAACTCAACATTCAAAAACTAAGATCATGGCATCTGGTCCCATCACTGCATGGCAAATAGAAGGGGAAATAATGGAAACAGAGACAGACTTTATTTTCTTGGTCTCCAAAATCACTGCAAATGGTGACTGCAGCCATGAAATTAAAAGATGCTTGCTTCTTGGAAGAAAAGCTAGGATCAACCTACATGGCATATTAAAATGCAGACACATTACTTTGTTGACAAAGGTCCAACTAGGCAAAGCTTTAATTTTTCCAGTAGTCATATAAGGATGTGAGAGTTGGACCATTAAGAAAGTTGACCATGGAAGAATTGATGCTTTTGAACTGTGGTGTTGGAGAAGACTCTTGAGAGTCCCTTGGACCACAAAGAGATCCAACCAGTCAATCCTAAAGGAAATCAACCCTGTATATCCATTTCAAGGACTGATGCTGAAGCTGAAACTCCAATCCTTTGGCCACCTGATACGAAGAACTGACACATTGGATAAGACACTTATGCTGGGAAAGATTGAAGGCAAGAAGAGAAGGGGACAACAGAGGGTGAGATGGTTGGATGGCATCACCGTATCAATGGACTGAGTTTGAGCAAGCTCTGAGAGTTGGTGATGGACAGGGAAGACTGGCGTGCTGCAGTCCATGGGGTTGCAAAGGGTCAGGTTCAACTGAGCAACTGAACTGAAGCTGTAATTTTTCAAATGCTAAGGAGAAGTGACTGAATGTAAATAAATCATATCTGTGTTGCTTTCATATCCATTCATCAGTGTCTGCCCAAGTCCTTACAGACATTTTTTGTTTGTGGTTGAAACTGCAAAACAATTTCAGCCTGGTGGACAGAGTAGTATTTGCAAAGAGGTTATGCAAAAATGATTTTCCTGGTAAGGCCTTTTCCTGTTGTGTTTCTGCTTTATGTGTTTTCTTCAACTAAGTCCTTTACCTCACATAGCTTTTTCTACTGCCTTGTAAGCTTAAAAACAAAATAAACCTTCAGTAACTTTTTCCAATTGAAATCTAAGAGGAAAAGGGACAGTGATATTTTTGCATGTCCATTTATTTATATGTGTACTAACTTAGTGAGGTTACTTATAGAGGCTATGACTCTACCTAGCCTGAAGTCTAAACCAAGATAAAATCTGTTATTTTTTCAGGTAGCTTCTTATGTTGCATTTCCTTGCTTCTGTATTCTTTTTTATTATTGTTTTTGCCATACAATGTCATGATATCACCATGGGTTTACATATGCTTCCCCTCCAAAACCCCCCTCCTTCCTCCCTCCCCCCCGGGAAATCTCCTGCACCAGCCCCGAGCATCAATCCTGGGCTGGTGATTGATTAGACATATGATAATTAACTTGTTTCAATGCCCTTCTCCCATATCATCCCACCCTTACCCTCATCCAAGCAGCTCCATTCTAGAAAAATAAACAACCCAATTAAAAAGTGGGCCAAAGAACTTAACAGACATTTCTCCAAAGAAGATATAAAAATGGCTAACAAACACATGAAAAGATGTTCAACATCACTCATTATCAGAGAAATGCAAATCAAAACCACAATGAGGTACCACTTTACACCAGTCAGAATGGCTGCCATCCAAAAGTCTACAAGCAATAAATGCTGGAGAGGATGTGGAGAAAAGGGAACCCTCTTACACTGTTGGTGGGAATGCAAACTAGTACAGCCACTATGGAAAACAGTGTGGAGGTTCCTTAAAAAGCTGCAAATAGTCCTGCCATATGCCCCAGCAATCCCACTGCTGGGCATATACACCGAGGAAACCAGAATTGAAAGAGCCACATGTACCCCAATGTTCATCGCTGCATTGTTTACAATAGCCAGGACATGGAAGCAACCTAGATGCCCATCAACTGACGAATAGATAAGAAAGCTGTGGTACATATACACAATGGAATATTGCTTCTGTATTCTTAACTCAGCAAAGAGCTTGATCATGTTAAGGTTAAAACAGATTTCTCAAAAGAATCTGATGTTACATTTGCCATACACACACAAGTGGATATTATTCTGATTAAGATTACAAAGAGTTCTTAGAATTTTTCTTGAACACCTGCCAAATAGTCAACTGAAGTCATAATTTAGAAACCATGTATTTTCTTCTCAGGTTTGTATAGGGATGCATGAATCTTCAAAGCTTCAGTGAAAAGGTTCTACTAGTTTAGAAAGGGTCTAAGCTTGTTGAGGCTTCTATCAACACATTAATAGCCTTTATCTCCTTGCCCAATCAATTACATCTCAGTATGTCCAGTTTCCATTTCCTTTTTTTTTTTTTTAATTCTTTAATTCTCTTGGTACTCTATCCTTTCCCAGTCTCTCCTTACCTCTGAAAATCTGTTAGGAGGCCTAAGACATCTGGTAGTTTCTCTTCTTGATCCCCACTCCAAATGTATCACAATTTTCTATATTCCCAGGTTATTTAACACTAAAGATATACCATGTTTCAAAACATTTAATGCTACAACTCACCAATAGTGGCTTCCCAAGTGGTCTAGTGGTAAAGAAACTACCTGCCAATGCAGGAGACATTAGAAACCAGGTTCAATCCCTGGGTTGGGAAGATCCCCTGGAGAAGGGCATGGCAACTCACTCCAGTGTGTTTGCCTGGAAAATCCCCATGGACAGAGGATCCAGTTGGGCTACAGTCCGTAGCATCACAAAGAGTCCAACAAAACTGAAGCAACTTAGCAGGTATGTGGTGGAGAAGCTATCAGAATTATTGAATCTCACAAATTAGTAGCAAAAAAAAAAATTACAATAAAGAAATAGCAGGGAATTTCCTAGCATTCCAGTGGCTAGAACTTAGTGTTTTCACTGCCAGGGCCTGGGTTCAATCCCTGGTTAGGGAACTAACATCCAACAACCTGCATGCAACAGACAAAAAAAAATGGAAAAGGTAGAAAGCTAGACTTTTCATTAAGTTTGACGACAAGGAAGAAAGTACTAATAAAAGGATGTGTGGTGGTATTTACGGATTTTCTACAGAAGGATAGTTACTAATTTATAACCATATTGATCAATCTACAAATGTTTTCCCTTTTGACTTGCCATTAAGGTCCATGAAGACTCTAGGATAAAAAACACTGGTTGAAATATCTTTACTTCTGAAGTCTTAGATTTTCATTTAAGAAATCCAATCATGAGCATAGCTTGATTCACATCCACCTTTGAAAATCTAAACTGCTGATACAACAAACATCTTTGTGCTACTCGATCAAAGCAGTATGGCTTAAGAAAGATACAAATATTCCAAAAGTTGATAATATTTAACTCAGTGCAAAATATCAGCATTCAATTAAGCTCTATTTAAATGGGGAAAGGTCTAGCTGAATAATATTTCAAATCTGAAATAAGGACTTCTACATTTACAAAAATAATCTTAGTACTGAAAAAATATAAAGCAATATAAAGTTAGAGAAATTTTTTTTGTTCAATGAAACTTTTACCTAAGCATAACTGGGAATGTGAATTTTCCAGTAGGCATGTATGGATGTGAGAATTGGACTATAAAGAAAGCTGAGTACTAAAGAATAGATGCTTTTGAACTGTGGTGTTGGAGAAGACTCTTGAGAATCCCTTGGACTGCAAAGAGATCCAACCAGTCCATCCTAAAGGAGATCAGTCCTGAATATTCATTGGAAGGACTGATGCTGAAGCCAAAATTCCAATACTTTGGCCACCTGATGCGAAGAACTGACTCATTGGGAAAGACCCTGATGCTGAGGAAAATTGAAGGCAGGAAGAGAAGAGGACGACAAAGGAGGAAATGGTTGGATGGCATCCCCGACTTGATGGGCATAAGTTTGAACAAGCTCCAAGAGATGGTGATGGACAGGGAAGCCTGGTGTGCTGCATTCCATGGGGTCTCAAAGTGTCAGACATGACTGAGCAACTAAACTGAACTGAAATAAATATTTTCAAACAACACAATTTCTCAAATACACAGTCAATTTAAACTCATTGTATTAACAGTATGTTATGTCATATTCTGATTTTCCATTGTGAGACTAACTTTTTTTCTTTTTTGGCCCAGCCACTCTGCATGTGAGATCTTGGTTCTATGACTAAGGATCAATTCTTTGTCACCTGCAGTGCAAAGAAGCTCAGAGTCTTAACCACTAGACCACCAGGGAAATCCCAAGCCCAATTTACTTTTAAAATAAAATTAATTTAAAAACAACAGTGTAAACAGTTGACTTGCCTAGTGGCCCATATGGTATAGAATCTGCCTGCAATGCAGGAGACCCAAGGTCAATCCCTGGGTTGAGAAGTTCCCCTGGAGAAAGAAATGGCAACCCACTCCAGTATTCTTGCCTGGAGAATCCCATGGACAGAGGAGTCTGGCACAAAGAGTCAGAAACGATTGAGCAACTAACATACATACATATATATATATATGGTATTTACTTATACTGTATAATGTTTTGTTATTGACAATATGTGTATTTTATGTATATTTTCAATAAACTTAAATTAACTTGTATTATGATATAAGGTAAGTTATCTTAGCTACACAGGCATACTGACTCCACATTCTTTCTATGTAGCCACAGGGTAAACATTGATAGAGAGAGAAAAATGTTCTTTGTCTAATCAAATACTGGAAGAAATAAAACAATTGTGATAATTTATTGTCATCTATTAGAGTGAGAGAGTAGGAGAGGTCTGCTTCTTGCAACTTAATTTGACTTTGTTAAATGAATGCTTTGAGACAAATGGAATTACTACTTATCTTAGTGCATCTACTTATCACTCCATTTAGGAGCTCTGCAACCCACTAGGTTGGACTTCCTTAGGGCTCAGACAGTAAAGAACCCGCCTTCAATGCGGGAGACCTGGGTTCGATCCCTGGGTTGGGAAGATCCCCTGGAGGAGGGCATGGCAACCCACTCCATTATTCTTGCCTGGAGAATCCCAAGGACAGAGGAACCTGGTGGGCTACAGTTCACGGGGTCACAAAGAGTCAGACATGACTGAGTGACTGAGCACACACACACACACAACCTTCTGGAGATGTTATGCATTATACTAAAGATACAATGATTATTGTAGATGTTGTCTGTCTCACTAATATTTCTCTTCAGAATACTGTATTTACCACAAAATCGAAAACTAATTGTCATTTTGTCTTAACATGATTACATTTAAGTATATATAACCTTATTTTCTAGTATTTGCTGTGAAATGAATACATATTAGTCACTTACATATAGTTACATATATATACACATATATCCATTATTTCACCCAAATTTTTGCAATAAATGAAAAAAGTTCCTTTCTACTATCTGGTACAATTTATATTCTATTACCTTTTCCCATTTCAGTATGACACTGATGTTTAAAGACACCAAACTAAATATTTCTAGAAGTGTGATCGCCTCCCTTATACTTTCCCACATTTTCCTTCCTCTAAAGATTGTGTTTTTGAAATAATATAATGATAATTTTATTTTTAAATGAGGAAGGGAGAAAATAAAAGTGAGATTTCACTGTATTGAGTACTGCATTTGGCCCTAGGTAAGGATAGCAAATAATCAGTGATAGCAGAGTGTTAATTAAAAAGGCAGTCAACAAGCGGACACAAAGGTATTCTAGAAAATAATACATGGTTTTATTTATTTTTTTTTTAATTTATTTTTTTTAATTGTTTTTGCCATACATTGTCATGATATCACCATGGGTTTACATATGCTTCCCCTCCGGAACCCCCCTCCCTCTTCAAAAATAATACATGGTTTTATGTAATTGAAACATTTGATGCATATATGAAATTATATTATATTTTCAAATTTATGACTGGAAAGGGTCATCCTGATGAAACTCCTTTTCCTGGTTTCTAAATATGTTTGAAGCGAATGGAAATTCACTATTAATGTAAAATTGGCACTTTTTTAACCACAGAAATAAAATCAACATAACTGGAAGATAAAAATAATTATTCAAATATTTAAATAGGAACTATGGCTCTATCAGCCTTTTGGTAAACAATGATTAATTGTGCTGGCTAAAACTACACCTTCAAGATTGGAAGGCACAGATTCCACAAAGATACCAAGGCTGGTTCCCACTCAAGTGTGGCCTTCACTGTACATTAATCAGACGTGTTTGCTATGCAAATCTTGTCATACAAAGCAATTACGGTTGTTCCTAAACTGACCTCATGTTTATTTATTACTTCGGCTTTTTACTTCCAAACCTTGTCTGATCTATTCGAACACATACCATTTTTATGTTGCTTTTTAAAGGTACACAATACAATGATTTTTAGTTTATTTGCTCCTAGTATAAATGGAGAAGCCGTGTAACTCCCTCAATCTGCAATACGGTGCTTGGTGAGTCTGAATAAAATTCCAGTGTCTGTTCATGCAAACTATTTCCACCCCAGGGTCTCTGTGAGGATGAAGAGGCTCTTCTAATCGCTTAAGGCCATGACACCTTGTTTAGACTTACTCTGCAACATTAGCTGATAACTAATGGAGACTGTCAGCTACAGTACACCAAGCAGAAAAAAGCAACAAAAAAAGTATTTTTATAGCAGAGTCGTTGAAAGCAACAGATACCAAAAATTCATTGGTAACCATTTATTTACATATTTTCTCGATTTGACTTGCACCCAGCAAGTGGACTCTTAGGGAGAGATAGTATCCATCAAGTAGAACAGTTTAAAAGTATAAATCCACCATCAATAATGCCAGCAATGATCTTTAACTGGCTAATATTATATTGCCACAGGAATTCCCATTTTGTGATGTCTGGTTGAGCAACAGTGGCATCCAGTGGCCAGATAATTGTTTCCATGATTAAAGTGTCATGGGCAGCTCAGGTGAACAGTACTAAATGCTTCAGACATATTTAGCCTAAGCAAAGGAATTTACTAGGAAAAAACAAATCAAATGCCTTTGCTTCCAGAGCAACCTTGGATCAAGTCTAAGTCATGAGATTTGACTCTGATGACTACTAAATACAGTCTCTCCAGTGTCCCTTAATAATGTCAATTCAGGATACTTATTAACTGTCCACTGTGTATACTCATGTTGACTCCAGTACCTGTAACCTTGATATACTAGAAAACTTCCCTACAATGAACTAGACACCGGTTATATGAAAAATATTCCACTAAATCAAAAGCTGTAAAACAACAGCTGATAAAATGTGCTCAATGCTCATTTTTTACAAACTGGTCTGATGACCCCGTGAATTAAATACAACCCCTAATAGTTGTACATAATCCATGAATGACATCTGGAATCACATTGGTGTTATGGTGGTATAATAAAGAGTCCTAGACCTAAAAGGTTTTTACCCCAGAACTTTTATTTACTGGCAAGCCCAATAAATCCTCTGAACTCAATGAAATCTACCTCTTAGGGATTTATGAGGCTTAAATGTGATAAATAAAAAGTTTCCTGCACAATCCTTGGTCCAGAGTAAGTACTTAATAATGAAGCAACAAAAAGCAAGTTCTGTACCCAGACTTCCTTCATTCAAATGCTGGCTATGGCACTTACAAGCTGTGTGATCCAGGGTAAGTTATTCTCACAACTTGGGCTTCAGTTTTCCCATATATAGTTGGGGGATACTAATATCTGCCTCCTAAAATTACAATGAATTTTAAATGAAATAATACATTCAAATTTGTAAACTAGGTCTTGGCATACAGAAAACACCCAATAAACATTTTCTGTTCAAAGTTGCAGTATTTGAATACAAAAGACAGTTTACTAGGAGCAACAGTAAGAAATGCTTTATAATTTTTCCCCTGGTTCTGATTATATGTAGCCCTGAACTGTTCCCTGTCTATGTCATCTATATGATTAATGATGTGTATTCTCGAGTGGGCAAACTATGATGAGAAGTACAGTGTGGGGAGAGATGGAACTTGATCAAAGCAAGTATCTTAAGAAGTAAGGAGGATTCTGTTTCAGGAAGAAGATGAGAGGGAAAGAACTAGAATAGCCTGGGAGGAGAGGTGGAAATGTCCAAAACCCATCAATGTGAGCGAGAGACTGAAATTAAAGAGGTAATTGAACCAGTATTGATTTTATCAAAATGTATTTCACATGCAACTTTGTTAAGTAAGACAAACCCGAGTACCACTTGGGTTCTCTATTTTTGTTTTACCCCGTTTGATATAGAATCAGAGCAAGTTAGACCTGATAGCGACTTAGATTTGCAAGGGTTTTGTGAAGTATAGTTAACAACAATATCATTAACACCACTCTTGTTCCCCTTACTGCTATCTATGGATACACATTTTGAAGATATGTTAAAGGGTATGTTAAAGAATGTTGATTCTGTTCACATTTAGGTATCCTGGGATGTTCTTGGGAGTTTTAGCTGCTTATTTCCTCCCTGATGAGGCTTTAAGTGGCCTCTGCTATTCTTTTTCTTTCAACTCTATTCGCAGGGCAGATTAATTATTGCTTTCCTCATGGTATTTCAATGAAACGAACATTAGAAAGGAATAACTTCTAGAATAGTTATTTAAAATGCTCCTATAGCCTTCCGGGTATGTCAACGTTATCACTTGATTCTAATATAGGTAATTGTTGTTGTAGTTGTTGTTTAGTTACTAAGTTGTGTCAGACTGTGATCTTATGGACTGTAGCCCACCAGGCTCCTTTGTCTATGGGATTTACCAGTCAAGAATATTAGAGTAGGTTGCCATTTCCTTCTCTAGAAGATGTTTTTTCAAAAAAAAAGTTATTTTGAAAAATGAATGTAGACTTTCAACATCCAAACAAGCCTGAATGAGAGAGGTATGTTTGGCTACAATATAAGATGCTAAGTAGGATGGCCAGGGGACCTGGGAGAACAATCATTCCTAGAATAAAGTGTGAGAACTGATCAAGTAGGGAATGGTCTAGGAGCAGCTGGACACAGATTGGGAGACCAAGGCACAGGTTCATGGACTCAGTCTAGAAAGCAGAGAACAGCAATTATCCAAGACATCCCATTCAGAAATCAAGCAAGAAGCGCTTGGGGCTTCCCTTGTGGTCTAGTGTTTGAGAATCCGCCTGCCAATGCAGGGGACAGGGGTTCAATACCTGGTCTGGGAATGTTCCGCATGCCCTGGGGCAGCTAAGCCCAAGTGCCACAGAATCTAGAATCTGTGTTCCATAATCAGAGAAGACTCCACAATAAGAAGTCCATGCACTGCAACTAGAGAGTAGCTCCTGCTCGCCACAACTAGAGAAAGGCTGAGTACAGCAACTAAGATCCAGCACAGCTGAACAAAGAAAACTTAAAAAGAAGGGCATCTTAGTCATGTTTGGAAGGTATTGCTCTGCAGGTTATATTCAGACAGTACAATTTGGTAGAACCTAGACCAAGGAAGGAGGACTTCCCAGAAGGACCAATAAGCCTTTTTCTCCCTTCAAAATGTACCACTTTGGAACGATGCTCTACTGGAAGTGTCACCATTATAGAGATATCCTTTGTGTTACTCATTTCTATATTTCTTATCTATTAAAATGTAAATAACCTGTAGAAGTGAAATGGTTAAATAAATAATCACTTAATATAAATGTGTTTCATCACATGCTTTTCAAAATTATCAATAAAAGAGAAGGAATTACTAACATAAAAGTAGGTGGAAGTTGATGAAAATTTTAAAAGGGGACTAGGTAGCACTTCAGGCAAACACAATTTTCTTATTCAAAACAAGTCTCTAAAGCTATCAAACTAGGGACATAGTCAGGCAATGGCCTGAGAACACGTCAAATTCTTGATCATATTTTTTTTCCTGAAGTCTACACTCAGTTTTACTTATAGAAGCTCTCTTAAAAGCACAGCATTAGTCAAGCATTTATTAAGTGCTAATTCTACACTGCTAATGCCACCACTAAAGAGTAGAATGAGAAAGTACAGTGACAAAACTGTGCTTGGTATCATACAGCTTACAACTGAAGAATTCTATTTAATTTGTCTATGTTACCTGTAGGAAAGAGCCACCAATAGTGGCTATTTTTTTTTTTTTGCATTTAAAAAGTATAGCAATAAAGAAAACCTTTAAATGCATACTTCTCTATATTCTCATTTATCTTCTCTATACTTCTTTTCAACTTTAGTTTCAGGGAATAGTATGAGTTTAAGGCATCAGTCAATTCAGTTCAGTCACTCAGTCGTGTCCGACTCTTTGCGACCCCATGAACTGCAGCACGCCAGGCCTCCCTGTCCATCACCAACTCCCTGAGTCCACCCAAACCCATGTCCATCGAGTTGGTGATGCCATCCAGCCATTTCATCCTTTGTTGTCCCCTTCTCCTCCTTCCCCCAATCCTTCCCAGCATCAGGGTCTTTTCCAATGAGTCAACTCTTCACATGAGGTGGCCAAAGTATTGGAGTTTCAGCTTCAATATAGGTCCTTCCAAAGAACACCCAGGACTGATCTCCTGTAGGATGGACTTGCTGGATCTCCTTGAAGTCCAAGGAAATCTCAAGAGTCTTCTCCAACACCACAGTTCAAAAGCATTTATTCTTCAGCACTCAGCTTTCTTCACAGTCCAACTCTCACATCCATACATGACTACTGGAAAAACCACAGCCTTGATTAGATGGACCTTTGTTGGCAAAGTAATGTCTCTGCTTTTTAATATGCTGTCTAGGTTTGTCATAACTTTCCTTCCAAGGAGTAAGGTCTCTTAATTTCATGACCGCAATCACCATCTGCAGTAATTTTGGAGTCCCCCAAAATAAAATCTGCCTCTGTTTCCCATCTATTTGCCATGAAGTTTAAGGCATATAACAGGCTAAAAGCAAATACCAAACTCCACAAAGCCAAAGTGGCAGAGCCTCATGAAGCAACAAGTGGGTTGTGAAGTCAGCTTGTCCTCATAGCACCTACTGTCACTCTGTTTATACAACAGTGGGTTCCCAATTTTTTCTTTCTTTTTATGCTAAAAGCAAAATCCACTTCATAGCCACTAGGATTTTTAAAAACAACTGCACACTTTTGGCACCCTGGAGCTTGGAATATTCAGGCTGGGAGAGGATGTGTGATCCCATTGTTCTCCCAAGCCCATAGATCCTCCCCAGAAGCCCCTCAATAAAACGTTTTGATACCACAAATAAATAAATAATAAAATTAAAAATAGAAAAATAAAAACACTGCACACATCATTCAGGATGGGAGTGCTGTTTCTGTGTCTTTCACGTACAATGGAACCCTATGCTAAGCAACAAAGGATTAAGTGATTGGCTAACTAAACAGGCACTTCCCTTGTAGTCTCTCTTGAAGGCAAAGTGGCAGTTATTAAGTATGCACTATATTGAATAGGGCAATTCAATTGGAGAGAGCTTTATAGCAAATAATTTTAAAAAATTGTTTCTCGACTGTTTAGAAATAGAACATATTTTCAAGAGTGTCTTGATAACAGCTTGTGTGGGGGCTGACAGCCTGCTCTGGCCTATTACAGTGATCGTGATTCAGCATTCTTGGAATAAAAACTAGGATACAAAAAATCCTCAATAAATATTTTCAAAACACAAGAAATACAGAAACAAAGTCTGCTGTCTTCTTGCAAAAGACCTGGAGAGAGAGAAATGGTGCTTAAAAGTATGAGTTTAGATGTTCCTTTTCTGTTCTCTTCCAAACAGCAGAGCCAAAGGCCTTGATGTATGATTTGTTTTACTGTCCTCCCCAGTTCCTAGAGAGGATTGACAATGGATACAATGTTGGTGTCAGATTTATTTCAGGATTTAAGAGATGATGTCACAACAAGTGGCAGAGCCTCATGAAGCAACAAGTGGGTTGTGGAGTCAGCTTGGCCTCATAGCACCTATTGTCACTCTGTTTATACAACAATGGGTTCCCTATTTCAGAAACAAGAGAATGTGTTTGTGTGTTTATGTGCCCTGTGTGCTTGTTATTTTATTAGTGTAGGAAACATTTCTAACACAGTAGAAGAGTTTCTTATCTAAGAATGAATGAGTATATATCATGCATATTAATAAATAAATGTGTGTGCCCTCTGTGGCTGAAGCAATATTACTTAGGACTCATACTGCCAAATTATCAATTATTAAAAAGCCAAATAAATAATAGAGGAGATAGCTCTTATATTAAGGTAGACACCTCAGCAGATTTGTGTTATGAGCCGATTGTCTTTGACAGTATTTCTTTGGGAGCTTTCTGAGGATGGGTGTAAAAGCTAATGGTCTTAAGGGGAGAAGTAAGGGAGATGCTGAATTGGTAGTAGTAGTGTTATATTTATGACGGAGGAAGTTATCTTCAGCTTAGGGATAGTGAGTTATATTCCAAAGATGGTATGTCCTAATCAAAGCAACCTAGGATTGAAGTCAGGCTGCTGATACAACTAGAATCTAAACTCTGGGAGTTTGCCTGTGTTTGAATTTGACTTTCAGTAGTAGACATTAGACAAGCATATTAGTGTGTGATGATAGATAGGGGAGAATATGGGCTGTATGGGCAATGGTTGACACCAGGAATCATACATAAGACTAGGAAACTTCTCTGAAACATAAATTTGGACACTTCAAAATCACTCTATGGATCATCATCCTTTTCAGAAATGAAGCAACCAAAGTTAGGTGTGCTTCAGTAACTTGTCAGGGATGGAAGAGCTAGTATGACTTGAATTCAAGTCTTTAAACAATGGAATCCGTGCTCTTTCTACTATATAAAGGGCCCTGTGTTCTTCTGTCTTCTGATTGTTCAATTTCGTGGCATTTTCCAGCCATTTTCCACTCTCATGCCCTCAGAGAAGTCTCTGAGTAACAAAACTAGCGCGATTGTCCCAAAATACAGGTTAGAGAGGAACTGAAGGAGAAAGAGCCAAGTGGATTTCCTGTGTTTCTTTGCACTTCAGGCTTTGTAAATAGTACCAACCCAGACATAGCTGACAGCTCTTCTTGCTCTTAAGAGCTGGGAAGGGATGAGTCTGGAGAACCAGAACAGGACAGGAGACTGTACCCTCAGCAAACAACCGCACAGGAAAATGAGTGATTGGCCTTAAGCTTTGCACAATGTGAATGATAAATTCCATCTTGATTTTGGCTATCTCACAATTTTACAAATCATCTAAAAGTGCCCAAAGAAAGCAGTCTCTGATATCTTTGAGTAACACTCAATTCAGTGAAAGAATACCAAATATTCAAATTGTTGAAACTTTTTCACTTACCTCACTGTAAGCTTTTATACCTTCCTTTACAAATCTACGGCATTTATTATCATTTAGAGGTATAATATCTTTAGCTCATTACTATTAAGATAAGATTTCATATCTTGCATCAAATTATACCAAGCTGGAACAGAGAGAGATCTTTCTTATCCCATTAAAAGTGATCTTGTCAAACTGCCTCTCACACCTGCTCCAAAGCTACCCAAACCCAGAGCAAACATCCTCAAACCAACTAACAACCATACAACTCACCCAATATCATATACAAAAAACAAAGTGATCCCAATTCAAACCAAGCAACAAATGTCCACAACATCCACACATCCTAAACAAAGCCACCACATTAGACATCAAATGTCTCCAAACTAACCAACTAACCAATCAACCCAATACCCTGCCATCCACACATACACAAAGCAACCATAATACTATTCTGAACAAAATATACAAGAACTAGATGATGTCCCAAGAATAAATGTGAGTCAAGAGAAGAATAATCAAGAGATTAGATATTTTAAATTTAATGTTAGAAAACCAACTTCTCCAAAAAAAGGTCATAAAATAAAAGTGTGTTCTAGAACCTGTTGTTTTTGTGATTTGGTCTGACTCTATCATACCAAATTATTAATATAAAATTTACCTTAATTTCATAGCAATTGACAAGGAAGAAATCTGAAATCTTCATTATGTCTGATTTATTATTGATCCTAATAAGACATTGTAAAGCTTTACGACTTCCTGTACATCAGTTTCCATAATCCATAAAATCCAGATAGGTTCAGAATAAATAAATTAACATTTGTAATTTTTATATTCTGCTTCAGCAAAAAAGATATAAAATATAGAGACTATAAAGGAAACCACATAATTAATAAACTTTTGTATAAAATATTTAATAAGCTTAATTTCTAAAATGTCCCTAAATATTATTCTCAACAAATATCTGAAACAGACTTTAAAAGATGGCAATAATAATGACTACTTAAATCTATGTTCTTTCCTATTTAACCACCATTTACAAAACTGACAGCTTCTCATCTAAATCAAATAAGTTGATCATCTTACAGCAATTTGAAATCTAAAAAACTTGTGATTTAAAGCACTAGTCATATTAACTGTTCTTAGTGGGTAATATACTATTGGTTACCCCAGCTAAACTATGGAAACCAGGTAAAATAACAAATGAATTTTATTTCCAACCTGATAGACATTTAAAAAACAAAAGAACAACATCCTTGCATATGTTCCCATATTATACAAGGTTAGCACTGCCAGTAGCTTGCACTGTACCTGTTTAAAATAAAAGATTTGTGAGAAAAACCTCTGGGAATGACCAGTGAAATGTTTTCTATTTTCCAGACAAAAGCCAAGATGTATTTTTAAAAACTCAACAATGGATGTTTACTTTGCTAGCCATCAACTTGCTAAATTTTATTATTTCACCTTTTCCGTTTTCTTTCTTCCTTCTTTTATTTAAAAGAAGAAATTTACCTGTATTGTACAACCAGGTATTTAAACACTGGTGTACTCCATGATGTTCCTAAGCAGAATGTATAAGAATGATAATAGAATCACCAGCAGCAATAATAAGACTCTGGTCATTTTCTTTTTTCTTGAGACCATTACCTTGGATGCTGAATCCCTCCATAATTTCTGATAGTTTTAGAGATGAGAATGGTGGCATATCAAGGAGAAATTAAATTTCATCATTTTGGCTTTAACACGTACGCTATAAAAGTGACAGCTCGGTGCACTGTAGCTGACAGTTCCCATTAACTAGAAGCTAATGTTGCAGAGTCAGTCCAAACACTGAGTCACGGCCTCTGGCTACAGGAAGGTCCCCTTCATACTAGGATTCTCACACGCCCCTCCATGGGAAAGAAAAGCTATAAATATTTTCCACTAGTTTCCTCCTCAAAACGATATAATGAATATTTACACATTGGGGCCCTTTTCCTATCCTGAATCTTCTTGGAAAACACCTCCACTGACATATTTTATTGGTCTGAGCAGGTGACTCAAGCTAGCCCTCCTCCCTTCAGAGTAAAGAATAAGCATATATCAGGGTTTAGGTTTCGGTTTTTGAATCACTGGTAAAACAATAAATAAAAGGTTAGGAAACATGTTTTGAACCTTTACACATTTTTTTTAATTGCAAGTTGGTGAGAAAACAAGTACCAGGAAAAATCGGCTAAAATATTTTTTAAACTTTAGAAAATGTACGTGTCTTAAAGAATAATTTGAGTGAGACTTAAAAAACAAAATAAATGCTAAATTGATTGACTTAATGGAAATTTAAGTACAGGAGACTAGCAAAAGAAAAATAAGTCCTTTTTAAAATAAGTTTATATTCATTTAACAAGTTCTTTTTAGTATAAGTTGTTGGCCATAGGTTCTGTGAGTTAGTATGTGTATATGGTGGGAGGGGAGGGAGTTCAGATGGTACAAAGACCCAGTCAGTGTTTACAAAGTGCTCACATTATAATTAAGGAAGCTCACAAATCACAAGCTTTCCAGAAAAGAGTATAGATATTAACAGCAGAAACATGAGAGTATGACTGCTTAGGGCCAGTTCTAGACATTTACCAAGTAGGCAACCTTGGGTAAGCAATTACTTAACTCTGGGTACTCTATTTTCCTCCTCTGTAAAATGGGAATAATAATAGGTCTAGCTGAGTTTGAGAACAAATGAGCTAATATTTGTAAAATACTTAAAATAGTGCAAATAGTGACACAATAATATATTTAATAATGTTATTGTTGTGCTGTTGTTTTGCTGCATGTTTGCTCAGTCATGTTTGACTCTTTGCGGCCCCATGAACTATATAGCACAGCAGGCTCCTCTGTCCAGAGGATATTCCAGGCAAGAATACTGGAATGGGTTGCCATTTCCTCCTTGCAGGAGATCTTTCTGACCCAGGGATCAAACCTGAGACTCTTGTGTTTTCTGCACCTGTGGGTGAATTCTTTACTGATGTACCACCTGGGAAAATGAAAGCATAAAGGAATATAATGATAAAGTAAAGATAGCTCTTGCCTTCACGGGCCCCAGTGCCTACTCAGGAGGAGAAAGACAAATGATCTTTAAATTTCAAAAAATGTATGTAAGTAATTGTAACATCCAAGCTATGCATATATTACCATGGGAACACAAAGGAGAGATGTACCCAACTAGAATAAGCTGAGGGGATTGAGGAATGTCCAAATGGGTTCACAGAGAAGATAAAACTTCCTAGGAGACTTGAAAGACAACTATGATTTCCCAGACAACAATAGTTCAGTGGACTCATTCGAGT
This sequence comes from Antilocapra americana, assembly GCA_007570785.1. Classification (NCBI taxonomy): domain Eukaryota; kingdom Metazoa; phylum Chordata; class Mammalia; order Artiodactyla; family Antilocapridae; genus Antilocapra; species Antilocapra americana. The sequence continues at coordinate 29,830,210 of ML660197.1, read as the reverse complement.
ATTTTAAGTCACCAGAATGCATCACAACCATGTGTGAAATACTTGGCATATTTGAGTCTTAGAAGATGTTTTGTTTGTGTGAACTATCAAGTACACCAAACAGCAAGATGGTAGAAAGGTAGGCTGGCACCAGGTGATGGAGAGCCCTATACAAAATGTCTGGACTAGACTGTGTCAGTTGAAGGTGAACTTGAAGAGTTATAAGCAGGAAGTGTTATGGTAACATTTACATTTTAAAAAGATTATGGAGTTGGATTACGAGACTGGAAGTAGTGATGTAGAGATCAGTTAGTTATTTGCATAACCAAGGGTGATGCAAAATTAAGGGGAGAGTTCAAGTAACTGAAGAAAATCTACAGAACCAATGTCATGTTTAGAGTGATGAATGTGAAATAAGAGACTGGAAAAGCTAGCCTGAAACTCAGCATTAAGAAAGCTAAGATCATGGCATCCAATTCCATCATTGCATGGCAAATAGAAGGGGGAAAAGTGAAAGCAGTGACAATATTTTTGGGCTCCAAAATTATGGATGATGACCACAGCCATGAAATTAAAAGATGTTTGCTCCTTGGAAGGAAAGCTGTGACAAATATAGTGTATTAAAAAGCAGAGACATGACTTTTCCAACAAATATCTGTATAGTTAAAATCATGAGTTTTCCAGTAGTCATGTATGGATGTGAGAATTGGACCATAAAGAAGGCTGAGTGCAGAAGAATTGATGCTTTCAAATTTGCTGCTGGAGAAGACTCTTGAGAGTCCCTTAGACTGCAAAGAGATCAAACCACTCAATCCTAAAGGAAATCAACCCTGAATATTTACTGGAAGGACTGATGCTGAAGCTGAAGTTTCAGTCCTTTGGCCACCAGATGCGAAGAACTGATTCACTGAAAAAGACCCTGATACGGGGAAAGATTAAAAGCAAAAGGAGAAAGGTGGCAGAGGATGAGATGGTTATATATCACCAACTGAATGGTTATGAGTTTGAGCAAACTCGGGAGATGGAGGAGGACAGAGGAACTGGGCATGTTACAGTCCATGGGACCACAAAAAATTGAACATGACTTAATGGCTGAACAACAACAATGACAGAATTATGAGAGGGGAAGAGTCAGGCCTGACGGGGTAGTCAAGGGGAAGCCAAGGGGAAGGCAAGGCTTCCTTAGTGGTCCAATGGTTAAGAATCCACCTTGCAATGCAAGACAACTCTTTGATCCCTGGTGGGGAAACTAAGATCCCACGTCTCGAAGCAAAGCACGTGTGCTGCAACACAAAGCATGTGTGAAGCAAAGCATGAGTGCGCATGCCACAACTAGAGAGTCTGTGAATGTCAACAAAAGACCTCACATTGGGCAACTGCATCCTAAAGCAGCCAAACAAATAAATATTCTTTAAGAAAAAAAGTTTTTTTAAAAAGGTTGAATCTCCAGGTCTGGCTTGGGGGACTGGCCTGATGAAATACTTTTCTCTAAGACAAAAGGATATAAGGGAAAGCAACAGTACTACAAAAACATAATGAGTTGACTTTCATTTGAAGTCGATGTCTAAAATATATGCTTAGAGTCAGAAAACCTAGTCTGGGATTTGTGTTCAAGATCCAGTTCAGGCATCATCATCTCTGATGATCTTCCTTGAAATCCCACATTGACTTAAGTGTTGATTTTCTGTGCAGGATTGTAAAGCACAGGATAAGTTTATTATATCACTTACAACATGATGTTGCAGTTTTATGTTTCTACCTATATCTCTTCTTTTATTCATTCTCTTACTTACTCATTCAAAAAATACTTTTAATATTTATCCCACGTTATACATGGACTAGATGCTAGGAATCCCTTATAAATAGTACAATTGTGATCATCACCCTCCTGGAACATTCAGCCTAACAGGAAAAACATATCCTCAGTAAATGCTTTTTAAGTTGGATGCGACAGATTTGAGGATCATAAGTATAAATGGTATTGAAATCCTGAATGTGGATAAAATCTTTTTAGAAAGTAAAAGATAAAAATAGTCTCATGCTGAGTGAGGAGGGGAAATCCCAATACTTAAAACTAAATGAACTCAGGAAGAGTAAAAGAGAGTTGAAAAAAATAAAGGAAAGCTGAATCCAGTAGAAGAAACAGCATAAAGTTATTTTTTAATCCAAGTAAGTCCCACTTCAATGAGTGCTGCTGCTGCTGCTAAGTCGCTTCAGTCGTGTCCGACTCTGTGCAAACCATAGACAGCAGCCCATCAGGCTCCTCTGTCCCTGGGATTCTCCAGGCAAGAACACTGGAGTGGGTTGCCATTTCCTTCTCCAATGCATGCATGCATGCTAAGTCACTTCAGTCGTGTCCGACTCTACGCAACCCGAAGGACAGCAGCCCACAGGCTCCTCTGTCCACAGGATTCTCTAGGCAAGAATACTGGAGTGGGTTGCCATTTCCTTCTCCTTCAATGAGTGAATAACTGTCAAATGCTGCAGAAAGAGGTCAGTTAAGAAGATGCCTGAGTGCATGCTAAATCACTTCAGTTGTATCTGACTCTTTGCAACCCCATGGACTGTAACCCGCCAGGTTCTCCTGAGCATGGGGTTTCCCAGGCAAGAATACTGGGATGTGTTGGCATTTCCTCCTCCAAGGGATCTTCCAGACCCAGGGATCAAACCCAGTCTCTTGTGTCTCCTGAGTTGTCAGGTAAGTTCTTTATCACTAAAGCCACTTGGGGAGAAGAAGTCTATAGAACACCAATTAGACTTGGTGTGGTGGACAGACTTTGATCTCCATGACTGCCGCCCCCTGGTGTTACTCTCATGAACCTGTTAGGTTATAAAAAGGATAAAATTAAGGTTACTAATAAAATGACCTTTAGAAGGGATATTATCCTGGATTATAATTGTGAGCCTAATCCAATCATATTACTCCTGAAAAGCAGAGATCTTTCTTCAGTTGGTAGCAAAAAGAGTGGCAGGGCTATTTTAAAGCAAAGGATTCCACATAAGGTTGTTGCCTTGAAAATGAAAGAAGTCACTTAAAAATCACAGGAACCTGAGTACTACAACAACAAGGAACTGAATTGTTCCAATAACCTAAATAAACTTGGAATCATCCTCAGCATTTCCAAATGGGAGGCCAGCCCTGATGACTCCTTGATTTCAACAGAGGCTCCAACTAAGGCAGGCTGTGCCTAGACTTCTGAGGCATGGAACTGTGAGACACTAAACCTGTGTTGTTCTAAGTCACAAAGTCTGCAATAATTTTTTAGGATAACTATTAGGGAAGCAGCTGTCGTGGGACCTACTGTTTCTCTCCAGGATTGCACCATCAGTGTCCTGGGTCTGGAATGTTCTTTGATTGGGAAGGTGAGACCCAGATTTCTTTCTTATTAGAAGAAAATTTCCCATTGTTCTAGGTACACAATGAACTTCCTTGTATTGCTTACGTGTGTGTATTACAGGCTTCCCAGGTGGCGCTGGTGGCAAAGGGCCCAGCTGCCAATGCAGGAGATATAAGAAGCGCAGGTTCGATCCGTGAGTTGGGAAGATTCTCTGGAGGAAGACATGGCAACCCACTCCAGTATTCTTGGCTGGAGAATCCCACGGACACAGCAGCCTGGTGGGCAACAGTCCGTCAGGTCGTAAAGAGCCAGACACTACTGAAGCATTGTAGCATGCAAATGTGTGTTACATGGCACCTGGCCAGCACCACCAGCATATCTTTCCTCATTAATCCTTAGGTAAAAGGGTCTTAGCCTGCCACATATAAAAGGCACTTGCATTCCAGTGAGCCTGTGTTGGCCATCAGGAGGGACCCCTCTGGCCATGGGCACACACTTAAGATGTTGATCCTGCTGCATCTCTTGTCTCTAAGAGTAAAATATTATTCTACCCCTTCTGTGTTGAGGTCTCCTTGGTGACTCCAAACCCATAGAAGATGCAGTAGGCTAAGGTCTGTGGACTCCTACTTCTAGTGGTTGCCATTATTAACATATTCATCATTCTCCTTCCTTGAGATTGGTAGCTGCATCTTTCTGGTTTGCAATAGTAATGTGTGTATGTGTGTGCATGCTAAGTCGTTCAGTCGTGTCCAACTCTTTGCGACCCTGTGGACTGTAGCCGGCCAGGCACCTCTGTCTATGGGGATTCTCCAGGCAAGGATACTGGAGTAGGTTGCCATTCGCTCCTCCAAGGGATCTTTCCAGCCCGGGGATCAAACCCAGGTCTCGGGCATTGCAGGAAGATTCTTGACCATCTGAGCCACCAGGGAAGCACCAAAATTTTCAATAACAATAGAAAACTAATATATCTTGTGTAATGACTAATTTAATCTATCAATTTGACTGAGCTAAGCGATGCAGGAGAAGAGGGGGTGACAGAAGATGGGATGGTTGGATGGCATCACCAACTCAATGGACACAAGTTTGAGCAAACTCTGGGAGATAGTAAAGGACAGAGAAGCCTGGCGTGCTGCAGTTCATGGGGCCACAAAGAGTTGGACACGATTTAGTGACTGAACAACAACAAAAAGGGATGCCCAGGGGCTTCCCAGGTGACTCAATAGTAAAGTATCTGCCTGCCAACAAAGGAGACACAATTTCAATCCCTGGGTTGGGAATATCGCCTGGAGGAGGAAATGGCAACCCACTCCAGTATTCTTCCCTAAAAAATCCCATGGATAGAAGAGCCTGGTGGGCTACAGCCTATGGGGTCACAAAGAGTCAGATATGACTGGGCACAATACCCAGACAGCTACTCAAATGTACTGGACTGGCCAAAACGCTCATTCAGGTTTTTCGATACATAACATCTTAATAATTTCTTGGTGTGGCTTGAGGGTGTCTCTGGAAGAAATGATCATTTGAATCAGTAGACTGAGTAAAGATCACACTCACCAATGTAGGTAGGTATTATCCAGTCCACCGAAGTCCCAAAATAGAGCAAAAAGGCAAAGGAAGGGCAAATTCACTCTCTCTGCATGAGCTGAGACCCCCATCTTCTTCTACTCTCAAACCTCAGTGTTCCTGTTTCTTGGGTGTCCAGAAACGGACTCAATTATACCACCAGCCTTCCAGGTTCTCCAGCTTGCAGGTGACAGTGACAGGCCATGGGATGTCTCAAACTCCATAATCCTATGCATACTTAGTTGCTTCAGCTGTATCCAACTCTTTGCAACTTCATGGACTATAGTCCACCAGGATCCTCTGTCCATACAATTTTCCATGGAAGAATAATGGAATGGGTTGCCATTTCCTCCTCCAGGGGATCTTCCCAACCCAGGTATATAATCTGCATCTCCCATGGCTCCTGCATTGGCAGGAGGATTCTTTACCACTTGAGCCACCTGGGAAACCTTATATAAGCAAATTCCTATAATAAAAGCTCTCTTATATTTTATAATAGATGTGTATATACATATATATATATATATATATAATAGAATACATCTGGAAACTGAGTCAATAAAGAGGTGATTCTGAAAACATCTTTATTGGTCTACTGAGGCCAAAAGACCACCCTGATTTAGGAGAGGATGGGAGATCGTGGAGGTAAAGTAGCATTTTTCTTTTATAATTCCTTTATTCATACTAATTTCTATTATGCTTTATGAAATTTTTATGTGATGATTTATAAAGATAATTTGTTGAATTGAAGAGGTGGCAAGAATACACAGAAGAACTATACAAAAAAGATCTTCATTACACACATAATCATGATGGTGTGATCACTCATCTAGAGCCAGACATTCTGGAATGTAAAGTCAAGTGGGCCTTAGGAAATATCACTACAAACAAAGCTAGTGGAGGTGATGGAATTCCAGTTGAGCTATTTCAAATCCAAAACAATGATGTTCTGAAAGTGCTGCACTCAATATTCCAGCAAATTTGGAAAACTCAACAGTGGCCACAGTACTGGAAAAGGTTAGTTTTCATTCCAATCCCAAAGAAAGGCAATGCCAAAGAATGCTCAAACTACCACACAATTGCACTCATCTCACATGCTAGTGTGATGCTCAAAATTTTCCAAGCCAGACTTCAGCAATACATGAACCATGAACTTCCACATGTTCAAGCTGGTTTTAGAAAAGGCAGAGGAACCAGCGATCAAATGGCCAACATTCACTGGATCATCAGAAAAGCAAGAGAGTTTCAGAAAAACATCTATTTCTGCCTTATTGATTATACCAAAGCCTTTGACTGTGTGGATCACAATAAACTGTGGAAACTCTGAAAGAGATGGGAATACCAGACCACCTGACCTGCCTCTTAAGGAACCTGTATGCAGGTCAGGAAGCAACAGTTAGAACTGCACATGGAACAATAGACTGTTTCCAAATAGGAAAAGGAGTACATCAAGGCTGTATATTGTCATCCTCCTTATTTAACTTATATGCAGAGTACATCATGAGAAACACTGGGCTGAGTGAAGCACAAGCTGGAATCAAGATTGCTGGGAGAAATATCAATCACCTCAGATATGCAGATGACACCACCCTTATGGCAGAAAGTGAAGAGGAACTAAAAAAGCCTCTTGATGAAAGTGAAAGAAGAGAGTGAAAAAGTTGGCTTAAATGTCAACATTCAGAAAACTAAGGTCATGGCATCTGGTCCCATCACTTCATGGGAAATAGATGGGGAAACAGTGTCAGACTTTATTTTGGGGGGCTCCAAAATCACTGCAGATGGTGATTGCAGCCATGAAATTAAAAGACACTTACTCCTTGAAAGGAAAGCTATGACCAAACTAGACAGCATATTAAAAAGCAGTGACATTACTTTGTCAACAAAGATCCATCTAATCAAGGCTATGGTTTTTCAAGTAGTCATGTATGGATGTGAGAGTTGGAGTATAAAGAAAGCTGAGTGTAGAATTAATGCTTTTGAACTGTCATGTTGGAGAAGACTCTTGAGAGTGCCTTGGAGTGCAAGGAAATCCAATCCATCCATCCTAAAAGAAATCAGTCCTGAGTGTTCATTGGAAGGACTGATGTTGAAGCTGAAACTCCAATATTTTGGCCACCTGATGCAAGGAGCTGACTCATTTGAAAAGACCCTGATGTGAAAGATTGAAGGCAGGAGGAGAAGGGGAAGATGGAGGATGAGATGGTTGAATGGCATCACTGACTCAATGGGCATGGGTTTGGGTGGACTCTGGCAATTGGTGATGGACAGGGCGGCCTGGCATGCTGCAGTTCATTGATTGCAAAGAGTCAGACATGACTGAGCGACTGATCTGAACTGATACTTCCCCCCAAAATACATTCTAATTCAATGAGTTTAAATCTATTTGCATATTTGATAAACATTTCCCTAATCTTTCTCTAGATAAATAATAAAAACTGAATCTAACAGAACAAATCCAAGGCCAAACTTCAAGGGTCAAGATAAATTTAAAAATCTACTGCATTTGTTGTATGTTTGCTAAATATCAAAAGGTTTCAAGAGATCTTGTCAGTCCCTTTGCAGAACTCAACATCAGTTCAGTTCAGCCACTCAGTCGTGTCTGACTCTTTGCCTGAATCAAGGCAAATGGGAAGTGGTCAAATAGGAGATGGCAAGAGTGAACATCTACACTTTAGGAATCAGTGAACTAAAATGGACAGGAATGGGTGAGCTTGACTCAGATGACCATTGTATCTACTATAGTGGGCAAGAATCCCTTAGAAGAGATAAAGTAGCCATCTTAGTCAACAAAAGAGTCCAAAATACAGTACTTGGATGCAATCTCAAAAATGACAGAATAATCTGTGTTCATTTCCAAGACAATCCATTCGATATCACAGTAATCCAAGTCTATGCTCCAACCAGTAATGCTGAAGAAGCTGGAGTTGAATGGTTCTATGAAGACCTACAAGACCTTCTAGAGCTAACATCCAAAAAAGATGTCCTTTTCATTATAGGGGACTGGAATACAAAAGTAGGAAGTCAAGAACTCAATATAGAAAAATGAAAAATTGAAAGGACTCTTAATGTTGTACTGTGAAGCAGATTTTTTTTAACTTGAATTCCTCTTCTTTCCTTTCTCAAAATCATATTTAAATAAATAAAAATTATACTGGAAATTTTCAAAGAAAACAGATAAAATACTTAACTAATTTTAATCTATGTTTCAAGCCATAGTTAACTGCAAAATTGTAAGAATAACTGTAACTCTCAAATATGTTTTCATATCTACTTATATATATGTGGATGTGGATGTATATATATATATATATATATACACACATATATATATGTAGCACTACATATGTGTGCATATAATTCTTTGGTAAAAGTATAAAAGTCATGTTCCAGAAAATGTTTATTTGTATTCAGAAGATTTTATATAATGCCAGTTTAAAAGACATTTATTTATTTAATTCTTACTATGTGTGAAACTCTCTCTACTAGGCAACAAGGGGTAATATAAAAATACAGTTTTTGCTCTTCAAAGTCTATATTTTATATAGAAATGCAAACAAGTTTTGTAAATATATGCATAGGATTATCAGATGGAATTAATGTTAATTGGCTCACCATGTTTGCTAAGATGGCCCCAGAAACAGCAGAACTAGTATGTCTAGCTGTTTTGCATGCAGAAATGGGTCATCATATTTCTGTTTTACATGATTCAACAGCTATTACAAACCTTGCTGCTATCTATGGGCTCAACTGAAACAAATACGCTATAGGCTAAATGTGATATGTTCAACCCTGAAGTTTAAAACCTACTCAAGGGCTTGTCCTTAAGGAGCTGAGTCCCAAATGCACACTTCAACCAAAGAATAGGTAAGCAATTGCTATTAAATCTTTGTGTGTTCTTTTTGTGTGTTTTCTTTTTTTCTCATGTAATTATACTTTAACTGATAATTACACCCACATAACATATAACTTGGAAGATTTTTGTTGTCTTCATATCAATTTAGTAACTAAAATTGGCTTGAAATATATTGCAATTTTTTATAAACTTGAATTCATTCTAGTTTATGTTTAAATGTATATCTATTTCAACAATTTAGAAATATAAAAGATAATTGGTTTGGTGTATTCTTAGAAATGATATTATGATCTTAAAAATACTTAAAGTCTAGAATGTATCACATTATTTACACCTACTCCATGTAATTTATGAAACATTTTTCTCATATGTGTCTTTTTATGTAATTTAACCTAACTTAAAACAATTTATAAATAATTTCCAGAAATGAATATCTGGTACGTACAAACCATTAGATATTTTCATCTACACATATACCTTTAGACAAATCATATTTTATTTTATTTTAAAAGTTTTATTTGTTACAGATTATCATTAAGCATATTACTGTTTATGACTTAAAGAATAATGCCAAATGCAAAGAAAATTTTGCATTCTTAAAAAATAGTTGAAGTTATTACCTTGTACCCCATACTTGATAAACTTGGCAATTTAAAGTTTATGTCAAATCTTTAAAATAAATAGCTGTAATTTTCATTTCCAAATAATTCACAAAAGTTTCAATAAACAACTTACAGCTATTTGGATGCTATGATCTGGTAGACTGCTGAAAATAACTTTGTGATGAAACTACTTTGGCTTAACAACAACTCCCTTCTTCTTTTCCTTTTTCTTCTTAACAAAGCAGTCATTGTAGACAGTCTATAAAAGCATAATGTCGTTAGTTTTCAGCATACAGATATATTTTACCCTTGAAGGAAAATAGCAAAAATAATGTGTCATAAAAAACAAACACATTGCTTTTTTTTTTTTTTGCTTTTTTTAAAACTAAAAATAATTTGAGAAACACACCTATACTCAAGTCATTATATCTGTTTGACTTCTTCCTTGTTTGTGCACCCCTTTATTATAGATCTAATGCAAGATGAAACATAAATTTTATAATATTAGTATCATTTCTGGCACTCTTTGCAAAGTATGTAAATTTCAAGGTTATTTTTTTTTTCTGCTTCATCCCTGACATTCAATAGGTCAGTATTTCTCCACACAGAAAAGCACTAAAGTCAACACTAAGCTTACTAATGGTCAGCTTATATTTTTAGGTTATACCTTTCTAAGTCAGAAATAGTCTATTTTAACTAGAAATTTAGCTAGAAATCCATTTTAACTAGAAATCCATCATAATCACATATTGCTTCTCTCACATTTCTACCAAGAATAAAAATACAACCTAGCCAACTCATTTGCATTGTAATCTAATTTTGAAATTACTTTATCAGTGCAATAACACATTCAATAGAGCTTTTGTCTTATTGATGAAAAGGGAATATACTTGGTTAGGGAGTACATAACATTTTTTAATTAAATTTGTGTTATTATTGTCCTAACACTCATAGGACCAGGTGATGGCAATGTTCCATGGAGGAAAATAATACTGCTATAATAACAGCAATAGTCATGAAAATTTAATAACATTTTCACTGAGACATGATGACATAATAATAAATATCATTATTTAGGCTGCTTGGATGAAAGAATTAAAGTGATCAATAAAATATTTACTAAATAAAAGATACTACAGAGATGGGCTAAATAGGACTCATTCCTATCACCTGGTTGAAGAAACAATCTTATATGAAAGTAAAAGTGTTAGTCTCTCAGTCATGCCCCACTCTTTGCAATCCCATGGACTGCAGCTTGCCAGGCTCCTCTGTCCGTGGGATTTTCCAAGCAAGGATACTGGAGTGGTTTGCCATTTCCTTCTCCAGTGGATTTTTCTGACACAAGGATTGAACCTGGATCTCCTGCCTTCAGGCAGATTCTTTACTGACTGAGCTACCAGGAAAGCCTCTGATCTTAAATACACAAATACAAATAACAGCAAGGTGGTCAATGATAAGATGTTTGTGAGTCAGGTTATTAGGCAACTATTTGAAGAGGCCTTTGGTGGGTCAGATGGTAAAAAAATCCACCTGTAATTCAGGAGACCTGTGTTCGATCCCTGGGTTGGGAAGATCTCATTGAGAAGGGAATAGAAGATCCCATTCCAGTATTTCTGCCTGGGAAATCCTATGGACAGAGGAGTGTGGCAGGCTACCGTCCATGGGGTAGCAAAGAGTCAGACACTACTGAGCAACTATTACTTACTTACTTGAAAAGAAAGGGAGTGGGAAGAGATTCTAAGCAGGAAAGGATGCAGCTATGGAAATATATGTTAAGATACTGATACATGGACTGCAAAAATGATTCAGACTATTTAAATAGGAGGTCCATCTGAGCTTATGCCAGAAAGGTGGCCTCTGCCAGACTATTGAGTGTTTCAGATATCCAACGAAGGAGAGGGGAATGTGTTGTCTATGAATTTTCATACAACAATTTCAGTGGGAATTTAAAGGGGCTGAAGGAGGCCAATGTCATTTTTCTAGGAAGAATCTGTAGGATTCAGTGACTGAAGGAAAGGATAATGGAACAAAGAGGGTCAAGGATAACATCAAGGTTTTAAGTATGAGTAACGAAGACATTAAAGGCATCATTTTCCTGTTAAAAAATAAAAAACACAAAAAATCCTTAGGAGTATTTCCCTTAATGTACAGTTAGGAGAAGTTTCAACAGAAAACTTACATGAAATTCACAATGAAAAAAAAATTACTCTAGTTACATCAGTGGTTATGTGAAAACAATCACAGCTTTAATTTATAAATATTGACAATGACTGGTATAGTGGCAGTGTATATGAATTGTGTTTCTGAAAGTGCATTATTTCTCTTGTAATTAAGTTTAAAATTTCTACATGTAATGTTAAACATATGAACTTACACTGCATTTTATATAATGCAGAAGAGCATTTATAAGAATTCTATGCATTTCTGAGAGTTTAGCTAATCATAGAATGTAAACTGCTTTTGAGCACTTAATTAAATGTTTGAAAGTTTTAAAAAGAATGAAGATGACTGAACCATAATTAAAAATCCTAAGAAACCTAGAAGGAATGCTTATTAAACATTAAAAGAGAAATAAAATAACTCTAAGACCATGATCAAGAAGAACAGAGAATAGTGAAGAAAGGAAGAACAAATGGAGATTAAGAGAGTGAAATGCCTTAAGATCAATCAAATATCAATACCAGCTGTGAAGAGTCATCAAGATCAAACAAATGTTGCAGCACAGAGCTCAGGAAATATGTTAAACCCATAAGAAGTGCAAGATAGGTTATAGAGGAAAGAGTTAGCATCAAATAAAGGCAATCGGATTTAAATAATAATGGGAACCCACTCCAGTATTCTTGCCTGGGAAATCCCATGGACAGAAGAATTTGGCAGGCTACCATCCATGGACTAGAACACAATTGAGCAACTAAGCATACATCAATAAGGCATTCCACAGAATAACATGTATTACCCCAAGTGTAACATATATTACACCTAATAAGCTTTAGCAGGCCATCCAACCTGAATAAAGATAAAACGACTTTTCTTTGGATATAATTTTAAAAACTACACAAGAGAAACTACTAAGAGAAAAATGACTTTCATTTAAAATATGGTTAAAGAATTTCATACTGCTTGTCTTGTAAAGAACAAGTCTTCTACCATTACGAAGTCTGCACTGAATTTTCTCAAAGCCAGAATTTATCCTGGAATTAGGTACAACATAACATGAGATAGTAGCTGCATACTGCCTCAGTACAGAAATAAATGCCCTGCACTGTTCTCAAAATCCCAAGAGTATTTCTACTTAAAACTGAGAAATAACTTAGGCACTTAATGGTTGTTAATGTGAATAAAATATATGCAAGATACATAGACACCATGTATCTAGAAGATAGAGTAAATGACCTAAAAACTAGGTGAGTCTGGCTTTTTTAAGCATTATTTTACTATACTTTGCTCTTGACCACAAATTGCTTAATGAAGTGTCTAGTATGAAGAAGACATCCAGTAAATGTTATAAATTATTGTATATGTGACTCCGAGATTTACAGAAACAGTGATGAATGGTTGTAATTGTAAAAACTAAAAAAAAAAAAAAAAATTTACTCTTGTATATGTAGAGCAGATTTTCCTGAAAGTGAAAAGTATTGGTCACTCCATCATGTTCAACACTTTGCAACCCCATAGATTGTAGCCCTCCAGGTTCCCCTGTTCATGGAATTTTCCGGTTTATACTAGAGTGGATAACCATTCCCTTCTCCAGGGGATCTTCCTGACCCAAGGATGGAATCCAAGGTCTCCTGCATTGCAGACAGACTCTTTACTGTCTGAGCCACCAAAGAAGCACAGATTTTCCTAAAAGGGCTGACAGTTTGTGAAGCCCTTATAGGGGCCAGGCCAGTTCAGTCTCTCAGCTGTGTCCGACTCTTTGCAAACCCATGACTGCAACACGCTAGGCCTCCCTGTCCATCACCAACTCCCAGAGTTTACCCAAACTCATGTCCATTGATTCGGTGATGCCACTCAACCATTTCATCCTCTGTCCTCCCCTTCTCCTCCCACTTTCAATCTTTCCCAGCATCAGGATCTTTTCCAATGAATAAGTTTTTCACATCAGGTGACCAAAGTATTGGAGTTTCAGCTTCAACATCAGTCCTTCCAATGAACACCCACGACTGTTCTCCTTTAGGATGGACTGGTTGGATCTCCTTGCAGTCCAAGGAAATCTCAAGAGTCTTCTTGAACATCACAGTTCAAAAGCATCAATTCTTCAGTGCTCAGCTTTCTTTATAGTCCAACTCTCACATCCATACACGACTACTGGAAAAACCATAGCCTTGACTAGATGGACATTTGTTGACAAAATAATGTCTCTGCTTTTTAATATGCTGTCTAGGTTCGTCATAACTTTCCTTTGAAGGAGTAAGTGTCTTTTAATTTCATGGCTGCAGTCACCATCTGCAGTGATTTTGGATCCCTCCCCCAAAAATGCCTGCCACTGTTTCCACTGTTTCCCCATCTATTTGCCATGAAGTGATGTGACTGGATGCCATGATCTTAGTTTTCTGAATGATGAGGTTTAAAGGAAAATTAAAACTTTGTTACCATTTCTATTTTCTGATATATTTGAATTTATAAAGGTGTTATAAGTCAGCTTCATAATTTTACTTTAATTCACACATCTTCAGGACAGCTAATTTTTCTTTTTGCCAACTATTCCTGAGTTGTTTTAGGTCATACCTTAATGGTCTAGTGGTTTTCCCTACTTTCTTCAATTTAAGTCTGAATTTGGCAATAAGGAGTTCATGATTCAAGCCACAGTCAGCTTCTGGTCATGTTTTTGCTGACTGTATAGAGCTTCTCCATCTTTGGCTGCAAAGAATATAATCAATCAAATTTTGGTGTTGACCATCTGGTGATGTCCATGTGTAGAGTCTTCTCTTGTGTTGTTGGAAGAGGGTGTTTGCTATGACCAGTGTGTTCTCTTGGCAAAACTCTATTAGCCTTTGCCCTGCTTCATTCTGTACACCAAGGCCAAATTTGCCTGTTACTCCAGGTGTTTCTTGACTTCCTACTTTTGCATTCCAGTCCTTTAAAATGAAAAGGCTTTGGCATAGTCAATAGAGCAGAAGTAGATGTCCTTCTGGAACTCTTGCTTTTTCGATAATCCAGGGGATGTTGGCAATTTGATCTCTGGTTCCCCTGTCTTTTCTAAAACCAGCTTGATCATCTGGAAGCTCACGGTTCATGTATATTGCTGAAGCCTGGCTTGGAGAATATTAAGCATTACTTTACAAGCATGTGAGATGAGTGCAATTGTATGCAGGTCAAGAAGCAACAGTTAGAACTGGACATGGAACAACAGACTTGCTCCAAATAGGAAAAGGAGTACGTCAAGGCTGTATATTGTCACCCTGCTTATTTAACTTATATGCAGAGTACATCATGAGAAACACTGGGCTGAATGAAGCACAAGCTGGAGTCCAGATTGCCGGGAGAAATATCAATCACCTCAAATATGCAGATGACACCACCCTTATGGCAGAAAGTGAAGAGGAACTAAAAAGCCTCTTGATGAAAGTGAAAGAGGAGAGTGAAAAAAGTTGGCTTAAGGCTCAACATTAAGAAAACTAAGATCATGGCATCTGGTCCTATCACTTCATGGCAAATAGGTGGGGAAACAGTGGAAACAGTGTCAGACTTTATTTTTGGGGGCTCCAAAATCACTGCAGATGATGATTGCAGCCATGAAATCAAAAGATGCTTACTCCTTGGAAGGAAAGTTATGGCCAACCTAGATAGCATATTGAAAAGTAGAGACATTACTTTGCCAACAAAGGTCCGTCTAGTCAAGGCTATGGCTTTTCCAGTAGTCATGTATGGATGTGAAAGTTGGACAGTGAAAAAGGCTGAGTGCCAAAGAATTGATGCTTTTTCACTGTGGTGTTGGAGATGACTCTTTAGAGTCCCTTGGACTGCAAGGAGATCCAACCAGCCCATCCTTAAGGAGATCAGTCCTGGGTGTTCATTAGGAGGACTGATGTTGAAGCTGAAACTCCAATACTTTGGCCAACTCACGTGAAGTGTTGACTCACTGGAAAAGACCCTGATGCTGGGAAAGATTAAGGGCATGAGCAGAAGGGGATGACAGAATATGAGATGGTTAGATGGCATCTCCGACTCGATGGACATGGGTTTGGGTGGACTCCAGGAGTTGATGATGGACAAGGAGGTCTGGTGTGCTGTGATTCTTGGGGTTTCAAAGAGTTGTACATGACTGAGCAACTGAACTGAACTGAAATGAACTTGAGATATTTTAAGAGTCTATGAGTCAAAGCTAACTGCTGCTTTCGCTAAGTTGCTTCAATCATGTCTGACTCTGTGCGACCCCATAGATGGCAGCCCACCAGTCTCCCCCACCCCTGCGAGTCTCCAGGCAAGAATACTGGAGTTGGTTGCCAAATCCTTCTCCAATGCATGAAAGTGGAAAGTGAAAAGTGAAGGTGAAGTCGCTCAGTCGTGTCTGACTCCCAGCAACCCCATGGACTGCACCCTACCAGGCTCTCAGAATGTGGGATTTTCCAGGCAAGAGTACTGGAGTGGGGTGCCATTGCCTTCTCCGTCAAAGCTAACTACTACTTGAATTTTTCCCCCTCAAATCTCAGGCTTCTGAGAGCTAGCTCTCCTAAAAGATGGAATTGAAACTCAATCTCAACCACCTTCCTTTTTGTTCCTGAGCTTCTTAAACATGATGGACAAAATCATCTTTTATGTATTTTGCATTGTGCGCATGCTCTGTTGCTCAGCTGTGTTCAGCTCTTTGAGATCCCATGGTCTGTAGTACACCAGGCTCTCTGTCCATAGAATTTTCCAGGCAAGAACACTGGAGTGTGTTGCCATTTCCTTCTCCAATGCATGAAAGTGAAAAGTGAAAGTGAAGTCGCTCAGTCGTGTCCAACTCTTAGCGACCCTATGGACTGCAGCCTACCAGGCTCCTCCGTCCATGGGATTTTCCAGGCAAGAGTACTGGAGTGGGATGTCATTGCCTTCTCTGGAAAGTATTTCTAAAAGTATGTATTTGTGTGTGTGTAATAGCAAGAGGTAGTCATCATCCTAGTTTACAACACACCGTACATATTATAGACATATTTTTCAGAGCAGAAAATTTGCCGTGAGGAATGCCAGACATTCCACAATATGTCAGTGTTACATGTTTAAGTACACTTTATCGATCAGATCAACAGAAGGTAATTTTAAAGTATACATTTTGATCTTTCTTGAGCTATAATTAGGAGTTCCAAGTGAAAAGGAAAACATAGCCAGTGTATAAGAGCTGTACAACTACCCTGTAACCAGCATATGGTAGCTATTCCTGACCTGCAACCATCCAAGCACTTGTATAAGCCCTATTTTCAATTTATTTTAAGCATTATTAATGCATAAAGATTTATGCAAATATTTTACTGGAAGTTTCTCATATGGAAGTGTAACAGAATTAGACCTATAACAATTGCCTTCTTCAAAGACAGTTCTAGCAACCGTCATAAGAACAGGAAAGCCTAAATGTTAACTGAGGGGAAAAAAAAATGGAGTAATATTAATAGCTTCATTGATTAATTTATCAACTGACATTCCCAAAGTATACAATCAAGAAACAGCTACACTTTTGTTTTTAAAAGTGTTATTTACCAGAAAATCCCTATGACCTACAAATTTTATTCTAAATTTCCATGCTCCCAAATTCTAAAATCAACTATAAAAAAATCATGCATATCTTTCCTTTACAAATGCTCAATTAGTAGTAAGACATAAAAATAATATAGGCAAGAAAGTACAGTGTAAATAAATTATATATCAATATTGTGAGATGTGAATCAGAAATATAGTTAGGGTGCGTGCGTGTGTACATGCTAAGTTGCTTCATTTGCGTCCGACTATTTGTGACTCTGTCTCTGAGATTCTTCAGGTAAGAATACTGAAGTAGGTTGCCATTCCCTCCTCCCAACCCAGGGATTGAACCCGAATCTACTGCATTGGCAGGCAGGTTCCTTACCATTAGCACTATCTGGGAAGCCCAGTTAGGGTGCATTTTCACTCTTTTACCACATGAAATATTTTTGATATTTCACAAATGAACTTGGCTAGCAAAAACACAGGTGAATATAGCAGAACCCATCAGGAAAATAAAATAAGAGTGCTTATAGAATTTACCAAATTAAATGATGATTTTTCTTAGATGCATGCAGAATAATTTAGGCTAATTAAAGCCACTACAAGAAAGGCTATGTATTATATTTATCAACTGTTCACACAGCAGAATTTGTGGATGTTTCTTGTTTATACATTATAAAAGTCAGCCTGGATTTTCTACAATATCATTTTAAATTAATGAGGATAATTTATGTGATGAAATTCACAGTTCTTAAATATTACTGCTCTTTGATATAAGAATGAGATATTAATAATTACTGCTGTTGTTCAGTCACTAAACTGTGTTAAACTCTTTGCCACTCCATGGGGCATTTAAGCATCTTATAAAAATTCATTTTATATGGTGGTTACTAGTAAATACAGTATGTCTTCCTCACCAAAAATAAATTAATAAATAAGATTTTGAAGTATTATTAGTGACATAGATTGAAAACAATGCATATTTTAAATTAAATTTATAGTGTGGCATAATCAAGAGAAACTCAGATCTAGTATTCTTAATTTGTAGTTCTGTGTACCCTTTCAATAATGAATGATTAAAAATAAATGGTTAACAAAATTTTCTGTAATGTTGGCCTTTGAAATATTATGCAATCCTTTTTTATCTCAAAGGTCTTTATATTTTTCTTTCATTTCCAAACTAGGGAAAGCTTTTCCTTCTTCCTCCCCACCCCCAACATCTAATATGGACGATCTGGTCTTGCCAAGGATAAAACAACTTTTTTCTAAGAAAGGGCAGCACTGTCCCCTAGTGGACATATAATATATCCAATACAAAAGTAGTTTCACAAAAGGGAGAAATACCAAGTTTTAAATAAAATGATTCATTAGCAGGAGTTTTACTGTATTGATAGGCCAGTTTTAGAATTGTGCCTAGATGCCATCCACTTTTCAAGTAAAAATTGTCTGCTACTGATATCATGATTGGTAATCAACCATGGTTGGTTACAGAAAATGAAATCAAAAGGTCAATGAAGTTGTTTCAACTTCAGTACAGATATAGAATACGTGTTGCCATCGCCATTGCTGTGAGCACCAGAAATGTCAGCCACTTCATGGCCCACTGCTTGGTGATAATCATTTAAATGTGAGCTCAAATATCCAATCCCACACCCACTACTAGATCATATACCCTTTTAATATGTTCTTCGAGCATTACTCCTTTTCCTTCATGGCACTAAAGCCTTTGATTGTGTGGATCACAACAAACTGTGGAAATTTTTTAAAGAGATGGTAATACCAGTCTACCGTACCTGCTTCCTAAGAAACCTGTAGGCAGGTCAAAAAGCAACAGAACCAGACATGGAACAACAGACTGGTTCCAAATTGGGAAAGGAGTATGTTAAGGCTGTATATTATCACCCTGCTTATTTAACTTACAGGCAGAGTACATTATGTGAAATGCCATGCTGGGTGAAGCACAATTTGGGGTCAAGATTGCTGGGAGAGCAAAAGGAACGCAGATGTATAGAACAGACTCGTGGACTCTGTGGATGAGGGCAAGGGTGGGATGATATGGGAGAATGGCATTGAAACATGTTAATTATCATATGTCTAATCAATCGCCAGCCCAGGATTGATGCTCGGGGCTGGTGCACTGAGATTTCCCGGGGGGATGGAGGAGGGAGGGAGGAGGGAGGGGGGTTATGGAGGGGGAGCATATGTAAACCCATGGCGATATCATGTCATTGTATGGCAAAACTAATAAAAAAAGAAAAAAAAGATTGCTGGGAGAAATATCAATAACTTCAGATATGCAGATGGCACCAAGTAACAATAACCAAACACAAAATGACAACACAGCTGAATACAGAAAGCAGCAGTGATGTAAAGTATCCCAGACATGTTCTTTTTGAGCTATCATTCTTTTTGGTTTAGTTAGGCTACATTCTTTGTGATAATTGGAGGTGCATATTAGGTGATTTTCCTTGTTTTTCCCACATTTGTCTCTGCCTTCAGTATTCTTGCCTGGGATATCCCACGGAGAGAGGAGCCTGGCAGGCTAGAGTCCATAGGGTCACAATGAGTCAGACATGACTAAGCAACTAAGTACACACACACACACACACATATCACATAATAAAGTGTGCAATGAATTAGTTCATGTTCACTTTCCAACTGTCTTTCCATGGCTTGTGAAGAAATTGATAGTTTTTATATGATCAGGGATTAGTTCAATTTTTTTTATCCTTATTGTCCTTTTAACAAATGACTAATATAGGAGGTAGTATGTTCACGCTAGTTGCCTCTAGGGATTAGCTGATAAATATAATAAGATATGACAAAATGTGACATAATTTATAAGGAAAGGAATATTAAACTCTAAAGAGGGAGTTCTTATTTCTTGTACTTCATTGCTTCTTCAAATATATCTGTTTGCCAATTAGATTATTCACTGAATCATTGTACTCAATGCTTTGAAGTATGAAGGTAAATAACTGACCATATCCATCTTGCCATTTTTGTGTGACTCTGGTTTTATAAATAAGTATTCTAACACCCCAGAATGAAAAACTCAACAAATTCATCTTCACAGCAAGAAAATATGTTTTTAACATTAGACGCTCTTTTTAAATTAAGTACATTTTGGTTTGCTTTTTAAAATACTAGCTGAGAAAATCAGAAAGCAAAAGAGAAAAATTATATTTGATGTAAAATAGGTTTATTTATTCTTGTATAATTAAAACCAAGTTAGGAGTACTCAGTATATATATTTTTTGCAATTCTCTTGATTCTCATCAGTATAATTGCATTGTAATCATTGGCCTAGTCTATATGAGTAATTTGGGAGTAGAGGTTGGCAGACAACTTGGTGAGGAGGGCAGAACAGATGCCAGTATGGATTCGTGAGATGAACTGTGAAGTTAATTGCATTCATGTTGTTTATCAATGTTTATAACCAGAAATTATACAGAATCTTGGCTATTTGTTATTCATAAAAGCCATTAACACCTGCTAATCTTAAGTTATAGAATACCTCACTCATTCAATTTTAAAAACTAATAGAGCGGCTAATGTTTTTTCATCTGTTTTATAGCCATTTGATTTACATTCAATAGTCAGGATTCTTTCTTGGATTTGCTAGGTCTTGTTTAAAAGTAGAAATAGCCAATCCAATCCTATTTTCATACAAATCCTAAAAGAAATCCAGCTCGTAGAAGAATAAAATCTCATGATGCAAAAGGGAGCATATTAACTGCAAATGACAAATTATAATTGAGACTAAAAGCTAGTTACTCAGTCTTGTCTGACTCTTTGCAGTCCCTTAGGTGGGCTGCCAGGCTCCTCTGTCCAAAGAATTCCCCAGGCAAGAATCCTGAAGTGGGTAGCCATTCCATTTTCTACGGCATCTTCCCAACTGAGGGATCAAACTTGGGTCTCCTGCATTGAAGGCAGATTCTTTACTGTCCAAGCCACCAGGGAAGCCCAAATAGTATATACTTCAGATATATAGTTTTTCTTTTAAAATATTCATGTATTTAAAATAAATATAGATCTAAAAATTTTTATTTAGATTATCCCAGCTAAAATACCTAGGCCAAAAATGCTGGATTAGTTGGAAAAGCTGAAATATTTTTTTCCCTTAAACATAGATAATAAAAATGGCATAGCAAAAAAAAATGCTTTGATTAAACTGTAACAAAACATAAATAAATTTACATATTATAAACATATTTGGTTATATAAAATCTGTTAATACCTTATACTAGCTGTAAACTGTTTATATTATTTGTCATTATTTGGTACTTAAGTATAATATATTAATTTACATGCAGAGTACATCATGACAAACACACGGCTGGATGAAGCACAAGCTGGAATCAACATTTCTGGGAGAAATATCAATAACATCAGATATGCAGATGACACCACCCTTATGGCAGAAAGTGAAGAAGAACTAAAGAGCCTCTTGATGAAAGTGAAAGAAGAGAGTGAAAAGTTGGCTTAAAACTCAGCATTCAGAAAACTAAGATCATGGCATCTGGTCACATCACTTCATGGCAAATAGATGGGGAAACAGTAGAAACAGTGACAGACTTTATTTTCTTGGGCTCCAAAATCACTGCAGATGGTGACTGCAGCCATGAAATTAAAAGACTCTTGCTCCTTGGAAGGAAAGTTATGACCAACCTAGACAGCATACTGAAAAGCAGAGACATTACTTTGCCAACAAATGTCTGTCTAGTCAAAGCTATGGTTTTTCCAGTGGTCATGTGTGGATGTGAGAGTTGGACTATAAAGAAAGCTGAGCACCGAAGAATTGATACTTTTGAATTGTGGTGCTGGAGAAGACTCTTGAGAGTCCCTTGGACTGCAAAGAGATACAACCAGTCCATCCTAAAGGAAATCAGTCCTGAATATTCATTGGAAGGACTGATGCTGAAGCTGAAATTCCAATACTTTGGCCACCTGATGGGAAGAACTGACCCATTGGAAAAGACCCTGATGCTGGGAAAGATTGAAGGCGGGAGGAGAAGGGGATGACAGAAAATGAGATGGTTGGATGGCATCACCAACTCAATGGACATGAGTTTGAGTAAACTCTGGGAGCTGGTGATGGACAGGGAGGCCTGGCGTGCTGCAGTCCACGGGGTTGCAAAGAGTTGGACATGACTGAGAGACTGACCTGAAATGAACTGATAGTGTTTATATATTAAAATTTATTTTGCAATGTAGTCTGAGTGATACAATGAAAAACCTGATAAGTTTAAAAGTAAATGAACACATCTGTGGACAAACAAATAAGAAGAAAATACATAATATGTAGAACACATCTGGATAAGTTCTAAAGATATGATTTTAGTACTTTATAAAATTATTTTTAATGATTGGAAGTAAGTGACATTTGTGGAAATTTCTAATAATGCTTTGACTCTCACCAAGATTTTGTATACCAAGGTTCAGTCAAGGAGAAAAAATTTTATAACTAGGTTATCATCTCCAAAAGATAGAAATTTAACCTGAAAACTGCAAGAAACTCCTTAGTGACAGCATCACAAATAGAAATCTATAAAAACCTGATGGCTGTATATGAATTACAGTTGAGTGCACTGTGTAATTATCTCAAACAGTCCTGTTGCTTTCTGAGTATTCGTCAAGACAACTGCTCAGAAAAACTAAGCATAGCTAAGTACTCAAGAATTCAGATGTACAAAACATTGCATTTCCTGCCTTGTGATCCAACCAATTTAGTATGTTTATTTTGGGTTCTGATTTTTTTCTTTCGAAAGATGAGCTGTCTTTTTGAAATTATTTAATATCTTCCAACATAGTGTAAAATAAGCAAAAATTTGAAAGACAGATGAAAAACATTTATCTCAGGTGGCCACCAATATTTAGGGGAAAAGATCTTTGAAAAATTCAATTGACAAGTTCATATTGCTGTTAGATGAAATAAAAATTATTTAAACTGGAAAATACACAGTTTAGAAAAGAAATACTACAGGATCATTTGCTTGGCTTAGGAATCATTATTTCTAGTGTTATTTATATGTAAGTTCTCTCCATCCAACTGGGTTGCAAGACCCTGTAGAATGAAACCACCTTATGTAAGCTCTAGCTATTCAATCAATAACTATTGGTAATAACAGCCTGTTAGCCACTCACTCTGTGAATTTTTCATCTGTTAATCATGGACAACTTCTATCTGTATTTCTGTGGTTTCATAATATTTTTCTAACAAATTTTATCTATATTTTGTTTCCCTGAGAAGTTTGTTTAGGGTTCAATTCTCTATTATATGTATCCTTTCTAATTTAGATTTAATTATGATAAGAAAATACTGATTTGTTCCCAACTTGGCATTTATATACCCCAAATATGATTTCCTTTGCTTTTCCTTATCTGTGTTTCACATCTCAGGTTCATTGAGATTTCAGAAGTAGCAGTAACAAGAGA
Source organism: Antilocapra americana (assembly GCA_007570785.1). NCBI lineage: Eukaryota > Metazoa > Chordata > Mammalia > Artiodactyla > Antilocapridae > Antilocapra > Antilocapra americana. The sequence goes on along the minus strand of ML660197.1, from coordinate 29,806,778 downwards.
GTAAAAAAATGAATCTGGTATTCTAAATGCAGATTTTTTTTTAAAGATTAAGGGACAATGCTCTTCTATTTTTGATGGATTGAAATTTTATTTCTAAAAAAACTGCTAGACAATATCCATTTAACTTTGTAAGTAAATCTCCATAGCTCAAAAAACTAACCTGATTCATTTTGTAACTTAGAACTAAATATATATCTTTCTGTACACTCAATCTTCAAATTGAAAGGGGCAAGATTTTTTTAAAGTTTGTACAGAAAATAGGTTGTACAGTAAATAGTGAAGCAATTCTTACCTGGATCACTGTCATAGAAAGTTCTACATGAAGAGCAAAGAGGTCTTCAGTAATGATTGCTATTTGACCTATAAGTCACAATTTTTCAAAAGTCTACATGACGTGTATATAAAAATATTGTCCATCAGTAAATCACTGGTGGCATGATAATCCATTATGTCGATTAAACAATCCTTGCCATTTTTTCAGTTATTAACATCTGATTGAGAAAAAGGCAATTGAAACATGATTCATGTTTAGAGAACAATTAATCAGTGAAGTCCTCTACCCTCACAATATGAAAGGATGGAACTGACCTTTTGATTCCTTGTCGATCTTTGAAATCCTGTAATTTTGTCACGGAGCAATTCTTCTGTGCTCTGTAGTCCTACTTCTGTGCTCTGTAATCTACTTTTATAGAGTGCTCCTGATGGCTGAGGCTTATAAATGGAAATCTAGTTGGAATGAGTAATACCTATGAAACAATTAGTGAGTAAAAGGGCACATTGTTTAAACAGTAATTTTTGCATTTATGATATAACGAGCTAAATTCTTAAATGGATTGCTGCTTACTAAAGCTATATGTGCATGAATTTGAGTTTGTAAACATATCCTCAAGTAGGAAAAAATAAATTTGAAACTGTGTAGCTATTATGACTAAGAGATGGCCCTTAATAAACAATTGTTCCCAGCTACTACTCATTTAACACAGGCCTTTAAATAGTTAGGAAGTAAGGTGAATAAGTATTTTTTTCTAAACTTGACATTTAGATTTTTTTGTTTCATTTTTAACTCTAAGATGATAAGTATTAGAAATGGTGCTTCTAATTCCTGGTCACAGGCAGACATGTACCTGTGTATTTTCTCCAATTAAAGTACTTGGGCTTGTTTCTGTTTGCTAATGAGAGTAGGACAGATCAAAGACACTTTAAGTTCTTAATGCTTGAATCCTACACCAAATAAGCCACAAGAAAGATAATGTTACATGTTATTTAACATTACAAGATAAGGGCTATTAAACTGGTTACAAAAAAGAAATAAATACTGTTTCTGCAACAGAAAGGTCAGTAGGCGGGGATCTTCAGAGCCCCAAATGAAAACCTGCCAGTTCCAAATATCTGGTTAGGCAAACCTTCTATTCTTGTCTAGGTAAAAGCAAACTATCAGCTAACTAGCCTACTGAGAATTTATGTGCAGTGATTTGGTAAACTAGGAGTAGCCAACTCTAGCCTTCGTAGTAAAGCAGTCTCTAAAAGAAGCATAGCAAAGGAAATTTAAAACATTTAAATCTCCTTTGGCAATCCATTTCAATCAAGCATTTTCTTTCCTTCTCTTAATTATTGAGATGGCAATATAAAATTTAAAATCTGTTCTTTTTTTCTTAAGCTTGTAGTAAAGTAGGAAAAGGGCTTCCCAGGTGGCACAATAGTAGAGAATCTGCCCACCAGTGCAAGAGAGGCAAGGGACGTGGGTTCTACCTTTGGGTCAGGAAGATCCCTGGAGTAGAAAATGGTAGCCCACTCCAGTATTCTTGCCTAGAAAATTCTATAGACAGAAGAGCTTGGGGGGCTACAGTCCATAGGGTCACAAAGAGTCAAACATGTCTGAGCAAATACATACACACACAAAGTAGGAATAAAAGGGAATTGCTGTGATATGATTAATACTTCCTTATTTATAAGAATAAACAGAATACTAATGTTTTATTAGTATTATGGTATTTAGTATTAGTGTAATGGCGCTAAAGGCATTCTCTCTAAGAAAGGAAGATAGCATGGATAAGAAAAAGACAGCATGTATTTCCATAATATGCAGTATTATTTTTGAAATTCTAAACAGTGTGGCAAGAAAAGAATTAGATATAAGTCTTATAAAGGACGGGACCAAACTGTTATTGCTTGCCATACATATACTTTTTAATTCCAAAATTACAAAAATCAACTGAAGAATTTTAAGAAATGGTAAAAAAAAAGTTTAGTTAAAATGTTCAAAACTAACCAGTCAAAAACAGGCATACACACACATAAGCATGTGTATGGGTATACTTCTAACAGCAGTAAAAATGAGTTAAACCAAGTATAAAAAATAAAGCTGCTATTCATGGTAGCAGTGAATAAGCACTAATGAAGTCTGGGAATAGACAAGCAACATGAAAGAATCTAAATGAAGAACCCTCTTAGGCTTTTTGGAATATGAAGAAGATGCAAATAAATTATAATAGTGAACATTACAAGAGATTTATTCTAATATATTATACCATACAAGAGACGGCAATGGCAACCTACTCCAGTACTCTTGCCTGGCAAATCCCATGGATGGAAGAGCCTGGTAGGCTGCAGTCCATGGGGTCGCTAGGAGTCAGACTTCACTTTCACTTTTCACTTTCATTCATTGGAGAAGGAAATTGCAACCCACTCCAGTGTTCTTGCCTGTAGAATCCGAGGGATGGATGGCAGAGCCTGGTGGGCTGCCATCTATGGGGTCACACAGAGTCGGACACGACTGAAGTGACTTAGCAGCAGCAGCAGCAGCACTAAAATAGGAATAGAAAAATATATCAGCAAAACATAGGAGGGAGTCAAGAATATACCCACATATGTGTGATAAAGGCATCATTTTGAATCACTGTGAAAGTACAAATTATTCAGAATATGGTGTTATGAAAGTAACTACCAATAAAAAAAAAAGTTTTAAAGTCCTAGCTTTCAACACATGCAAAACTAAATTCCAGGAGGATTAAAAGGTGAAAAGTAATAAATCTTAAGAAATTATAGAATAAAACATTAATCTTCAGAGAGACTCTTGCTGAAATTTATGTCAAAGAGTGTACTGCCTACATTTTCCTCTAAGAGCTTTATAGTTCCTGTGGAAACTATAAACAAGATGAAAATACAATTCATAATGGGAGAAAATAATTGTAAATTAAGCAACTGACAGAGGGTTAATCTCCAAAATATACAAGTAGCTCATACAGCACAATATCATACAAACAACTCAATTAAAAAATGGCAGAAGATCTAAACGGACATTTTTCCAAAGAAGACATACAGATGGCCAATAAACACCTGAAAAGATGCTCAGCATCACTCATTTCTAAAGAAATGAAAGTTGAAACTACAATATCACCTCACACCAGTCAGACTGGCCATCATAAAAAAATCCATAAACAAATGCTGGAGAGGGTGTAGGGAAAAGGGAACCCTCTCACACTGTTGGTGGGAATGAAAACCGATGCAGCCACTATGGAGAACAGTAAGGCGATTCCTTAAAAAACTAGGAATAAAACTACCATGTGACCCAACAATTCTATTACTAGGAGTACACCCTGAGAAAATCATAGTTGAAAAAGACACATGTATACCAGTGTTCATCTCAGCACTATTTACAATAGCTAGGACACAGACAAAACCTAGATGTCCTAGATAAATGGATTAAGAAGCTGTGGTATACATATATATATATATATATATGCAATAGAATATTCAGTTCAGTTCAATTCAGTCGCTCAGTCATGTCCGACTCTGTGCGATTCCATAGACGGCAGCCCATCAGGCTCCCCCTTCCCTGAGATTCTCCAGGCAAGAACACTGGAGTGGGTAGCCAGTGCCTTCTCCAAATGTAATATTACTCAGCCATAAAAAAGAACACATTTGAGTCAGCTGCAGTGAGGTGGATGAACCTAGAGCCTGTTATACATAGTGAAATAAGTCAGAAAGAGAAAAACATATATCATTTATTAACACATATATATGGAACCTAGAAAATGGTATTGATGAATCTGTTTGAGAGAAGAAACGGAGATGAAAATATAGAGAACAAGCTTGTGGACACAGTAGGGGAAGGAGAGGGTGAGATGAATGGAGGAAGTAGTATCAACACATCTACTCTATCATGTGTAAAATAGACAGCTAATAGAAAGTTGCTAAACAACACAGGGAGCCCAATCTGGCATTCTGTGATGACCTAGAGGGATGGGATGGAGGGAGGGAAGGGAACTCAGAAGGGAAGGGATATATGTATAATTATGACTGATTCGAGTTGTTGTACAGAAGAAACCAACACAAAACTGTAAATCACTCTTCCACCAATTAAAAAACAGAAATAGAACTGCCATATGATCCAGCAATCCCACTGCTGGGCATACACACCGAGGAAACCAGAATTGAAAGAGACAAGTGTACCCCAACGTTCATTGCCACATTGTTTACAATAGCCAGGACATGGAAGCAACCTAGATGTCCATCAACAGACGGATGGATAAGAAAGCAGTGGTACATATACACAATGGAATATTACTCAGCCATTAATAAGAATACATTTGAATCAGTTCTACTGAGGTAGATGAAACTGGAGCCTATTATACAGAATGAAGTAAGCCAGAAGGAAAAACAACAATACAGTACACTAATGCATATATATGGAATTTATAAAGACGGTAATGATAAGCCTGTATGAGAGACAGCAAAAGAGATGCAGATGTATAGAAAAGAATTGTGGACTCTATGGGACAGGGGAAGGGTGGGATGATATGGGAGAACGGCAATGAAACATGTAAATTATCATATGTGAAATCAATTGCCAGCCCAGGTTTGATGCTCCGGGCTGGTGCACCGGGATGACCCAGAGAGATGGAATCGGGAGGGAGGTGGGAGGGGGGTTCTGGAAGGGGAACACATGTACACCCATGGCAGGTTCATGTCAATGTATGGCAAAACCAACACGATAATGTAAGGAAAAAATAAATAAATAAAAATTTTAAAAATTGCAGAATAAAACAGAGGATCCCATCTTAAGGATGAAAAACCTTTTCTAATCGTGTCACCAAGGCCAGAAACCATAAAATCTGAGGAAGGTCAGATTTGGAAAAATAGCCCTTTAAGACTTCTGTACAAAAATGACCCCATACGCAAGGCCAAAAAGACAGTGTCAAAGGAAAAATAGCATTATCTGTATACAACATTAAAAACCTTCAAATATTTCTCTTACAAATAAATAAGATTGATTTTGTTGAATAGGATCCTTGGGCAATTTCATTTTCCATTTCCATTTTTTTTTTTTAATTTATTTTTTTTTATTATTGTTTTTGCCATACATTGTCATGATATCTCCATGGGTTTACATATGCTTCCCCTCCGGGTCCCCCCTCCCTCCTCCCTCCCCCCCGAGAAATCTCGCTGCACCAGTCCCGAGCATCAATCCTGGGCTGGCGATTGATTAGACACATGACAATTAACATGCTTCAATGCCCTTCTCCCATCTTATCCCACCCTTACACTCATCCACAAAGTCCACAAGTCTATTCTATACATCTGCGTTCCTTTTGTTGTCTCCCATGTTGGGTTCTCATTACTGTCTTTCTAAATTCCATATATATGTGTTAATATACTGTATTGTTGTTTTTGCTTCTGGCTTACTTCACTCTGGATAATGGGCTCCAGTTTCGTCCATCTGAGTAGAATTGCTTCAAATGAATTTTTTTTTAATGCTGAGTAATATTCCATTGTGTATATATACCACAGCTTTCTTATCCATTCGTCAGTTGATGGGCATCTAGGTTGCTTCCATGTCCTGGCTATTGTAAACAATGCAGCGATGAACATTGGGGTGCACGTGGCTCTTTCAATTCTGGTTTCCTCGGTGTATATGCCCAGCAGTGGGATTGCCGGGTCATATGGCAGGTCTATTTGCAGCTTTTTAAGGAACCTCCACACTGTTTTCCATAGTGGCTGTACTAGTTTGCATTCCCACCAACAGTGTAAGAGGGTTCCCTTTTCTCCACATCCTCTCCAGCATTTATTGCTTGTAGACTTTTGGATGGCAGCCATTCTGACTGGTGTAAAGTGGTACCTCATTGTAGTTTTGATTTGCATTTCTCTGATAATGAGTGATGTTGAGCATCTTTTCATGTGTTTGTTAGCCATTTTTATATCTTCCTTGGAGAAATGTCTGTTAAGTTCTTTGGCCCACTTTTTAATTGGGTTGTTTATTTTTCTAGAATGGAGCTGCTTGGATGAGGGTAAGGGTGGGATGATATGGGAGAAGGGCATTGAAACAAGTTAATTATCATATGTCTAATCAATCACCAGCCCAGGATTGATGAAATAGATTTAAGTGACTAGATCTGATAGACAGAGTGCCTGATGAACTATGGACGGAAGTTTGTGACATTGTATAGGAGACAGGGATTAAGACAATCCCCATGGAAAAGAAATGCAAAAAAGCAAAATGGCTGTCTGAAGAGGCCTTACAAATAGCTGTGAAAAGAAGAGAAGCGAAAAGCAAAGGAGAAAAGGAAAGATATTCCCATTTGAATGCAGAGTTCCAAAGAATAGCAAGGAGAGATAAGAAAGCCTTCCTCAGTGATCAGTGTAAAGAAATAGAGGAAAACAACAGAATGGGAAAGAATAGAGATCTCTTCAGGAAAATTAGAGCTACCAGGGGAACATTTCATGCCAAAATGGGCTCGATAAAGGAGAGAAATAGTATGGGCCTAACAGAAGCAGAGATATTAAGAAGAGGTGGTAAGAATACACAGAAAAACTGTACAAAAAAGATCTTCATGACCCAGATAATCAGGATGGTGTGATCACTCACCTAGAGCCAGACATCTTGGACTGTGAAGTCAAGTGGGCCTTAGAAAGCATCTCTATGAACAAAGCTAGTGGAGGTGATGGAATTCCAGTTGAGTTATTTCAAATCCTGAAAGATAATGCTGTGAAAGTGCTGCACTCAATATGTCAGCAAATTTGGAAAACTCAGCAATGGCTACAGTTCTGGAAAATGTCAGTTTTCATCCCAATCCCAAAGAAAGGCAATGCCAAAGAATGCTTGAACTACCACGCAATTACATTCATCTCACATGCTAGTAAAGTGATGCTCAAAATTCTCCAAGCCAGATTTCAGCAATATGTGAACCGTGAACTTCCAGATGTTCAAGCTGGTTATAGAAAAGGCAGAGGAACAAGAGATCAAATTGCCAACATCCACTGGATCATTGAAAAAGCAAGAGAGTTCTAGAAAAACATCTACTTCTGCTTAATTGACTATGCCAAAACCTTCGACTGTGTGGATCGCAATAAACTGGAAAATTCTGAAAGAGATGATAGCATACCAGACTATCTGACCTGTCTCTTGAGAAACCTGTATACGGGTCAAGAAGCAACAGTTAGAACTGCACATGGAACAACAGACTGGTTCCAAATAGGAAAAGAAGTATGTCAAGGCCGTATATTGTCACCCTGCTTTTTTAACTTATATGCAGAGTATATCATGAGGAACGCTGGGCTGTATGAAGCACAAGCTGGAATCAATATTGCCGGGAGAAATATCAGATCTGCAGATGACACCACCCTTATGGCAGAAAGTGAAGAGGAACTAAAAAGCCTCTTGATGAAAGTGAAAGAGGAGAACTGAACTGAATTACTTTACAATATTGTGATGATCATTGCCATGCATCTACATGAATCATCCATGGGTATACACATTTCCCCCATCCTGAATACCCCTCCCACTTCCCTCCTTACCATATCCTTCTGGGTTGTCCCAGAGCACTGACTTTGGGTGCCCTGCTTCACGCATCAAACTTGCACTGGTCATCCATTTACATATGGCAATATACACGTTTCAATGCTATGTTTGACTTGTTGAATGTACAAAGTTACCTAAAACTTCTTCCCTTTCTTCATTGGATTAATTACTGTTATTTTAACATGCAGGTAATTATTAACCATTGACAGAATCACAAGAGGATCCTTTTTTGCCATAACAAATCCTATCTTCACTGATATGAATAGGGTGTGGTTTTCTATAGCCTAAATTCCCAGGCTTATCTGAGCAACATTCTGCTCAGAAGCAGAGAAATAGAGAATACTGTTGTGATAAGACCTCAAGATTTGTAGCAGTAATTAAAGTTTTAAAGTACTTATAACCACAAATGAATGTGTGCTGTGGCTAAAATCAATGTTTTGCGCTTTAAAATATTCAAGTACTATTTCCCATGTGGATACAAAGATGCTTAATAAGAGTGAATGACATATGTGGTATTTTAATTGTTTTAAAATTTTTATTTTGGCAAATAATGCTAGTTGGAGCAAAGATACAAATAAAGTTTTTTGCTGTGCTTAGTCGCTCAGTCATGTCAACTCTGCAACCCCATGGACTGTAGCCCACCAGGCTTCTCTGTTTATGGGGATTCTCCAGGCAAGGAAACTGGAGTGTGTTGCCATGCCCTCCTGCAGGGGATCTATTGCAGGCAGATTCTTTACATTTGGTTTAAAGGGAAATAAAATAAAAATGTTCCTAATTTGAACCCCCAAAGATGACCTCTGCTAACATTTTGACATAGTTGATATAATTTACTTCAGTAGGTTCCTATTCCCTCCAAATGTATTTTACCCTGTGCCCTGAAAAGCATACTCTTCTATGTTACTGAATAAACCTCTATTGTTTCCAACATAACTCTATTGTATGGATTGTTATAATATACTATCAACTACAAACTGGCACTTGACAAGAGCATTTTCTGGGACTGAACAACACGGCCATTTGCCCTCTGCCTCTGCAGAGACTGAACATTGCCAACATTCAACACCCCCTGAGGGGAATTCAGGACAGACAGTGAGGCACTCTGTGCTCCAGGGAAACTGGTGGAACAAGTCTTTAAATAGTTAGATGTCTTCAGGAACTGATTTCATGATCCCAGTCCTCCCATCTCTTCATATCTAGAAAAGCACTAAATCCCTTCATGGTGACATCAGCTCCTCATGACTAGCAGAAAACCTTTTGTAAAATAAACATTTGATTGCATTGAACTCCTCCTTCACCAAAATCTTATATATTGGCGTTCCTCAGAGCTAACTGAGGTGCTGTCTCCAGGCTGCAGTCCACATTTTGCCCCAAATAAAACTTAACTCGCAGTTCTCACATTGTACATCTTTTTAGTCAACAATAAATCATGACTCCCAAATCCTTAGATATTAAGGGTGCTTGATTGATACTTGATTTTTGGCTGCCTATGAGGATAAGCATCTCCATCTTCATATGGTAACAACCAATACTGACTTTCAGGGAATTTCCTTTCTCCCAACTTTTGCAGACTTGTTTTAAAAGTATAAACCAAGGTTCATGCTCATTCAGTCTCCAAATTAGGGAAGCGTGTTTTCAGTTAATATATATATAAAGTACAGACAACATTATGTGACACTTAAGGACTTGACAAAAAAATATGAGCTATGACATGTCAGAGGATTAAAGCCGTTGCTCTTTCACAAACTGCAAACTGAAGATTTTGTACAAGATGGCAGGATAAATTAATATGCTTCATGGTTTTCTTTTGGGATTCCTCTCATAGTTTACTGTGGAATAATTTAAGGAGGTAGGGAGATTGAGGAAAGAAGCAGAAAAGTAAGGAAAGAAGGAAGGACTGACTGAGTGAAATTAATCATTAATTAACTTAATTTCAGAGACATACCTTGTCTTAATATCTTGTAAGGTCAAAGTATTCTCTGACTTGTTTCCATTTCTTTATCTTGCCTATACCTGTACATTGTTGGAAATAGTCTTCACTCTTCTTATTCCAATCCATAAAATAGATTTAAGTTTCAAGAGCAGGTAGCAAGTTCAGGGTACTATCTTCTTGTTTTATCGTGCCTCTTAAAGCAATAGCTGCTCTTCTTATCCATTTCAAAATCCTTGTGTGACTATTTCATTTTGATGTCTTCAAATTGGTGTTTTACCCCAAATCCTAAATCTATTTCTAACTTAGAGCTACTAACTTTTATCATTTCATTGTATATATATTTAAATGGTGATTGTGGTACTATTTGCCAAATAATGCACTAAGTACTGGCAAACCCCAAGTGTTCCATATTAATAGTTTTCTCATGCAAGTCCTTCCTATAAGTAAAGGCTCTTCTCCCTAAACTTTTTCTATTTCCTCCTATTTTTCTGCATAAAAATATTTACATAATTACCATATTTGATCATGATAATACCATAGGTAATCCATCACTTGGGTGGCACTCACTGAACTATGTTTTGGGTGCTCAGAGGAACTAGGACAATGACTAGAATAACATATCATATTCTAAAGCCCAAAACCTACATAGCCAAACTGTAAAGGGAATGAGAGGCACTAATATTCAGATGTTCTGCAGTTTTGCTTAACTTGGACAATAAATGAATTTAAATATTCAACAATCATTATTCCAAACCAAGTCTGCCAGTCCCCAGAGACAATAATATTCAGTATTTTTTAACTCTTCCTATAAGCAAAACTTGGTGTTCCAGTAATAAGCAAGTGAGACCATGATAAATCCCATGAGGGAGATACTAATAAGTTGCCAGTAAGAGATCCAAAGGCTTCCTTGGTGGTTCAGTGGTAAAGAATCCACTTACCAATTTGCCTGCATGCCTCTCCAACCAGTGCAGGAGACATAGGTTCAATCCCTGGCTTGGGAAGATCCCCTGGAGAAGGAAATGGTAACCCACTCCAGTATTCTTGCCTGGAAAATCCCATGGACAGAAGAGCCTGGTGGGTTACAGACCATAGGGTCACAAAAAAGTTGGACATGACTTAGCAACTAAACAACAAGAAAAGATTAAAGGAGAAAGGAAGTGCATCTGCTAAAGGCAAAGAGAGAACAGGATTCATCAATAGTATGGACCTTGAATGACATTGGTCTGATCATCTAATTTTACATGAGGGCTGGAAATCTGAATGTTTATGTGTAATACTATTCTACAGTGTTGGAAATTAATTTTTAAAAAATCAACATGCCAACTTTAAGACACAACAGAGGCACTATATTCAGAAATATCATTAGAAGAAGCAGAATAGGATTTGGGATCAGAATGTGGAAATCTTTGCAGCATTTAGGATTTTATCCTTAATAGAGTAGAAAATGGGATAATTGAGGGGTTGTTAGCAGAGGCATGAAATGAAATGGCTAAAACAATGCTTAAGGAAGCCAAGTTTAGCAGCAGTATGTAGATGGATTAGAAGACTGAACTAAAAGGAAAGAAATCAATTAGGAGACTGTTGGCAATGAATCCATAAGAACGGGGTCAGGTAACAGAAGTGACAATGAGGAACAGAGCAGAGATGGTGGTTCGAATGTAGAAACACATGCAAAGTTCACAACATGCTGCTCATACTAACTCTTCCTCACATAATGCAGTTTCATTTGAAAATTCATTTTCTTAAAAAGCAGGTTAGTGTCTGCATATATAAATTCCCTGGCACACAGTAGGAATTAAAATGAATGTTCAAGTATTTAAAGCAACACTTATCTTTGGAGTACCTAATCACTTTTTTATATATAGAATCTACCCACTGACTTCCCTTACCAAACTTATTCACCTCCTGTTTTAGAACTGCTCCATTGAAAGTAACTTTGAATTACATAGTGCCAAATATTTATGCTATATCAGTGATATATTGCAGAGAAAAGGGGACTCCCACCAAATCCTTGGAACAATTATTTGGTGGAACAACCCCTTGGTGAGAGTTACTTTGTCTTCATTGTCCTTGTAACGTTTATAGCTAACTTTTAGACTTGATATAGGTAAAGAGAAATGCAGACATACTCTCTATTAAATATTTATATACACACACATTATAAACATACCACAGATAAGCTGTAGCAACTATTCTATGCCTAAGCTCTGTTTTTCATTTTGCTGATTTCATGGTACCAAATTGGGCATATTTTCATTATTATCGCTTAATATGTGTGTGTTATGGTAAAAATGAATTTATGAGATTCTAAATAACCCTCATCCCCTGCCAAGATATTTGGATAAAAGTGACCTTAATCAGAAACAGAATTGATGATGAGAGAATAAAAGTTCTATTCTCTCATCTAACTCCTTTTATTACATTTAAATCTGAAGCATCTAACTCTCTTCTCTCTTAGGATACTCTGAGCCATGACTAAGGCTTCATGGCTGTTTGCTGTGTACCTTCGTGTATGCCTTTATGGGGATCTTCAACTCAATATCTTTGATTTGAAATAGGCAAATTCTACTTGTTTTTCCATTTAAGTTAATCTGCATTTATTGGGTGTCCTCTATATACATGAAAGTCAGGTAATCTGGACAGACAAAGGGTAAAACAATTGCCTGGATTTTGTACTTTATAATAGAGAAGATCGGTCTAGAAAAGTTTAAGAACAGATATCAAGTGTTATAATTTGTAACTTTAGTCAAAAAGAATTATCGTTCCTCCGGGTCTCTTCGACAGAGTCAAGAAGATAAAATGGCTGCAAGAGGTAACTGAAAGTTGGTGAAATAATTAACTTTTGCCCACGTCATCCAGAGATATTACTTATGTTGATTTCCACATGAAAGTTAAGACACCTGTCAAAAACCCACAGTTTTTCTTTTGACATAGTTGCTGTAAAGTTTCTCAGACTGGAACCAATCAACAAACCAACCAAAAGGTTCAGTCACACAGCTGGTTGAAAGAAACCCGACATCCTTTATGAAACCTGGCTCATCTCAAGTGCCTCTTACCTCCCAAAATGACCATGAACTTTACAGATTCTGTCTTTATGCTGAGCTAGGTGTTCTCCTCTCATCTTCACTAGTTAAATTTGCTGTGTGTCTTCAAAAATTCATGTCATATAATTTTAATCTAGTAGGAGTGAGTGATCTACAAGAGAAATCTTCCCATTTTAATTATAACAAAGAACTTTGATTGTATGGCCAATCCATTATTTTTCATTAAAGTTACTGGACCTTTAAACCATGAAATCACATCTCTTTTAAGTAGCAGCTTTTAGCTTCTATAGCAAAAGAAAATTTAGGAATCTCAAACTGTTGCAATTATTAAAGTAGTTAACACCCTTCTGAATCTTCCTTTTTCAGTTACTAAGTCATGTCCAGCTCTTGGCAACCCCATGGACTGCAGAATGTCAGGCTTCCTCATCCTTCTTTATCTCCTAGGGTTTGCTCAAATTAATGTTCATCGAGTCAGTGATGCTATCTAAGCATCTCATCCTCTACCACCCTCTTCTCCTTTTGTCTTCAATCTTTCCTAGCATCAGGGTCTTTCCCAATGAGTTGGCTCTTCACATCAGGTGGCCAAAGTATTGGAGCTTCAGCTTTTTGCAAATTTTTCTGTTTCTTGATGTTTCAGATGCCCAAGTACACAGAGCATAAAACACTGAATAGCATTGAATGAGCAATAGACACAGTATAATACAAATAAAGAAAAATGAAAGGAAATAATTAAGGAAAAACAATAGTGTGTGCTCAGTCACCTCAGGTGTGTCTGACTCTTTGTGACCCTATGGGCTGTAGCCCTCCAGGCTTCTCTGTCCATGGGATTCACCAGGCAAGAATACTGGAGTGGGTTGCCATTCCCTCCTCCAGGGAAAAACAATAGAAGTTATATCAAAACAACTGCTTATTTTTTGTTGTTTCAAGACAGATAATCTTGGAAAGGAATGGTAGGTAATATGGGGGAAGGGGGAGAGAGGGGCAGAGGAATAAAAGTTACTCTAGAAAGTAGAAACCTCTCTAGTCAACCACCAGAAGACTATTGACTAGACTACAAGTTCTACTTCTTGGGGGAAATAATTATTTCCCAATTGGGGATGGAATTGGGAGGGATGTGGGAGGGGGGTTCTGGAAGGGGAACCATGGTGGATTCATGTCAATGTATGGCAAAACCAACACAATTTAAGAATGATAAAAACTAAGTGACTTTCTGAGTCTATTCTCTTTCAACAAATTAAATAGCAAACTAATTTTCTAATAAATAACAGTTGTTTTTCTCTGTAAATTTATACTGCTGTCATCAGGTAACCTCATTTTCAAAACAATTTCAAGCAAAGTTACAAAAATAATGAGGAAATAATTCTGAATTTTGAGACTGGAGATTTCTGTTCTACTACTGAATCTCTGCATGTTATTGTGTAGTCTTGACTGATCATTAAAGTTCTTCAGCTTCAGTTTCATCCACTAGACCAAATGCAAAAAGCCCTCAAAACTAGGGAGCCAATCAATACCCACTTTTGTATCCCCAGCATCAAACAGAGTGTCAGGCACATTAAGGATTTTAAGAAATATATATTTAAAAAATAAGTGTATAAAGTGGGGATAAGTAATTTACTCTACAATGTAATTATAAAGATCAAAAAAGTAATCAGATGCAGTCATTTTTAAATCTGTAAATTATACATAGATGTAAAATATTTCATTATTATCCCATGACCAAAAAAGTATTTTGTATTGTATACAGTTTTAAAAGCTGCCTTATTTATTATATTTTTCTCAAATATATTCTCAGTACGTGTGTGTGTGTGTGTGTGTGTATAAAATTCAATTGATCTAAGTTTGCATGTCCTCACAAGTAAATTTAAGAACTGTAGAATTGTGTTAATTATTTTCAATAATTTCTTATGGGCAATCAATTTATGATCTAATGTTTTATATGAGTATTAGATACACATATCAGATGAAATATTAGGTATTTTACTAGAATATCTTTTTCTGTTAATAATATTTTAAATATCGAGTTCATATGACTCTTTTACCTCATGAAATATTAGTTCATTGTAATGGAGAAGTCAGCATTTTAGTAAACCTATTAAAACACAAAAATAAAAATTAGAAATAAATTATAAAATACCAAAATAAACTACCAAAACTTACAACAAATAAAAATTTCAAAAATCTTATCAAAGTTTTTTTATTGAACATTGACTGACATGATCAAACAATTTGAAAGGGTGTTTAGAAGTATAAAAACTCCCTGAACTCAAGGAATTTGCAATCTAATTGATGAGACCAAACTATTCTATAAGAAACAATAGCAATTAATTCAAGGCAGACTATCACTAAATAGCAGACTCTAAATGCTATCAGTTCAGTTCAGTTGTTCAGTCACGTCCAATTCTGTGACCCAATGGACTGCAGCACGCCAGGCCTCCCTGGAGGAGGAGGCCAACTCCTCCTCCAACGCCAAACTGGAGCTGGCCAAACTCACCAATGACTGGAGTTTACTCAAACTCATGTCTGTTAAGTTGGTGATATCATCCAACCATCTCATCCTCTGTTGTCCCCTTCTCCTCCCACCTTCAATCTTTCCCAGTATCATAGAGATTCAGATAAGTGCTTTAGAAAAATAAAAGACAAGGAAGACATGTCAAGAAAAGAAAACTTGGAAGATAAGTAAAACTGATAAAAGACAGTGAGAAGAATCTTCCAGGCACAGGGAATATAAATATAAATTGTTGAAGTAGGAAAAAACACTTCATTTGTTCATTGAGCATGAAGAAATCATATCTGACCCCAAAATGAGCATGTGTTTGGGGAAATAAGAGGAAATAAGTTTGGCAGGAGAAAGGGGGAAACACAAGAATGTGTTCAAGAATGAAGAACCCTAAACAGAGGAATAATATATTGGCACATGGTAAGCCCAGAATTAAGGAGAACAGCTCGGAAGGAGTTGCAGTCACTAATGTGGTATCCATGGGAACAGAAAATGATGAATCTCTGCATATATAACTAATAAGTGACCTCTCATTCATCTTCAAACAACCTAAAGGCATGTCTATTCTTATCTTTCTTTTGACCCAGTGACATAATGTTTCAAGCACTAGATGTCACTGTTCCACTTAAGCAAAATAAAGTTTAGTCATTCTAAACCCACAATTACACCTACCTAATTGTATCTACCTGTACGTAGATCTGAGATTGTGTTACTCAGTTCAGATAATTTCAAAATAAACCTAGGGATTTTTACTTACTGTGGTCTGAATAAAACCCAGCTCTAAACTTCTCTTTATAGTCTTTCTTTGGTAAGGAACAAATAAAAATGTTTTTAATTCAAGAGAAAAATGAGAGAGAAATGAAGAATTGATACCACTGAAAAATAGGAGAACCTCTAATACATAAGAAAAGGCTTTGGGCTTCCCTGGTGGCTCAGTGATAAAGAAGCTACCCATCAATGCAGGAGACATGGGTTTGATCCCTGATCCTGGAAGATCCCAAATGCCATGGAGCAGCTAAATCCCTGTGCCATAACTATTGAGCCTGTGCTCGAGAGCCCAGAAACCACTACTGAGCCCATGTGCTGTAACTATTGAAGCCCACTCACCCTAAAACCCATGTTTCGTAAGAAGAGAAGCCGCTGCAATGAGAAACCTGGGCACCACGAGGACGATTAGCCCCCCACCCTAGGCACAACTAGAGAATAGCCCTCTCAGCAAAAAAGACCCAGTACAGCCAAAAATAAATAAATAATTTTAAAAAGAAAGAAAGAAAAGGCTTTGCTAATTTCTATACAAACAAATCCAAACGCACCATTTCTTCAGAATGAGTCCATATTTGATTTGATTATGAACCTGTTTACAGAGCATCATACACATTTTTTTTCAATTTGTTCAGAATCCCATAGTTGGACATTTGAGCTCCCTTTTCGAGTTCCTCATTGGGCTTACCATGAAAGTACAGTCAGTCCCACACTAAAAATAACCTGAAGGACTAATTTCTTCACTCTCTGCTGAGTTTAATCAACTGGACACTGTTTGGAACTTGGACTCTTAAGTGATGCAAGGATATGGGACTGTTGGAGGTATTTCCTTAGGAGCAATGGGGGTGCTATCCTTATACTGACCAGGCTGACTGTTCCCACTAAGGACTGTCTCTGCACTTTCTGAGGCGGATTACTCCAGCATTCCCATGATTCCTGGGTTTCCTCAAACCTGGCCCTCCAGCTTCTGGTTGACCCCAATACCACAACCCCAAGACACGCATACACATACATACAGACCCACGTACATAGTAGCACTGCAATAAATATCCTTTTCCTTATGGTAGACAGAATTAGTTTCTGTTGTCCGCCATCACACAAAACAGAACAAAACAAAATCTAAATTCACAGCACGCAGAACAATGCAAATATTGTGCTGGTACTAAACTAATGACTTTGTTTTGTCAGGTTCATGCTTACTGAGCCTCTGAGGATTGGGTGTGGAGAAGGAAATGGCAACCCACTCCAGTGTCCTTGCCTAGAGAATCCCACCAGACAGAGGAGCCTGGTGGGCTGCTGTCCATGGGGTCGCACAGAGTCGGACACGAATGAAGTGACTTAGCATGCATGATTGCCTTGGAGAAGGAAATGGCAACCCCCTCCAATGTTCTTGCCTGGAGAATCCCGGGACAGAGGAGCCTGCTGGGCTGCCATCTATGGGGTCGCACAGAGTCAGACACGACTGAAGTGACGCAGCAGCAGCAGCAGCAGCAGCAGAGGATTGGGTGAAATACAAAGGGAATGGCTCTCAAAAAAAGTATTTTATGTACCTAAAGACACCAGTTCTGAACTCTAGCACTCTTTTCTCCTAGAAGCATTTGTACAACTGACAAAGGGCCCAGCAGCAAGGAGAGAAAATTACTTTGAAAGCAGTTTCCTGCCCTAATCCTAGATGTTATGATTTCTTCCTGAGAGGTGATCTGGTATAATAGAAAGATCACAGACTTTACCTATAGGTTTTCCATTCCTAACTCAGCTATCTGTTAAATATATTAACTTTGATAATTTAGTATAATTCGCAGTGTTGTTTTTTTTTTTTCCAACCAGAAAAACACTGCTACTTCTAACAGTGGTTGTGATGTTCCTTGCAAGGAGTACAGTAGGAATGCAGCATCATGTCCTCTTTTCTGTCTCTCCTCTCACTCCTACCCAAGGATCCTGGTCTGGAGGCCTCAAATGTGGATACCCAGAAATAGATGACTAAAAGTGAAGGGAGTAGGACTTTCCTGGTGGTTCAGTGGTTAAGAATCCACTTGCCAATGCAGGGTACACAGGTTTGATTTCTGGTCCAGGAACTAAGATCCCGCATGCCTGGAAGCAACTAAGCTGTGCACCACAACTACTGAGTCGTCGCTCAAGAGCCCAGGCTCCACAACAAAAGAAACTATCATGAAGAGAAATCCTCGCACCACAAATAAGAGTGCTCAGCACAACTAGAGGAAGCTTACTTGCAGTCAAAAATAAATAAATAAATAAAATTTTAAATTACATTTTTTTCCTTTCCTTTTTTAAAAAATTTTATTTAATTGGAGGCTAATTACTTTACAATATTGTGGTGGTTTTTGCCATACTTTGACATGAATCAGCCACAGGTGTAAGTTTATTAAAAAAAAAAGTTAAAGAGAGCTTGAAAAACACCACACATTTAACACTCGAGGACAGTCCTAGAATTACTAACTTTTGGAGCTTGAGAGAATCTTACTGATTTTTTACATATGTGAAAGAAACCAGTGCTCAGAATTTTAGTTTCTTCCAGGCAGGGTCACAGCTAATTCATAACTAGAAGCTTATAAGTGCCATATTTCATATAAATTTCCAACCAATAGTTTTACATTACTAAAAATATATGAAAATCAGATCCAGTAAAAGGTACTTGTGATATAATGAACACTGCCTAAAGAATTCACATTTTAAACAAAAAGACAAGTATACAATATTATAATTGGGGGTCATTTTTTTCTTGCAGGAGACACATTGCTTGTTGTTCAGTTGCCCAGTTGTGTCTGACTCTTGGCGACACCATAGACTGTAGCACACCAGGCCTTCCTGTCCCTCACTGTCTCCCGAAGTTTGCCCAAGTTCATGTTCACTGCATCGGTGATGCCATCCAGCCATCTCTCCTCTGACACCCTCTTTTCCTTCTGCCCTCAATCTTTCTCAGCATCAGGGACTTTTCCATTGAGTCAGTTGTTGGCATCAGATGACCAAAATACTTGAGCTTCAGCTTCAGCATCAGTTCTTCCAATGAGTATTCAGGGTTGATTTCCCTTAAAACTGACTGGTTTGATCTCTTTGCTGTCCAAGGAGATTTCAGAAGTCTTCTTCAGCACCAGAGTTCTAAGTCATCAATTCTTTGGTGCTCTGACTATTTTACAGTGCAGCTCTCACAACCATATATGACCACTGGGAAGACCATTGATTGTATGGCCGTTTGTGGGCAGAGTAATGTCTCTGCTTTTCAACACACTGTCTAGATTTATCATAGCTTCCCTGCCAAGAAGCAAGCGTCTTCTGATTTCATGGCTGCAGTCACCATCCATGGTGATATTAGAGCATAAAAAGAGGAAATCTGTCACTACTCCCACCTTTTCCCCTTCTTTTGCCATGAAGTAATAGGACTGGATGCCATTATCTTAGGTTTTTTTTTTTTTTTTTTTTTAATGTTTAGTCTTAAGCTGGCTCTTTCACTCTCCTCCTTCACTCTCATCAAGAGGCTCTTTAGTTCCTCTTCACTTTCTGCTATTAGAGTGGTATCATCCACATACCTGAGGTTGTTGATGTTTCTCCCACCTATCTTGTTTCCAGCTTGTAACTCATCCAGCCAGGCGCATGGATTAAACAAACAGGATGACAGCAGACAGCCCTGTTGTACTCTTTTCCCAATCTTGAACCAATTGGCTGTTGCATGCAGGGTTCTAACTGTTGCTTCTTGACCCGCATATAGGTTTCTCAGGAGACCTGTAAGATGGTCTGGTATTCTTATCTTTTTCAGAGCTTCCCACAATTAGTTATGATCCATACTGTCAAAGGCTTTAGTGTAATCGATGAAACAGAAGTGGATGTTTTTCTGGAATTCCCTTGTTTTTTCCATGATCCAGGGAGTGTTGGTAGTTTGATCTCCGGTTCCTCTTCCTTTTCCAAACCCAGCATGAACATCTGGAAGTCGTTGGCTCACATAATACTGAAGCCTATCATGCAAGATTTTAAGCATGACCTAACTACCATGAGTGCAAGAGTCCAGTGGTTAGCACATTCTTTGGTACTACCTTGCTTAGAAACTGGGATGAGGATTGACCTTTTCCAGTCCTGTGGCCACTGCTGGGCCTTCCAGATTTGTTGAGGTATTGATTCCAACACCTTGATGGCATCATCCTTCAGGGTTTTGCATAGCTCTACTGGAATTCCATCCCATCCATTAACTTTATTAACAGCAGTGCTTTCTAAGGCCCACTTGACTTTGCACTCCAGAATATCTGGCTCTTGGTGACTGATCACACCATCATAGTAATCTGGTTTATTAAGATCTCTTTTATATAATACTACTGTGTGTTCTTTCCATCTCTTCTTGATCTCTTCAGCATCTATTAGGTTTCTACCATTTCTGTCTTTTATTGTGCCCATCTTTGGGAGAAATGTTCCCTTGATATTTCCAATTTTCCTGAAGAGATCTCTAGTCTTTCCAGTTTTATTGTTTTCTTCTAGTTTTATGGACTGTTCACTGAAGAAGGATTTCTTGTCTCTCCTTGCTGTTCTTTTGAACTCTGCATTTAGTTGGATGTACATTTCCCTTTCTCCCTTGCTTTTTGTTCTCCTCTTTTCTTCCATTATTTGTAAAGCTTCCTCAGATAACCACTTTGCCTTATTTATTTTATTTTTCTTTGGGATGGTTTTATTCACTGCCTCCTGTACTATATTATGGACCTTCATCCATAGTTTTTCGGGCACACTGTTTAACTGATCTAATCCCTTGAATCTATCTGTTACCTCCACTGCATATTTATAGGAGATTTGATTTAATCATACCTGGCTGGCCTAATGGTTTCCCCCACTTTCTTTCATTTAAGCCTGAATTTTGCTAAGAAGCTGATGATCTGAGCCACAGTCAGCTCCAGGTCTTGTTTTTGCTGTCTGTATACAACTTCTCCATCTTCAACTACGAAGAATGTAATCAATTTGATTTTAATATTAGCCATTTGGTGATGTCCATGTGTAAAGTCATCTCCTGTGTTGTCAAAAAAGGATATTTGCTATGACCAGTGCATTCTCATGACAAAATTCAGTTAGCCTTTGTCCTGCTTCATTTTGTTCTCCAAGGCCAAGCTTGCCTGTTACTCCAGGTATCTCTTGACTTCTTACTTTTGCATCTCAATCCCCAATGACAAATAGAACACCCTTTTTTGGTGTTAGTTCTAGGAATATTTCTAGGTCATTATAGAACTGATCAATTTCAGCTTCTTCAGCTTCAGTGGTAGGGGCATAGAACTGAATTACTGTGATGTTGATTGGCTTGCCTTGGAAATGAACTGAGAACATTCTTCATTTTTGAGGCTACACCCAAGCACTGCACTTCAGACTCTTTTGCTGATTATGAGGGCTAGTCCATTTCTTCCATGGGATTCTTGCCCATGGTCATCTGAATTAAATTCACCCATTTCCGTCCATTTTAGTTCACTGATTCCTAAGATGTCAATGTTTATTCTTACCACCTACTGTTTGACTACATCCAATTTAGCTTGACTCATGGACTTAAGACTCCAGGTTCCTATGCAGTACTGTTCTCTGCAGCATTGGATCTTACTTTCATCACCATACACATCCATAAATGAGTGTCATTTCTGCTTTGGTCCAGCCACTTCATTCTATCTGGGGCTATTAGTAGTTCTCCTCTCGTCTTCCCCAGTTGTATATTGGACAGCTTTCGACCTGGGGGACCCATCTTTTGGTGTCGTACCTTTTTGTCCTTTTATACAGTTCATAAGGCTCTCACAGTGAGTATACTTGTTTACCATTCCCTCCTCCAGTGGATCACATTTTGTCAGGACATTTGAGGACCTTTCTACCTGTCCTCAAAGAACATAAAGCATGTGTCCATCTACGTGAACAGGTGCCACCATTTGAGTCTGAAGACACAACAAAGACAGAAATGTCTGGATGCTCATTTTATTTCTTTTCAAAATGTTGTTATGGTTAAAAGATTAGAAAACACAAAAATGTTAAGAAGAAAATAAAGGTCTTTTAAAATTTTACCACCAAGGCATAACAGCCCTTAAATTATTGCTTTCTCTTGGCCTCACATTCTCTTTCTCCTTCTCATTCTCTCTCTGTAATATATGAATATTTCATAAAAATGTGACATGTTTCACATTCTTTCTCTTTTAGTCTAGGCTTTTGTTGTTGCTGTTTTAGTTGCTAAGTCATGTCCAACTCTTTTGTGGCCCTGTGGGACTGTAGCCCACCAGGCTCCTCAGTCCATGCATTTCCCAGGCAAGAATATTGGAATGGGTGGCTGTTTCCTTCTCCAGGGGATCTTCCTGACCCAGGAATTGACCTGTGTCTCCTGTATTGGCAGGTGGATTCTTTTTCACTGAGCCATGAGGAAAGCAGTCCAGGCTTAAGGAAGGCTTAATTTGAGGTGAATAATAGCAAACCTACAAGACTTCATAGATTAAAAGTACTTTCCAGTACATTATCTTTTACACTTGGTGACCATAGATCTTTGGGTGAGGAGGGACAGCAGATTATGTTTAGGGAAAAAAGTGGGGAAGAGAGACATCAATATGTACAAGTCCTTTCTTGTATACAAAAGGATCATTATGGACAAGAAAACACTAGAACAAAGCAAAGAGTGAATATTTTGGTTTATATATAAAAAGTAAGATGCCTTTCTCAAAGAAAACTGATTTCTCAAGGAAAAAACACCTATAATACATGTTCAGATAAAGAAATGCAAGGATCAGAATGGAATTTCTAATACTATGCAGCCCTGATGTCTCACTATGCTGTACAAATGTGATGTTAAATCTCTACATTAAAGTAATATTAAAGGCTTCAGAAAGGCAAAGTCATTTTAAATCTCCTGTCCATACTAATTTAGAAATATGGAAATTAAGAAAGAAGAGAAGAGCAGAAGTCAATGATACTAATAAACTTTAAGTGTTACTATCTGTTGATTACTGGAGTGGAGAACTCTTCAGTGTTGCCTTATTTCAAATCTTTTTTTTTTAATGTAGATATATTCCAGAGGCATGAATTACATATGTCTTGTACACTGGTATATCTCTAGTACTTCAGTTTATCTCTAGTCTCAAATTCAGGCCTGCAATAAATGAGAAGCTTAATAAGTAACTGTTTAATGAATGTAATCAACTCAATATCCTCACCAATTAAGAATAGAAGTAACTCAAACAGCCCATATTCCAAAATTAACATCTTTATGACTTTGAAATGAAAGCTTAATTTGTTTTAATTGTGTATCAATTAATGAACATACAATTGCAATATTTGTTGAGACTCTACTTTCTGTAATACATTACAGTATATCCAGAAGAAAAACATATACTATTCTTGCCCTCAAAGAGCCCATTCTCTATCTAAGAAATGTGTCTGATGGACTGAAAAATGCACATTGAAAGTAATAATGAAGCCACTTAGAGAAGACTGAGTTTATGATATTTGGCAGGCAAATTTCTTGTTTTGTTTTTCATTGATGGGCACTTCCCTAACCTTGGCTTTCCTGGCAGCTCAGCTGGTAAAGAGTCTGCCTGCAATGCAGGAGACCCCAGTTCGACTTCTGGGTTAGGAAGATCACCTAGGGAAGAGATAGGCTACCCACTCCAGTATTCTTGGACTTCCCTGGGAAAGAATCTGTCTGCAATGAAGGAGACCTGGTTTCGATCACGGGGCTGGGAAGATCCCCTGGAGAAGGGAATGGCTACTCACTCCAGTATTCTGGCCAGGAGAATTCCATGGACTATATAGTCCATGAGGCTGCAAACAGTCAGACATGACTGAGCGATTTTCATTTTAACTTTCCCTAACCTTCACTTCATCCTGGGATTGTATGGCTATGCTTTCAGGTCTCTTACTGTACAATAGATTTAAATTTATGTGAAATAAATGCATCCAGGACTTCAAGGGAAATCTGGTCAAACAATGTGTGCCCAACGGACCTCTAAACCTATGACTGAAACAAACAAACAAAAAAAGGTAGATAAAACACTGTGTGTCCTGGAATAGAGACACCTGAGAGAGGCTGGAAACACAAAGAGAGAAGATCGAAGGTTATAAAACACATACTTATTTATCTGATAATTTACCCATGACTTTCCCAGCTAGTCGATGTAGGTTAGCTGAAAATGAAATGAGATAAAGTCCCTAAGGTTCTTAACTCACAAAGGGCCTGACAAGAAAAACGTTAACTTGTTGTATTTACTTTATGTGTGTTATAGCATATAAACTGTATTGAAATATGTGTTAAAGTCTAGGGCCAGGAATCACTTTGAGATGGTGTTCAAGTCTGTACCAGCAGTCCTCAACCTTTTTGTCACCAGGAACAGGTTTTGTGGAAGACAATTTTTCAGCCGATGGGGGGAGGGGGATGGCTTCAGGATGATTCAAGTATACTACATTTATTGGGTACTTTATTTCTATTATTACATCAGCTCCACCTCAGATCATCAGGCATTAGATCCAAGAGGTTGGGGACCCCTGGTCTATACTGTTTATCCTATCCCTGCACATGAAAATTTTTCATCTTTTCTGTTTATATGCATATTCATCATCTGTTCTGTCATACTGAAGAACAAACTGAATGGCCTTTTTTGATTAATGACATAGGAACTAATGGCTGAAAAATAAAAGTATTTATTAATTGCTATAAATAGCAAAGTAAGTATGGATTTTCAGGTACAGTAGCTTGCACTAACTCTGTCCACAAGGAAGATAAAGCCTTAGAGAGAAGTTGATGGAATATTTGCAGAGAGAAAAATCAATGTTAACAAAGTTACAATGTTCCCCAGCACATGGTGGAACAAAGGTCATATAGATTCTCAGCCAAAGCAGAAAAATCATAAAAATTTCCTGAAAAGGCAAGGTCAATACTTATTTTTAAAATTAAATGTAAGATAATACTGAAGACTTTTACATGTTCTGCCAGTGGATGTATTTGTGTGTTTTTGTCAGAGTTAACACAGCCAACTAATTGGTTCTGTTTTCTCAGGTACCTTGTTTAAATTGATTTGTTTTAATATTTTTAAAGATAGTGACACAATCTCTTAAAATCCAGTTTTCTCTTCATGCTCCTAAAAACGCTTGATGTTTGTCTATGATCAATTTATTCAAAATACGGAAATTCATCATTGTTTTTCATGCATAAAACTCCAATCATTAGAAAAGGATTGAGTTAAAAGAGGTTAAAAAATATCTGTCTCTTGGGAAATGAAGTTTAGCCTTAAAATTGATTTTAGGGTGGATAAGGAACATGATTGTGACTGTCTTTCTCATGCCCAAGCTACTTTGGGATAAACATTTAAAACTTTCTCATGAAAAATTTTAAATACAATGATCAATCATCAGAACTGACTGTGGTGTGAACAAGGAAGAAAAATGTATATGTTTCATTCTGGGATTCTGCCACATACATTTTGTCATGTAGGGTTCCTTAGCTCCTCAATTATTCTCCCTTTTCAACTTTCCATCAATGCTATTGAACCCAGCAACACCGGTCTCTGATGGGTGTTTTTTTACTGG
Source organism: Antilocapra americana (assembly GCA_007570785.1). Classification (NCBI taxonomy): domain Eukaryota; kingdom Metazoa; phylum Chordata; class Mammalia; order Artiodactyla; family Antilocapridae; genus Antilocapra; species Antilocapra americana. Next base: position 29,781,219 of record ML660197.1, on the reverse strand, counting down.
ACTGCTCACTTGGCCCAAATTGCTCCTATCTATCACTGCAATAACAAATATTCTGCTATGGGTAAGAATAATTGGTCACAAGCAAATCTCAAGCTCCGAAAACAACAGCCAGGAGTATTTGGGGAGGAGACAGTTACAATCTCTGGGGTTCTTGAGAATGTACCCACTACATTCCTCTAGAGGACTCCATTCTTCTCACTGTAAGTGAATTCTTTAACTGTGAATAAATTCATCCATATCAGAAAATCCCTGGGGGACCAGGTAGGATTATCTGGTAGGGGACCTTACGAAGAATATAATTTAGGAAAATTCAATGAAACAGACTTGAGATTAAATTCTTTTGGAACAAGAAATGAGTGCAGCTTTAAAGCTTTAAAACTAATTTTGAAATAATTTTAAGTAATTATTTTAAGTAGTAGAAAAGAAGCAGCAGAACTAAATGGCAGCTCCTTGCCTATAACCTTACTGTTTAATTTACACTGGCACTAGAATACTAATCTATAACATAAGTCTGACATACGAAATTGTTGAGGGGCTTTGCTGGTGGTCCAATGCAGGGGGTGTGAATTTGATCCTTGATAGGGGAGCTAAGATCCCATAGGCATCCCCTTGTGATCAAAATATCGAAATACAAAACAGAAACAATATTGTAACAAATTCAATAAAGACTTGAAAAATGATTCACATCAAAAAAGAAATTGTTCAATATGTGTATCCACAAAATCCACATGGATGTTTTCATGTTACATAAACATATTGCACACATCAAAATTCAAAAAAATCCAGAAAAACTTGGAGTTCAAATATCATATTGGGATTTTTTTTTTACCTAAATAAGTGTTGCTTATGAACAGCTGGGGAATGGGTTATTAGGAAGGAAAGTATAGCAAAGGAAATACATGGAAGAAATAAACATTGTCATTATCTTTTTTCAAGAGCACATGTAGGAGCACATTCAACCACTTGAATACATCAAATAGTTAATTTGTAAAGAAATGACTCATTGCTACTTTGTCAGAGTTTGAAGTATAACCAGATTTCCTCAGCACTAAAAGTTGTCATTTTTAATGGCAATAATAGATATATTTAGTGACACCTATGTCATAGACAGTGCTAGGCACTTGATGAATATTTATCTTGTTAACTCTCACACTACCCCTCTTTAAGACAGTTATGATAAAATGCCTAATTTAGTTTTCAATTTTTAGTGAGAAGACCACAAAGTAAGGGACAAATAAAAATACTTGATAATAGTACACTAATTGTTAGCTAATTAAATAATGTGATTACAGCTATGCCAATATAGATACTTTCCATCACAGTGGAATAATAAAACTGGCCCACTGAAAACAGCGAAGTATGTCATGGTAGGCCAATCTGAAAGTGGTAAGGATCTTAGAAATCATCTGATTTATTGCTTTCATTTTGCAGATGTGCAAAACTAAGGCCCAAAGAGTTTGTGTACTTCACCCAAAGTCAAACAGTGAATGCAATGAATGCAATGAATCTCGGTCAATGCAGTGAATAAGGTTAAACATTATATTTTATTAATTATTCTGAAATGTAGATTATTTTCAATGTAGAATATTGCTAAATGCTAAAATTACTTCTGTTTTTTTTTAAAGAATAATTCAGACCTTCAGAAATTGTGTTTTTTAGTTGATTGGTTTTTATTGTGCATATTTGTGCTAGTATTCATGTGTGTATGTGTATATTTTGTATTACGAAAGATTAGAAGTATCAGCAAAAATCAAAAAAGATCACACATCAGAAAATATTCTCTTTTCAGTTTTACCAAACTGTTTGAACAGTTAAAATTTATTGAAATTCTCCTTGAAATCTACATGCCTCAGTCTACATATCAAAGACAAACAATATATACTTTTTATTCCCTACATAACACCATGCTCATCAGCCATAAAGGAATACCAGGTAAGGTATGGTTGATTTCCTTTATAGCCAAATGTCTAATTTTAAGGCTCATTAAAATTATAATTTCATTTTAAATGGCTAAATGAAGATGGTGGTAGTTTCCCCAGCTGGTTTCTTTCAGTCTCATATTGGTTATCACAAAAGCTTTACTAATTATCTGCTGAGGTTTTCATCATGATAATGTTAATCAAGGAATAGCAATTTTGTTTATCAAGAAATACATTAAAGCTATTAATTCAGTCAAAAGATTAAACTAAAAAGGGAAGGAAGTAATATTTATTTCTATATAAACAGTTAAGTGGAAGTTAGGAACTTTGAGATGATTGATTTACTAAAAAAATTTGTTATTTTTCACCAATGAAACAGTTAAAATATAAGCATCAAATTATCAGTGTAACTAATACCTAATCTTGTGCTAAAATATGGATATTCAGTTTGAGAGTTTTTTCCTATGTAATTAAGTAATGTTATAAGTGATATTATGGTAAGCTCTAAAGTAGAGTTATTAAAATAGTATCCTCATCCCACCACTTATTTACTATGTGACCTTAGATAAATTACCTGAGTTTCCCATGAATCAGTTTTAGGGTAATATTATTAACAATATCACTGACTTGGAATGTGAATTAAATATAATATATCTACAATAATGACTAGCACATAGTAGCATTCAATAAATGCTGGCTCTAATTGTTATTTAAATTAAAATATATTTAATGTTACACTAACATCAGCAAGGCTTATATAAATAATTTTATGTAAATTACAGTAAAAAGTGATCCACAAATCTAATGATGTTTACTTTTACTATAGCAACCCTCAATGTGAGTGAAAGTTGCTCAGTCATGTCCGCCTCTTTGCAACCCCATGGACTATACAATCCATGGACTTCTCCAGGCCAGAATACTGGAGTGGTTAGCCTTTCCCTTCTCCAGGGGTTCTTCCCAACCCAGGGATCGAACCCAAGTCTCTTACATTGCAGACACATCCTTTACCAGCTGGGCCACAAAGGAAGCCCAATAATACTGGAATGGGTAGCCTATCCCTTCTCTAGGTGATCTTCCTGACCCAGGAATCGAACTGGGGTCTCCTGCATTGCAGGAGGATTTTTTATCAACTAAGTTATCAGGGAAGCCCAGTAGTTCAATAAATAAATAAAAATTTGACTAAATTAACAACAATAAATAATCCAATTTGACTCATTTGTTACTAATACTAAAATGACTAATTTTGCTAATTGCACGAAGGACTTTTTTCTTTTGAACTGAAAAAAAAAGTCCCCAACGTCTAGGATACTGCAACCCAACACTATTGTATATATAGATGAGAATATTGATTAGATAAAAGTGGTACCCTCAGTACTACATAAGGTATAAATTGTCACATCTTCTCTAGAAGAGAGTTTGGAAACATTCAGAACATTTGATATCAACTTTTGATCTAGTAATTTTACTTCCAGTAATCTACCCTAAGAGTAGATATGAAGACAATTCAAATTCAAAAATATTTATCACTGCAATATATACAATAACAACAACTATGGAAAATCTAAAAATTGTGCTTAGTTGCTCAGTCATGTCCAACTCATTAGGACCCCATGGACTGTAGCCTGCCAGGCTCCTCTGCCCATGGGGATTCTCCAGGCAAGAATACTGGAGTGGGTTGCCATTTCCTTCTCCAAGGGATCTCCCCAACCTAGGGATCAAACCCAGACCTCCCACATTGCAGGCAGATTCTTTACCATTTGAGCCACCAGGGAAGCCCAAGGCAAATTCCTGCAATAAGATACAGCTATGTGATAGAGTAATATGTAAACATGAATAGATGTATTCAAGCATCATGAATAGACCTTTCTTTTTCATTTCTCTGCTTTTAATATTCTCTATCAATGAATCAGTACTGAATTCCTTCTGTACCCAAGGCTCTGTAAGTATCACAGTTGATAAGAGTTACGAACGGCTTCCCAGATGGTGCTGGGGTAAAGAACCTGCTGCCAATTCAGGAAATTTAAGAGATGCAGGTTCAACCCCTGGATTGGGAAGATCCCTGGAGGAGGGCATGGCAACCCACTCCAGTATTCTTGCCTGGATAACTCCATGGATAGAGAAGCCTGGCAGGCTACAGTCCACAGGGTCGCACAGAGTCGGACAGAACTGAAGCAACTTAGCGCATATGCACAAGATACATGAAACTCTGCATCAGATCCCCATTTCCTGCCCTAGAATATTCTTAATGATTGTGAAAGGATAGGCTGTACAATTTAGAAAACAATATGGTATAATATATGGCAGGTTTCAAATAAGTGGCACAATACAACTCTCACTTCATCCCCAAATGTTCTTCAATATAATATAATTGACTTTTAAAATTATCCATAAGGACATGTGCTATTATTATCTGATAAAGAACTCCTGGAGAAAAAAAAAAACTTGTCTGGTCCTAACACCAAGAATACTTATCCATTCCACTAGCGGTGGGTGAGTTTTTAATCTCAAAAATATTTTTAAGCTTCACAATTAACCAAATCTTCCCTTCTTTCAACTTTTGGAATACTTAAAGCCATATATGTTGCCCATTTTGGTGGGTATGTATTTTTTGCTTCATCTTTCATTCTACCCTTGGTTCAAATGCCAACACTTCATAAGGCCTCTTGTGGGCAATCAATGCTTCAGAAATCTTCACTCGCCTTGTTATGATGTGCTTTGCTGTTTTCATGGCACTTTTCACTTTCTATTATTTATTTGTTAGTCTCTCAGTCATGGAGGCTTGGGTCAGCAGTGGCCTGCTGCAGGGTTGAGGGCACTGAGTGCAGCAGTGCTTGCATGGGACCTGCTGAAAGAGGTCCCCATTATCTCCATCACCTCCACCATAGTTTGGTCCCAGATAAATAACAAGGAGGAACCCAGACCCAAACCATCAATAGAAAATTGGATTAAAGATTTACTGAGCATGGCCCCACCCATCAGAACAAGAGTCAGTTTCCCCCTCAGTCAGTCTTTCCCATCAGGAAGCTTCCATAAGCCTGTTATCCTTCTCCATCAGAGGGCAGACGGATTGAAAACCACAATCACAGAAAACTAACCAATCTGATCACACGGACCACAGCTTTGTCTAACTCAGTGAAACTATGAGCCATGCCGTGTAGGGCCACCCAAGACAGATGGGTCATAGTGGAGAATTCTGACAAAACGTGGTCCACTGGAGAAGGGAATGGCAAACCGCTTCAGTATTCTTGCCTTGAGAACCCCATTAACAGTATGAAAAAGCAAAAAGATAGGACACTGAAAGATGAACTCCCCGGGTTGGTAGGTACCCAATAGGGTAGTGGAGATCAGTGGAGAAATAACTCCAGAAAGAATGAAGAGACAGAGCTAAAGCAAAAACAACACCCAGCTGTGGATGTGACTGGTGATGGAAGTAAAGTCTGATGCTGTAAAGAGCAATATTGCATAGAAACCTGGAATATTAGGTCCATGAATCAAGGCAAATTGGAAATGGTCAAACAGGAGATGGCAAGAGTAAATGTTGACATTTTAGGAGTCAGCGAACTAAAATGGACTGGAATGGGTGAATTTAACTCAAATGACCATTATATCTATTACTGTGGGCAAGAATCCCTTGGAAGAAATGGAGTAGCCATCACAGTCAACAAAAGAGTTCAAAATGCAGTACTTGGATGCAAACCTCAAAAACAACAGAATGATCTCTGTTCGTTTCCAAGGCAAACCATTCAATTACTCAGTAATCCAAGTCTACGCCCCAACCAGCAATGCTGAAGAAGCTGAAGCTGAAACTGAACGGTTCTATGAAGACCTACAAGACTTTATAGAACTAACATCCATAAAAGATCTTCTTTTCATTATAGGGGACTGGAATGCAAAAGTAGGAAGTCAAGAAACACCATGAACTCCTTATGGCCAAATTCAGACATAAATTGAAGAAAGGAGGGGAAACCGCTAGACCATTCAGGTATGACCTAAATCCAATCCCTTACAACCATACAGTGGTAGTGACAAATAGATGCAAGGGATTAGATCTGATAGACAGAGTGCCTGAAGAACTATGGACAGAGGTTTGTGACATTGTACAGAAGGCAGGGATCAAGACCATTCCCAAGAAAATCAAATGCAGAAAGGCAAAATGGTTGTCTGAGGAGGCCTTACAAATAGCTGTAAAAAGAAGAGAAATGAAAGACAAAGGAGGAAAGCAAAGACATACTCATTTGAATGCAGAGTTCCAAACAATAGTAAGGAGAGATTGCTTCCTTCAGTGATCAATGCAAAGAAATTGAAGAAAACAATAGAATGGTAAAGACTAGAGATCTCTTCATGAAAATTAGAGAAACGAAGGGAACATTTTATGAAAAGATGGGCACACTAAAGGACAGAAATGGTATGGACCTGACAGAAGCAGAATATATTAAGAAGAGGTGGCAAGAATACACAGAAAAACTATACCAAAAAGATCTTCATGACCCAGATAATTATGATGATGTGATCACTCACTTAGAGCCAGACATCCTGGAGTCCAAAATCAAGTGGGCCTTAGGAAGCATCACTACAAACAAAGCTAGTGGAGGTGATGGAATTCCAGTTGAGCTACTTCAAATCCTAAAAGATGATGCTGTAAAAGTGCTGCACTCAATATGCCAGGAAATATGGAAAACTCAGCAGTGACCACAGGACTGGAAAAGGTCAGTTTTCATCCCAATCCCTAAGAAAGGCAATGCAAAAGAATGCTCAGACTACCATACAATTGTACTCATCTCATACCCTAGTAAAGTAATGCTCAAAATTCTCCAAGCCAGGCTTAAACAGTACATGAACCATAAACTTCCAGATGTTCAAGCTGGACTTAGAATAAGACAGAGGAACAAGAAATCAAATTGCCAATATCTGCTGGATCATCGAAGAAGCAAGAGAGTTCCAGAAAAACATCTACTTCTGCTTTGTTGACAATACCAAAGCCTTTGACTGTGTGAATCTCAATAAACTGTAGAAAATTCTGAAAGAGATGGGAATACCAGACCATCTGACCTGTCTCTTGAGAAAACTGTATGCAAGTCAGGAAGCAACAGTTAGAACTGGACATGGAACAACAGATTGTTTTCATATCGGGAAAGGAGTACGTCAAGGCTGTATATCACCCTGCTTATTTAACTTATATGCAGAGTACATCATGAGAAACGCTGGGCTGGATGAAGCACAAGCTGGAATCAAGATTGCCAGGAAATATCAACCTCAGATATGAAGATGATACCGCTCTTATTGCAGAAATCCAACTGGATGCCAAGGGTAAGAAAAGCCATGGAAGTGGTCCATGGAAGTCTACCTCCCAGGGCACAGGACAGACAGGAGTGAGTAGAAGGTAAACTGAAGGGGACAATGGAAAGATTAAGCACAGGTACAAATCACTTGTCCCACTAAATGTGGCCAGAAGCAGCAATTCCTATACTAATTAATAAAGCAACTTACAATGATGTTTCCTTTACGTATGCCAATGAACACTGACTTCACTAGGAATTGTGTATATAGAGTCTCTAGGAAACTTTTATATACACAAAAAATAAACATATTTTTATGATGTTAAAAGATTATAGAAATCAGTAAAAAAAAGGTTAATTCGAACCAATGAATAAATCTTTAAAAATTTATACTGGAACTAGATTATGAAACTTCCTTCCACGAATTGCTTACCACTTTTGCATTTCTACAAAAATAGCATTTCCAATTAATACCATATGAATATTTTATGACTAATTTCAAATTCAGTTCGGTTCAGATACTCAGTTGTGTATGACTCTGCAACCACATGAACTGCAGCACACCAGGCCTCCCTGTCCATCGCCAACTGCCAGAGTCTACCCAAACCCATGTCTATTGAGTTGGTGATGCCATCCAACCATCTCATCCTCTGTTATCCTCTTCTTCTCCTGCCCTCAATCTTTCCCAGACTCAGGGTCATTTCAAATGAGTCAGTTCTTCACATCAGGTGGCCAAAGTATTGGAGTTTCAGCTTCAGCACCAGTCCTTCCAATGAACACCCAGGACTGATCTCCTTTAGGATGGACTGGTTAGATCTCCTTGCAGTCCAAGGGACTCTCAAGAGTCTTCTCCAACACCACAGTTCGAAAGCATCAATTCTTTGGCACTCAGCTTTCTTTATAGTCCAACTCTCACATCCATTCATGACTACTGGAAAAACCATAGCCCTGACTAGACGGAACTTTGTTGGCAAAGTAATGTCTCTGCTTTTCAATATGCTATCAAGGTTGGTCATAACTTTCCTTCCAAGGAGTAAGTGTCTTTTAATTTCATGGCTTCAATCACCAGCTGCAGTGACTTTGGAGCCCAAAAATATAGTCTGACACTGTTTCCACTGATTTCCCATCTATTTGCCATGAAGTGATGGGACTAGATGCCATGATCTTAGTTTTCTAAATGTTTAGCTTTAAGCCAACTTTTTCACTTTCATCAAGGGGTTCTTTTGTTCCTATTCACTTTCTGCCATAAGGGTGGTGTTATCTGCATATCTGAGGTGATTGATATTTCTCCCGGCAATCTTGATTCCAGCTTGTGTTTCTTCCAGCCCAGTGTTACTCATGATATACTCTGCATATAAGTTAAATAAGCAGGGTGACAATATACAGCCTTGAAGTACTCCTTTTCCTATTTGGAACCAGTCTGTTGTTCCATGTCCAGTTCTAACTGTTGCTTCCTGACCTGCATATAGGTTTCTCAAGAGACAGGTCAGGTGGTCTGGTATTCCCATCTCTTTCAGAATTTTCCACACTTGATTGTGATATACACAGTCAAAGGCTTTGGCATAGTCAATGAAGCAGAAGTAGATGTTTTTCTGGAACTCTCTTGCTTTTTTGATGATCCAGCAGATGTTGGCAATTTGATCTCTGGTTCCTGTGCCTTTTCTAAAACCAGCTTGAACATCTGGAAGTTCACAGTTCATATATTGCTGTTCTGCTAATATGTCACTTTTTTTTTTTTATTTTATTTTTTTTTTAATTATTGTTTTAGCCATACATTGTTATGATATCACCATGGGTTTACATATGCTTCCCCTCCGGGTCCCCCCTCCCTCCTCCCTCCCCCCCGGGAAATCTCGCTGCACCAGTCCCGAGCATCAATCCTGGGCTGGCGATTGATTAGACACATGACAATTAACATGCTTCAATGCCCTTCTCCCATCTCATCCCACCCTTACCCTCATCCACAAAGTCCACAAGTCTATTCTATACATCTGCGTTCCTTTTGTTGTCTCCCATGTTGGGTTCTCATTACTGTCTTTCTAAATTCCATATATATGTGTTAATATACTGTATTGTTGTTTTTGCTTCTGGCTTACTTCACTCTGGATAATGGGCTCCAGTTTCGTCCATCTGAGTAGAATTGCTTCAAATGAATTTTTTTTTAATGCTGAGTAATATTCCATTGTGTATATGTACCACAGCTTTCTTATCCATTCGTCAGTTGATGGGCATCTAGGTTGCTTCCATGTCCTGGCTATTGTAAACAATGCAGCGATGAACATTGGGGTGCACGTGGCTCTTTCAATTCTGGTTTCCTCGGTGTATATGCCCAGCAGTGGGATTGCCGGGTCATATGGCAGGTCTATTTGCAGCTTTTTAAGGAACCTCCACACTGTTTTCCATAGTGGCTGTACTAGTTTGCATTCCCACCAACAGTGTAAGAGGGTTCCCTTTTCTCCACATCCTCTCCAGCATTTATTGCTTGTAGACTTTTGGATGGCAGCCATTCTGACTGGTGTAAAGTGGTACCTCATTGTGGTTTTGATTTGCATTTCTCTGATAATGAGTGATGTTGAGCATCTTTTCATGTGTTTGTTAGCCATTTTTATATCTTCCTTGGAGAATAGTACTTTCCATTCACAGTTCTCACTTTTGTGAAGTACATTATTTTAATTTTACTTTTTATGATAAAAACATATGTTTTTATTTCCTTTATAATCACCATAATTTTATCTATTTTATTTGTCAATCTGTTAAGTATCGTGTAACTCACTGACAGCTTTAGTTGCTTTTCAAAGTAGATTCCTTAGTTATGTGACTACAGAAGTCTCATCTTATGACATGTGCTTATAAAAAGATATTAAATGCACATGTACTTAAAAATAAAAAGTATTGTTTAAATTGTCTTCAGTAATTGGTCATATTCTTCTTTCTATGGTCTGTATTGCAGGAGCTAAAAAAAAAAAAAAAACAGAGCTAAATTTCCAAGTATCCCTGCCATTAGAATCCATCCACGAGAGCCTCTTGCACAGGATTCTGAAGGTCAAAAAGAAACAGAAGACAAACTACTGTTTTTCCAATAGAAGTTGAGAGTGCTGGGGATTTTGCAGATTTTGCAGAAGCTATTCAGTATTTTTCAGACAATTAGCCATTTTTCAGACAATGTAGAAAGCAGCTGTGACCATCACTTGTATTTCCTACAGATCCTTCAAGCTCTGGACTACTAGAAATGAACCCAGATTTGGAAGAAGGAATTTGACTTTATTTATTTTTTAAAAGTTATTTATTTTAACTGGAGGCTAATTAAAATATTGTGGTGGTTTTTGCCATACATTCACATGAATCAGCCATGGGTATACATGTGGCCCCCATTCCAAATCCCCCTCCCACCTTCCTCCCCATCCCATCCCTCTGGGTTTTCCCTGTGCACCAGCTTTGAGTGCCCTGTTTCATGTATTCAACTTGGACTGGTCATCTATTTTATGTGTGGTAATATGCATGTTTCAATGCTATTCTCTCAAATCATCCGACCCTCACCTTTTCCCACAGAGTCCATTAGTCTGTTCTTTATATTTGTGTCTCTTTTGCTGTCTCACATATAAGGTTGTTGTTACCATCTTTCTAAATTCCATATATATGCATTAACATACTGTATTGGTGTTTTTCTTTTTGACTTATGTCATTCTGTATAATAGGCACCAGTTTCATCCACCTCATTAGAACTGTTTCAAATGTGTTATTTTTAATGGCTGAGTAATACTCCATTGTGTATATTTATCACACCTTTCTTATCCATTCGTCTGCAGATGGACATCTAGGTTGCTTCCATGTCCTAGCTATTGTAAACGGTGCTGCAATGAACATTGGGGTACATGTGTCTCTTTCAATTCTGGTTTCTTCAGTGTGTGTGCACAACAGTGGGATTGCTGGGTCATATGGCAGTTCTATTTTCAGTGTTTCAAGGAATCTCCACACTGTTCTCAACAGTGGTTGTATTAGTTTGCATTCACACCAACAGTGTAAGAGAGTTCCCTTTTATCCACACCCTCTCCAGCTTTTATTGTTTGTAGACTTTTTGATAGCAGCCATTCTGACCAGCATGACATGGTACCTCATTGTGGTTTTGATTTGTATTTCTCTGATAATGAATGATGCTGAGCATCTTTTCATGTGTTTGTTAGCCATATGCATGTCTTCTTTGGAGAAATGTCTGCTTAGTTATTTAGTTCATTTTTTATTGGGTCATTTATTTTTCTGGTATTGAGTTGCATGAGCTGCTTATATATGTTTGAGATTTATTGTTTGTCAGCTGTTTTGTTTGCTATTATTTCCTCCCATTCTGAAGGCTGTCTTTTCACCTTACTTAGAGTTTCCTTCATTGTGCAAAAGCTTTTAAGTTTAATTAGGTCTCATTTGTTCATTTTGCTTTTATTTCCATTACTCTGGGAGGTGGGTCATAAAGTGTCTTCCTGTGATTTACATCAGAGAGTGTTTTGCCTATGTTTTCTTCTAGGAGTTTGTAGTTTCTGGTCTTACATTTAGATCTTTAATACATTTTGAGTTTATTTTTGTATATGGTGTTAGAAAGTGTTCCAGTTTTATTATTTTACAGGTGATTGACTAGTTTTCTCAGCACCTCTCCATTGTATACTTTTTTTTTTTTTTAATTGTGTTGGTTTTGCCATACAATGACATGAAACCGCCATGGGTTTACATATGCTCCCCCTCCAGAACCCCCCTCCCTCCTCCCTCCTGATTCCCTCCCCCTGGGACATCCCGGTGCACCAGCCCCGAGCATCAATCCTGGGCTGGCAATTGATTTCACATATGATAATTAACATGTTTCAATGCCATTCTCCCATATCATCCCACCCTTGCCCTCTTCCACAGAGTCCACAAATCTGTTCTATACATCTGCGTTCCTTTTGCTGTCTCGCATGCAGGGTTCTCATTACCATCTTTCTAAATTCTGTATATATGCATTAGTATACTGTATTGTTGTTTTTCCTTCTGGCTTACTTCACTCTGGATAATAGGCTCCAGTTCCGTCCACCTGAGTAGAACTGATTCAAATGAATGTTTTTTTAATGCTGAGTAATATTCCATTGTGTATATGTACCACAGCTTTCTTATCCATTCGTCAGTTGATGGGCATCTAGGTTGCTTCCATGTCCTGGCTATTGTAAACAATGCGGTGATGAACATTGGGGTACACGTGTCTCTTTCAATTCTGGTTTCCTCAGTGTATATGCCCAGCAGTGGGATTGCTGGGTCATATGGCAGGTCTATTTGCAGTTTTTTAAGGAATCTCCACACTGTTTTCCATAGTGGCTGTACTAGTTTGCATTCCCACCAACAGTGTAAGAGGGTTCCCTTTTCTCCACAACCTCTCCAGCATTTATTGCTTGTAGATTTTTGGATTGCAGCCATTCTGACTGGTATAAAGTGGTACCTCATTGTGGTTTTGATTTGCATTTCTCTGATAAAGAGTGATGTTGAGCATCTTTTCATGTGTTTGTTAGCCATTTTTATGTCTTCTTTGGAGAAATGGAAACTATAAGCAAGGTGAAAAGACAGCCTTCAGAATGGGAGAAAATAATAGCCAATGAAGCAATGGACAAACAATTAATCTCAAAAATATGCAAGCAACTCCTGCAGCTCCATTCTAGAAAAATAAATGACCTAATCAAAAAGTGGGCCAAAGAACTTAACAGACATTTCTCCATTGTATACTTTTGCATTTTGCCTCCTTTGTCAAAGATAAGGTGTCCATAGGTGCTTGGATTAATCTCTGGGCTTTTGATTTTATTCCATTGATCTATATTTCTGTCTTTGTGCCAGTACCATACTGTCTTGATGACTGTAGCTTTGTAGCATAGTCTGAAGTCAGGCAGGTTGATTACTCCAGTCCCATTTTTCTTTCTCAAGATTGCTTTGGCTATTCAAGTTTTTTTGTATTTCCATACAAATTATGAAATTATTTGTTCTAGTTCTGTGAAAAATACCATTCGTAGCTTGATAGAGATTGGATTGAGTCTGTAGTTTACTTTGGGTAGTATACTCATTATCACTATCTTGATTTTTCCAATCCATGAATATAGTATATTTCTCCATCTATTTGTGTTATCTTTTATTTCTTTCATGAGTATTTTATAATTTTCTATATATAGGTCTTTTGTTTCTTTAGGTAGATTTATCCCTAAGTATTTTATTAATTTTGTTGCAGTGGTAAATGGGATTGTTTCCTTAATTTCTCTTTCTGTTTTCTCATTATTAGTGTATAGAAATGCAAGGGATTTCTGTGTATTAATTTTATATCCTGCAACTTTACTATATTCATTGATTGGCTCTAGTAATTTTCTGGTGGTGTCTTTAGGGTTTTCCATGTAGAGGATCATGTCATCTGCAAACAGTAAGAGTTTTACTTCTTCTTTTCCAATCTGGATGCCTTTTATTTCTTTTTCTTCTCTGATTGCTGTGGCTAAACCTTTGAAAACTATGTTGAAGAGTAGTGATGAGACTAGGCACCCTTGTCTTGTTCCTGACTTTAGGGGAAATGCTTACAGTTGTTTGCCATTGAGGATAATGTTTTCTATGGATTTATTATATATAGCTTTTATTATGCTTAGGTATGTTCCTTCTATTCCTTCTTTCTGGAGAGTTTTTATCATAAATGGGTGTTGAATTTTGTCAAAGGCTTTCTCTACATCTATTGAGATAACCATATTGCTTTTATCTTTCAGTTTGTTAATGTGGTGTATCACATTGATTGATTTGCAAATATTGAAGAATCCTTGCATCTCTGGGATAAAACCCACTTGGTCATTATGTATAATCTTTTTGGATGTGTTGTTGGATTCTGTTTGCTAGACTTTTGATGAGAACTTTTGGGTCTGTGTTTATCAGTGATATTGGCCTGTAGTTTTCTTTTTTTTTGTGGCTTCTTTGTCTGGTTTTGGTATTAGGGTGATGGTGGCTTCATAGAAGGAGTTTGGGAACTCACCTACTCTGAAATTTTCCAAGAGTTTGAGTAGAACAGGTGTTAGCTCTTCTCTAGATTTTTGGTAGAATTCACCTGTGAAGACATCTGGTCCTGGGCTTTTGTTTGTTGGAAGATTTTTTATTACAGTTTCAATTACTGTGCTTGTGATGGATCTGTTAAGATTTTCTGTTTCCTCCTGGTTCAGTTTTGGAAGGTTATACTTTTCTAAGAATTCGTCCATTTCTTCCAAGTTGTCCATTTAATTGGCATAGTATTCTATGATAGTAGTCTCTTATGATTCTTTGTATTTCTGTGTTGTCTGTTGTGATTTCTCCATTTTCATTTATAACTTTGTTGACTTGATTCTTCTTGCTTTTTTTCTTGATGTGTCTGGCTAATGGCTTGTCTATTTTATTTATCTTCTCAAAGAACCAGCTTTTAGTTTTGTTGATTTTTGCTATATCTCCTTTGTTTCTTTTTCACTTATATCTGCTCTTGTTTTTATGATTTATTTCCTTCTACTAGCCCTGGGGTTCTTTATTTCTTCTCTTTCTAGTTGCTTTAGCTGTAAAGTTAGGTTATTTATTTGATTTTTCTCTTGTTTCTTGATGTAAGCTTGTATTGCTATAAGCCTTCCCCTTAGCACCACTTTTACTGAATCCCATAGGTTTTGGGCTTCCCTTGTGGCTCAGTGGTAAAAGAATCTGCTTGCCAAAGCAGGAGATGCAAGAGACCTGGGTTCAATCCCTGGGTCAGGAAGTTCCCCTGGATAAAGAAATGGCAACCCACTCCAGTATTCTTGCCTGGGAAGATCCAATGGACAGAGAAGCCTAGAAGGCTACAGTCCATAGGGGTCACAAAAGAGTTGGACGTGGGTTAGTGACTAAACAACAACAACATAGGTTTTGGGTTGTTGTTTTTATTTTCATTTGTTTCTATGCATATTTTGAATTCCTTTTTTGATTTCTTCTGTGATTAGTTGATTATTCAGAAGCATGTTGTTTAGCGCCCATGTGTTTGTGTTTTAAATAGTTTTTTTCCCCCTATAGTTGACATCTAATCTTACTGCATTGTGATCAGAAAAGATGCTTGAAATGATTTCAATTTTTTTCTAATTTACAAAGGCTAGATTTATAGCCCAGAATGTGATCTATCCTGGAGAATGTTCCATGTGCACTTGAGAAAAATGTGAAATTCATTGTTTTGGGGTGAAATGTCCTATAGATATCAATTAGGTCTAACTGGTCCATTATATCATTTTAAGTTTGTGTTTCCTTGCTAATTTTCTGTTTGGTTGATCTATCCATAGGTGTGAGTGGGGTATTAAAGTCTCCCGCTATTACTGTGTTACTGTTAATTTCCCTTTTCATACTTGTTAGCACAAGCCTTATATATTGAAGTGTTCCTATGTTGGGTGCATATATATTTATAAGTGTTCTATATTCTTATTGGATTGATCCTTTGACCATTATGTAGTGTCCTTCTTTGTCTCTTCTCATGGTCTTTATTTCAAAATCTCTTTTATCTGATATGAGTATTGCTACTCCTGCTTTTTTTTGGTCTCCATTTGCTTGAATTATTTTTAAATTTTGGCTGAAATGGATTGGGTCTTCATTGCAGCATGAAGTATGGGCTCTAGAGCATGGGGTCAGTAATCAGGGCATGAGGGCTTAGTTGCAACAAGGCATGTGGTATCTTAGTTCCCAGACCAGATATGGAACCCATGTGCACTGCATTGGAAGGTGGATTCTTAAGCACTGGACCATCAGAAAAGTCCCCGTTTTCTGACTTTAAATCCCACTGCCTTTCCTATGGATGTATAAGTCCCTAACTTTCTGTTTTGTTTAGAAGATTTTCTGATGTAGACTATTTGCAAAGTCTTCACTGAATTTGTTACAATGTTGCTTCTGTTTTATGTTTCAGTTTTTTGGCTGCAAGACGTGTGGGATCTTTGCTGCCTTACCAGGAATTGAATCCATACCCCCTGCATATTAGAAGGTAAAGTCCCAAACACTGGATCACCAGAGAAATACGTTGTTATTAAATACTGTTTTACAAATATACCTTCTTGCTTGAAACATTTCAAGTTGTTTCTGTTTTCCTGATAGATACCAACAGATATTAGTACAAAATTTGGTTTAAAAAGGGAAACATAGTGTAGTGGTTTTGTTGCTTAGTTGTGTCTGACCCTTTGCAACCCCATGGACTGTAGCCTGCAAGGCTCCTCTGCCCATGGGATTTCCCAGGCAAGAATGCTGGAGTAGGTTGCCGTTTCTTTCTCCAGGGGATCTTCCCAACCCAGGGGTCAAACCCACATCTCCTGCATTGCAGGTGGATTCTTTACCACTGAGCCACCAGAGAAGTGAAAGTTGCTGTTATGTCCAACTCTTTGCGACACATGGACTACACAATCTATGGAATTCTCCAGGCCAGAATACTGGAGTTGGTGCCTATTCCTTCTCCAGAGGATCTTTCCAACACAAGAATTGAACCAGGGTCTCTTCACCAGCTGAGCTACCAAACCCCTAAAAAGGGAGAGGGGCACTGCCAAATAATAACCTAAAACACGAGGTCCTGCTTGTTGAATGGGTGATAGGATGTGAAGAAATTGTTATCAGAGAACCTGCACATATGTATATGCAATATAAAAAAATATTTGGGTAAACTCTCATATGTGATTACTTGTAAGGTGTACACACCATTAAGCAGACCATGAGTCTAGAGAGCAACGGTGTGCAGAAAAGAGTTAAAACAGCAAGACAGAGGTTGCTACTCTTAGAAAAGCCTGCTTGAAAATTTGGTCCCAGGCTGGTGTTTGAAAACAGATTTCAGGAGGGTTCTTTTCACCATAAGAATGGTGCGTGTGTGTGTGTGTGCTAAGTTGCTTCAGTTATGTCCAACTCTTCATGACCATATGGACTGTACCCACCAGGCTCCTCTGTTCATAGAATTCTCCAGGTGAGAATACTGGAGTGGGTTGCCATGCCCTCCTCCAGGGAATCTTTTTGACCCCAGGGATCAAACCTGCATTTCTTATGTTTCTTGCATTGGCAGATGGATTCTTTATCACTAGCACCACCTGGGAAGCCCATAAGAATGGCATGCTGTGCCCAAAATATTTGTGAAATAATATGTGCTAAATACCTGCTTTCCTTCTGGGAGACTGAAAACTTTCATATGTGCTAGGCAGAAGGTGCCTACATGACCAGTCCCCAGAGAAAATCCTAGCCAATTAGTCTCTAATGAGCTTCCCTGCTATACAACGTTTCACATGGATTATCACAGCTTGCTGCAGGAGTTAAGCACATCCTGTGTGAATCAAAAGGGTTCTTGGAAGCTTTACCTGGTTTCCTCCAGACCATACACCATATGTCTTGTTTCTTTGCTGACTTGGCTTCATATCCTTTCACTATAGTAAATCATAGCCATGAGTATGATGACATCCTGAGTCCCATTATTCCTCCACTAAATAAATCATCTGAGGACAGACTTGAAAACCTCCAACACAAATAGGCAATCAAGTTCCTCCCAGATTGAACAACAAGGGTCTAATTAAGAAATTTCCCTCATTCCTAAGGTGCAGCGTCTTCATGCATTCTGCCTACTGATTGAACTGTCTCACTGGTTATGAACCAGTGACTGCTCTGTGTCTCCCATTCTTCTCCTTCCTGAATGAGTGATTTTACTATAATGGTCTTGTGTCTGCTCCACCATTGAGAACTCTGTAGATGTCCTGTCTATCAGCGTCTAACCCACCCTCTTGTATCTGCTTTGTGATGTTGTCCTGAGACTCCGAAAACCAGGCTTTACTAGCTGGTTCCCTTGCAATGCTGTGACCCAAGGGGATGCTTAGAGGAGCCTAAGAGTTTGGAAAAGGAAAAACGGACACTTGTTTGTTCTTGTTTCTCTCTGTGCCACATCAGCCTCCCTTTCTCATACTGGCAGGGGCAGTCCATTTCAGCAGCAGCAGCTGCATCTATTTTGTAATTTCCTCTAACCCACACAGAACCAGTTTCACTGCAGCTCCTCAGAGGCATCATCACCAGGTGAACAGTAACCCTTCCTCAGAGGTTTTGGGGTCCAAGCTCTATGGGCCCCCCTCCAAGTGTAGAGATACTAGCAGTGGTTGACTAGCATCTCTTTTATTAATTCTACATTTCAGCTTCACAGAACCTCTAAATATTAATCATTAATACCTCTTCGCTTTACTCTCCATGTCCTAATGGTGATGGTTACTACTTTCTGTGGACTCTTAGGCTTCTTATTTTGACTCAGTTTTTCAAACAGAAATCATTAGTACTTGATATTAAATTCTCTCTTTTAAAATAGCTGGTGTGCTCTCTCAATCATACAGCAAATTCCCACTGGCTACCTGTTTTACATATGGTATTATGTATGTTTCAATGCTACTCTCTCAATTCATCCCACCCTCTCCTTTCCCCACCATGTCCACAAATCTGTTCTCATGTCTGTCTCTATTGCTACCCTGCAAATAGGTTCATAAGTACCATCTTTCTAGATTCCATTTCTATGCATTAATATACTGTATTTTTTTTCTCTTTATGACATACTTCACTCTGTATAATAGGCTCTAGGTTCATCCACCTCTTTGGAACGGACTCAAATATGTTCCTTTTTATGGATGAATAATATTCCATTGCATATACATACCACAACTTCTTTATCCATTCATCTGTCAATGAACATCTAGGTTGCTTCCATGTCCTGGCTATTGTAAATACTGCTGCAATGAACATGGGGGCATATGTCTTTTTCAATTATGATTTCCTAAGGATATATGCCTAGTAGTGGGATTGTTAAGAGAGAGGTGACATATGTATGCCTATGGATAATTCATGTTGATGTATGGCAGAAATTAACGCAATATTGTAAGGTAATTATCTTCCAATTAAAAAGAAATAAAATTTTTAAGTCACACACACAAAAAAGAGGCAGAAAGTGATTTGACTGTCAAAAATCTTTATATTTCCTTTCCAGAAACACTTCAAAAAGAGAATTGCTCACTAAGATTAGAAACACCATCAAATTCCTTGAGACCCTGAATTACCATCCTGCTGCAGTGATGGGAAAGAAGTTTCTGTTGTCTCTCTTGGAGAGTGTGTGAGTAAGTTCCATAAAAGGGAGGAATTGTGAAATGGGTATGAGGTGGGCAAAAAGGCAGACTGGCAGAGATGACTTAGTTATTCATCAAATCTATCCCCTCTCCTCCTGGGTAAACAGCTAGCTTACAGTTTCCAGATCACTTGTTTTTAGACTTGGTCACAAACAGGGTGGCTTAACCAACAGTAAATTTATCATCTCCCAGTTCTAGAGGCTGGAAATCCAAGGCCAAGGTGGTGGCAGGGTTGGTTCATTCTGAGAGCTGGGAGGCAGAAGCCCTTTTAGGCCTTTCTCCTAACTCTGCTGGTTGGGACTATCTCTGGCATTCTTTGACTTGTAGAGGCATTTCTCTTTATCTCTAATGTCTGAACTCATGTTGACATGGTATTCCCCCTGGGTCTCTATCTGTCTCCAAATTCCCCTTTTTGGAGACATTAGTCATATTGGATTAGTTAACTATATCTATAATACAATGACCCTATTTCCAATTAAGTTTACATTTAGAGGTAGTATGTGTTAGTATTCACCATGTGAACTTTAGAGGGACATAATTCAGTCAGTAGCACAAACAACAAAGTGTAGTGTGATGTATACCACTCCCAGGTCAGGCCCATAAACACACCCATATTATATATGCTCTTGTCCCCCATGTCTTCCTCTTGGATATCAATCACCAGGAACCTTGAAATACACATATTAAAGAAGTCTGGAACCTTTAGTGATGTAAGGAGCAGAATCCCAAATGCCACCTCACCCTTATGCTAATCAGACTCTGTAAAAGAGAAATGTTTACTGTGTTGAGACACTGAGGCTTCTGTAACCATTTGTTACAGCACCTAGCATTACCTTAGCTAACACAACTACTTAGTTGAAAGGAAAGATCATACTCTTGAAAGGGTATCATTATTCCACCTAGATGTTTATCTACATTTTGGGGACAGCAATTTAATGTTTACATTCTACTTATATAAACCTAATCTTCCTCTAAGCAAAGTGTTCCCAGAGGGTAGAATTTATGTTTCACTTCTTAATCTCCTACACTGTCTAAGCACTAGTTTTTGAATTAACACTCAAAAATATTTGTTCAGTTGAATAAATGAAAATAAAGGTCAAAGCAAATGGAAATTATATTAATGAAGAGTCCATATGCATTGATTCATTGTGACTGTCAAAATTCTTAACTAACCAATTTAAATAATTTTCTTTAAATTAAAACTATTTATTTTAATGAAATTTTCCATTCAAATAATAAAGATGATTTTTGCCTAGAAAGCCTAAGGAAAATGATTCTAAGAAATTTCATTTGGCTATCAGACCACACAGCTGATATATTAATTGGGAATATTTAACACTGAAAGGAGGACAGACATATGCACAGATACAAAAAATAAAAAACATTAGCCAAAGAATCAAATGACAGATTTCTTGAGTACATATAAAAGGAAAAAAATATTTTGGAAAGGAAAGCACTGGTGAAACTTCCTGAAGTGAAAAATAATATTAAAGTTGTTTCTGAAGTTAAAAATAAACTGTCAGTTCTCCAAACTAGTGGTTATGAGTCTTGAGAGGGAAGCGGGTAGGGGCAATATAGGGGGAGGGAATTAAGAGGTAAAAACTATTGGGTATAAAATAAGCTACAAGGATATTTTGTATAATACAGGGACCATAGCAAATATCTTATAGTAACTATAAACAGAATAAAATCTTTAAATTTATGAATCACTATATTTTACATCACTAACATATAATTTGTTGTGTTTATTCGCTAAATCACGTCTGACTCTTTTGGGACCACACGGACTGCAGCCCATCAGGCTCCTCTGTCCATGAGATTTCCCAGGCAAGAATACTGGAGTGGGCTGCCACTTCCTTCTCTAGACTAACATAGAATATTGTATATTCACTATAATTCAAAAATTTTAAAAAATAAACTGTCAGGACTTTGTAAGAGTTTGATAGTGAGAAGTACCAAAAAAGTCACCAAAAAAGTTATTCTCTATATGAGGAAGGATAGGGTTAGATTTTTAGAAAAAGTAAAAATTCCAGAAATTTTGGCAAAAGAGAAAGACATTGTATTATTTCCCTATAAGTTACCATACTGAAAACACATTTAGGAACCTCTCAGCTTTATGTATGAAAAGAAATGAAGTGAAAACCAATTTGAATCCCTCCATTTCTAAAGAATGCAGAAACAAAATACCCTTATGTGGTTAGCTGTTAGCAATTCAGTAAAAATCATCCAATTGTTTTGAGTATTTCAAGTACCTAGAGAAAGAAATGTGCTTAAAGTCATCAACAATATTAATTACCTAAGACATTGTGATCTGGCTATCTGATGAAAAGCAATACTAATTGAAAGATTCACACTGGCCTTCCACTAGGTAATCATAGTTTCCAACATAAATCTAGATAAGTGAGTTTCTGAAAACATAATAATAGAGTTATGATGACTTTGATTCAGATAGATAATGTTAACAGGAATGACTTTCCAAGTAACCATTTTGATGTAAATTATTGAACTGCACCCAAACTAAGCAACTGAAAAAAAGAAACTTCATTTGTCACTAAATAAGATAATATTATTTGTGACGATAGTATAAAAATAAAGATGACAGGGTACAATAAAAAGAGAAAAATTGTTGAGAATGTAAAATATTAATAGCTTACTTTGGAAAATACTTTTAAAAATAGGGAATTGAATGTGAATACATGGATATTGTTGTTGTTTAATCTCTAAGTCATGTCCAACTCTTTTACGACCCCATGGACTGTGGACCACCAGGCTCATCTGTCAATGAGATTTCCCAGGCAAGAATACTGGAGCAGGTTGCCATTTATTTCTCCAAGGGATTTTCCCGACCTAGGAATCAAACCCATGTCTCTTTCATTGGCAGGCAGGTTCTTTATCACTGAGCCATCAAAAGACATAAATGCACTAGATATAATTTAGATACAGGAAGTACAACACTAAATCTAGAAGGCAAAGTTACTCTTCTTCCTTTTAACTGGACAAACCAGAGTTACCATTTTTTCTCCTTTTGAAGTGAAAAGCAATCATAGCAGTTGAACACATAAATAGTGCTGTGTGTGCTTAGTCGCTCAGTCATGTCTGACTCTTTGTGACACCATGGACTCTAGCCCGTCAGGCATCTCTGTCTATGGGGATTTTCCAGGCAAGAATACTGGTGTGGGTTGGCGTTTCCTTTTCCAGGGGATCTTCCCAACCCAGGGATCAAACCCAGGTCTCCCACACAGAAGGCAGATTCTTTACTGTCTGAGCCACCAGGAAAGCCCCTAGCAATATTTGCTTAGTAGTAAGCAAATATTTATGCAGTATTCATAGAAATTAAATGCTAGGAGAGGCACTGGAGCAAAAAGATTCTTTATTTAAAGGAATAACTTAGCTGGTTCTAGATTTTTGAAATTATCAAAGCAAATTATCTAAATAATAAAATTTAGTAAAATTCAATAAAAATATTTATAGATAATTTCATCATATAAGAGACCTTTGACAAACCATTCAAGCTCTTTTGACCTCAACTTTCCTATCTGCAAAAGGGGAAAATAATGGCTAATTGCTAGAAACTGAAAGGTACATGAACAAATACATGCATATGCTCCAGAATACCTTCCAGTTAGCATTTTCTTTCTAGAACTCCTTTTGGTTTAGAGTACCAAAATGTCATGGAATGTACATAGTTTTGCTGATGCTTGCAAAGAAAAAATGTAATGTCCAAAACTCACTACACTTTTCAACAAAATAGTGTGTGCGAAATAGCTCTAATTACCTTCCAAATACAATTGCTTGACCATCAAAATCACATGTAGACCTTTTGAAAACCAGGTAGCATCAACAAAGGAAATATACAGTATGTTTCTAAACACGTAAACAACTGTACGGAAACCAATATATTAACTGGTGATAGATAATTGATAGTTAAATTAATTTAATTTTTAACATGACTTGCATGTAACTCACACATAAGCAGTTTACTTTGTCTTATTTACCTGTTAGTAAACAGAGTGGTGACTATGGGTGGAAAAGAAACACCTTAAAATATTTCACATTTTTAAATACATGGGAATAGTCTACCAGTAAGTATCATTGTGCAGAGCATCAGATTTTCATGAACATGTCATTGGCATCAAGCAGGAGATGACTGTGGATTCAACATAACTGCCACCCAGTAGGGGATCAACATATGTTAAGAATCTTATAATAAACCATGATAAGAAAGAGAAACCAGATCCTTTATCACTATATATTTTTGACAATGTTGTTGCTAGACATAATAAAATACTCATCTACTAGAACTGATTGCTGGGAGAAATATCAATAACCTCAGATATTCAGATGACACCACCCTTACCACAGAAGGAAAAGAACTAAAGAGCCTCTTGATGAAAGTGAAAGAGGAGAGTGAAAAAGTTGGCTTAAAGCTCAACATTCAGAATACTAAGATCATGGCATCTGGTCCCATCACTTAATGGCAAATAGATGGGGAAACAGTGGAAACAGTAGCTGACTTTATTTTTTGGGGCTCCAAAATCACTGCAGATGGTGACTATAGCAATGAAATTAAAAGATGCTTACTTCTTGGAAGGAAAGTTATGACCAACCTAGACAGCATATTAAAAAGCAGAGACATTACTTTGCCAACAAAGGTCCATCTAGTCAAAGCTATGGTTTTTCCAGATGTGAGAGTTGGACTATAAAGAAAGCTGAGTGCCAAAGAATTGATGCTTTTGAACTGTGATGTAGGAGAAGACTCTTGAGAGTCCTTTGGACTTCAAGGAGATCCAACCAGTCAATCCTAAAGGAAATCAGTCCTGAATATTCATTGGAAGGACGGATGCTGAAGCTGAAACTCCAAAACTCTGGCCATCTGATGCTAAGAACTGACTCATTGGATAAGACCCTGATGCTGGGAAAGATTGAAAGTGGGAGGAGAAGGGGATGACAGAGGATAAGATGGTTGAATGGCATCACTGACTCAATGGACATGAGTCTGAGAAAGCTTTGGGAGCTGGTGATGGACAGGGAGGCCTGGCATGCTACAGTCCATGGGGTTGCAAAGAGTGAGACAGAACTGAGTGACTGTACCAGAATTGTCATTAAAAGTAGTTCATACTTAGAATTACAATGTCAGTTTTTTTTAAATCAAATGCACATATTTAAAGCCTATTTTTGACAGTTAAGAAATGTTATTTTGTCAGAAGTAGTTTCAACTGTTTTCAGCTTTTTAATGGATGTGTAAAAATACAAACATGTGTGCTCTTTTGATTGTCTGGAAAGAGTTTATGTTCATGTAGAGCTGCCACATTTTCATTTAAGACTTCACAATCTGTTCCAAATTTTATTATTCTTTTGTATCTGCTGTGGTTGCCAAGCATCATATCAATAAACAGACTCTCTCTTAGAGAGGACCATATAGTGCTGAGAACAGCTGAAGAAGCTAAACAGAGGCTTTGAGTATGCAGTTGCACGGCAGCAGTTTTCTATTAATATTATATGGAGATGCTAAGGGCCATCTTATCATTTAGCTAAGGATCATCTTATCATTTAGGTTATAACCCCATTCATTTATTTGTGGTTTCCTGGTGGGCATCCTCTGTGGGTCAGTTGTAAAGAATCCACTTGCTATGCAGGAAACATGGGTTCAGTCCTGGGTCAGGATGATGCCCTGGAGGAGGGCATAGCAACCCACTCCAGGATTCTTACCTGGGAAATCCCATGGACAGCAGAGCCTGACAGGCTATAACCCATAGGGTCACAAAAAATCGGACATGACTGAGCAACCAAGCATACACGGTGGTCCAGTGGCTGGGACTCGACACTCCCAATGCAGGGGGCCCAGGTTCCATTTCTAGGCAGGGAACTGGATCTCACATGCCACAACTAAGAGTTCATATGCTGCAACAAAAGATTTTGCATGCCCCAACAAAGATCAAAGATCCTATGTGCCACAACTAAAACCCAGTGTAGCTAAATATTTTTTTAAAAGATATCTTTTGTGATATTTATTTGTAATATTTAACAATACTGATATTGTATGGTTAAGTTTTGAGCTATTCATTATGTAAATTAGGGTTTCCTCGATGGCTCATTGGTTAAGACTCCACCTGCCAATGCAGGAGACACAGGTTCGGTCCCTGGGTTGGGAAGATCCCCTGGAGAAGGAAATGGCAACCCACTCCGGTATTCTTGCCTGGGAAATTCTATGGGCAGAGGAGCCTGGCAGGCTACAGTCCATAGGATCGCAAAAGAGTTGGACACAACTTAGCAACTAAACAACAAAACAATATAATATTTGAATTAACTTCTGATTATCTTTAATAACTAAAAAACAAATATTTTTCTTTTGTATAAATGTAACATTTTAACTTAAAACCTGAATGAAAGTAATAAGAGAAACATTGCTTTAAAAATAGCCAGTGAAAGGAAAGCAAAAATAGAAATGTATCCTCAAGAGATAAAAAATTATAGTGAGTTGTAGTCAGAACTAAAAATGTATTATTTTATAAGCCCCAATATTCTGTAGCTTTCACACTCAGCCATCTCTACTCTCTCTCTTCATTCATATAATTATATTTTTTCTCAAAATTGGCCATGTTGTAGTACCAGAAATAAATGAGAGAATTTTAGAAACTATGTGTCACTTAGAGACTATTGAGACAAGAGTTTTATTCATCTCTATATTCCTGCATGTATTCCCAGCTTCACAGAGCCAGCCTTCAAAATATGTTTTTGGATAAATATATTAACCAATCTAACCCACTGTTTCCCAACCTTTTCATAGTACAGAACACATGGGAAAAGATCATTCTGTACAGTGCTCTTGGGTAAATGGAACAGGCTACTCATGGTTAAAGATCACTGGCCCAAAGATTCTGGTAAGCCTAGTCTCTGTCCTGCTGCCTTGAATGACAGCAGGGACTGGAAGCCAAGGGTACTGAATTGAGCCCCAGTTGCACAGAGGCATTGGAAGATGCCAATCCAAGCTCCCCTGGAAAAAATCACACCATTTCCGAAACAGGCTGAAGTCTAGCTCTTAATTTGTCCTGAAGAAAACAATCAAATGACACATAAATAAGGTGTATTGTTTTTCCAAACTGGTATTTTTTAAAGCTATATATTTATTTTGTTTTCCTGTGGAAATGAGTCAGTTACACTCAAGTATATACATAGCAATAACATGAAATCAGAGACAACCTTTGGCATTTTTGTCTTTGATATCTCAGTAGCCTATAAAAGTACTTGACTGCTATTTCACTTTTGAGGATTTCACTCCCTAGATATTTGATGAAATTCTGCTTTCATACCCAAAGGTCATTTTCAAGACCTTAAGTAATTACCCATATTAAGTAATTCGTTCTGTGCTCCGTGATTTCTTAGTGCTAAATTCTGGGTCCTCACTGGATTTAAAAAGGAAAGAAAGACAATAGGTGAGTGGGAAAACAACACTTTTGGAATTCCATGCAGCATGAGTGTCCTTTATCTTTCTATCTGCTTTGCTCCATTAAGGATGAAACACCATTTCAGGGCAATAATCTTGGGCTGAAATATTTCATGTCCTCTTTGGAATATTTTTACTCAGTCATCAGAAACATCAATGTATCAGCCTAAGAGATAAATCCGCTCGGTTATCATCCTACCTCATTGATGAACAGGATATAAGTCATCATTACTCCCAAAAAGACTTTTAACATAAGGGTGTTCCCTGTATGATGCACTTCTTTCATATAATCATAAAGACAAAGTCAACACCAAAAAATGCTGTCAAGCTTGCAGAGCAATCATGAAATTATGTGCGCACATATGGAGTGAAGCTCTTACAAAACAGGAGATTATTTACTAACTATAACGTTGGACATGACTGAGCGACTGAACTGAACTGAACTGATAACATCAGAACAATATGGCAAAGGGTGGGAATAAAGTGAATAAGAATTGACCTGTGAGGGAAAAGATGCCTTCATAAAGAAAGGACAAGTGGAACATCTTGGATCAGCAGAGTTCTGACTCATGTTCCAGAAGTGAACTTCCTAATTCTCATACTACACCCTCTTCCCTGGGTTAATAAAAATCGAATTGGGTAGACCCTCCAAGGAGTTAATAGAGCATTGTATTTCTTTAATTAATAAAAAGTACTGGATATATACTGATCATTTCAAAATCTATTATGAAACAAAGTTTACGCCTTCATGGAGCTTGCATTCTCCATATATAAAATGCCTGATGATGATAAGTGCTAAAGGATAAAAGCGGGGTTGAGGGGACAGAATGTGGGGTCAAGGTGTACTTTTCAGTGGGGTTGCCAAGGAAGATCTCCTTACAAGGGGGAAGTTTGAGGATCAAGGAGAAGGTATAAAATTACTGTCTAGGGAACTGAATTAACCTGGTAGAAGCAGAAGATTGCTGGACAACATAGAGAACCCACCTCAAATCTGTGATCATTTTAAACTGTGACCAGCCAATGTGATAATGGATTATTTTCTAGCTACATAGAGCTGCTCAGGTGCAGAAGGAGAAAAGGCAGAAAGATGAATTTCATCAGGTTTGGGGAGATAATCTGAAGAGAGAGGAGCAAGGCTTTAGGAGAGAGAAACAAGGAAGCTGAGGGTGAGTTCCATGACTGATTTGAGAATATAACACAGAGAAATGAGATTGGGATGTTATGAAGAAGGGTGAAAAGGAGATTGGGCAATGGTTTAAAACTCCTGGTGTGGTTGAAGTAAACTTGGAGCACTGCCTAGAGAGCTGAGAGGGAACTTGAATTCTGTGCCAGAAAAGGCCTTGAGAAAGCTAGAAACTCATGCTAAGTAAACAGGGCAATAAAGTTTTTCTCCTGAGTGCCTAGTCAAGCTCCCAGGAGAAACAAGCAAACAAAAGCAAGAAAATCAAAAAAGAACTGCCTTATCCACAAGATATAACCATGATTATTGCTTTTTGTCCCCTGGGGACTTGTGTTGCTGAGTTTAAAAAGTATATATAACAGCCTCATGCTGCTAGAAACTGAAATCAAAACTTTACATGTTGATTGATTGTCAAGTGAAAACTCCTCCCAATGCTGAACTAAAATATTCCATTTATCTGCACTCTCGACACAGATAATTTTTCTAGGTGGATTACTTTCTTTTTTTCCCCCTAATCCTGAGGCTTGGAGCTTCTTCACCAAACTAAAAAGAAATCATTGCTTGTTTTAATATCACCTTTTCTATGATTACTGGATCCTAAGAGTGGCAATTTGCTTTTGCTCTCTTTTCCTTCTTAGATGGTTTATTTCTTCTCAAATTGCATGTTTTGAAAGATAATTTCAATGTCTAGCTGTTCTCAGCAAGTAACTCTGGATCTACTGAATAAAAATTACATGTGGCTTTCTCTACCTTTAGTTACAATCATGAATATAAAGATTTATGTAGATATTCTCAAGTTGAGTGAGATACGCATGTACATTGTAATGACAGTGAGTCAGCTTGCCACACCTCCTCTGGAAAGCGACTTTGAAATCAGATGTTCCTCCAAAAATTGGACTGATGTTCTACACATAATCCATGAGACTAACTAAACAGAGAGTGCAGAGTTCTGTGTATTTCAATCACAGTGGATTAAGTCTCATCAGAGAGTATGATATAATTGTAGCCAAGGAAGACGTGCTCTGATCAGTGTGTTGTTTCAGGCCCAAAGAAAAGTTAAGTAACAGAGAAATAGATCCTAGAACCATGAAAACAGGAAGCAGATCCCAGTCAGTGATTCTCACTCTCTGTTCCAATACCTGACAGAGAAATAGTGGAATTTTACTTGGAATTTAAAAGGCAAACACTAAACACATATATAAGATAAAAGTAAAACCCCAATGTCTTGTACATATAGTAACAATGGTGGTCTCTCGTACCTTTTATGAGAAGCCTCTGCACCCTTGCAGCAATGAAACTAGTATTAATGAAGCCTTTCCCATTTTACAAAAGTAAAATGCTAGGTTTTATAAATATCTTTTATGACACAGAAAAAACAACATATTAAAAGAACAACAGAAAATCATACAGCACACACTTAAGGCATTCACTATCAGGACTGATGTGACCTCATTCCTCTTCTTTCTCATTCCCCCTCTCATTCTCTCCCCTGAATGCCACCCCTTTTCTCTCCTCTCTTTTTCCTCTCTCTAAAACTGAAATATGGCCATCCTCTTTCCCTCTGTTTCCACTTTCCACTTTACCATCAACTCTCCTAACAATTTCAAAGGGCTTGCATGACCATGTGAATGGTCTTTGGTAAAGTCAGTTTCCAGGTTGTACTGGAGTGAACTATTAGCTAGATGTGGGTGACAATAAGCCTGAGGTTACCTAGCGATTCCTAAAGAGATCAATGGGCTTTTACAGTTTACGGAGGCATGACTTAAATTAGGCTGTTGGTCTCCATCAGTTACCATCAGTGCTGCTGCCTCGGCCTCCAGCTCCATTCTGAAGAATTCCTTTTCTTAATAAAGCCAGTAAGTGTGTCTGTATGTAGGAATCATGGAATGGACTCCTCTCATACACCAAATCAAATATGCTTAGCTTCACTTCTTATTTAAGCCACTGCCACAGAAACCAGGTCTATAACCTAGGGGCAACCAGGCCACATCTCATATCAGGCCCAGATCAAGGGTTGGGTAGGGGGTGGGATTCTAGCTTTCATCCAGCCAGGGGTTTCTTTGATACCACATTATGGGACATCTGAAGGAACCCACTTCTTACTCATGTGCCTGCATATTGGGTCAGCCTTTGACCAATGGGGATGGGATCCAATGGATAAATGCTTCCCCCTTTCTTTCCTCAGGGGAACTGTCTTGACACAAAGTTTAGATGGATCTAGGAACTAGTCTTATCTTTAAAGTAGATAAAAATTGGAGAATCTGGCAAAGACAAATATGAAAGAGATGCAAATGAGACAAGAAGAAAACTAAGAGAGGAAGAAGAATCATTGCAGGAGCAAACTCTGAAGGAGGTGGGAATGAGATGCAGTATTCAAGCGGAGGGGGGTGGCTATAGATCGAAACAGGGAAGTGCATCCATTGTATAAAGATGAAAGATAAAATGTATCAGGTGAACATGGCAGCAGAAGAATAATGTTCTCTTCTGATTTCATTCATTGATTCAGGTAAATCTAAAGCACTGTCATCAGCTAAGGGTTAGAACAACAGGTGAGGTTCTCAAGTGTTTGAGAAAAGACTTGTAATCGTTGGTGAGAAACACAAGTCCCAGAGAGATGATGTGAAGCATCTAATCCCATATGCTGCAACCGCTGAACCCCATGCTCTCTGGAGTCCGCCTGCCACAACTATTGAGCCCAGGCGCCACAACTAGAGAGTCTATGTGGTGCAATGAAAGATCCTATGTGACGCAACAAAGACCTTGCACGTCACTAAGACTCAACACAGCCAAGGCAATTAATTACTTTAAAAAAAAAGGTGGACAAATGCTAGTAGTAGAATTAGTGGCAACATCTGTCTTCTTGATATCTTGCCCATGTGCTACCCAATTTTAAAAAGATATTTTCATTATCACCACAACTGTAAATCCTGCATTCTTAGAACATATTAGGCTACTGAAGCAGTTTTCAAACTGAGGTCCCTGGACCAGCAACATCAACATCACCTGAAACTGGTTAGAAATGAAAATACTGATGTCTTCCCCAGACCTTCTGAATCTGAAACTGTAGGGTACTGTGCTTAGCCCCTCAGTCATGACTCATTATGACCCCACAGACTGTAACCTGCCAGGTTCCTCTGTTTATGGGGGTTCTCAAGGCAAGAACTACGGAATGGGTTGCCATGGCCTCCTCTAGGGGGTCTTCCCAATCCAGGGATTGAACCCAGGTCTACTATATTGCAGATGGTTTCTTTACTGACTGAGCCACCAGGGAAGCAAAACTGTAGAGAGGGGTCCAGCAGTCCATGTCTTTAAAAGCTCCTCCTGGTGATTCTTATGAGAGTTAAAAGTCAGAACCCACTAGGCTACCATATGTCCTTATTCAACTTATCTTTACATAATTTATTTCTGTATATTTGACTTATAAAAGCACTTTCATAATAAAACTGCTACAACATAAACACAAACTTTCATTTTAGACTACATTAATATCTAGAGCCAGTCATTTTCTTTAAATTATAAAGTCAAAATATTTAATAGAACACCAATTCCACTACTTTTCAACCCTATTAGAAGTACTATGATTTGAGTTTGAGGCATTCTAAAAATGCTTATGTTTCTGCATTTTTTATAAATGTGTTAACTGATGTACAACCTCATTTCCTTATTGCATTTTTAAGAACTGACAGCTGTTGCTTCACATTAGATCACAAAACTGGAATTAAATCTGGATGTTAATGAGGCATAAATTTACTCAGATTTTATGCTGATCTTTCCTATTGGAATTGAAATGGATTTATAAAAATGTGATGATACTAAATATTTCCTTCCATTATTTGACCTTTTGACATGGTAATGTGAAAGTGTTAGTCTCTCAGACATGACAGACTCTTTGCAACCCCATGGACTGAAATCCAACAGGCTCCTCTGTCCATTGAATTCCCCAGGCAAGAATACTGGAGTGGGCTGCCATTCTCTTCTCCAGGTGCTCTTCCCAACCCAGGGATTGAACCTGGTCTCTTACACTGAAGACAGATTCTTTATCTTCTGAGCCACCAAGGAAGCTCTTTGATTTGTTATGTTAAGCTGCTAACCAATTTATATGTATTTTCGGTGGAGTCGATATTATGCTCATGCTCAGTCGCTCAGTCATCATTGACTCTTTGTGACCCCATGGACTGTAGCCCACCAGGCCCTTCTGTCCATGGGATTTTCCAAACAGGAATATTGGAGTGGGTTGCCATTTCCTCCTCCAGGGAATTTTCCTGACCCAGGAATCAAATCTGCATGCCCTACGTCTCCTGCAATGGCAGGTGGGTTCTATAACACTAAGCCATCAAGAAGCACGTTGTCAATATGCTTAGGAATGAAAGTATGTTTTTAAATAATTAGGCACATTCTACAAAATTAAAAGAACTATAAAGCAGATGAGATGTTCTTATTTCTGTGGAAAAGCATGTTTAAAAAGATATTTCAATGATGACACTTAGAGGAATAATAAAGATGCAGCTCTATTATCAGTGGTTATTGATGAGAAACACAAAAGTGTATGAATCTGAAATACCTGCTTTATCATTCTCAATAGAGTAGTTTCAATGTGGGGGTTACTTGGACACTCATAGAGATGATCTTGAATATAATATATAGCATGCAAAAGAGCTCTTCTGCCAAGAACATCTCTCACAGTGCACTATAAGGAAAGGCTCTCTTGATTTGGCCAGTAACAAAACAACAGAATAGTGCTTGACATCACAATATTATCAATGATTCTCAACTTCTTACCAGCTGGGGGCTGGTGCAATCTAATCTCTTTCTCTTTCAGTGTCTGATGCCCACTCATGAATAACTTGCTACACATTTTAGAGAAGGCATCATCGAGATAATTATCTTAAACATATATTAAATTTTGAGTTGTGTTCAAACTGAATAAAAGAGACATTGTTTTTGTCTTCTTCAAATAAAACAAAAGTGAAAACTGTTCAAAAAACTGCATTTTGCTGGGTGTTGCTTTATATCGTTCCTATGTTCCTTGCGTTTTTTCTTTGTCCAACTGTCTCTATGACATTCTAATATGAAATTTTAAGCAGAATGATTTGATACAATATCTGGGGTTTGCTACAAAATACTCCTGTGGTGGGTATGGGGAAGAGTGGGAGGATATAAATGAAATAAGATTTGATATTGGTAATTGTTGAACCTGGATCAATGGATACACAGAGGTTCATTATAATTATATTGCTATTGAACATGTTTGAAATGTTTCACAAGAAAACATTAAAACAAGGTTTAATCACATTTAATTTTGTTTGGAAATTAAGAACTTTATCACCACCCTTGAAATAATTGGAGGCACACTGGAGTGTTGCAAAACAAAGATTGAGAATTAATGTTGAAGCTTATGGAACAAATTTTCACAGTAAGAATTTTTTAAAATATTTTTCTAGAGATTGATAGGGAAATAGCACCAATTTTCTCATCATTTTCAATTGGTGGTAATTATGAATAATTCCCAAGTCTCTCCAGGGTGTTTCTGGGGTGATTTGACATCTGAACTGAATCCAGTCTCAGACACAGCTGGTTACCATGGAACACAACTCAGCTCCAGCCCGAGATTTTACTGTCTACATAGGCATGGTCTTAGACAAGGCATATGTGGGTATAAAACATAGTGGAATGACATGAGGGTTATGATTTTGAGACAGAAATACACCAACAAGCTCAATAACTGGCTGAAATCACAGAGCCTTCCCAGATATCCTACCAGAGCATAATGTACACAAACTTTAGCATCAGCAGGCCTCTGTTTCCCTTGCCTATCTCTTAGCTTCTATCACCACGGCTAACTTACTTTTCCTCTGAACTCTTACTTTTGTTTCTGCTTTTCTTTTACTTGTAAAATGAGGATAATAATATATATGACAAAAAGGTGTTATAAGGGTTGAGTAACATTTGTGCATGTAGCATTCCTGAAACATACTAGGAAATAAATCAGATGGTATTGATTCATCTTGACATTATTACATGCCACTATACTTGAAATGGCTGTGGAATTGGAAATGGAAACCCACTCCAGTATTCTTGCTTAAACAATTCCATGGACAGAGTAGCCTGGTAGGCTACAATCCACAGGGTCACAAAGAGTTGGACATGGCTGAGCAACTGAGCATATAGGTGCACACCTGAAATGGACTAAGCTCTTATTCCATGACATCAGTGGATGCAAGTGATAGGAAGAGATACCCTATTTCTACATATGAATGTGTACAAAGTCCCAATTATCCCTTCAGTGATATCTGAGGGTACTTTTGTCAATCAGAGGTTCAACCAGATAGGTTCTGAGCTGGCCATGGTGATACTGCCTGGAGATACAGCTTTCGGATGGTTTGATTAAGTAGAAAGGGGAAAATCCTCATGGGAACACTGAACATCCCTCTAATATAGACAAATCTAGACAGGTTAAACGGGAGCTGGTTAGCTGACAATACCTGTTTTAGACTGCCATGGAGCTATAAGGCAAATATTTCATGTTTTATGTTTTTTTTTTTTTAATATTGAAAGAAGATCTGCTCACTTAGACAATAAGAAAGCAGAAGACAATCTTGGCATGAATAATTTTTGCTTACAGCTTATGAGCATTTAGTTGATTTCTGTATCCCCAATACCTAATACTGACCTTTAGAGATCATAAACATTTATTAATTGATAAAATAATTATTGATGTGCACTAAGTTCTAGGCACTGCTTCAGGTGCTAAAGATACAGGAGGGAATGAAACAAAGTTCCCTCATAGAGCTCATATCTGGAAACAAAGGCAGAAAATTAGTGTTTTCTAATTTAATGGATACTTTAAGAAGCCCCTGTACAATAGGATCAACAATTTTCCTGGAAAGTAAGTTGGGGCCTGTTAAAGGCCCAACTTTCTGCACTTTCATCATGAAAGTGCTAATCTTTGAAAAAATTATTTTCCAGCAGAATTCCCCAAAGCCTAACTATTTGATTAGATTTTGAGCAGCAGAATTCTCATTTGCTTAGTAACTCAAGATAACATATCTTCAGTTATCTATATAAATAAATAAACCCCTCAACTATAACTTCTCTTAGTATAATTCATTTAGGTTCCAAAATTCTGCTAAATATAAATTTAGGTTTGTCACATGCTTTGCCAGTGGCTCAGTGGTAAAGAATGCACCTGCCAATGCAGGAGTTTCAGGATTCATGGGTTCAATCCCTGGGTCAGGAAGATCCCCCGGAGGAGGAAATGACAACCAACTCCAGTATTTGTGCCTAGAAAACCCCATGGACAGAGGAGTCTGATAGGCTACAGTCCACAAGGAAACAAAGAGTTAAACTTGACTGAGTGACTAAACACGCACATCACTAAATAAAACACACAAGATCAGACAAATGTGAGGAAGGTAAAATAAGTCTTCCTTTAATTTAAAGGTGATAACTATTTGAGACCAACATTTATGTAGTCACTAGTAAATATAAATAATAATTGTTAACATATACAATATTTAATGACCAAGTAATAGTCATTGTTCTAAGCACTATAGATATATAAACTCTCTTAATCCCCACAAAACCCTATGAAGTAAGGACTCTTATTATCTCCATTTTGTGGATGAAGAAACTAAGGCACAGATGGGATTAAGTTACCTGCCCAAGCTAAGAAAAGGGATGAATCAGAGTTTGAACCTAAAGCTTGTAAAACTTAAAGCATATAATCACCTTACATATCTTCTAAGAAGATAGCAAGTACATTTCAACTGGTTCATTTATAGATCACAAAGAAAGTACATTTTAACTTTAATGTGATAACAAAAAATATAAATGTTTATATTGGCTTCTCTGACAATGATTCCTTGGGAGAGGTTGTTTTACTTGTACTCTTAAATAATTTATTTAAATAGCTTTAGTAACTTGCTTCAGACTTAGAATTTCTTTAATTTATTGAGTTTATTTTGGAAATTGATACTGTACTCTAGAGACTTGTTTTTCTTACTCAGAAAAGAAGAGAAATTTTATTGAGCGTGTATTATATTTTCACACTAAATTACCTTATCACATTTAATTCACAAGACAGCTCTGCAAAATAAGCACTATTTCCTATATTTTATAGGAGAAGAAAATAAGACCCAGAACTATGGCAGAACTTGCTCAAGATCACACAACTATTAGCTAAAAGGTCTGAGAACCAAATATAAGTCTTACACTTTGCCTGAGTTTTTGAATAAAATAAATCTTGAATTTTAGATATATTTTCTTACATATATTCTATTATAACTAGAAAACTTGCAAATTTTTACTAATGCACAGTTTAACTGTTGCAAATTTTTAGTAATACTAATACACAATACTAAGGCATCAGCATTTCACAGAAGAAAAGAAATCTATGATCTTACAGTTGTATTATGCTTCTCATTTGAATTCTAAAAACATATAAAGACAAGAATTTTGCAATTATATTGGTCATCTGAGAGCTGCTTTCTGTATGATGAATGATTCCCAAATCTTTTAAGAATACATTACAGAAAACACTGAAAGAGTTCTAACCTTTCAACATGTTCCCAGTCAGCATGGAAATAATTTGCTAGGAGTTTGGGGCAAAAGGTCATTTTCATAATTCAAACACATAACTTGATACAAACTTCTATATCCCACTAATTTCTGAACAAAATGAATGTACTGATGAGGACTGTGTCTTACTTGAAGTCTATAAAACTGGGGTCTCCTACCAGTCATCGTCTATAGAAGATTCTAGCATGAATGAAATTTAACTTGGAGTTAGAAGATTCAGTTTCCCATTTCAGTTCTGCTCCTAGTTGGCCCTGTGACTTTGGGAAAATATTTCAGATATTTCGGGCTCAATATTCTCCTCCATAAAAGGAAAGAGTTAAATAGTGGATTTTAGGATTTCTTTCATTCTATGCTGCCTATAGTTTAGTTTTCATTTTAGAAAATTATCATGCTCAAATTCCTGTTGAAAATGTACGTGGTATAATGTGATCAGATGTACAGTATCTATGTTAGTCTGTCAGATTACCTTTTTAGTACTCAGTTATATTGAAATATTACATCTGTAATAATATCCCACAGATATGTACTACAAGAATGCATGGCGTATTTAAGAATGTGCAAAACAAGAATACTGTCTAAGCTCTATTTACTCCTTCCCTTCCCCCTCCTTCATCCCTTCCTCCCTCCTCCCTTCCTCCTTCCCTTCCTTCCATAAAAGTTAAGCATCTACTCTGTGGCAGGAACTGAGAAAACCCTGAAAACTTGTATACATCAACAGTTAAAATTCACCACACTTTGTCCTTCATCTGTAGTTCTCTACCTTCCTGATAGAATGTAACTTCCAGGGAAGCAGGAATCTTAGTTTTGTTCACTGATGATCGCTAGTGATACTTATATTCTATGCTTTAGTGACTTCTAAATAACTACTGTGAGTCTTCTCTATTAGTCTCTTTGTTCCTGGCAGTTTCAAGGATCTCATATCACACCAGGAATTTCAGGGTACCTGGTATTATCCAGAGTCAAAAGTCACTTCCCATGCTCGCCTTTCAAACAGCAAAAATTCCTGGCCATTTATTGCTTTTTTCTCCCCTTTTGTTTATGATTTTATCTACCAAATCGCCACTTTTCATTAGTTGTTGATTCTTAATGCTTTTCAAGTCATCAGTCCTCTGGTTAAAATTTGGGGTCATAGTGGGGGCTTCCTTGGTTGCTGAGATGGTTAAGAATCCACCTGTAATGCAGGAGACCCAGGTTCAATCCCTGGGTTGAGAAGAACCCCTGGAAAAGGGAATGGTTAACTACTCCAGTATTCTTGCTTGGAGAATTCCATGGGCAGACGAGCCTGGTAGGCTACAGTCCATCAGATCTTTCAAGTCATTACTCCTCTGTTTAAAATTTGGGGTCCTATCCTTTGAAAACGCACATGTGCACATACATTCACAAAATTTGGCATTCGATTTCAGGGGCTTCACTGAATCTCCAGCGCCTCAGATCCATGAAACCAGTGTTAGGAAGTTCTGATTTTAAGTATGGCATAGTATTAAGACAAATGAAGACAACGGAAAGTTTTACACAACACACACATACACGCATCTCAGAAATCTACAATATGATATTTACTTTGATTTTCATTTTATCAAAATTTCCTACTTCTTCAATAATACAAAGTTAATCCTTGATGAAGGTAAACTCTATTCATAGTTCAACTTGGACATGTACATAGTTTGGAAGCAGTGACTATTAACACTGACAGTAAAGTTGATATTCACAGCTGCTCTAATGGGAGATGGGGGAGATTTATCTGCCGTTGTGCCTGTATGAAAGTGATACTGTATAAAGAGCTGTTCTCTGTTGAACCAAATCCATTTTGCTTGAAGCTGTTTCCTTCAAAACTCCTTTGTCAGGTACCTGTAAATGCTTCTAGAGTAATTCAGATTGATACTCCAACTGATACTCTTGATAAGAACTGCAATGACAACCTAGTTACCACACCAAACAGCACTCCTGTTTGTTCAGAGTGCCCTAAAGTTTCCATGGCAACTTTCTCCCTTGTTTCCATATTCCAACCTTCCCCAACCGGTAGTGATACTAGGAAATTTCATTGATTTGTTACGTCATCCTCCTCTTCCTTATTTTATTGCCTTTTCCCCCCCTTTTACTCTTCTCTCCTGTGTCTTTCATGCCCTAACCACATTCTCACAAATCTCTTTCCTACTCTGATATGTATGTGTTCCCCTTCTCAGTCTCTAATATTATTCTTTTGTGTCTATTTTTCAAAATAGTGATAAATGTTCTGAGGTATATATAGGTATAGATTTCAGTGGAAGTCTGACTATTTTAAAACCAGTTTAACTGGCAAAGTGACACCTCATTCATGAAGTCAGATTGTCATGTTGCCAGGACAACTGCAAATATGATAAAGCTCAAATCCTTCCTCATGGAACATTACTCAAGTCGTCATGACAACCTATAAAACTTGGTGTAAGTGTCATTCCTATGTGGAAGATCTGCACATTCTTTGGTTAAAATCAGGAGCATTTGATAAATTCCTGTAAATTTTCACACTTAAGATTCACTTTAAACTTCCAAACTAAAAGTAATTGAATCTGATAGCAGTTTAGAACATGAGGATTTTTACCACTCTACTACGCAATCAAAAAAATGAGATAGTTGATACAGAATATATAAAACAATGGAATTTATGACTGACTGTGATATTTTAAAAGCCACTGGTAACTTGTGAATTATCTTTGCCTGATTAGTATTTGAAATTTGGGTGTGTAATGATGGGATCTGTGGGTCCTTACTATCAATGGAGATAGCAATGAAATAAGTTCTGAATAAGTCGTACTTATTTCTTAAATAAATCTAATGATCTTTCAAGTCCTAATACATAATGGACATTAATGTGCAGTAAAAGGAAGCCTTGATAAGAATGAAATTTTATTACTGCTCTGCTAATTGTATGTCTCTTAGAAAATGTTTCAATGATTCTTGAATTCAGAAAGCTTTACATGCCTTCTTCTGTGACCTAAAAACTCACTTTTCTCTTTACTCAACCCTCTGTTACTAATATCTACACTGGATACTGAATTGCTGACAGAGTAAAAACTTCATTGTAAGTTTTTCTTCTTAAAAACAATGTCTTATTCTCTGTTCTATATCATCTCTAGAACATACCCCAAGTCACATTTCTTTGCAAATAAATCAATGGTAGTTTTTGACAATCCTCTTTCTTCTTACTTGTTTTATAAATCTTAGATTGACCCATCTCTGATTCCTTAGCAGCCTTTCTTCAGCACTGATATGGAAGAACTGTGATTCCAGTAACACTCAGTGAGTTTTCAAATGTCAGGCTCCACCTTACACTATGAAGATTCCAATGACATGAATTCAGTGTAGAACTCCTCTGAGAGTTCATGGGTAGGCTTCAGAGTGCCCACAAATGTATCTAAAATTGTATGCAAAGTTTTAAATGTGTATATTCACATATGAATTTTTATGGGAGAGAAGTCCATAACTGGTATCACACTAGCAAAGGAAGCATTATCAAAATTTACTAAGGAACATTAGTTTAGAGCATAATATAGCACTACAAAGCATTCATGATGAAGTAGAATGGACTGATTTTTAGTCAAAAGAGCTGGCTTTTAAATCCCAAGCTTTCCCTAACAGAGTAACACATATGAAAAAACACAATGAAATTATGTATCCTACTATAAATTTTAGAATATAGCAATGATAGACAATTCTGAAAAGCAGTGAAGACTATTACAGGAAATTAGTCATTAAATGCAGAAAAATCATTAGTAGTAACTCAGAGCCTTTCATTGATGTAAATTATTTTCCATATAATATTTCTCAAAGAACTGTGAAGGAAGATGTTATTTAAAGAACAGCATTGTTTCCAAGGAACAAGAATAGAAAAAAATAATAAAATCCCAGAAAAAAATTAGATGTATAACATAGTATATATTATAGATATCTGAATAAGTCATTGTCCCTAGGTTATAATGATTTATTCAGCTATCTATAATATATACCATATTAAACATTTCATTTTTTTCTGGAATTTATTATTTTTATATATTACAGATATCTGAATAAGACATTGTCCCTAGGTTATATATGGTCTTCCAGGTGGCGCTAGTGGTAAAGAACCTGCCTGCCAGTGCAAGAGACTAAGAGATGTGGGTTCGATCCCTGGGTCAGGAAGATCCCCTGTAGGAGGGCGTGCAACCCACTCTAGTATTCTTGCCCAGAGAATCCCATGGACAGAGGAGCCCAGCAGGTGGGTTACAGTCCATAGCATCACACAGAGTTGGACATGACTGAAGTGACTTAGCACACTAGGTCATAAATTCCTTAAAATGGAACACTTTAACAAACTTTATAACTACAGTGTATAGTTAGCATTAATTGGATTAGTAGATTCCCAATAAATCAATGGACATATTTCCTAAAGGATCTTCAAAATCAAATTAGGCATTGTCTTCGTATACACGAACAACTTCTCTCACATATATGAAGAACAACTGCCCTTTAAGTAAATACAGAAAATGAGTTTTAGGTAAAGAAAACTAAAGCAATTGAAAAACTATGTAACTATGTAACAAATACTTACCATAGGGCCATAAACAGATACCAAACCAAGGAAACAATACCCCTCAAACTCAGTGGCATCTCAGTGGATAAAGTGAACGGGAAAGAAGCAATAGATTAGCCAAAGGAAAATACATGTCCAAGAAAATGATAAATATCAAGAAGAAAGCCAAGGTGAGAGACTATTACTTATATGAACTAAATACTCCTCTGAAAATTTTATTTACTAAAGGAGTAAGCTAATGTTTAATGTACTTAATTTAGCCCTGAACTTAGAACTCCACCTAAATAAATTAGTTTGGAAGGAAAAAACTTTTGTCTCAAGTCACTTGGATTACCTGCTTCACAAACATGCAGATGTTTCAACAACAGAGGTGAAAGACTAAAACCATTGGGAGTTTGGTGGTGAGAAATGAGAGGTGTGTGTCGGGGGGATTCCCTTACACTGTCTACACTCCTACTATAACCATTTGTTCTTTGTCTCTCACGTGTATTGGGTGCCTCCGACATATACAGCATTGTGTTAAGTGCTCATGATAGAAACAATTTCTAGAATGTTTCACAAAAGGTGGCGTGAGGCCAGGTTGGGGCTGGAAGGAAAACAGGAGCCCTGAACACACACTTTACTAAGCAGAGTCGGGCAAGGATATCAACTCTGTGGCAGACAGAATATATCAGGCGGTTGACTCAGGGTCTGAGTCAGACTAAATTAGCGCTCAGCCTGGAAAACTCTGACAAGCAGGGAAGACTGAGAAAGCCTCGGTAATGGTGCCAGTGTTCCCGCTCAGGCATGACAATTCAAGCTCGCCTGGGCTGAGAAAGATAAACGCTCAGTCAAGTGGACTGTGGTTGTAAAGTGAAAAATAGCAGAACACAGCTGGCCAAGGAATTAGAGATTCTGCAGTGGGTCAGGAACCACGGTAAGAGTAAAGGAAGTAAGTTTCTGTAACAAGGCTTGAGGTTAAGAAACCTTCACTACCGTATTTTTAGTGGGGAATAACCATACCTATGGAAGCCCTCCTGGTCCTAAATGAGCCACTTCGTAAAGGTGAATGGGACCTTTAGATAAATTTCTAACAGACATAAGTCACTGACTGCAAAAATTTCCAGAGACAAGACACACATATAAAAATCCAAATAAAAACTGTTATTGTGCTTGTCCTACATATAAGACATTATGTTAACCTTGTAGAGATTACAAAAGCAAGACTATCATGCTTACTACCCTTACAGGTTTTGTAGTTTCATATAAAAGTAAACATGAAGACTACGACCAAGGTTTTACAGAAGTGCCAGGTATGTGGAAGTAAGGATGAGGTTAGGTCTAAAACGACAGAACTGTGAACTGCTAGGAAACTACAATGGCACTTGGATCACAATGGCAAACAGTACTTAAACACAGGGATACTCACTTCAAACTCATGTTGCCCTCCTGAAAAGTCCTGCCCATAGCAGATGGAGACCTGAAAAGATTGCCCATTTAGTTAAGCAGTAATGGAAGCCAAAGCTGTTGACTTATCACTTCAGCCACACCGATATCAATTAGAATGACACCTGAGCAAAAAGTGTGTATGCATATGCATGCATGTGTGTGTTTGAGCATTCTTAACAAATTGACTGTCTTTCTTAAATACGTCCATTCTTGTTCTCATTACCCAAGAGATTTTTCTTAACCTCTAATTTAAAGACATACAGTCAGTTACCATATGTTTGCTATCATTTACTTCTTTTTCCCCAGAATAGAAAAAAAAAAATATTCACAAAGATTCACCAATTAGTTTTATTTGCCAGTTCTCTCCTTCCATCAGGAAACTATCTTTCCATTCATAAACAAAGTATAAATATAAAATGGCAATGAAACTCAAACAGACCATCGGAAAATTGAAAATTGAGTCTACATAAACCTTAAGTTCTAAACAGAAATTGTGTTTTCCTATTTGTTTTACACTGTACTTGTATCAACATATACTAAATAAAGAGTGAAAACTTGGTCAATTTGTTTTTTTTATTAAAACTTCTAATCAAGAAGATGGAAAACTGGTTCTGAAGTATATCCTAAAAGAACTGGTTTAACCAAAGAATCTCTAGAGACTTCAAGTTTAGCTGTTCAAGAAAGTCAATACTTTCATGAATCAGAAATTATGGATGTTGTAATGGAGAATGATCAAAACTGTAAAGAAAGCAAAGTGATTTTAGAACACATAATTATATAACTGAAAAATTCAAGCAAATCAATTTAAAAACTTCTGTGGATGGCAAAGGGAAAGAGAGATAGGACTCATATATTATAGTCAATGAAAAGAAGTTTGAGAATTGTCAAGTGAGCCTCTGTTACAGCTCACATTGAGGTCCGATACCGTGTCCATGAATTTTCACAGGGTCAGTTCATTACTTCCTT
Source organism: Antilocapra americana (assembly GCA_007570785.1). Taxonomy (NCBI): domain Eukaryota; kingdom Metazoa; phylum Chordata; class Mammalia; order Artiodactyla; family Antilocapridae; genus Antilocapra; species Antilocapra americana. Next base: position 29,737,767 of record ML660197.1, on the reverse strand, counting down.
GTCATGGGCACATTGACCATTTATCATTTTTAAAATTATTTTTATTCTTAACCATATATTTATTAACTTATATTCATGATGGATTGTGGGTTAAAAACAGGAAACATGAATGCTGAAACACAATCTCTTTTTTGAAGGTTGCAGAAAATTCAGTATTTTTGCAAATCTACATAACGTAATTCATTTCTCAACAAATACAGAGTGAATGACTTCTATATATCAGGTATTATGATAAATGTTGGGTTTAAAATGAACAAAATTAACAAGATTCCTATTCTTATGGATTTTATAGTTTAGTTGGTGAGGAAATAATGTAGGAATAAGCATATAATTGGGCTTCCCTGTTGGCTCATATGGTAAAGCGTCTGCCTGCAGTGCAGGAGACTTGGGTTCAGTCCCTGGGTCGGGAAGATGCCTTGGAAAAGGAGATGGCAACCCACTCCAGTACTCTTGCCTGGAAAATCCCATTCATGGAGGAGCCTGGCAGGCTGCAGTCGATGGGGTTGCAAAGAGTCAGACACAACTGAGCAGCTTTACTTTTAAGCACATAATTATAAACTCTTAAAATCACAATGAATAAATGAATAAGGTGCAAAGAACATAACCTAAACTCGGAGTCAAGTAAGCTATCTCTGAAAAAAATAAATATTTAAGATGAGATGAGAAGGATAGAAATTTGGAGCATTCCAGAAAAAGGAAATGAAAAAGAGGTTAGCACAACTGAAAACAAAACAGTACCAGTGGGGCTAGAGCGTGGTACCTAGAGGAAACCTACACTTAGAGAGTTAGGCAGTGAAAGATCTTTACTGTCCCTAGTAAGAAACTGAACTCTTACTCTAAGTATAGCTGAAACCATTAGGCAGTGGAATGAAGTGAATGAATCATTGCATTGTCTATGATGGTTATAACATCTATGTAGAACTGCTAATAGGGTGACAAGGATAGAAGGAAGAATAACAGAGGATGCTACTGCTGTATTCCAGGGAAGAATTTACTTTGGTAGGTGCAATAGGCAAGTCTACAGAGTGACTTGGACTATGGAAGGGTCAGTGGGGATGGAGAGAACTGAATATATTTGAAAACGTTTTGGTAGTAAGCTGGACAGGATTTAATGATGGAGTTTGCAAATGGAGGATGAGAAAAGTGCAAAGGTCCAGAGTTTCTCTTTTGCTGTAGGTCCAACACCTAGAATAATATCTGGCACAAAATACTTTAAAAATATTTGTTTAATGAACAAATGAAGTTCTGGTCTTGTGCAACTAAATTAATGTAGATAGTATTTATTAAAATGAGAAAAACTGGAAAAGTCAGGGTTTTCTTGACAGACAGAGTTTATCTGGAGCTAAGAGGTCATAATCTATGATATGAGTTTGGGGAATTATAGATATAGTAATGGTATTTAAAGCCAGTGAACACAGTGTGAGAAAAGAGGATTCCAGATTGAGCCTTAAGATATACCAATATTTAGAAGATGGACAAAGAAAGAGGAGTTAATAAAGAAGACTGATGAGGAGCACCCACGTAGGCAGGCAACATCCTGGATGGTGCAATATCAATGATGCCAAGACAAGCAGTGTTTTAAAAATGATGGAATAGTGACATCCCTGGAGGTCCAGTGGTTATTGCCAGGTGGATACCTGCCAATACAGGGGACACGGGTTTGATTTCTGGTCCAGGAAGATCCCAATAGGTGCAGAGCAACTCAGCCTGTGCACCACAACTACTGAGCCCCTGAGCTGCAAATACTTAGCCCATGTACCTAGAGCCCATTCTTCACAGCAAGAGAAGCCACCATATTGCAATGAGAAGCCCAAGCACAGCAATAAAAGAGTAGACTTCACTTACCATAACTAGAGAAAGCCTGTGCATAGCAACAAAGACTAAGCAGAGCCAAAAATAAAATTTTTAAAAATGATGTAGTCAATTTGCTAAGCCATTTAGTTATAAGAAAAATTTAAAGTCCATTAAATTTTTGCAACACTGAGATCCTTGATAATCTATGAGAGCAAGGTTTATGATAGAGGCTGAGTAGTGAAGGAAGAGTAAGGAAGGAGGAACCACATAAGTGGACAGCTCAATTATAAGTTACATTTATCTGATTCAAGCTCTTCAGTAGCATACGCAAATGTTTCTACATCTCTGGAAACTTAATGCTAGTGAGATAATATAAGAATGATTGTGTGCAGCTTTTTTTATTAGGAAGAAAAGCTATCCACATTTAAGAATCACTCATTTTATTATTTAAAATCAAATCTCAAAAACATTTAAAGAATTAGTTATGCTCTAAAAAAGAAAACTGAAGAGTTCAAAACAGCAATCATGAATGATATTTCTATTTTTGATGCAACTTGTAGAAAATAATAAAGTTTTAGCAGGTGGAGAAGTATAAAACAGCATGACTACAGAGCAGAGCCTGGCTGCTTAGAAGGCTTGGCTCAGATTATCACATATGAGAGAAACATACTCACTGAATTTTAAAGATTTCTTCATAGTCACTGAGGCTACCACAGCTAATATACTGAACTCAAAATAAAATACTTCTTACTTGACCATTTGTTTATCATATAATGTGCAAAAAGAATTCTTTTTTTTTATTCTAGAGTTTCTGTGATTAATTTTACTGTGTGTGTGTGTGCGCGCTCAGTCAAGTCCAACTCTTTGGGACCCCAATGGGCTGTAGCCCACCAGGCTCCTCTGTCTATGGAATTTTCCAGCCAAGAATACTGGAATGGGTTACTATTTCCTCCTCCAGGGGATCTTCTGACCCAGGAATTGAATTCTGTGTCTCTTGAGTCTCCTGCATTGACAGGCAGATTCTTTACTATACTGTGCCACCTGGGAAACCCCAATTAATTAGGTCAATAAACGGTTGGGAACTTAACTCTGGAGGAAAAGCTACAATTTTATACTGCTGAGGTTCTAGGAGATGCCCTGGTTCTATCCTTTCTGTGACCTCTCCTCTCCCTCAAGTCTGCCTCCCTCATTTTTCCGCATAAGCTGTCTTGAGTTGGCTCCTTGCACTGCCAAAAATTTAACCAATGCATTGTTTTTAGAAGTAGCCAAGAGAAGAAAAACAGAGAGGCTGCATTCTTTAACTCTAGTGTTTCAGAAAATGAATCCTAAGAGAGTAAGTGACAACTGTTTTGTTAAAGTCTAAAATTCCTCACACACATACACACCAGATGGAGAACATGAGAAAATGATCAGGAGCTGAAGTGACACTCAAAATGAATTAGTTGAATTGACCTTCATGATAGTAAATTCATATTTACTTCCCTAAATCTAGTTAACTTGCATAACAATTTCTTGATCCACAGTTCTAGTTTACATTTTCATTCAAAGGGAAAGATGTATTTTTAAATTTCAACTGTTTCCTCTTGGACTTATCTTGTGGAGTTTTTGTTCAAGTAAAGGCACATCTATAAATAAGAATAGACAAAATAGAATAACCCTAAAAAACAATCCCTTCAATCGTGGTTTCTTCAACCAGTATCAAAGAATAGTTCAGGGTAACTCAATCAAAATCACTTTTTTTCTGGAGTTCTAAACAGGCGAAAAATTAATAACCTGAAAGAATTAACCACACTAGTTTACATTTTGCTATGATTCACAGTCATGCATACACATAAGTATACAACACATAAAGTATAAACATACACTTTACACTATTTAAAAGTTATACTAAAAAAAGACTGAATAGTCCAACTTTTCTTTCACTGTCATTCAAAAGATTAGGTTGATTAAACATGGATAGGAAGAGTGGCACTTCATTAAGATCAGAGCACACTTGGAATATTTTGCCCAGTTCTGGACTACAGACGTTGGCAGACATTGACAAAATACCCACGGTTGGAGGACTATGTCATATAAGAACAGATTGATGTAACTAGTGCCATTCACCTAAAGAAGAGGTATAATAAATATCCTTAAACAATTGTGAAGCTATCATATGAAAGGTGTCCAACCTTTCTTGCCCCATGGCAGTTACCCCAGGAAAGTGAAGTCCAAGTATACTAGGAGGGTCCCCAAATTCTGGAAACACTTGTTTTAAGACTGGAGTATTTAGAGCTGATGGAGACAAAACAAAACTTGTCAAAGCTTAGACCAATGCTAGCACCATCCAATGTGCATGCTAAGTCACTCAGTCGTGTCTGATTCTTTGTGACCCCGACTTTCTGTCCATGGGATTTTCCAGGCAAGAATAGTGGAGTGGGGTTGCCATTTCCTACTCCAGAGTATCTTACCAATCCAGAGATCAAACCCATGTGTCTTACGTCTCCTACATTGGCTGGTGGGTTCTTTACAAGGTGTTAATATGAATGGACCATAAATAAGAATCAATTGAACACAAACGCTGTAGGTCAAATGCAGTTAAAGTTTAAAGATAAGACAGTAGTGAAAACCTGACTTAAAATCTATTCATTATTTAGAACCAGTTATCACTTTGCTGAAATTTTATTTGTATGATTTCAGAAAGAGGTGGTGAAGGAAATACCAAAGGCCTTAAAGTGATACTTGGGCACTGATAGAATAAACTCAGCACCTTTTGTAAGTTATTAAGTACCAGGCATTTCACATGCACTACTTCATTTAACCCACACCACCAATTTCAGGTCACATACACTATTATGATTGTTATCTTCATTCTTTAGATGAGGTTTAGCTTACTACACCACACTATTTTGCTACAAAGGATTAAATAATTATGTTTGATGCTTGTGAAGTGAACCAGGTCCTATCCACAGCAATACAGAGGGAGGCAAACTTTCAATAACTGTAATTATTCGCAGAACTTTCTGAAAATGGAAGAATTTGCCTCAGAATGGATTGAATTTTCCATCATTTAGTGGCTTCGAGAAGAGTGAAGAGATATGCAGAGAAGTTAAGCATTAAGTTAAATAAGAACATCTTTAAGGTACCTTTCTATTTGAAGATTTTAATTTTACAAATGAAGTAAAAGGAGTTAAGTGTTTCATTATTTTAAGCACAGGAATTAGGTTAAGGTAGGCTGAATCCAAATTTTAGGCAGTCTATCCATTGCCAGCTGTTTGATTTCATTTAATATGTTTTTTAAAATTAATTAATTGATTAATTTGGCTGCATTGGGTCTTAGTTGTGGCATGCAGGATCTTTGTTGCACCATGCAGGATCTTTCATTGCAGTGCATGGGTTCTCTAGTTTCAGAACACAGACTTAGTTGCTCTGCAGTACGTGGGATCTTAGTTCCCTGACCAGGGATGGAACCCCCATCCCCTGCATTGCAAGGTGGATTCTTAAACACTGGGCTACCAGGGAAGCCCCCAGCTGTTTGATTTTGATTGACTTACATAACCTTCTTAAGCATGATGTCCTATCTTTACTGGTGGAGAGAACAGTATCAATCTCCCAAGAGCGTAAATAAAACTATGAACAATAATATAGGTAATATACTAAGCACAGTGTCTGACACACAGTGAGAATCACCAAACGGTAGCTAGAGTTCATGCAATGGATTACACACTGCTTAAATTTTGTCAATAAACAAGAACGTCCACGACTTTTTCATAACTAAGAATAAAACACTAGCTTCAGAGTGTCTAAGTCATCATAAAAGTTGAACTTCAAGAGACCTGGGATAATGAGGAAAAGAAAGAAAATAATAAAAGAAGACAAGAGACCTTTTGTGAACCTTCCCAAAACTCCTCCCAGCCAGATCCCATGAGTTACCTCAATGGTATAACAGTTTCCACTGATAGAACGTCATCAGGTGGCAAAAATCAATATGAACCAATGTGGAAGCCCTACAACAAAGAGCAAACTTCTTCCAACCAGAAATTAACTATCAGAACAGACAGTGAATGACAGCAAGATACTTCCAATTTTTAGTAAATATCTTACTCCAGAAGGAAATGGTCTTATAATTCTATGTCAATTTTGATTTCTTTCCTTTTAATTTCCTCTCTTTTTTTCTTTCCAGGATATCTGTAATCACAGAATCATCCTTTGCCCTGAAATTTTTTTTTTTAAACTGCACTTTGGGGGAAGGGAGGTATATAGAGATCTGTCATGCAGGAACTATGGAGAAGTATAAAGGAAATCAACCCTGAAAATTCATTGGAAGGATTTATGCTGAAGCTGAAGCTCCAACACTTCAGCCACTTGATGTGAAGAGCCGACTCACTGGAAAATACCTTGATACTGGAAAAGACCTTGATATTGGAAAAGACCTTGAGGGCAGGAGGAAAAGAGGATGACAGAGGATGAGATGGCTGGATGGCATCACTGACTCTATTGACATTAATTTGAACAAACTCTAGGAGACAGTGAAGGACCGGGAAGCCTGGCACACTGCAGTTCATGGGGTCTCAAAGAGTGAGACACAACTTAGCAACTGAACAACAACAATGGAGAAGTCCTTTAAATTATTAAATTTCATAAAGAAAGGAAAGAGGAAGCAATACACCACTCAATCCACTAATGTTAAAGAAGAATTTCAAAAATGCCTGTCTTTGTAGATATTATATTGAAACAAAATCAAATATAATAAGGAAATATAAGCAAACAGTTGAGAGTAAATGTTTCATTTGGAAAGGAGAGGCAGGCAGCAAGTAGTTTTCAGCTACAACTAATTTTGATATGGATCCTGAGATCTCTGGAAAAGATTTAAATGTACATCCTTGGAATTATACAAAAAGAGTTCAGTTTATTCTGTATAAATATTGACCACAGTGAACAAATTCTAACGCGCAGAGAGGCTTCATTTTGACAGGCCTCCAGGGTAGCAGTTTGGCCCCTGACTTAAGGTGTTTACTTGTTTAGGGATTCTAGAAGAGATGAACAGTTTAGAAACCCTCTTTGTGTGGTCCTAATAGAGTTTATGACCTTAGAGACCCCCAGTTCAATGAAGATACTATAGCAATCCATTATAGTTCATTGAACTTCTTCTGCTCTGTAAGTACACTTGGTTATGGTTGAATTTCTCAGCCACATGTCCTCAGGGACACTAGCCGGCCCTGCAGACCATTCTTACTGGCCCTGATCTCTACTGACAGGACACCGTCTCCTTTTAACAATTTAAAACTCATTATTTAATCAATTAAAAAAATTCAAAACAAAAACAGAAGAAAAACATACAAAAAGAGTGCCAGATAGAAATGTGTTTACTTCTAAGTACAGAAAAATTAACATTAGTAAGTATAAGGTCTATAAAAGAGGAGGGTATTGCTTACCTTACAACTAGAAGGCCAAACCTAGGTACCGTGGGCTAGGGCAACAGCTAAATGATGGTACCAGAAATCCTGACTCTGTAAACTTTTTACAATCCTTGCAAAGTGGCTGTGTCACTGTGGTTTAAAGATGGCTGCTGTACCTCTGGAAGTGTTAGTTGCTCAGTCATGTCTGACTCTTTGTGACCCCATGGACTGTAGCCTGCCAGGCTCCTCTGTCCATGGAATTCTCCAGGCAAGAATAATGGAGTGGGTTGCTGTTTTCTTCTCCAGGGGATCTTCCTGACCCAGGAATTGAACCCATGTCTCTTATGTCTCCTGCATTGGCAGGCAGATTCTTTACCACTAGCTCCACCTGGGAGGAAAATGCCTCTGTATGTATTGGGTTGGCCAAAAAGTTCACTTGGGTTTTTCCATGAAATGTGGAAAACCTGAGCGAACTTTTTGGCCAGCCCAATAGATCCTGGAAAACACTGCAATTCCTGCTAACCCAGTAATCGTAGAGGAGAACAGTGAGATCAGATCTTGCTTTCCTTCAAGAATAAGAGGTGTCTCCTGATATGCTTCAACTGCGGGCAAAGATTTCCCCTCCTCGCTCCCAAAAAGACCCTCCCACTATCTCCTTCTATCCAAGAGATCTCACCAGCTGATCTATAAAGGTCTTGAAGAATTTCCTACACATTCTCATAGAATTAGGCCAAGAAAGATTAAAAGGTATTTTAAGAGACACCATCACTGGAAAAAGGAAGGCTCAAACTAAGAGACTTATATGGAGGCAGAACTAGTATAAGAAATAAGACATACTCACACATACACATAAGCAAATATGTATTACATCTTGCTTGCACAGCATTAGATTAATCATAACCTTTGGTTTATTAAAACATTGTTGTCAGGAATGGTGTTATCATCGGTTTTATTATTTAATTTGTTTATAAGCAATACAATTTATTCACATAACATAGCCCAACATCTAGACAATTACCAGTTACTTAAATGTATTTACGTTTCTTCTCTCTTCTTGTCACTCCTCTTACACAGAGATAACTGCCATTCTGAATTTTATTTTATTTATAGATCTATTATTTAAATGGGTATACCTAAGGATTCTTCGGACTTCCCCTGTGGTTCATCGGTAAGGAATCTGCCTGCCAATGCAGGAGATGCAGGAGACTCTGTGTGAATCCTTGGGTCGGGAAGATCCCCTGGAGAAGGGAATGGCAACCTGCTCCAGTATTCTTGCGTGGGAAATCCCATGGACAGGGGAGCCTGGTGGGCTACAGTTCATGGGGTCACAAAAGAGTTGAACATGACTGAGTGACTAAACAACAACAAGAAGTCTTTAGTTTTGCTTGCCTTGTGAACTTCTGAAAGAGGAAACCTTCTGGTACTCACTTTAGGACTCAACCTATTGTTACTAAGATCAGTGCACAAATTTGCTGTGTAGTAGCTGGTTTTAACTTTCATGTCATATAATGAGTGTACCAGTATTTATTTATTCATTATCCTATTCATGAGTATGTGGGCTGTTTCCAGTTTTTGTTTTACCAACAGTGCTGCCACGAATATTCTTTTCCATGTCTTGAACTGAACATACGCAATGGTTCACCTGTTTGATACACACTAGTTTCACTTGGGAACTGCTGAGTCCAATTTATGAAGTATTCAACTTACAGAATAATGTCAAATTGTCCCAATGAGTAAGAGATCTCCATGATTTCAAATTCGGGATCAATTTCTGCCAATCAAAGTGTACAAAACAGCATTTCAGTGAGATTCTGAGGCTCTTAAGGAGACAGGATTGGAATATAAAAAGGTTTTATTTAACATCAAAAAGGATTCTGGGTCTAGACGAATTCCACTAAGTTCTCCTTTCTTTCAGGGAACAGATGATTTTCATAGTATTCTATAAAATGGAAACATTTTGAAAGCATCCCTACACCTAAGTTTAAAACCTTAGAACCTAAATTTTAAAGTGCTACAAAAAGGGAAGCTATAGATTGACTTCACTTATGGTCACTAGCAAAAAATGTGAATAGTTACTTCACCTGTAAGTTGAATCCAATGGTGTATTAATATGATGAGGTAGCATGACTAAGTATAGATTTCCCAGGAATGTAGGAATATTTCACTATTAGCAAATCTGTTAAGATGATTTAGTCCATCGGAAAATTTAAAAGAACAACCAAACAAACAATCACCTGATATTGAACTTTGATAAAATTCAGCAGGCTACTAAATTTCAGTAAATAGAAATGAAACTGTCCAAACATGAGACAGACTCACACATCCATGTGTTGTAAAATTCCTTAGGGACAAATATAGTATTTGTACATTTTTATCCTCATTATCCAAGGTTTTGTCACCTAGTGGAAATTCAGAGAGGAAAAAAATAAATGTATTCCCATTTACTTCCAACTTAAAAGAAAATAAAACTATGGGGTAAAAAAAAAAAAATGCTGTATTCATGGAAACTCTGATGTGATACAAATAAAAAGAAAGATTAATGGAAGACTGAAAAGTGGAAAAAAAAATCAACCAGGGTCATCTGTACTCTTGTCTTGTGAATGTTAAGATACAATCCCATGCTAAAAAAGACAACCTTATAATAAATATCTTCACAAATATATGAGAATAACCTTGAAATCTTTTCAAACATTTCCCTCTCATTAACTTCTGAGAGTCTCTGGCCTTAATGCAAATACGAAGGACTGTCACACTCCCATGCTTGATCTGCAGTTATTGTACAAGTACATCCAGGAGGTCATAGGAAATCTGGAAAGTACTTTATTAAACCCTAGAAAATCCTCTTGTCAATCCTAATACAATTTAATGTGCTGCCACTGGTCTTCATTTAATTCAGTTTTTTTCTTGACTGATTTTTTTTTCTATACCCATCTACAGTTTTATGAACCTCTGCCATGTGAAATAATTTACATCTGAATTCCCTCCAAGCTCACTGTGAAAGTTTTTTTTGCTTTTATACCTTTTCCTTAGATACTGAATCATAAACTAGCTTATTTAATCACAGAACACAAGTCTATATTCACAAACCAACATGCACACATATTCTTAATTGGATCACTTAGTGACCTAACCTACAGGAAATCATGGAATTCGCTTATCTCAATTTACAACATTTCCAAATCATGTGAGGTCAACAGGAAGGCAAAACCATGTGACTGAATGCCACCAGTAAATTGCTAGTGAAAAGGGAAACTACTTCTAAGTTGCTGGCATTTAAAAATGTGTATTTTCAACACCTGTTAACAATAAAAGCTAATGTGGGAATTCAAATGTCAAGGATCCAAGAATGATACTAGGAGAGGAGACAGTAGCATTCTTTATTACTGTCAGTAGATATTCTTGCAGTTTGAAAAGAAATAAGGTTAGATACCTCAATTTTATATAAGACTTAAAAAACCACTGCCCTTTGTTACATTAATTTATACCTACCAATTGGAAGCAAATAGTGTCTGTTGTACTTCAGAAAATCACATTTCTTTTCATCAAATGTTCATCTTACTGTAACATGAAATCACTTTAAAAAAAATTGAAAAACTTCTGTATATTGATTTTTAAAACATAGAATCTTTTTGAAACAGGGCAGTAAGAAAAGCAGATACAAACATTCTGAGAGAATTAAATTACCCACTTGTACTTCCACATACAAAGTTTTTATAGATGGTGTTCTCTGATTTCTTAAGGGTCAGAGAGATAGGAATAACTCTTCCTAAGAAGCATATTGAAAAAGTGAAAGTGTTAGTCTTTAAGTCACGTCCAACTCTTTGCGTCACCATGGACTATAGCCTGCCAGGTTTCTCTGTCCACGAAATTCTCCAGGCAAGAATATTGGAGTGGGTTGCCATTCCCATTTCCAGGGGATCTTCCTGACCCAGCGATCAAACCTAGGTCTCCTGCATTGCATGCTGATTATTTACCATCTGAGCCACCAGGGAAGTCCCAAGAAGCATATTAAGTTAAATACTTTTTTTGATACTCAAAAGTCTTGTACTTGCAATAAGCTTTGCCAAAACAAAAATTATAAACACAAACAATATCACCAAAAAAACCAACCAGGAAAAAGAAAGCAACAATTATGTTTGAGTTCTATTAGAGAGATTTAAACTTTTTTTTTTTTAACTTGGTAGTGTTTTCAATAGCTAGTGCCCTTCTATTTGATTATGTGAGATAATATATATATACAAATTGCCTGCTTCCTAATAATCATTCATTAAAAGACAGGTATTGTTGTTACTATTTGTTGAGTACTTATGATGTGCATTTGTTGAGTACTTATCAGGAAAGCCCACATTATGAGTACATTGTGGGCTTTCCTGATAGCTCAGTTGGTAAAGAATCTGCCTGCAATGCAGGAGACCCCAGTTTGATTCCTGGGTCAGGAAGATCCACTGGAGAAGGGATAGGCTACCCACTCCCATATTCTTAAGCTTCACTTGTGGCTCAGCTGGTAAAGAATATGCCTGCAATGTGGGAGACCTGGGTTCGTATAATGTACATTATAATTTAAATTTGTCATTCCAGACACCACTGTAGGACATGCCCATTATATCTTATTTATATAAAGCAAGAAACCGAGGCTCACAGACTTACACTGCCCAAGGCCTCACAGCCTGGAAGTGGCCCCAGATAATATTAAAACTCTAACACAAAATATATTTTAGCACTTTCCCTGTACGTATCCATGATATGTGGAAAATTAAAATAAGTCTAGGCTATAAATGGGCTTCCCAGGTTGTACAGCGGTAAAGAATCCACCTGCCAGTGCAGGAGACACCAGAGACAAGTGTTCAATCCCTGGATCAAGAAGAGCCCCTGGAGGAGGAAATGGCAACCCCCTCCAGTATCCTTGCCTGGAAAATCCCATGGACAGAGGAGCCTGGCAGCCTACAATATTTGGGGTCACAAGGAGTCGGACGTGGCTGAGCACACGTGCACTGCAGGCTATAAAATTAGTGCTAGTTCAATCAAAATCTTACATTTTCAAGATGACTTTTTTCCCCTTAAGTATAAATTCTTTCATTTGGGAGGTGAGATTGAACTTGGACTTTGGATTCAGATGCTTGAGTCCAAATTCCTGCTCTGCAGCTTCCACTTGCTCATTCCATGACTTGGAAATAAAAACCTCTTGCTGCCTTTGTTTCCTGAGGGTAACAGTAGTACCTCTTCACAGGACTGCTTAGAAGGGGTGAAAGAGCTGATCTATGTGTCAAATGTTCGAGTAGTACCAGGCTCACTGTAAGCTTTAAACAAGCATTAACTATGATGATGAATACAAACATTTTGTCTTATGTTTCAGGGACCTGGCTTTTCCCATGGCCCTAACCAGGTGCCTGGTCTGCCTGTTTATAATCCATCTCGAGCACCAATCCTGCATGCAGTCATTTGTTCTTAGCTGATCTACTTGCAGCTGAAAATTTTAAGACACAGGAACTCAGGGACTGTGGAGGACTCATGCTCATATTTCAGGAAAGGAAAGACTAAAGGTGAGCACGGGAAGTGAAAGGAGATGGGTTGAGGCTGACACGTTCTCAGGTTGGAGAGAATCAACAAACGAGGATACAATAAAGAAGGACTCTTAAGACATGTCCTTGAACTTGAGCGTTCCAGTGTGACTTTTCACATCCATCTTGAAATTTACTAATTGTTCCTCCGATACTGAACCCTCCATAGGTGTCTAGTTCAAACTCTAGAACAAATTCTCATGTAAGTAAAACATTTCATTGATGGTGAAGGAAAGGATTATGATAAACAAGAAATGAGGCTTAAGCAAGAATATTCAGAGCAGTTATATTTCTAAAAGATGAAGCCTGGAACCAACCCAAATATTCTTCAATAATAAACTGGGTGGATTGTGATATAATTACAAGGGATGTCTGAAGATATCGTAAGAACATCTCTGAAACTACAGGACAATGCCTTTAATCTTATCAATGGATTAAAGCAGAAAAGTTTTCTATATAATACAAAAGTAATTGCTAGTACTTTATCTCTCTGCCTGACTCTGAATATTTTGCATCTATTAACATATTTAGACCTCACAACAATTTCCATCCCTATTTTACAGATGAGAAAATGGGGCTTATTTTACTGAAGTTTGTTTTCTTACTTGCACAGAGAAATTTGTACTTACTTGTACAAGTAAGTAATGGGACCACTATTTGAATCCAGTTGAGACTCAGAGTTTGGATCAGTTTGGGAGAGTTCTACCTTGTGCTTCCATGTACAGTTACAGCTTCATCTAGTAGTATATTACATCATGCGGAATGAAAAAGAGATCTTACTTTAATACATAAATAAGTTCAAAAGAAAATCAAAAATAACTGGTCTCTCTTTTCCCAAATTAGGTTTCCCAGGTGGCTCAGTGGTAAAGAATCTACCTGCGATGCAGGAGATGTGGGTTCAATCCCTGGGTCTAAAAGATACCCTGCAGAAGGAAATGGCAACTCACTCCAGTATTCTTGCCTGAGAAATCCCAAGGACAGAGGAGCCTGGTGGGGCAAGTCCAGGTAGCTGCAAAGAGTTGGATACAACTTAGTGACTAAACAACCACCATCCCCTTCCCCCGAATTATTCCAGACTCAACTAATGCTTTTCTTTCAAGGACTGCATACAAGGCTTTTGGACACAAATGTTTAGGAATGGCTAATGCCTCATCTAGAGTTGTGTAGAGATGCCTGATATGCCTGCTGGCCACCAGGTGTACCAAGTTGCAATATTCAAGATGCATGAAAACTTATGCATGCTGTCCATTTTACTAGAGACAGATGTGATTAAGGAACTAATTAAAATACATGAATATAATCATTCTGCTTACATTATTTTAAAAATTCAGATAATAATCATATATACAAAATTTTTGTTGTAATATAAAAATATATATGTTGTATTTCAGAAAAGTTTTTTTTATTTTTGAAAATGGTTTTTAATATAACTATATCATAAACTGAGTGATGCTACTGATGTTGAGTACCTTCTTTGGGACAATGCATTGTGTAGTTTTTATTTGTAATTCTGCACTGCCTTACCATCCACTTAAGGCTGATGGATCTTTCTCTCAGCCTCACTCTGAGTTAGTCATTCGGCTCCCTTTAGTTGCACTTGAAGTGAACTAGGGCCTTTTAAGTCAAAAGATCCACAGGATATTTAGACAGTTGTTGCAAAAATAAGTACTGGGTTGGCCAAAAAGTTCATTTGAGTTTTTCTTAAGGGAAGGAAAAACTTGGAATGAACTTTTTGATGAACCAATATCAGTTCTGGGATAGTTTTATGTTGAAAAGGTTGTTATCTCTTCCTCTGTCTTGACTAGCACTACTAAAGGGTCTTTGGGGCTTTCTCCTAATTCCAGGAGATGGAGGAGAAAGGAAAATCTATTTAACATATTATTTGTTTAGTCACTAAGTCATGTCCAACTCTCTTATAACCCCATGGACTTCAAACTGCCAGGCTCCTCTGTCCATGGGATTTCCCAGTACTGGAGTGGGTTGCCAGTTCCTTCTCCAAGGGATCTTCCTGATGCAGGGATAGAACCCACATCTCCAGCATTGCAGGTGGATTCTTTACCACTGAGCCACCAGGGAAGCCCATCTAACATATACGTATAGGTAAAGAGATACAGTTAAGAAATATCACACTTAGTGTATTGTCAGTCACTTTACCTCAAACCTTCTTGGAAAAGACTGTGTTTAAATAAATTTCAAAATACATACAAAGCTGTTATCTATAAACTTATTATTTTCTTTCTTTGGTAAATGCACCTTTCACTTTCTTTTGCCTCATTCAAAATGTCTCAGGTCAAGATATTTCAAAAATAGTTGACATCTCTTTTAATTATGTGGCCACCAAATTGGACAATATTCTATTTCACTTATATCCAAAATGCTGACCTCCCCAGCCATTATCTTGGAGGGAAGCCACTCAAATGGAATTTTCAAATGTATATGCATTATTAGAAGCTATGCCTTTGCTTCCCACTCATCATTTTAGCACTCTGAACCATCTACACAATAGAAGAAAAACAAGGAAGTCTGCATCTAGGATGCTTTTTACTGACCCAAATCATTTATATACCAAACACACAAATATTCAAACAACACTTCAAATTATTATTTCTACCTTACACATACAGTATTGCATTGCTAGAGAATTATAGTCACTATGATGTACATTAGATGTTCAGAGCATATTCTGTTTTATAACTTTATTTTTAAATTTTAATTAATTAATTTTAATTAATGGGTCTGAGTCACAGCATGTGGGATCTTCAATCTTCATCGCCATGTAGGAACTCTTAGCTGTGGCATGTGGGATCTAGTTCCCTGATCACAGATTGAACCTGTGCCCCATGTATTGGAGAGGAGTCTTGGCCACTGATCACCAGGGAAGTCCCCAGAATGATTCTTCTCATAACTAAAAACTGAGCCATTTGACCTGCATCACTCCACTTCTGACTCCTGGACCCTGGCAACTACCATTTTATTTTCTGTTTCTATAAAATTAGCTCTTTCTTTTTTTAAAGAGTTCACATATAAGTGAGACCATACAATATTTTCCTTTCTCTCTCTGACTTATTTAACTAAGCATAATGCCCTCCAGATTCATCCATATAGTTACTAATAAATGGTATATTTGAAAGTTGCTGAGACTAGATCTTAAGGATCTTCATCACACATACACACAGACACACAAAAGAGTTATTTCTGTTAACTACCTAAAGTGATGGATGTGTTAATTATCTTGATCTTGCTAATCATTCTACAATGAATATGTGTGTATGTGTATAAAATCATTATGCTGTATACTTTACACAACTGTATTTGTTAATTATTCCTCAATACATTTAAAAAATAGCTTTCAGTTCACAGATTTCACAAGACAGCTTCATCGAAATTCACAACAGTATTAGAAAACAGATGTAGTTGGAATCAGTAGTCGTATTTAACATGAGGAAACTTAGCTGCTTCTAGGCCTTCCTGCATGCATGTTTCTCTCATTTTCTAATGCAGAACCAAATTAAATAATAAATATATAAAGATGCAGTGCAAGGATCCATCTGCAATTTTATCCATCTAACTTTTAACCTTGTCTTTGTGACAATTCCCAATCAGGTAGAAGCCTTCTTAATTCACGTTCCTTTACGGGACGTGCTGGGTTGACACTAATTAACAATTTCCATTTCCATCAGCAGTGACTGATCTGATTGTACACAGTGATCCCAGCTAATAGGAACCCCATAAGTTAAGTTTCTCAAGAATCAGTTGTGTTTATTAACAAGCTTGTTATACCAGTGGCGCCTGCTATTAGTATTATGCGATTTGATAAGTATTACATAAATAGTCATTGTTAGCAAAAATTCATAGAGCAGTTACTATGTTCCTCACACTGTTTTATACACATTTTATAAATTAATCCACCTAAGAACAATTATATGTAGCAGACACTATTATTATCCCAATTGCAGAGGTGAAAAGAACGGAGGCCCAAAGAACCTAGAAAACTTTTCCAAGGTCGTACAGAGAGTAAGTTGCATATTTGAACACAAACAATCTAACTCCAGAATCCATGCTTGCTCTTAACTGTTCACCAAACCCTGAAAAGTGCAGTTGATTTTCAAACAGGAGCATGAAAGCCACATGACCAGGATATGGTTAAAAGCTCTTCTGTGCCTGGAACGTGAGGCAGGTGCAGAGAAGGAAAGAGGAAGGACATGCAAATAGATAACTCAGGGCCAAGACGTCTCACTCAGGATTATACACCTTATTTTGTCAGTCCAAGAGATCTAACAAAGATCTTTAGGTGAGGGTCAGGCAGTATTGCAAACTTGAATGTATTAAAGAGAGAGGGGGGTCTGTCTGCAATACAGGCAGATTGGAGGGGAAAACAGTGCAGGCATAGAAACCAACACTGTGGTTAGTCACTATCAAAGCAGGAAATGCTGAGACCCAAGCCGCAGCAATGACTACAAAGACAGAGAAGAGAGGATGTGTTGATATCTTTATATAGAATAGAAAGAGCTGAGTGACAAGAATAGAGGATAAATTCCATGAGGACAGGAAGCAGGTGGTTTTGCTTACAATTTTATATCAGAGCTTATCCAATTTCCTAACACACAACTAGTGTTCAATGTTTGTTGAGTAAATAAATGACTTCTGAATTTGAAGGAGGGAATAGGGATGAAAACATTCTTTGCTTTCTAGTATTTTCTAGATTTGATAATGAGAGCTTTAAATGGAAATGACGGTTTCAAGAGAGGGATCTCAAAGAGGAAATAAGTTTTGTGGGACAGCTTGGGACTGAAGTACCTGAAAATAAGAAACTGGAAAACATGTACATACAACTAACTAGAAACAGGGGACTGGAGTTCCAGAAAGAAAGGACAGGTGGATGTAAATTTCAGGCAGCCTTGAGGTAAACAATAGATAAAACTGAGAAAATGACTAAGCTTGAATCTGCTAAATCTTCAGTGAAAGAGAGAATGTTAGGTGTAGTAGCTTGAAAAGCTAAGGAACATGAGCCCAACCAAGGCAGACTGCAGAAGGAAGCTCACAGAATTAGTGAGGGGTGATGTTAAAAAGTTTGAGAAGAGAGTTAATATTGGGGTTTCTAATCCTGAATGCAAATTTAGAAGAATTATCCATTATCTACTCAAAATCTACACGGTAGAAGAAAGATGCCTCCTTCTTTTTACCATTCCAGTCATAACAACTCATTATGAAATACAGTCCTTGGATTTGAGAACCCATCAAAGAAGTTCTGAGTTGTCTGCCAGAAGTACCCTCAACTAAACTATTAGATATTTTTTTCTTTCCAGATCATAAGTTTGCTGTCCTTATATAAAACATTGCCTACCATAAAGCCTCATTTTAGAGATTTTCATGTTGTTGGAAAATAGTTCAGTAAAAAGACTTGTTTAGTCACTCAGTCTTGGAGACCCCATGAATTGCAGGCATGCCAGGCTTCCTTCCCTGTCCTTCATCATCTCTCGGAGCTTGCTCAAACTCATGGCCATTGAGTTGGTGATGCCATCCAACCATATCATGCTCTGTTGTCCCTTTCTCCTCCTGCCTTCAATCTTTTGGCGTCAGGGTCTTTTCAAATGAGTTGGCTCTTCACATCAGGTGGCCAAAGCATTAGAGCTTCAGCCTCAGCATCAGTCCCTCCAATGAATACTCAGGACTGATTTCCTTTAGAATAGACTGGTTTGATCTCCTTGCAGTCCAAGAGACTGTCAAGAGTCTTCTCCAACATCAGAGTTTTAAAGTATCAATTCTTTGGTGCTCAGCCTTCTTTATGGTCCAACTCTCACATCCATACAAAGACTCGTCTCTGCAAATTAAATTGCAATGACCAGCATGTATCCCCAGAAACAAGAATGTAACTGCAGTAAAGAAACACATTGTCAGTCAGTCTCAAGGTAACAATATGAAGATGGATTCAAAAAACAGGATCCAGAAAAGGGAGGACTAAAGGATCAGGAAGTTCTAGCTTCTCTTTAGCCCAGCCTGAGGGAAAGTTCATTGACTTGAGGTATCCATTCTCAATCTACAGACAGAAATAGCTTTGAGTTAGGGAGAAGTTAATTCATCACAACGTCTACAATTGCTCTCAAGATCACGAAATTTCCTTCATTGTTATTTGATGGCCTCCAGCCAACCTCTTTACCTGTAATTGTTTCTGGAAGAAGCTGCCCAGTGTGTGGTAAATTTCCAGTGAGGTTCTTCAGTGTCAGCCATAATCTCCCTTCTCTAACTTTAACAACTCTTCAGAGGAATACACAAATCCAAAACCCACCTCATGTCTGCTCCACCCCATGTCCTAGTTGTGTCTTCTGTTCTCAACATCAAAAACCTAAGAGAACAGTCATTCATGAAACAATTTTTTTGACTCTCTTCTATGTGTTAGGCATTGTGCTACATACTTTGAATACTGGATACATCAAAGATTAAAAAAGAAATCACTCTTACTTTATGGCGATCCAAGAGAAAGAGAGACAGGGCGGGGTGGAGGGAAGGATTAATTAACTTTCATAATGTGGTGTTGAGTCAAAAGCTGAATCTACTCTACACTCACTGGCCCTTCATTGTTCCTCAAACAGGCACAGTCCCACCACAGGACCTTTACATTTACAGTTTCCCAACCACTGTCTGGAATGATCTTCTCCCTCTAATCTATATGACTCACTCCCTTACTTCCGTGACATATTTGTACACATCATTGTTTCTTGTCATCAAAAGGGAGGACTCTTCTTACCATAGTACTTAAAACTGCCATTTTCACTCCTAAACTTTTCATCCCTATTCTCTGCTTCATTTTTCTGTAAAGCATCTATCACTTCTAGCACACAATACAATCTGATACTTTATTTTAATTTCTGTACTAGAATGTAAGCTACTTGAGGTTGGAGATATTTGTTTGCCATATGATTTGATTTATTGCATGTCTAGAACAGCTCCTGGTACATAATCAATGCTCTTTCTAAGACAGATAAAGTGGGAGTAAAGAAGGAAGGACTGTTTTAGACTGGAGTGAGGATCAGAAGGCTTTCCTGAGAAAGGGACATAAAGAATCAAGAAGATCCTAGCCATGCCAAAAGAAGCATAGTGCCTTCACGGCAAAGGCCCCAGATGAAGGGAGAGGTTAACAGGGTGTTGATTGTAACTAAGCTGTGTTGACTCTTTGGACCCCATGGACTGTATCATGCCAGGATCTTATGTCCTCCACTGTCTCCCGGACTTCTAGAGTTTCAAATTCAGAGTTGGTGTTTTTATCTAACCACTTCATCCTCTGCTGCCCCTTTCTCCTTTTGCCTTCAATCTCTCCAAGCATCAAGGTCTTTTTCAATGAGTCAGCTCTTCATATCAGGTAGCCAAAGTATTGGAGTTTCAGATTCAGCAACAGTCCTTCCAAGGAATATTAGGGTTGATTTCCTTTAGAATTGACAGGTTTGATCTCTTTGCAGTGCAAGGGACTTTTAAGTATTCTCCAGCACCACAATTCGAAAGCATCAGTTCTTCAGTGCTTAACAGGGTAAGGACCTGAAAAAAGGCCAATGTAAAAAAGCAACCAGACCACCTTACTTGTCTCCTGAGAAACCTGTAAGCAGGTCAAGAAGCAACAGTTACTTGGCACAACAACTGGACATGGAATAACAGACTGGTTCAAAATTGGGAAAGGAGTACATCAAGGCTGTATGTTGTCACCCTGCTTATTTAACTTCTATGCAGAGTACATCATTCAAAATGTCAGGCTGGATGAAGCACAAGCTGGAATCAAGACTGCTGGAAGAAATACCAACAACCTCAGATATGTAGA
Source organism: Antilocapra americana (assembly GCA_007570785.1). NCBI lineage: Eukaryota > Metazoa > Chordata > Mammalia > Artiodactyla > Antilocapridae > Antilocapra > Antilocapra americana. The sequence goes on along the minus strand of ML660197.1, from coordinate 29,717,230 downwards.
TGACACCACTTTCATGGCAGAAAGTGAAGAACTCAAGAGACTCTTGATGAGGGTGAAAGAAGAGAGTGAAAAAGCTGGCATAAAACTCAACATTCAAAAAACTAAGATCATGGCATCCAGTCCCATCACTTCATGGCAAATAGAAGGGGAAAATGTAGAAGCAGTGACAAATTTTCTCTTTTTGGATTCCAAAATCACTGAAGACAGTTGACTGTAGGCATGAAATTAAAAGATACTTGCTTCTTGAAAGAAAAGCTATGGCAAACCTAGACAGTGTATTAAAAACCAGAGACATCATTTTGCTGACAAAGGTCTATATAGTCAAAGATGGTTTTCCCAGTATTCATGCATAGATGTGAGAGCTGGACCATAAAGAAGGCTGAGTATCAAAGAAATGATTCTTTTGGTTTGTGGTACTGTCCCTTGGACAGCAAGGAGATCAAACTAGATAATCCTAAAAGAAATCAAACCTTAATATTCATTAAGGAAGGACTGATGCTGAAGCTGAAGCTGCAATATTTTGGCCACCTGATGCAAAGAGCTGATTCATTTGAAGAGACCCTGTTGCTGGGAAGATTGAAGGCAGGAGGACAAGGGGTCAACAGAGGATGAGATGGTTGTACAGTATCACCAGATCAATGGACATGAGTTTAAGTAAACCCTGGGAGATGGTGAAGGAGAGGGAAGCCTGATGTGCTGCCCTCCAGGGGGTTGCAGAGTCAGACAGGACTTAGCAACTGAACAACAAGAACAAAAAAAGCACAGCAGGAGGGTTGGTGGTCTGAGGCAGAGTCCTAGAAGTAAGCAAGGGGAAGATGATGCAGTTCCTTGAATGTCAGGATAAGGATATACATGAGCTAAGAGAAGGATTGCAGGGAGAAAAGAGCAGAAGTCGACAAACTGTTTTGATAACACAGATTGGAGGAGGCAAGAATAAAATTATAGACAGCCAGTCAGGAGACTGAATAAATATTTCTGACTTGGGATGAAGGTAACTAGGACAAGGGCACACCAGTGGAGATTCAATAAATAAAATAATTTTGCTGCTGCTAAGTCGCTTCAGTTGTGTCCGACTCTGTGCAACCCCATAGACGGCAGCCCATCATGCTCCCTGTCCCTGGGATTCTCCAGGAAAGAACACTGGAATGGGTTGCCATTTCCTTCTCCAATGTATGGAAGTGATAATTGAAAGTGAATGCGGTCAGTCATGTCCAACCCTTAGCAACTCCATGGACTGCAGCCCACCAGGCTCCTCCATCCACGGGATTTTCCAGGCAAGAGTACTGGAGTGGGGTGCCATTGCCTTCTCCGAAATGCTTTGCAGATACATACATTTGTTGATGGATTCTACCAAGAATCCATTTTGCAAGAGACCACATTTGCTGATGGATTCTACCAAGGCATAAGAAGAGCATGGAATTGAGAAAGACCTGGGTTTCTAGTTTAAGCATCAGATTTCACATCAGCATCTAGGGATTCCAACAAGAATACACTGCTCTGACTCTCCTGTGAATGAATGGGATATAAATGAGATCAACCATTTGTTAAATGCACTGAACATCTGTGAAGTCTACTGTCTAACTCCATAAGTCTAAGTTAACTTACATTTCTATTTTAATCCAAAGATTTCATTGATTTTAAGCTCACAGCCAATACATAGCATAGTCGGTCAATATCTTTAATTCTATTGAAGCGAAAGATGAAATGTTCAACATGTGTTTCTTGCTTCCTCCTTTCTTTATATACTCATTGCTTTACTGATGCGATTTCATTCTTTCTTGTCAACAATCCTTCTGTGTCTATATTGTTATTACTTATGAGAAAACCAAGGCTCTAAGAGGTTGAATATTTTGTCAAATATCACTGAGCTAGCACAAGCTGGGGTCAGGATTCAAAACTAGGCAAGCTCATTCCCCAAATGCTTTTTCCCTATACCATGCTACTTCTGATGGTTTAAATTATTTGAAATTCAAAACAGCAACTCATCCCTACATCCCTGCCATTTTATCTTCAAATGCATTATTTCATTATTTTCATAGTACTTTCACATTATTTCACATTTAGATTAAGATTAAAATAGATGTTGGATTTTTCTGGGGGAATGACACCTGGATTTGGTGAAGAGGGAACAGAAAGCTAAGGATAAACCTGTGCTGTAATGTGCTATGCTCAGTCACTCAGTTCTGTCCAACTCTTTGGGAACCCATGAACTGTAGCCCTCCAGGCTCCTCTGTCCATGGGGATTCTCCAGGCAAGAATACTGGAGTGGGTTGCCACGTCCTCCTCAAGGATAAACCTACCAGAAATTAAAGATTGACTCCGAGTCTGACAATCCTATTATAAAAAATCTAGAACAAATTGTAACTTATTTATTAATTGTATCACATAAAATAGTACCATCTTAATAAAGAATTTTCTCCCATGATCTGGTTATAAAAGAGGATCTCTCTGTTGTTATTTAAATAGGGCACACATGAGTTAGGAGCAAAAGATATTTTATCACCTTAATTTCATCTCCACCATCTAAATGTCTATAAAAAGATATCTCATTCTAACATAATAGCCCACAGCCAGAGGGGCATTCACTGTTTATGGGGTATTACAGCTTACACATATGAAATAAAGGAAAAAAGCGGTTCCCTTCTTCACTTGACTTACCATATAGTATGATCCGGTTCCATCTTTTTAGGTTGGAATGAAATGAAATGAAAATGATCAAAATCAGAAACAGATGGTACAATAAAAATACCTGCATATGTAATTCTTTACCTAAATCCTCTAAATGTTTAGTCTCACCAAAATGAAGCAAAATTAATAGAAAACTGTCTTGTGCTGTCTCCAAATTTGAAATTTCCATCAATCAGTTAATCTTTCACTTTCTTTTTACATGCTTCTATTATTAATGCTATAGAAAACCCTAATATACATAGTTATTAATTTTTTAAAATGCATATTAATATTAAAGCAAAAGCACCTGGAATCCTGGATACTGATCACAATATGCATTATTCACTGAACATAAAATATTACATGTGAAATAATTTACGTTTGTGTCATCTTAAATGATACCTGAACTAACATCCTCATCCCCGTGGGCTAGGGGAAGGGAAGAAAAGATTATTCTATTATTATTATTTTTTTAATGACAAGTAGTTTTAAATTATCAAAATAGAATGAGGTATACAAACATTAACTATTGCTTTGGGGCACCTTAAGTGTACCTTAATTATAACATAATAACGAAAGAAAAATAATAATAGGCTTCTAGTAGCTTATAATTATATTGCTATTCTTTTCACTTAATTCTTTTAAATAAAATTGAAATATGTGAAAAAATTGCTTCGTTCCTAAAAGAAGTGCAAGTATATATTATTCCACAAGGTGGCGCAAGCAAGCCATGCGTCGTTCTTTTGTTCCTGCTCAAAACGCGTGATTCTATTTAAATCTTTTTATTCCATGGTCACAGTGTTTTCTGTTATAAAGAGTTCACACTTCAAAGAGCCATCTTTTTCTTAGGCAGTGCTTGCTAGTACACAAGCTACTCATGTTACATGCAAAAGGACATTGGAATCAGGACAATTTTAAGCAAATAAAATTGCAAACCTATTTAATAACCTCTTCTGAGAGGCTCCAGTTATTGCTCTGACTTTATTGTTCTGGACTGTATCTGAATCCCAGTGCAGCAAATGGCTTGTATTTTCAGTTTTAAAATATATTCTACCAAATGTATTTAGAATATTCTTCACCTGAAAGTGTTAGACGCTCAGTCTTGTCCGACTCTTTGTGACCCCATGGACTGTAGCCCACCAGGCTTCTCTGTCCATGGGATTCTACGGGCAGTAATACTAGAGTGAGTTGCCATGCCCTCCTCCAGGGAATCTTCCCGACCCAGGGATGGAACCTGAGCCTCCTGCATTGCAGGCAGATTCTTTACCGTCGGAGCTACAGGGAAGCCCCAGTGTCCTGTGCCCCAGGTTAATATTGTTACTGTTTCCTGATGATGTGAATAACTCACATAAAACATCTTGCTCAGGGCCCGGCATAGAGCAAGGGCTCAATTTTTTCTTTAAATCTCTATGTTGTGTCTGATTTTTTTTGTGACCCCCATGAACCGTAGCCTGCCAGGCTCCTCTGTCTATGGGATTTCGCAGGCAAGAATAACAGAGTTGGTTGCCATTTCTTCCTCCCAGGGATCTTCCCAACCCAGGGATCAAACCCGAGTCTCCTGCATTGGCAGACAGATACTTAACCACTGAGCCACCAGGTAACCCCAAGGACCCAAAGAACAGTAGCTATTGTGATGATCATGGCATACACCTTAAGAGACCTTTTCATTCAGCGACTAGAATGGGGCAATGGAAGATAAGAAAGAGGCAGCAGAAGACCGCAAAATAAATTTTGCATGGCAGTTTTGTACCTGGTAACATGTGTGCTCTGCTGTCCCTCCACTGCTGTGACTTCTGAGAATTTCAGTGATGCCCCTCTTAAACTTCCATTTTGAAGTGTTAAGTTTCCTGTCTTCAAATCCTACCCACACCTACTCAACAAGAAGCCTGAACTCTTCAAGAACCTCGTCTTTCTCTTCTTTCTATGTATGGCCCTCTCCCCAGGCTAAAATTCAACCAACAACTTCCAGGGTCTCTGAATTCTGCAGGCACTCAGCAAGTGCCTGCTTGCTCAAGCATCACTATTCAACATGCACCAATAGCTGAGGAGGCTTTTGTCTCCCAGTCTCTTCCGATCTTTTGTTTCCTATCCAAACCCTTAGATAACATCAGTACTACTAGATAGTCTGTATTCTCACATCTCAACATCGCTCCTGTCTCACTGAAGGCTATCAAGTGAAGTGAAAGCCGCTCAGTCCTGTCCGACTCTTTGCGACCCCACTGACTGTACAGTCCATGGAATCCTCCAGGCCAGAATACTGGAGTGGGTAGCCTTTCCCTTCTTCAGGGGATCTTCCCAACCCAGGGATTGAGCCCAGGTCTCCTGCATTGCAGGTGGATTCTTTACCTGGCGAACCACAAGGGAAGCCCAAGAATACTGGAGTGGGTAGCCTACCCTCCTCCAGGGGATCTTCCCAGCCCAGGAGTCGAACTGGGGTCTCCTGCATTGCAGGCGGATTCTTTACCAACTGAGCTATCAGGGAAGAATGAATGCTATTAACCAAATAGGGGCCACTGATAAGCCTGATTAAGGAGCCAGCTGTATCCTTCAGAGCTACAGTAACTTGGAAACTTGGATTTAATATATTGTTATTCTTTTAAATAGGGGCGATATGTTACAGCGTCAAGGAAGGTGATTTCATCTCCAAGTCTTTATATTTCAAATAATTAAGCTAAATAAATAAGCAGAAGAAGCAAACCTATGTTCTACCCAGCCTCCTGATACATTTATCACTTTCATATCAAGTTATTCTTTTGCACAATAATTTTAAAAATAGGTCAGAACAAAGGTAGAAGAAATTTAACTGCTGATATTACATCATTAAGGTGGCGATCCTATTGCAATCTTGAGACTAAACCTGAGGAGTGAGGTTGGGCCATTGCATGTGCTCAGGATTGGGAACTGGTGCAGGTTTGGCCAACTGAAGGGGCAGAACACTCTAGATTCACAGTTCTCAAAGTATGATCCACGGTCCCTGCAAGTTCCCAAGACTGTTTAGGTGGTTCACAAAATGAAAGTTATTTTCATAATATAAAGATATCATTTGCCCTTTTCATTCTTACCCCGTCACAAATGTGTTGTGGGATTTTCTAGAAGCTGTATCTTCGGATACCCTTAAAAAGTAAGGAGATCAAACCAGTTCATGCTAAAGGAAATCAATCCTGAATATTCATTGGAAGGACTGAGCTGAAGCTCCAGTACTTTAGCCGCCTGATATGAAGGGCTGACTCATTGCAAAAGACTCTGATGTTGGGAAAGATTGAGGGCAAGGGGAGAAGGGGGCGACAGAGGATGAGATGGTTGGATGGCATCGGCAACTCAATGGGCATGAGTCTGAGCAAACTCTGAGAGTTGATGGACAGAGAAACCTGGCATGCTACAATCCATGGAGTTTCAAAGAGTTGGACACAACTTTGCAACTGAACAACAACATCACACATGTCTTGTCATCACTATGGCCAGTTAATACATGCTTGTATATTTTCACATTGATAAAACTTTTCATTTTTAATTTCTAAATGGTAAATACTCACTAGACATAATGTACCTGAACTACAAAAGTCCACATAATTTTCATAATCTACATGAAATTCTTTGAGGTCTTCAGTAATTTTTATATGTTCTTGTTCTGTTAAATAACAAAATTTTCTATATACTTTGTACTTACATAACTAACATTTGTCTTGCTAAATTTCCTTCAAAGTGAGTTCTGTCACTTACAGTAGTCTATAGTAACACCTATCATTTTAAAGTATTTACATATTGTTTCCTGTGTTTAATATTTGCTATTTTCAATAACTGCATATGTTCATCTTTACATGCCTGTTTTCTTAGGATAAATTACAATAAGTAAAACTTTTAGGACAGAGAAATGAAGTTAGTGAAGCTTTTTGATATAAATCAGAAAATGTATTTTCAGAAAGAGTGTATCAACTTTACTCTCATCACCATCAATACAAGACAATGCTGTCAGACGACACTCTCGGCAACTCTAAGAATCTACCTATTTTCTTGTCATTCCAGTTTGATTAGAAAAGCATAGAATAGAAATTCCCTGGCAGTCCAGTGGTTGGGACTCCAAGCCCTCACTGCTGAGGGTTCAGGTTCAATCCCTGATTGGGGAACCAAGATTCTATAAGACTCACAGCATAATAATAAAAAAATTTTTTAATTTAAAATTAAGAAAAATTTAAAAATAAAGCATTTAGTACAGTATACAATTCATAATAACTGGTTAATAGACAGCAACAGCTACCATTATTATTTTTTTAATAGAAAAGCATGGGATCATATTTGTTTTCTCAGTTTTTATTGTTTGATTATTAATGCAATCAAACACTTTGCCATATTTTTATCAGCCATCTGAATATCTCTCCTTGTGAACTGTCTGAACATGACTTCATGCCATGTTACTCTCAACACAACACGTCAAGACAGTTTTCTCACCAGAGCATTCTGGTATAGTAAAGAAAGGGTAATTGTTTTCAACTAGCCAAATATAAACTATGAAGATGCACACAGTTTATATAACCCAAATCACTGTCTACACATTTAGGAAATAAAGTAAAATAATGATAATAATAATAATAAAATCTTAAACACTCCATGCTGACTATTTTCCATCTGCCCCCAGATCCCTTCTCTGTCCATCTCAACCCTGCCCCATGCCCTGGGAGGCTGACCCCTACAAGAAACATCACCTGCTCTCCTTTGCTCTCGTGCTCTTTGTTGGGTTTGGCCAAGAGGGTTGCCAATAGGAGGTCACAGTGCAGAAGGAGAGATTGAAGGACTCAGTCTCGTCACCTCTCCTGCTTTCCCTCAGTTCTGTGTGGCTGCCTAGTCCACAGCTCCTGTTAGCACCTCCACTTTCTGGTTGCAGACATCAATAGGGCTCAGCAACTCTTATTTCTTCCCTTGACCCGTTAGCCTACAGAGGTCATGGCTTCCTCTTTTTGTCAGTTCAGACGTGACTCGGTCACACTTGGTTCTTTTAAATCTGGCTACACTTCTCTAAATAGCAGTTGCATTAAAACATTTCTTGAACACCACCACTGTACCTATTTCATTTTTGCTAGAACCCAGAAAGATATCCAGTATTCTTGCTTGGAGAATCCCATCGACAGAGGAGCCTGGCAGGCCATGGTCCATAGGGTCGCAGAGAGTGGGACATGACTGAAGCGACTAAGCACCCGTGCACTGAAAGATACCCTAATCAAGCTCACTATTTGATTTATATTTAGGACTGTCTCTGATATTTCATTCATCAAAAGCATTTTATTCAGGGGACTTTCCTGGTTAAGACAGTCCAGTGGTTAAGACTCCATGCTTCCCATGCAGGGGACACAGGTTTGAGCCCTGGTGGGGGAACGAAGATCCTGCATGCCTTGTGGCATAGCCAAAAAATAAATAAAATTTAAAAATAACATTTTAAAAATAACATTTTATTCAGTATTAGCTAAGTATTTACTCTGAATCTACTGATCTTTCTGATGCTAAAGAATTGCCTAAGAGACCGGGGTTCAATCCCTGGTTTGGGAAGATACCCTGGAAAAGGCTACCCACTCCAATATTCTTGCCTGAAGAATTCCAAAGACAGAAAATCCCAGCGGGCTACAGTCCATGGGGTCGCAAATAGTTGGACAGGACTGAGCAACTAACACTTTCATTACTTTGAATTTGGCCCGGTGGTAGGGCTGAAGATATGTAATTCACCTTTCCTAACTTGGGCAGGTTTTTGTTTAAAAGTTAAAAACTGTTAACATTTTCCAGTTTACCCAGCACTAAGTGTGATGACATTTAAACTATAACCTAAATGCCTCTTTCTTACCTATCTGATCTGAATCTCCAGCTTCTTAGCTGTGCGTCATCAGCCTTATAGTGCCTCTCTCTGTCTACTGAATGTGTCCAATTTCTTCCCTACCTTGTAAGCATGTTCATGAGCTCTTTGCCAATTGCTAGGACAATTTCACATTTTTTTCTCCCTAAACTGACCTAATGTTTAAAACACTTTTTTCCCCTACCTCCTCTTTCAAGTTTTAAATACACAGTGGCAGCTTTCCTCTTATATTTTTTCATTTTTAGCTTTAATCTGGCCTTAACAAGTCTCATGCTTATATCTTGGGTGTCTTTAAAGTTAGAGAATGAGGTTTTTGATATGCTTTACCAAATCTGGCATGATACTGAGTGTATTGCAGTTGTTCACAAAGACTCTTTTAGTTATTGTGAGAAAGGATTTAGTTAATACATAAAATAATAAAACAGGAATAAAAAATGTAAACTTAGAACAAGCCAGTATTCAGAACAGAACTTGAGGGAGTCAATTCTGACTTACTGTAGTATAATATCAAGCATATGATTTAATTTTCAAAGATACATGAGCTGATACTTGGTTTGAAATAAGTAATGAAAGGGAAATCGTTCAGTCTTCAAGCACAATTAGAATCACACAGGTTATAGATGTGGTTATTCATATGGAAATTGACCAACATAATCTGGAGGCTATTATGACTTTAAGTGAGACCCATCGAAAGTACAGTAGCTAACATAATTACAAGAAACCCAGGCCTAAGATTTTTTCTTCCAATTCCAGAGCGCACATCTGTGTGTGTTCAGAATACGGAGGTCACAAGAGTCATACATTCACCCCTGTCTTCTCAGATCAGATTGCAGCAGATGCGACAACCACAGCCCGTGCAGCTGCCTCCTAACAATTTCCTAAGCAGCTCTCACAGCTGCATAGTAAAAGGTTGGAGCATTCGGGGAAGCACAGCTGTGCTCCCAGACACAGCTGTGCACCAGAAAAATTACTGGGTGGGGCTATACTTAGCAAATGCCACACACTGCCACACACTGTCACAGTCCCCCCCACTAATGGGACCTGGTAACTTGGTTTGCATGAGCACAGTACCTTTGAGGTTAGTAGCAAAGGGCATAAACCCACAAAGTTGGATTATGAGCTGCTGTTTTGTTCAGCTTCAGAGCAGAGAATTAAGGGCACTTTCTCTCTTGCCCATACAATACCCCCCACACACAAGCATACACACACACAGACACACATACACACACACACACACACACACACACACACACACACATACTTGCTCTATTTTGCTTTGTTTCTTTGTGGAGTTAATCTCACTGGATTATCACTTGAAATGACACTAGTTTTCGTCTGCACTGACCCTGAAGGAAGCTTTACACACTGATCAGTTATACCCCCCCTCCCAAAAGTTTAATCTTTCCATGTAGCCAAGAAAGCACCATCTAAAATGGCACAACTAATAACCTAACTCAGCCTTTAAGTAACAGCTAATGTTTTGGGATAACTCTTGAATCAACATTTATTTAGCAAAATATTAATTGTGTATCTACAAAATACAAGGGCCTCAGAAACAAATTTTAGATTTAAGAAGATTGGTAAAAATATTTCTTTTACATTACTGAATTTAAAAGCTCCCTCTGTGAACTTTATGAAAAGATATCTTCCAGATTAATTTTTACATGATTTAGCTATTTAGGCTTTCAGTTAACAAAGTCTGAGTTCATATCTGTGCTGGTCCTAGCATAATAAAAAATCATATATGGAATACCTGACATTTTAGAAAGTTTAAAAGAAATACTTACAGATTTAATTTATTCTAAAGTTTACACTTTTAAAAAGTAGTAATACGGCTAGTTTTCCGTTTTCTAAATTCATTCTTCATGAAAGAATCCCAAACACATGACAAATGTTAATCATTTTTTCAAAATCTATTTGATGATACAACTTTAATCACCAATTAATACATGTGCAAAATTATATACATAAGTCAAATGACATAAATGTTGAAAAAGTGGTGGTGGTGGTGGCTTTGTCACCAAGTCATGTCCGACTCTTGTGACCCCATGAACTGTAGCCCACCAGGCTCCTCTGTCCATGGGATTCTCCAGACAAGAATACTGGAGTAGGTTGCCATTTCCTTCTCCAGTTGAAAAAGTAAATGAACGTAATGAACTAGTAAGATTTGATAATAAAAGCAAAATAACATTTGCCTTTTTTTCTATCTGATAACTATTCCTCGTTGTTTTGTAAAACATTATTTGGCATTCATATTTGTTAAAATTAGTGTCATGACAATTACTGAATTGTCATGCTGATCTGTATATCCATACCTCATTTGGTTTTTATGTAAGGTGCATGAATAGTTCTAGGTAGGAAACTGGCTATATAAAACTGCAGAAGAGGTTTATGTCAGGATTAAGCTATCAGCATCTGTGTAAAAAGTTAGTGAGGAGTCTTGCAAATCAAAAACGTTTTTTAAAAAGCCTCATAGTACTAAAACATCCAGTTATGCACCCAAAGAAATTCATTTGGCAACACCTACATTTTTTATATCTCAATTGACATTAGCATTTTTTTCCCTCTATTCTGCACACCCTTGAGGTAGTGTCATTATGAGTTCATCAGCCATTCCATTAAAAAAATATTCTCTTTCCTGCTTTTTCCTGGCATAGGCTTGTTCTTCCACCCTTCCCACATATGTACTCTTCCAGTAACTAATCTCTACAACCCTGGCAGTAAGAATCTGAAATGTTTAGTGCGAGATTTAAAAGAAAGATGGGAGGGTAAGTGCCAGTGCTTGAGCTCTAAAGCACAGAATTAAAATCATATATCACTCTTTCCCACAAAAGTCTTTACTCATTACATTTATTTTAAACATAACTGTCTGAACTAGAAATAACCATGTTGCTACGCATCAAAATGTAGATCAGAGAAGCAGACTCACATAATTCAGTAACAACTTGAGCTGCACGCTGCTCCATGAATGAGAGGATGGATATTTTGACACAATGGAAGTGTCAGAATGGAAGTGGAAAACCTCAAACTTTTGCCCCTGTCTCAAACTGATGATCATGCAAGAGGAGATCATGATGGTCAGAATGAAAAAGATATATTTATAACTGGATCTTGATATCAATGGACAGCAACAAGAATTTACAACCCATGCTCTCCACCTGGAGAACAGCCACTTAATGCAATAATGAAATCCAGTGGGGAATCCATGGTTGGCTCCCAGTGCACTACTAGGTCCTCTCCTGATACTTTAGGATGACTGGAGTGTAATGACTATAGGCTGCTCTGGGAGTGGTCACAGTGGAGACCTAAAGCTTTAATTCAGGAATTTTTTATAATACACACAAATAGTAACATAACTTGCTGAAAGAAGAAAGCAAATAAAGTGACTATTAGCAAATGAGCCAAGTAGAGAAAGCATCAACTGACATAATGGCCTTAGAGGAGAGAAAGCTTGAAACTTTTAATTAACTACTGTACTTAGATAGAGATTGAGAACACACATTCTTTACATTTTTTAATGTGGTTTTGCTTCATCAATGAAAAAAGAAACCCTAATACATATATAACTTATATATAATATATACACATGTATATATAAAAAATACTATAGTGTATGTATATATATATGCATCTATATGATTATATATTATATACCTATGTATGTGTATATATATATATATTTTATAGATACATACCTGCCGTATGTATATATACATTGCTAAAAGAAAATCTTCCCCAATGGTTATGACTGATAAGCACTTAAAGTATATTACCATAAGGGGTGGTCAAAATTGATTTTTATTATTATTATTTTTTTTAGTTTTCTACTTGCCTGAATATGTTTAGATCCAAAAGGATGGGATGAAATGGTTAAAGTTCAGTGTTTTTGGTTAAATAATTAGGGATATAATGATGCTCTGAATCATAAGATCCTGAAGGTACATCTTACCAAGAGCCTCCAATCAAGAGAAGAAAGCAGTTACTTATTGGTTCAATGCTAAATCGCTTCAGTCATGTCCGACTCTGTGTGACCCTATGGACTATAGCCCAGAAGGCTCCTCTGTCCACAGGATTCTCCAGGCAAGAATACTGTAGTGGGCTGCCAGGTCCTCTTCCAGGGCATCTTCCTGATCTAGGCATCAAACCCACGTGTCATTATGTCTCCTGCAAGGCAGGTGGGTTGCTTGCCATTAGTGCCACCTGGGAAGCCCTATTGGTCCAGAGGACAATTTAATTCACATGACCAGGTCTCTTAATGAGTAACTTTCCACACTGTTTATAAAAAACCCAGAGTAGATTCAAGTAATTCCATTAATGTGCTGGGACATTTTATGGCCAAAATCAACACATACAATATTTCCCATTGCATTAAAAAAAATAGTAAGTTTTTTCATGGTTAAGGGTAGCTTATAGGTCTGAAAGTTTCCAGCCAATTCTTTGTGCCTTTCACCCTAATTCATCACTAGTTTGCCAACCACTATTAAAACACTTTCATGTCTAAATGTAAAGGCCCATATCCTGACATTGATCCAAATGCGGAACTCCCATTGAAGTCGATGAGAGTGTTGCATAGAAATCAATGACAGGATATGGACCTCAAGGCTGGACCATCTCTCCCCTGGAACCTTTTTTTCATTGACACTCAGAAATTTGAAAGTATTACAAGAAATGAGATACATAAAGCAGAGCATTTGCAGATGGGCTCCATGGTTCTCTGTTCCTTCCCTGGCAAAGTTTATTGCGGGTTAGATGCCAATTGTATTTTTTTAAAAGGGGGGACTGTAAAAGTGCCAACTTCAGCAGCATCGATATGCTTGACTAGAATTTCATCTCTCACTATGCAGGTGAGCAGGCCTTGTTTTAATCACAGCCTCTGTTTTGGCAAAGACACTGCCTTACAAACTAAATGAGTTCTTTTTCTAGCGCTGATGTCTGAATTGGCAATCATAAAATATTTTATGAAATACACTTCCTATTCAAAACTTGAATAATATTTAACATTTTATACTCTAATTTCTAATAAAGAACTATATGAATTATTCTGCAATGCCATAAATGCGAGAAATAATCCTTCAGATTTAAAATAAGTCTTTCTTCCAGTAAATGCAAAGCATTTCAGGCACACTAAAGGTAATTCTTTCATTTTTGCAGTCTTGAACATCATTTTCAAAGATTTTTAAGAAAATGCAAACACCCTAAAATAAACTCGAAAGTTATTCCTTCCTTACCACCACTGTAATATTCTCATTTACCTAAAAATATGTGGTAAATAGAAAATGGCAATATATATTTGGTCTTGTTCAAGTAATGTGCTGTGCTTAGTCACACAGTTGTGTCTGACTCTTTATGACCCCATGGACTGTAGCCCACCAGCACCTCCGGCAATGGGTATTCTCCAGACAAGAATACTGGAGTGGGTTTTCTTGCCCTCCTCCAGGGGATCTTCCCATCCCAGGGATCAAACCCAGGTCTCCCACACTGCAGGCAGAGACCTACCATCTAAGCCACCAGGAAAGCCCAAGTAATAGGTTCAAGTAAATAAATCAAGGATTAGTTTTCTAAAAGGACAACTTTGATTTATATGGTTGCTCAGAATATTAACTCATGTTTAAAGTGAACAAGTCAATGACTCATCTTGGCTTTGACTTCCTTCTAGGTCAAAAATTGAATAGACTGTCTAGAATCAATGGTTCTCAAATTTTAACTTCCTTTAGCCACACCCCAACAGTTTCTGATTCAGCCTGGAGGGCTACAGTCCTTGGGATCACAAAGAGTCTTACAAGACTGAGTGACTAACAATTTCCCTTTTCAGGTCTTGCGAAGACCAAAAACTTGCATTTCTAACAACTTCCCTTGCAGGGACTGATGCTGAGGCTGAAGCTCTAACACTTTGACCATCTGATGCAAAGAGCTGACTCATTGGAAAAGATCCTGATTTTGGGAAAGATTGAAGGCTGGAGGAGAAGGGGATGACAGAGGGCAAAATGGTTGGATGGCATCACCGACTCAATGGACATGAGTTTGAGTAAACTGCAGGAGCTGGTGATGGACAGGGAGGCCTGGTGTGCTGCAATTCATGGGGTCACAAAGAGTAGGACACCACTGAGAGACTGAACAACAACTTCTCTGGTGACACAGATTCTGCTGGTCTAAAATTACAGCTTTAGAACTAATGGACTTCAGTGGTCAATGGACTTCAGCCTTTTGTGGGCGTAAAAATCAGCTGGGATGTTCATTGGAAGGACTGATGTTGAAGCTGAAATTTCAATACTTTGGCCACTTGATGTGAAGAGCTGACTCATTTGAAAAGACCCTGATGGTGGGAAAGATTGAAGGCAGTAGGAGAAGGGGATGACAGAGGATGAGATGGTTGGATGGTATCACTGACTCAATGGACATGAGTTTGGATAAACTCTGGGAGTTGGTGATGGACAGGGAGGCCTGGCATGCTGCAGTTCATGGGGTCTCAAAGAGTCAGACTCGACTGAGCAACTGAACTGAACTGAATCAGCTGGGAAGCCTGTTTAATAAATTGTGCTGCCCATCTCTCTTCACCCCTAATTTAGACTGAACAGATGTGGAGTGGGATAGACTGGGTATTCTCTGTTTAAGGAACACTGCAGTTAATTCTGGTGTGGTTGTTCTCAAAATACTCTAGGGGAAAAATAAACTACCTTTTAAATCCCTTAAACTGTGAACAAGTAGGATTGTTTTTTTATAAATCAAATTAGGAAAGTTAAAACAAATAGCCTAAGGACAGAAAACAAATCCCGGAAACAAAGACATCACAGGGGTAATAGCCCAGTGGGTCTACACAGATAACCTTTTAGATTCTTTGTTTGGTGGTAAAGACCTATGACTAGACCACCTTCCATCCTAAGCTTATCTTTTGTGGCATTTTATGCATTTGCAATTATATAACTGCCTATTTATAAGAACGTATATAATGGTTATCTTGTCAATGACAATAAAATAACCAATTTTCACCATTTTTCAAATTCACCATTATATCTATTAGGTCTGATGTATAATTAACACAGATTTCCCAGGTGACGATAGTGGTAAAGAACACGCCTGCAGGAGACATAAGAAACACCGGTTCATTTTCTGGGTCAGGAAGATCCTCTGGAAGAGGGCATGGCAACCCACTGCAATACTCTTGCCTGGAGAATCCCATGAACAGAGGAGTCTGGCAGGCTATAGACCACAGGGTTGAAAAGAGTTGGACATGACTAAAGTGATTTAGCACGCATGTACCGTTAATACACTTGCGTTAGGGCCACTTTCTTTTGTGTGGGAACAGTAGACACCTTCCTTCCTACAATATGGAGAAATCGTACAGGTAGAGAATTCGGTAAGATTTATAAGATTACCTTTATGTGGATTAAATGTCTGATAAGCAAGGTATCGTGCAACTATATACTTCCTTAAGAATATTCATGTAAGAATTATAGAATCTAATACTCCTAATTTATTATCTATTACAGTGAAAAAAAATTAGTTCACATGAAAAATAAACATATGCTTTGCTCAGTGAGAGGTCTTGTTTGAGGATTTAGGGAACCATTCAGCACCCTTGTCCACCTTAGTTCTTCACAAGAGCATTGTTTGTGAGGATCATCGTTTTTGACTTAATGGTAAAATAAAGGGTTCTTTCCAAATTCAGGGCACTCATTCTAAGGTAAGTCACTGAAAAAAGAAAACAACAAAATTTTCCATGATTCAGTTCTGTATTTACAAAGGGGAAAATGTTGTTGGAGTATAGGTGACTTCTAGGCAAGGTCTCTTCCATTTCCAAATTTTGTATGACTTATGACTTACAACTACAAAGTTATCCCAAATGTCTATTATGTAAAAAATTCCCATAATGATACATGTTTCATATTTAGTGTCAATCTGATACCATAAATTATTTCATTCTTACTCAGCCTCTTAAATGCCTTCATATTTCTTTATATCTGAAATTAAATCATTTCTCTAAGGGTAGATCTCCTGTAAAGTGTGCCTGTTGTTGTTTAGTTGCTAAATCGTGTCTAATTCTTTGTAACCTCATGCACTGCAGCACACCAGGCTTCCCTTTACTTTATTTTCTCCCGGAGTTTGCTCAAATTCATGTTCACCAAGTCAGTAATGATATCTAACCATCTTGTCCTCTGCCACTCTCTTCTTTTGCCTTCAATCTTTCCCAGAATCATGGTCTTTTCCAATGAGTCAGCTCTTTGCATCATGTGGCCAAAGTATTGGAACATCAGCTTCAGCATCTGTCCTTCTAATAAATATTCACGGTTGATTTCCTTTAGGATGGACTGCTTTGGTCTCCTTGATGTCTAAGGAACTCTCAAGAGCCTTTTCCAGCAATACCAAAAAAATAAAAAATAAATGTTTATCTTTGAAATAAAAAAAAATAAAGTGGTCCTCTGTTTAGAGTATTTATTAGCATTCTTTACATTACAGTTACCTAGTAATTAGGGTTTTTTTTTTCTCCATTAATCAGAAGGACTGAGTAGAGAAAATTAATTTCTCTAATTTTTTTGTATATTTTCATATACTCCATAAGTCCCTCATAGTGCTATAATTGTAACCCTTTATAATTGGCAGACATTAATTACTGAAATTGTACTAGAATTTCCATATAATTTTATACCAGAGCCACATGAATACTGAATGCATTCATCATGTTTAGAATATCAATGGAAGAAATTAATTTCCAACTATTAGAATATGAAAGAACTTGTATGAATATGATAAGGCTGAGATATGCATATTCCTGAGTCCTATGTCACAAGTAATACTTCTGTGTATGTTCAAGTGTCTTAAGTCTAGAGCAGTTGTTCTCCATTCACTAAAATGAATCCAGTTCTCTCTTGCTAGAGGGTTCAGAAAAATGGAAGAAGGCAAGAGCCAAATCATGAAAAGCTCCCAGACAAGAGTGGAGGGTAAGAAGTACCACAGCTGTCCTCAATAACCTCACTTTGTAGTTCTCCCAAACAGCCAGGTTTACAATCTCAGAGGCATTTTTTTCTATTCCATGGCACACATTCGGTAGATTCAACCTCCGTAATCTCTTTTTAAATCAGAATTTCTTACCTTGGGTGGGGGGTGGTGGTCCATGAATTACCTCAAAATGTCTGTAAACCTACAAGCTGCTGCTGCTGCTGCTGCTAAATCACTTCAGTGATTACATGCAAAATGACACACCCATGTACAGACATCCCTTCTGAGGAATGAGTCTACAGATTGCATCAGATTTAATGACCACTGGGCTAACCTGTGTTATCCTTTTCCAGTTCCACGGCCACCAAGCAAAGCTTGCTCTGGTGTTACCTTTTATGAATATTATCCAGTCTCTTGACTCCAGTTTCTTGTCATCTTCATCCACATCAAGTGGTGCTTTCAAAGTCATCTTCCTGAAGTTCAGGATTAGTCATGTTGATTACTCCTGGTTACTAATTTTCAGGGCTCTCCGCTGCCCGCTAAGTAATGTCCAAATTCCTGGGTGCAGACATCATGTCTTATTCATCTCTGTATCCTCTGTATCTGGCTGGCTCAAAAGATTCATGCTTTTGAGTTCTCCTGATGTCAGAAACCATCTGTGTCCCAGCTCCTACCTCTCTACGGTGCTAGCTGCCACTATGTCCTTTCACGAAATCTTTTTCCAACCAGTTCAATCATCTGACTTTCTGTGGGTTCTCTGAACATAATTCGTGTTTTTTCTCCTTGCATCCTTTAATCATATTTTTTCTTTGTGTGAGCGCCTTCCTGACTTCCCCTCCCCTCAACAGATCACTCTTATCTGATGAGATCTTAACCATCCTTCAGTGCTTAAAAAATGCAGCTTCATGAAGACTTCTAACTGGCTCCTGGTGAGAAATAATTGTTTTCCTCTCTAAATGTTTTGTATACTTCTTTGGGACTTTACTTTCATTAAGTGCACAGAACTCACATTTTAATATTGGATAAATCCTTTTATACTTTATATATTACACAACACTCTGTACACTCTTTGAAGGCAAGGCTGTGTTTAGTTTTCTCTTTCCCACAACACCTACAACAGTCTCACACATCATAATATTTGACAAATATTTGCTGAAGAAATAAATGAAAGAATAAATGAACACAAAGTCACTGATTTTTTTTCAGATGCTTCAGTGATGATGAGAGTTCAGCACTGGTTTATAGGTGAAGAATGTGAAGTTCAGAGAAGCTGAGAGGGCAGCACGAGAGCACACAGAAGTCACACTGCCAGTGACTGGCCAGTTTGGACTGGTGCTCAGATCAGATATTTGGACTTGATCTAAGTCTCTGCCCACCACACAAAGACACCCCTTTTTGGGACAAGAAAATGCACTTAGATGTGTTTCTTCTAAGCAAATCTTATTTTTGTAATTCTAATTATTGGTTTTTAACATTTATTATCTGTGTCACTGAGCATTTTACTTCATTTTCTTTTCTATAAATTGAGGGTCTAAATTTAATGCTCTCTTAGCTTCATTCCAGCTGTGAAGTTTGAATTGCTTCTGTCACCTCACCCCTTTCCCCCAGCAAAGAAGGTTACTTTCTGCAGGGTTTCCCAAGTTTCATGGTGTTCCACCTCCCATCCTGTGTTCTGAATGACACCTGCTTATCAGTAGGTGATGATGACGTGTTTTGTGTGTGCATGTTTTTAAATTCTGGGGCTGTGCCAAGGAGCATGTCAGTTGCTCAGTTGTGTCCCACATGGAGTTCTCCAGGCAAGGACACTGGAGTGCATAGCCATTTCTTTCTCCAGGGATCTTCCCCACCCAGGGATCGAACCAGGGCCTTTTGTATTGCAGGCATCTGAGCCACCAGGGAAGCCAAACCAGTCAAACCTAAAGGAAATCAATCCTGGATATTCATTGGAAGGATGATGCTGAAGCTGAAGCTCCAATACTTTGGCCACCTGATGTGAAGAGCTGATTCATTGGAAAATACCCTGATGCAGGGAAAAACTGAAGGCAGGAAGAGAAGGGGGCAACAGAGGATCAAATGGTTGGATGGAATCACTACCTCAATGGACATGAGTTTGAGCAAGCTCCAGGAGATAGTGAAGGATAGGGAAGCCTGGCATGCTGCAGCCCATGGGGTCATAAAGAGGTGGACACGACTGAGCAACTAAATGACAACAACGGAGGATGTGGAATCTTAGTTTCCCAATTAGGCATCAAATCCACATCTGAAAAGCAGAGTCTTAACCACTGAACCACCAGGGTCATCTGCATAGATGGTAAGGACAGATATAACAGATGAGATTAAAGAACTCATATGTAAAGATTAGGCTTGATAAAGATAAGAGTTTAAAGAAGTTTGTTTTCTTTTTTAATAAAAGATCCTTTAAGATATTTAAACATTCAAATAATTAGGTAAAAGGCTAATTCCATAGCTCTGGTAAGGTTATATTATGAGAAGTTCCCATATGGTTTTTTCATTGTAACAAATATGTATAGCAAAACAAGATTTAAATCCAAATGCCTCTGAGTTCCATACCAATAATCAAAAGTGAAACTATTTTTCTTTCATTATTAATACTCTAATATTTTTACTTTGTTTCCCACACACTGCATTATTGTTTCTTCTAATTTATGTATTCTATTCTAAAATGCATTCTCACTCCACTCAATTCCAGCCCAAAGTCTTGGGCAAAATCTGGTATTAACCACTGAGTTCTGTAATTCCCTCCTGTCTTTTTTCTAGTAAATCTTACATGATAGATTTAAGAAGTGCTCACATTCATTGTTTGATATTGAATGTTTGTTATCTGCATAGTCTTCAAAAGAACATTCTTTGCCTTCCTTTAAGGGTGGCATACACTAGAGGGAACAATATGACCTGTGTTCCGAAAAGAGTGTCTCAGAATCCAATAAGGAAAAGTTACTGGAAGAGATGAGCACTATAAAAAGCAAATTGGCCCACTTATTAGTCAAGAGACCACGTAAGTCCCTTCAAGGTCTCTAGATTTAGCAGAGGGCACAAAAATCTCATGCTTTCTAAATTTGTTTCACAAATTTATTACTTTCTCTCAAGATACATTGATTTTTAGTTGATTTGATATCAGGGTCTTTAAATCAAATTTAACTTATTGTATTTTTTCTGTCATATAGAAACCTGAGCAAAACCATAACAGGTGATCATAAGGTAAATTAATCCTCAATGTCATTTTAAAGTATAAATAGCCTCATAACTCAAAATGCTACCTCATTCATAGTAGCTATTTTGCTATTACATATGCTCCCGGGAGAGCAAATAATAATGGGGATAACTTGACAATTTATTAAGATAAGTTAGTGCCTATGCACACATAGGTAGCTTCAGATTTTACACATGTATATTTTGGATAAATATTCTTCACTCTCTTTAAAGAATAATTATATATAAATATGTGTGCATATACATGTTATGTATTATTTATAAGTTTGTGTACACTCATATACTCATATCATGAACAGAAGAAATAACTGTTTTTGAACTGTGAAAAGTTGTGTGCCAAACCATGGTGTTCAAATCTTGTTAAGCCCTATAACACAGGTTAACTCATTGTTACTTTCTTAACAGTTGTTACATAGTTGCAATACTGCCACTCAGTTTTAATTTGTACTAGAAACTAAAATTTTATGGCCAGGTGACACTGTGCATTAAAGATACTTGAGGCAATCATATATAGAAATTCTTGGAGTTTGGAGGTGACAATGTTGAGATACAAGAAATTTGGTAAGTCCTATAGAGAACAAATGTATGGACACCAAAGAGAGAAAGGGGAGGTGGGATGAATTGGAAGATTGGATTGACATAGGTACACTACCATATATAAAACAGATAACTAATGAGAACCAACTGCAAAGCACAGGGAATTCTACTGAGTGTTCCACGGTGACCTAAGTAGGAAGGGAATCCAAAAAAGAGGGGCTATATATATATATACATTTAGCTGATTCAGTAGCCATGTGCAGATTTGAGAGTTGGACCATAAATAAGGCTGAGGGTCAAAGAATTGATGCTTTTGAACTGTGGTGCTGGAGAAGACTCTTTAGAGATCCTTGGACTGCAAGGAGATCCAAGGAATCAGTCCTAAAGGGAATCAATCCTGAATATTCAGTGCTGAAGCTGAAGGTCCAATTATTTGGTCACCTGATACAAAGTGTCAACTCTTTGGAAAAGACCCTGATGCTGGGAAAGACTGAGGGCACGAGGAGAACGGGGTGACAGAGGATGAGATGACTGGATGGTATCACAGACTCAATGGACATGAGTTTGAGCAAATTCAGGGAAATAGTAAAGGAAGGGGAAGCCTGGCGTGCTGCAGTTCAGGGGGTCAAAAATGGTAGGACATAAGTTGGTGACTGAACAACAGTAGCTGATTCATTTTGCTGTACAACAGGAACTAACACCACATTGTAAAACAACTATACCTCAATAAATTTAAAAAAGAATGAAATTCAGTAAGTCCCCCAGTGTTTAGGCAAGACTTCATAGGACCTCACCCCTGACAGGTGAAATGCCCTAACCATAGCCCAAGCCTGGTTCCCTGAGGAAACAGCAGACACTTGGGATTCCCACTCTCTGAACTTCCCTAGCCTTAGAGCCTCTGCAGCCTTTCAGCTTTTCACAATACGATATAACTTATATGAAAACTATGTGTTGACACGTTGACTTTTGTCAAGCTTCTGCAGGGATAATCCACTATTGGGTTTAATTAAGAACACATGGCTAAAAGAAAACAAAAACACCAAAGTATTATCAGTGCAATAAGCTAGCAAGGATTATGCATTTAATGTCTCTCAGATACTTCTAACATTTGAGGTGTAGTTTATATTACATGGGCATCCTGGTAGCTCAGTCAATAAAGAATCTGTCTGCAATGTAGGAGACCCAGGTTTTAGCAATTTAGTTTAACTCTAGTATATTTTCAGGTGGGTCTGTCATAAAATATATACACACACACATATTATTGTTTTTTCTCCTTCTACAACGAAATCTGATTCTTCCCTTAAGACTGAAGCAAGTTAGGCAGTGAGAATGACAAAATGTTCCAAACCATTCAAATCATGACTTTTAGTGAATATGATGTTTCTGTAAACTTTGAGAAACACAGCTGAGAGGAAACTGAAGGGAGATGTGAGGCTCCCAGAGAACACGATGCCACATCAGCTGACCGAGGAGGTTAAGGGCCTTCACTGAGAACAGAGTTCAAACACAGAAACCTTGGCCTTGGGTTGGCTATGGACTTAACCTTCAGAGACAGTCGGAACAGGGAGGTAAGTTAAAAGGTAAAGGAACAGAGTCCAAGCAAAGGTCAGAAGACATAAAAGCAGCCATATGTATGCAGTGTGTGCATCTCAGTAGTGTCTGACTCTTTGTGACCCCCGAGACTGTAGCCCGCCCTCTGTCCATGAGATATTCTTGGCAAGGATACTGGGGTGGGTTACCATTTACTACTCCAGGGCATCTTTCCAACCCAGGGATCAAACCTGCTTCTCCTGTGGCTCCTGCATCGGCAGGCAGATTCTTTATCACTAAGCCACCTGGGAATCCGCAGAAAATCCAAGGATATCCAGGCTAAGAAGTTTGGATTTGAATCACTAGGAAATGGAGAGCTATTGAAAGTTTCTCAGCAGAAAGAGGGATATATTTCATTATGAAAAATATGTAAAAAATACATAGAATGAATTAGCCAAGAGAATTTTAGCTACAGGAAGCTGCTACGTTTATCCTAGTTTCAGGAACAAGAGTCGAACCTGAACCATGGCAGCAGGAAGTGATACCCGTCAATGAATTAAAGAATAAAGTAGTGTGATTCAGTGGTCATGATTTCACCCCAGGAGGATTGGAAACTTAATCCGTGCCTCCCCAAAAAAACTATAAACTGGAAATTCTAGGGGATTTTGGACGGAGTGCACTTAAAGCTTTAACTTAAGTTAATAAGCATGTCTCAGAGAAACACCTGTGAGATTTTGTTATAAATAAATTATATTATAATTTCACATTGAAAGTGTTAGTTGCTCGGTCATGTCCGAATCTTTGCAAGCCCATGACCTGTAGCTCTCCAGGCTCCTCTGTCCATGGAATTCTCCTAGCAAGAGTACTGGAGTGGGTAGCCATTCCCTTTTCCAGGGGATCTTCCTGACCCAAGGATTGAACCTGGGTCTCCTGCGTTGCATGAAGATTCTTTACTATCTGAACGACCAGGGAAGCCCCAGTTTCATACTGGACACACATAATATCACAGGAATAACACTGAGATGGGACTGGGATAAGCTCTCTGTGCCTCCTTAGATACAAAATGCAAAAACCATACAAAATGGTAATCACTGTATCAGTTAAGGATGTTATGTAGTGGATAACAACCAAGATACAACCAAAAGAGAAGTTCATTTTCTCTCATGAAAAAGAAGTCTGGTGTAGGTATTACAGTTTTACAGTTCTCCTGGTGTTCAACAGCTTTTCTTATTTTTCTGCTTCATCTTCCTTGTTGCATGGCTTGAACTTCCATGGGTGTAAAATAAAGACTGTCATCGGGCCAGCTCATCTATGTCCCAGCAGAAGAAAGGCATTGTCCTCTTAAATGATCTCAGAGCCCTTCCCAATGACTTCTACTTAGGATTCATTGGTTGTGACTATCAGCAAGGGAAGGCTAGATAATATAAGTCCCCTATAAATGAACAAGTTCCATTCCAAGAGCAGGTTTGTTAAGTACAATTTTTCATAAGTCTAATAAAGTTGGCCTAGGTACCAACTAACAATACCAATATAGTAATGTAATATAATAGATTTATAATACTTTTTGCACAAGTAATACATAGAAAAAACAAAAATAAACATTTTAAATCACACGGTACCTTGAAAAGCATAGTAATACAGTACAACAGCTGGCATACAGGCACTGGCATCAGGTGAACAGGCAAGAAGAGTTACTTACTGGAGGAGGTAGGAGATGGCAGAACTGAAGGATCTCTAAGAACAGGAGACCGAGGGCAAGCTGCAATTTCACTCCTGCCTGACACTGATGGAACGCAGGTTCGCATCTTCGTTAAGCTCACAGTTTGAAGGTTCATATGTAGGAGATTTACTGCAATCTCTTTCAGCTGAGTACACTGCCATGATGACTTACGCTGGGTTCTGTTAGTAAAGCAGAAGCGGGGAGACACTGAGTGGGTCAATAGCAGTCACTGCCATAGTCACAGAAACTCCTCCCAGCTCAGGAATGTTGGGATTGTTAACTCTGCATACTCTTCATGCACAAAGAAATAGCTACTGATTGTTTGCCAGGGTCTTCTTCAAAACATTAGACTTCTTTCTCCTACTGAATCATGGGATATAAGTCTGTTTTACTCTAAATGTTAATCCACAAAAAGAGTTTAAAATATTGAAAAAAGAAAGAAAGAAAACTCCACATACCACATTCTACCTCCTAACATGGGAATTTTTTCTTTTCACTTATAGGCAATCAACTCTGCCCACAGATAAAAGATTGCTGCTTTTCCAAACTGGGCTGGACACTCATCTATTATGATACAATGCAAACGTTCTGTGAAGGCTGCCAGGGAATATCCATTATTTGCACACAGCAAATTTGGAAGTAACTGTACAGTTTTTCAGCACCAAAAGCAAAGGTCTTATCTTTGAGTTAACGTCATCTATTTAGGAACCTCATGTTCCTGTCAACCTGCATATCTCTAAGATCCCCTATCATCTGAGGTCACCGTTGCCTTTAATATTTAAATAGAATGCATGACTACCCACTCAGATTCTGTGGGAAACCTGGCCTCCTGCACTGCATACCCACACCTATAGAGACTGTAAGAATGCTTATCATCTCCGGGTCACCTCTTGATCTGATTTTTGCTTTCACTGAATTACCAATGTCCTGTTTCCTGTACTTCTGTGTCCCCATCACCTTCCTTTGCAGCTTCACCCCAGGGGACACTGCCTGTATTTGTTAAATCCCCCGAAGTACTATTCACAAATTGCTGTCACTGATAACCAAATTTTCCTAATGATTTTCAGGAACAGAGAGAAATTAGAGGGCAGCACGGTACAATACCAACCGAACGTTTCTCAACATTGTGCTAAAAATTCATCTGATTTTCCCTGGGCAGAGAGAAATTTCTTTCTGACTCTGCCCACCTTTCTTCCTTGCTCAGTGCCCACGTCTCTTTGGCTCTCTATTTTTGTTTTTAATTTTTATTTTTGACCATGTAACACAGCATGTAGGATCTTAGTTCCCCAACCAGGAACTGAACCCACGGCCCCTGCAGTGGAAGCACTGGAGTCTTGACCACTGGACCATCATCAGGGAGTCCTCTCTTTTCTCTCTAGACATTTCATTCATTTCCCCTTTTCCTCAGCCTCCCTATCCTCTCTACTCTTTCATGCAAAGGAACTTATGTTTCATTTCCTGCCTTCTTAAAAAAAATGAAAAAAATCCACTAGCACTCTCTATATCTGTAGATTGAAAACTGTTAAGATGCTCTGGTAAGTACAAGACCATTTTTCATATGAGAAAAGAGCAGAAAATTTGAAATTATCAGTTTATGTTTCTTTTGGATAACCACACTAAATTAGAAACTGATACAGCACAGTCTAGGACAAACTCAGCTCTGAGAATTGGACCAATAACAAAAAAATCATTGTAAAAGCATTGCAACACACACAATCATCACTCAAAAACCATCACTGTGAATCTAACTCACAGTGCAAAGCACTGTCTCACAAACCCTCTATTTTCATTCTCTCCAAATCTATTATTATACCCCAGAGATGTACTTGGAGGGAGGTGGGAGGGGGGTTCTGGAAGGGGAACACATGTATAGCCATGGCAGATTCATGTCAATGTATGGCAAAATCAACACAATAATGTAAAGAAAATAAATATATTTTTAAAAATAAATAAACTTCAAAATCTCTCCCAGAAGCCCCATTCCTGGTGAACTTCCTGTCACTTTCTTTCTTCCTGCTTCTTCACTTCTGCCCCTCTAATTATTCTTCCAACTGGGCATCACAAGCCCAAAGTAACTGGACAGAAACACATAAAAAAAGTTGATAATGATACCCTCCCCTGAATCAGGTAGCCACTGATTGGAAATATCTCAGTATAACCCTGATGTTCCCAGACCCATCTAAGAAAGTGACTGATCCTTAGCAGGAAAGCCAAGAATGAAGAGAAACCCACTGGTAAAGAAGAAATGACAGAGGACCATCCAAGAAGTATCCCTTGCCAGCAGTTAGATCAGAGAAAACTCATGAGACATATTAGATCCAGCTCTAGTCCAACGTTAAGCCATGAAAGGTCCTTTGTCTCTTATAAAGGTAACAAGACAGTTTTGAACTATTGTTGTTGGCTTTGGTAATCACCAAATCAAATACACAAAACAAATCTAAGAGGAGGTTGGGAAGAAATGTTCCCATTGCCCAGTAATTTGCAAAGATTCACACTTTAAAACAACAGATTAGATATATCCCACATTCTAAAGAGAGCAGTCAGCAGCAAGCTGTCATGTAATAGTCATCACCTATGAAGCTGTTGTAAGAAAGAGCAGGATCACTCACAGTAAAATCAAGCACTTCCGGGTCCTCCCTCACCGCATCCATAATATACAAGAGGGTATGAAGACAGCAACTGAAAAGAGAAGTCTGGGTAGAAGTTACTGTTGTTTATGGTTTCATCACTAAGTTGCATCTGACTCTTTTTTGACCCCATGGACTGCCTGCCAGAGTCTGTCCATGGGATTTCCCAGGCAAGAATACTGCAGTGGGCTCCCATTTCCTTCTCAGGGATATCTTCCCAACCCAGGGATCAAATCTGTGTCTCCAGGATTGGCGGGCGGATAGTTATTGGCCTATACAAGATGCAGTGATTATGGCGAAAGGCTTGGCGAGAGCCTCCAGGGAGGCTCCAGCAGAATAATTTTTAGAATTTGGGGAGAGGCCTCTAAGAATGGGAGTATATGAGAATGCATCTTTCGCTTCATCTAAATGCTTGCTGGAGGCCTTCCTGGGGCTGCCTTCAAAGGGGATTGTAAGGAAGACATTCTCGGAAGAGCAGTCTGATTTCCAAATCCATGAAGAGTGCATTTTCATAGACAATAGAGCTTCACTTCTAAAATGCACAAGCTTGCCGCAATAGCCTAGAGGAGAAGAGTGACTAGTTCTGTGACACAGGTTGCCTATGAAAATGACCTGGTAATTTTGAACCATGTTCTATTTTTCTGCAACTCTCAAGGGAAAGCAGTTCCAATGATTTCACTTCAATTAAAGGAGCCAAGACAATTGGAGCCAGTAGACCAAGCAACACTACATCTACATTTTCAAATGCTTTCCCCCCCACATAGATTTTTTAAACATTCTCCATCATTCTTCTTTATTTTTCATCCTATCTCTGGTATGCCTGGTAAATGGTGCTAGCACCCATGTTCGGGTTGTCCGCTAGGTAATCCAGGATGGCCTCCTTCCGCATTTTGCTTCCTTAGATCACAGTTGCAAAACTGGCCCCCACAGGTGTCCATTAGTATCCAACTCCACCTTGACCTAGACCATCATCATTTCTTAGCTGGAGCTCTTCAACAGTCTCCAAAGAAGTCTTCCTGTTTCTACTCTGGCTCTTTCCCCTCCATCTCCTCTTCATGTTGCAACAGAGGTACACAAAATGGATCTTGGCCTTGCTTTGTGCATAGAAAGCAAAATTTATTTGGGCATAGAAATCCAAACTTCTCACATTGTCTTGCAGCAGCCAGCATGATCTGACACATACATTTCTCTCTGACCTCACCTGCTTGGCCAAATGGTGACCTTTGGCCACTTGACTTGACACAAGTGCCACCTGTGTCGCTCTCCCCTCCAGGTTCTGTATTCCAGACACCACTGTCTTCTAGGAGTTGCTGTCACATGTGAAACTCAGAGCCTTTACTCAGTCTGTTTCTTCCATTCTTGTCTCTCTCTCTTTGCATGCTGCTGCTGCTGCTAAGTGGCTTCAGTCCTGTCCGACTCTATGCGACCCCACAGATGGCAGCCCACCAGGCTCCCCTGCCTCTGGGATTCTCCAGGCAAGAACACTGGAGTGGATTGCCATTTCCTTCTCCAATGCATGAAAATGAAAAGTGAAAGAGAAATCGCTCAGTTGTGTCCGACTCTTTGCGACCCCATGGACTGCAGCCTACCAGGTTCCTCTGTCCATGGGATTTTCCAGGCGAGAGTACTGGAGTGGGTTGCCACTGCCTTCCCCTCTCTCTGCGTAACTGACTTCTTTTTGGGAAGGTCTTAGCTTAGGGTCTTCTTCCCAGATCATCCAATCTAAAGTAAGCTCCTCCTGTTATCCTCCACCACAAAAGCATGGAGTTAGTGGAGAGAGGATTGTTCATATTATTTATTTATTTGGGGCTGTGCTGGGCCTTCATTGCAGCGTGAAGGCTTTCTCCAGTTGCAGCGTGCAAGGGCTTCTCTAGTTGTGTAGCATGGGTTCTAGAGCCTGCAGGCTCAGCAGTTGTGATGAATGGACTTAGTTGCCATGCAGCACATGGGATCCAAGTTCCTTGATCAGGGATCAAGCCCAAGTCCCTTGCATCGGGAGGCAGATTCTTAACCACTGGACCACCAGGGAAGTTCCAGGATGTTCATATTATTGATCACAATTTTACAAGACATTTAAGAACATATGTATCTATTTGCTCATCTTTTATTTCTCACCCCTAATAGGTTATAAGCGAAACAGAAGATTTTTGAAAATTTAAAAGTGTGGGAAAAAGAGACAGATGATGGATTGGCTAACTGATGGAGAAAGGTCTCTGGCTAAGAGATGAGAACACCAGTAGAGTTTTTTCAACATGACTAAAGGGTAAACAAAAAAGAAAACAAAGCTTTAGATGTAAATATGCATTTTTCAGTGAGAAAGAGAAATGAATAGTATAAAGGATTCCCTGCTGATAACCTCAATCTCTTCAGTGAAGGAGGAAATAAGAGTGAGCATCAAAAACAGCAAAGCACTGGGCTTCAGAGAGATGAAAAAGATCAAAAATAGCTACTGAAATAAATAGGAAAGAAAGCTGATTAGGGACATTCCAAATGGATTTGTAGTGCCAACAAATCAAGTCTTCATGAGTATACATTGATCCAGTTCAGTACCAGGCATTATACTTGTTTCCAGCATCACAAAGACAAATAGGCACCATCTTGTGAAAAATCCCCTGGATTTGAATTAGAGGGTAGCTATGTGTGTAACCTCCAAAAGATCCAGTGAAAGTCTCTCAGTCTTGTCTGATTCTTTGTGACCCCATGGACCATACAGTCTGTGGAATTCTCTAGGCCAAAATACTGGAGTAGGTAGCCTTCCTCTTCTTCAGGGGATCTTCCCAACTCAGGGATTGAACCCAGGTCTCCCACATTGCAGGCAGATACTTTACCAGCCAAGCCACCAAGGAAGCCCCTTGGATCAAAAGATCCAAGCACCCAGCTTACCTCACTTGGTTCCCCTTGGCTCTGGTTAGAAATGAAGCACTGGTCACTGACTTGCCCCAGGTGAAGGTGGGCCCTTGTATCTCATGAATGTCCTTATTGTATGAATTTACAAATCCTTCAATACAGGAGCTTGTGATGTTTGAGGATTTTGCAAAATATCCCCTTCACAGACCTACCTCTCCCATCATTTCCATGAGACACAGGGTCCTTTTGTTTCATCCAAAAGAGAGGAACAACTTAGGTTATCCCATAGCTTTCTAAGAGAGATACCTAAACTAAATTATAATAGCAATATTCAATTCATTAAAGTAAAACAGTTATGTATATTATACTTTAAAACATAGATAACACTGATACTAACCTTTCTATAATCTGGCCATCATTTTATCTTTTCATGTATGGATGTGAGAGTTGGACTATAAAGAAAAGCTGAGCATCAAAGAATTGATGCTTTTTAACTATGGTGTTGGAGAAGGCTCCTGAGAGTCCCTTGGACTGCAAGGAGATCAAACTAGTCAATTATAAAGGAAATCAGTCCTGAATATTCATTGGAAGGACTGATACTGAAGCTGAAACTCCAATACTTTGGCCACCAGATGTGAAGAACTGACTCACTGGAAAAGACCCTGTTGCTGCGAAGGATTAAAGGGAGGAGGAGAAGGGGACAAGAGAGGATGGGATGGTTGAATGGCATCACCAACTCGATGGACCTGAGTCTGAGAAAGCTTCGAGAGTTGGTGATGGATAGGGAAGCCTGGCATGCTGCAGTCCATGGGGTCACAAATATTTGGACATGACTGAGAGACTAAACTGAACTGAGGTTTGGTTGGTTACCTTTTCAACCAATCTTAGTTTTGCTTCAGTTCAGCTTAACTTCTCCTAGATGCTTGAACAAGACAAGCCTTTCTATTGTTTTTAATTTATTTTTTTAATTGGGGGAAAACTGCTTTATAAATGTTGTGCTGGTTTCTGCTATACAACAATGCTAATCAGCCGTAATTATACATATATCACCTCCCTCTTGAGCCTTCATCCTCTCCCCCTATCTCACCCTTCTAGGTCATCAGAGAGTGGTGGGCTAGTCTCCCTGTGTTATATAGCAACTTCTTACCAGCTATCTATTTTACACGATAGTGTATATATGTCGATGCTACTTTTTCCATTTGTCCCATTCTCCTTCCCTGTGTCTACAAGTCTGTTCTCTTTATCTGTCTCAATTCTTTCCCTGCAAATGGTTTCATCAATACCATTTTTCTAGATTCCATACATATGTGTTAGTATATGATATATATGTATTTCTCTGACTTATTTCACTCTGTATAACAGGCTCCAGGTTCATCCACCTCACTAGAATTGACTCAAATTCATTCTTTTCTATGACTGAGTAATATCCCATATATATGTACCACATCTTCTTTATCCATTCATCTGTTGATGGTCATCTAGGTTGCTTCCATGTCCTAACTATTGTAAACAGTGCTGCTATGAACATTGGGGTAGACATGTGTCGTTTTCAATTATGGTTTTCTCAGGGTATATGCCCAATAGTGGGATTGCCAGGTCATGTGGTAGTTTTTTCCCTTGTTTTTTTAAGGAATAGCCACTTTGTACTCCATAATGGCTGTATCTATTTACATTCCCACCAACAGTGCAAATGGGTTCCCTTTTCTCCACATCCTCTCCAGCATTTACGGTTTATAGATTTTTTGATGATGGTCATTCTGACTGGTGCGAGGTGATACCTCGCTGTAGTTTTGATTTACATTTCTCTAATACTGAGTAACACTGAGCATCTTTCCATGTGTTTTTTGGCCATCTGTATGTCAGGAAAAGTGTCTGGTTAGGTCTTCTGCCCATTTTTTGATTGGACTGTTTCTTCTGATATTGAGCTATCTTCGCTGTTTATACACTTTGGAGATTAATCTTTTGTCAGTTGTTTCATTGCCAAGCTATTCTTGAGGCTAACTGAGGCCATACAATGCCAGCTGGGAATTCTTTCTTCCTCTTCTCCTTTGCAAAGCCTCCTTTTATTTAAGTTTAATTTCAAGTGCCACATTTTGAGATTGCAAATAGTTCTGGATTATTTAATAATCCTGGAATATCTAAAATTATTTAACACCTCTTTTAAAAATTAAAATTTAAATTAATGGTACTGAGTTTAAAAGCGAACCCCCTAAACTTCACAAAATATTAAATTCCACATAAACAGTCAAAATACATAATCCTTTGAAAATTAAGGTGCAGATACCTGGGTAAGTCTCAGATTGAGATTTAAAATCAGGATAAAATTCAGAAGACCAAAAGTACCTAAAGTTCAAAAAAAGGGATGTGTCTAGATCTTATTATTAAAACTTAAATAAATATTATAATTATGTTATTAGGTTTAATAAATACTTATGAAAACTCATCCAAAAGGCCACACTGATGTTTAGAAATAGCTAAGGCTCTGTTGACTGAGATGGCTTATTCCATCTCTCAGGAATGCAAGTCATTAATGGCAGCATGAGAGATGAGGTGATCTACCCATAAACACAGGGCTCTGATTCAGCCTGAATGCTAGCGATTTTAATGCCAGACACATCCACTTTCAGCTGGAGGGTATTTGTTGAGAGCTGCCGTGGAGAATGCCCACACTTAGGAAAAAATGCACACCCTTAGCAACCACTAATGAATAAAATACAAACCCACTGATCGGGATTTAGAAGTTGCAATATGATTTGTTATTTTGAAGTCATAGTTTGGGTATGCAAACAAAAACAGATCTGGCAATATAGGTTGGATTCCACAGGTGTTACTCAAGCTACTTTTTGTGATCCTTGGGAATTTTTTCCCAAACAAGTTCTGGAAAATCAAATCTTATTTTTTTTTCCCAAATCCCTGGAGTATCTTCCTCAAATAATGTGAATGGAATTTAGCAGTGGGAACTTCTATGAGTTGGTATATTGAGAGACCCTCGTCATGCCAACTGATACTCCATCTTTCTCCAAGAAAGACGTACAGGGAAATGAGACACCAGCTACAAGCCTGGTGTCTGCCCCACTATATCTGGCCACTGTGGCCTGATCACTCACTTTCGATATTGGCCTGAATAACTATTTCATGGAAATACTAGGGACTGATGTTAAAGAAAAAATGAAAGTGTCCTGTTGTTATCAGCAGAAGTCCTGGCATCCACTTCTAGTTCCACCACTTAAAATGTTTATGACAGGGAGTGTATAAATCAAGCAACCAACTTCTTTTTGTTCTTTAAGATTTTCTTATTTATTTATTTTTTATTTACTTGGCTGTGCCAGCTCTTAGTTGGGACGTATGGGAATGTAGTTCCCTGACCAAGGATCAAACTCAGCCCCCCTGCATTGGGAGCATGTAGTCTTAGCCACTGGACCACCAGAGAAGTCTCTCAAGTAACCAACTTGAGTCTCATTTCCCCAGCTGGTGAAGCAGGGACTCCAAAGTTGCTATAATCAACGTCTCCGGAGCATTTACTATGCACCAGAGATGGCAGTAGGTGGTATGCTAGGTACAGTCACTATTTTCAGGCAGCTTACTATTTATTTAGAAAGGAAGACAAATGTCTAAACTTTTGAAAAATATGTAACTACTTTCCTAAATATCGCCATGAAGAAAAAGCAAGGAGTACAGATTAAAAAATATAAATGAGAAATGAAGCTTCATTTAGGAGGTCAAAGACATCTCCTTAGGGAATGATATTTAAGCAAAGAAGGTGGGAAGATAGGGGGTGGAAAGAATACTCCAAGACAAGCGGGTAACATATGCAAAGGCCCCAAGGGAAGAAGGAATTTGATGTGGTCCAAGAACAGCAAGAAGACTCCTGCGGCTACATTGAGGGGGAGAGTGGCAGGAGATAAGCCTCACTGTGTTGTTACAAGAATCAAAGAGAAATGTGTGTGAACATGCTTTGCTGGGTGCAAACCTAACCTGGTACCTCTGTGAAAATGAGCACAGTCATCAGTGTGTCAGGAGTCCTGTCCTCAGTGGCAGACACAGCAGGTCAAAAAACAAAAAAACATTTGAACACAAGTTTCACTTCTTCTTCCATCCATCGTAAATTGACCATTTCTGTCATCTTTGCCATCAAGCTAAGTGCCGGTCGATTTTTGATTTGCATTATCAGAAGTCTTAAAACAAGAGCTAACTTTCTCTCCTTCTTGTACCCAACTGGAGTTCTTTAAAGCCTGAAGACAAAATTACCGAAGCTCTTTTATATCTGGGTAACAGAAAACAGAGTGCCTTAAACATCCAGAATTCCTTTATATTTCCATTTGTACCGTATAATGCCACACAACACACAAAACAAACAAATGGAGAACTGGACACTCCTTCTATCCACTGTCTCCAACTCTGCCACTCATTTTCCAGTGGAATTTTATTTATTTATTTATTTGGTCATGGCTTGCAGGATCTTAGTTCCCTGACCAGGGGCCGAACCCAAGTCTTGGCAGTGAAAGCACCAAATCCTAACCACCAGACCACAAGGGAATTCCCTCCAGTGGAATTTTAAAAATGGTAGGTGGGAGGAAGAATGGTGGGGTGTATTCCCAGTGAACTCATCCATCATCCATTCATTCACTCAATTATCACGTTTATTGAGTATCTATCAATCACTGTGTTGTTATATATGGAGACACTGAGAATTGAATTTTATTATACTGATATAGTTTCATAATTATGCAGAGATGTCAAGGACCTAGGGGAAGATTCCCATTTAAGTTATGACCTTATCTCCTTTATATAAATATATTATTAACCCACAAGGGTAATGTGGATGCCAGCTTCCTGAACAAAGCATCAGAAATGGACTCTGGCATCAAGAAGGCATAAAAACCAAGAATGGGTCAAGAATGGAAGGGAGAGAGAAGAGACAGACAGACAGATACCAGAGGGCAACAGCAACAGGACCCTGGCGTGGGTGTGTTGATGGGTGTTGACAGGCACAGTTGGTATACTGATGACAGTGACATGAATAGCAGAGCTGAACATGAGCTCGCTTCTCTTCTCCGAAAAGTGTATCAGGAGACAGCTTTGCTGGAAGAGACTCTTAAACTAAAGTCATCAATAAAGCTTGTGCCTACTTCAATAAGTGCTGTCTCCAGACCGTTTTGTCTTCTGTCTCCCATACACTGAATGCCTTGGGAACACTGAGCTGACAGTGATGCATAACAAGATCTAAGGCAGGTGCTGCGATGAGAAGCAGAAAGAAAGGATTGCTTCTGAAAAGTGCCACAGGAGAAATGATACAAGATGAAGGGGAGAGGAATTACCACGGATGTGGTTGAAGGATGCCAATAATGGGATGCTGTTCCTAGAGCAGAAATAAAAAATCATTTGCAGATGTTTAGCTGCAGACTGTAAAGCTGACTTATTTATTTAATTTTTGGCTGAGCAGCATGTAGGATCTTAGTTCTCTGACCAGGGATTGAACCCATGCCCCCTGCAATGGAAGCAAACAGTCCCAACCATTGGGCTACCAGGGAGTTGCTAGAAGCTGACTTTTATGAGTAATTGAACTACCAAGAAACCAACCAGAAGCACATAGATCTAGAACAGTTATTACACATGAGAAGAACTTTCAGAAACTTATAAAAGTCTTTTCTTATAAAGCATCAAGGCACTTTATCAGCCAATCAGTTTCTATGCATATATATTAGTCGGGGAGGGAGGAGTTGGTAGATACAGAATCAGACATTCTTTGTTATGTTCTTCCAGAAAGGAAACAAACAAGGGGAAACATGGAAACTGGGAAATACTGTTAAAGGGGAATGTCAAGAGGTAAGCTAGTTAGAAATTTGTTCTTCAAACCAGGACAACAGGAATTGAAATTTAGATATAAGAGTACATTTTCAAAGGAGACACCAAAAGTACTGCAAACAAACACATCAGAGATACATTACTAAGCTCCTTTTCTGAACATAGTGGGAAGAATACAATAGAAAATCTAAGAGAACAGTAGTGGACTTCCCTGGTGGTTGAGTGGTTAAGACTCTGACCTTCTACTGCAGGAAGCAAGGGTTCAGTCCATGGAGAGGGAGCTAAGATCTGTATGCTGCATGGCTTGGCTAAAAATAATAATAATAAATTAAAAAAATAAAATAACAGTAGCTCTCCCCCTGATTTCTTTCCTCCTTTGCTATTTTGACATATCAAATATCAGGTAACTTTCCCTTTACTTTTATAGCCACTGTAAATAGTGCTGAGGCCCTTACGGGACTCCATCACAGTCATGTCACCATTCGTTCCTAAATATAATTGTGACCCTTTCAAGTTTAAAACAATGAGACTAAGTGTTCCCTGAGAACAACCAGCACCAGCATTACGAACACAACTGCCATTTGTGCCCAAAGTGCTTTAAATAAAATTTACCAAGTCAGAGTTAAAATGAGGTGAAATTAAAGTTAAAGACCCAAGTCCTTGCCACTTGAAGGGAACTGACACCGTCAGTCTCCCTTGGACATACATTAACTATTCATCTAGTTGGAAAAGACAAATTTAGGGAAAAATATCCAGCTGTAGATGTAACAAATTGTTTATAAAGTCAAACTCTTTCACATTTAAATTTAGTTATCTCATCAGCTAATAGAATTGAGGACTCACTGTCAGATATGTCTTTAAAACAGTTTCAACTGTTAGTTGTAGGTCACCCTGTGGTGTGAATAGAATAAAAATCACTTATAAACATATGTACATAAAAATGGTGCCCTTACACCAAGACAGTAGTGAGCCTACAACTTGCTAAAGGTATTCTACCCATAGATTAGACACATTCAGTGCACAAGAGCAATCGCATGACAATTTCTCCCCAATCTTTGAATTGCTTATTCAACTCAATCTCATAATGAAAACATAGTCGTTTTTTAATTTGATAGCAATTTATTAATGATGAGATATAATCCTGGTCTCTTTCACCAAAACCTAACTTCTTCAATCAAAATGACAGTAATGAGAACCCAACATGCGAGACAGCAAAAGGAACGCAGATGTATAGAATAGACTCGTGGACTCTGTGGATGAGGATAAGGGTGGGATGATATGGGAGAATGGCATTGAAACATGTTAATTATCATATGTCTAATCAATCGCCAGCCCAGGATTGATGCTTGGGGCTGGTGCATCAAGATTTCCCGGGGGGAGGGAGGAGGGAGGGAGGAGGGAGGGGGGTTCTGGAGGGGGAGCATATGTAAACCCATGGTGATATCATGGCATTGTATGGCAAAACTAATAAAAAAATAAAAATTAAAAAAAGGCACGCTACCATTTCCCAGTGCCAGACTTCATTCTCTCTGATTCAAACAACCTAAATAATCTGTTCCGTGGTGCCCCAGGTGGTAAAGAATCTGCCTGCAATGCAGGAGACCTGGGTTTGATGCCTGCATTGGGTTGGGAAGGAGGAGGGAACGGCTACCTACCCCAGTATTCTGGCCTGGAGAATCCCATCGATAGAGAAGCCTGGCAGCCCATGGGGTCGCAGAGTTGGACATAACCGAGCAACTTTCACTTACTTATTTAATCTCATAATTGGTCTCTCTCTAGTCTCTGCCAACTTAATTCATCCCTCACAGTGGCAGGGATCTGTTTATATTTACCAAACTTCCAAAGAACAGATCTAACTAATTTTTCCTTCCCTCTTCATGCTAGATGATAAAATTCAACTCCTCAGCATAGCGTCTGTACTCCAAACCTGCCCCAACCTGTCTTGCCAGCAACTTTCCACTTCCTGTCTCTGACCACTCACCTTCCTTCTCTAACACTCTTTCCTTCCAAATGCCCCCACCTCCACTCCGGCGTTCCCTCGGTTGCCTGGAATAACCTTCTCCTATTGCACCTGTCAAAACCTTACTTCACAACTGAAATATTTGGGCCACTTCTTTCATCCTCAGAGCCTTTAAAATGTCATTTCCTTTCGTATACTTTGCCTTTAAATGTTGGGGCTTTTGTTATTGCTGAGGGATATGTCAGCAAAAGTCTTCATGCTGATTTCACCATGTATAAGAAGCCCCCAAACCTCTTTTGTGTATGTCATGTAAGGTACATTCTGATGGGTTTTTACATTGCTTCTGTCTACCATTTGTCCCCCAGGGAGGTTTTTTGATCCTTGACAAGAAATTCATCCCTTCTGTGTCAACCCCAGTGCCTGAGAAAGGTTAAGCACTCAAGTATTTGTTGGATGTTTCTGAGAGGCAAACATGCATTGGTTGGCCAAATGCAAGCTGATTCATAGTCATAGGAGGTTTGCATAGAACAGGGTTTTTTAAAATTAATTTATTTTTAATTTAAGGATAATCGCCTTACAGAATTTTGTTGTTTTCTGTCAAACCTCAGCATGAATCAGCCATAGGTATACATATATCCCCTTCCCTCTGAACAGTTTTTGAAGACCATTCAGTGTAACGGTTTTTAAGCATTTTCTGTCTCTTTGGTTTTTTGGCATGCTTTTAGTAGAGTAATCCTGTTTTCAACAAGAAGTGTATTTGAAAGGCCAATATGCAGAACAGATAAAAACCATTCATGTTAAAGCCTGAGAAAGCACAACCACAACCCTCCCCCTCCCATCCCCTGCCACTAAAGGGAGTCTGAAGAACACAGTTTAACATCCACATCCACTTCACAAGTTAAAAGAAATGCAGAGGAGGAAGATATGTTCCCTAAATTCTAATACTCAGATCTTAAATTATTTCTAAGATAAAAAAAATTTGCCTACCCAATGTAGGAGATGTATGAGGCACAGTTTTGATCCCTGGGTCAGGAATGTCCCCTGGAAAAAGAAATGGCAATTCACTCCAGTATTCTTGCCTGGAAAAATCCCATGCACAGAGAAGCCTAGAGAACTACAGTCTATAGGGCCATAAAGAGTCAGACACAACTGAATGACTGAGGACTCGCGCGCGCACACACACACACATTTCTAAGTTTAACCAGAAGCAGACAATGCACACTCCATATTGTCAAGTGAAATGAATTCTTAGAAGATGAGAACTATTTCATGGCTGTCCAGAGCATTTAGATTACTTCTATAACAGCCAGTCTCTAAGATGCCCATTTTTAAAGTTCTTCTGGAAAGTGACTTGCTTAAAGACAAGTTATTACAAGTTTATATGTTGGCCTTTTTGCATGCACTCATTTTCTGGGGTGGGAGAGAAGCTAGGAGGTCACAAGATGGGGATGTGCTAGACTGCTAGATGATAAAAATTTCTCACTTTAGTAGAAATATAGCAGTATTCCTTGGCTGGACATAAGGCTGAGTGATTCTATGAATTATAGGGATATGGGCCAGGTTCTTGGGATGGAAAGCAATAATAAAATTAGATGAAATAGTATGTTTCAGTCTCACGGAGAGAGACAGAATTCTTCTCATTTCTTTTCAGATCATACTCTGACTCTGAAGCAGTGAGACCTGCAAAGAATAAAGAAAGCTCTCAGAACCCTAAGGATGTTCAACTCTAGAAGCACAGGAAGACATTAGGCTGGCATGGTCCTTGAGTGGTAGTGGTGGACACCAAGTATTTTTTAAGTGAATTGTTGATGATGGGCACTAACAGGGCTACCAGATACAAAGTATGTGAAGAGACTTGTTCCCAGACATAGACTCAAGGCTGACATCTTCTGATGGCAATGGGAACACCAAGCTACTAAGAGAATGTGGGAATATTAATGGTTCACTTGTGTATCAATTATGAGAGTTAAGAAATGAAAATAAAACTGATAAGTACTCTGTGAAAAACTAATCTCATTTGAAGGAAAAGTTTTTCCTCCTCAGTAGTCTAAACCATTTAGCTTTTATCAAAACTTGGTCTGAGGTAATTAATAATGGTGAAGAACAGCCACGGTACATGCTAAAAACACCCATCACCAGTCCATCTCAAAGTTGTGCCTTTGAGATAAGCAGAGGGTGCCATCTTGAAGGCACTCACTAACTCTCCCATAGAAATGACTTCATAGAAATCTATTTAAATTTTGTACCGTCATTTTTTCTTAACCAAGCATTGATGTAGATGATAACAAGCCTACCTAAATGCTGATCACTAATTTTTAAATAAAAACTTTGCAATAAATTTATCTTAGAGTTTAGAAAAATAGTAGGGGGTAACTAATTTTATTTAAAACATTTATGCATTGCACCTTTTTTGGTTTCTTCACCAGATGTTCATGAGGAGACAAATACCCATTTTACAGATAAGTAGAGTTGAGCTCAGGTAAGTTACAATTTGCCCAACGTAAATGGTGAGTGAAGGGCAGAAAAGGGATCAGAACTCACCTCTGTCTACCCTCACTGTCCATTCTACTCTTCCATTGTTTCTCAACAAAATTTCAATTCCTTCTTAACTGATTATGAAAACAATGGGAGTCTACTGGATTTCTGTTTTTCTAAGTCTTTTAGAAAATTCTTCACTCAAGTGCCGTAGCTCTGGGGTTCAAATTAAAGTTTTTACCTTTATTCTATTAGCTGGATTGTTCTTGTAGCTTTTCACATTGTCCCTAAAATCTTTTTGGAAAGTAGGAGGCAATCAATTTACTAAGTAATTAAGTAAGTAAGTAATCGATTTACTAAGCATTTACTCTGGCAATATTTTTTAACCTTATGATTCAAACTGGAAAGTAGGAGCTTTACATATAGTAGGTAATATTGGAAGTCACTTCAAAGTCAGGATTTGTAATATACTTTTATGTTTGTCGTTTTTTGGAGAATGATGTGGCAACCCACTCCAGTTTTCTTACTTGGGAAATCCCATGGATAGAGGAGTCTGTTGGGCTACAGTCCATGGGGTCTTTACAGAGTTGGACACAACTTAGTGACTAAACAATCACAATACACACACACACACACACACACACACACACACACAAACATATATACATATATACACACACATACATGAGAAGGAAATGGCAACCCACTCCAGTATTTTGGCTTGGAAAATCCCATGGACAGAGGAGCCTGGCAGGCTACCATTTATAGGGTCACAAAGATTTGGACACAATTGAAGTGACTTAGTGTTTGTCCTTTTTATGCATATTTACTAAGAACTGTACGACATGTGCAACTTAAGGCAGGCACTTTCAAAAATCTGGAGGAATAAGCAAGTAGAGGTGAAGACCAACCAGAAGTCATCTCAAACCTACACACCAGCTTGCTCACAAAAATTTACCCAGAAACCCTGCTTGGTGCCCTGGTAATCAGACAACCATCCTTCACCAAGAGAAAGTCGAATGTTCCCCAGCAAACTACAGTTTTCCTTACATCATAATTTGAAGTCAGTCCATGTACAATACAAAGGACATGTGCACTGACAGTTGTGAAATACTCAGAATTTCGCAGGCACACACTGGGAATTCCAAGAGAAAGGGAGGTTGCTGATTAATGGATGGTGTCAGAGCCACTCAGTGTCCATACTTGCTCAGCTGAGTAATGAGGTCAGGGACAGTTAGACTGGTCTGTTAGCAAAGTGGATAAACCAGTCTCAAACACCAAAGAAGCATCATTTAGGAATGTGGACTCAGTGGATGGTTGAATACTTGTTGCTGCCTATAAACTGAGTCATCTTGAGATGTCCAGGGAGTGTACTGTCTAAGGGGGACTTGAATCTGAATTGTCATAAAAGGTTTGGCAAAACTCATCTGACCCAAAGATTACACTCTAGTTACATGTGTGCTAAAGAGATTTCATCAGCATTCTATTCTATTAGTGGTTCTACTACCTACCAAGTGTGAGATGACACTGAAAACTACCCTTGTTGAGGAAGGGCTTCTGTGTGTGTGTGTGTGTGTGTATGTGTGTGTGTGTGTGTGTGTGTGTTCAGTTGCTTTTGACTCATTATGACCCCATGGACTGTAGCCCACTAGGCTCCTCTGTCTATGGAATTTCCCAGGCAAGAATACTGGAGTGGGTTGCCATTTCCTACTCCAGGGGATCTTCCCCACCCAGGGATCAAACCCATGTCTCTTACAGCTCCTGCACTGGCAGGCAGATTCTTTACCCCTGCGCCACCTGGGAAGCCTAAGTATAAGACAGATATAAAGTGGATGTTATCCAAAAGAATCTTTAGGAGACTAAATGGGATAACTTTTCATTTTTATTAACCAGGACTCACCAAAACAGAAATAAACATTTATATCTAAAAGGCTTGCTGTTTTAGAATTTACATCCTGGTCTAATAAAAGGAATTGATTTTAAAACAAAACCCAAACTATTCCTTTAAATATAGAGCTTATCCTTTGCTATAGGTTAAGAATAGAATATATTATCTTATATTTCTAAATTTTTATTTCAATAAACATGCATTCCTTTCCTGAGCAAGAATTTCGCTTAGGAAAATATAAGTTCAATAGCCTTTTCTTCAAGGTTCTAATTAAGACCTTGTCAAAGGTAGAAGAGGAGAAAACAAAAATTTTTAAAAAGGCGAAAGGAGGAAGAGAAAAGTGAAGACATAGGCTTATGTTATGAAACCATGGACACAACGGCAGAGCACATAACTCGGGACAAAAGAGTCTAGATTCTGTCTCCCATGTGCCTTGCTCTGGGTCAGCTGTAGTCCTTTAGCCTCTCTCTGAAAGGGACTCATCTGCAGGCAGCTCAGAGCTTACACCCCAGAGCTTGCAACCAGAAAAGATAAGAAGGCTTCACCACTAACTCCGGTTAGACTAAGTCAGGAGAGAACCCTGGCAGCTCACTACTGATCACATACTCACCAACTGCCACAGTTTAGAACAACCGAAATCACAGCTCCCTCTGTGACCAGGGGAAGAAATGAGTCTAGTTGTCAGCCACCAGCCAGAACCATATCATCAGAACTGAGTAGAAATTCTTTCGAGTAGGCAAAACAATAAATATTTACTCCCCAAAGGATTCGGAGTTAACACTGCGATCATCCCAGATGTGTTCTTTTTATTAAGGTCTACATACCAGTACGTGTGTGTATGGAAGTGTATATGTGCATCCTCAGTTGCTTCAGCTGTGTCCAACTCTCCGTGACCCTCTGGATTGTAGCCCACCAAGCTCCTCTGTCCATGGGATTCTCTAGGCAAGAGTACCAGAGTGGGTTGCCATGCCCTCTTCCAGTGGATCTCCCAACCTGGGGACTGAGCCCACGATTTCTGTTGTCTCCTGCACTGCAGGCAGATTCTTTACCCACTGAGCTACCTGAGAAGCCCAGGTCCATCCTAAGAAGTACTTTTTGTATTTCTGCACTTAATTTTTTAAATTGTACACATTTAGTACAAAATGAGGTGTGAATTGTTGTGCAGCTTGTTTCTCAAGGACACAATAGAAGCATTTACAAAAATCGCTGATAGTTTTAAAATTTAAGATTTCATTCAAAGGGGAAGATTGTGAATTTGGGAACACAGAAAAGCTACTATGACTCTCATTGTAAACAATATGGAAAAATATGTATTTCTTGCAAACAAGTCAGGCCACATCTTCCAAATCTGCCTTAAGATATTTTGGAAAAGATCATATTCTATAATATTCTAGACTGAATTCTAAGTGAAGAAGATAAATTTTTTTCCAATTATCAAAGGAAAAAAAAAAAAGTAAAAACTCAGTAAATTCAACTGAGGCTATGTTGAATGACACCAAATTAAGAGATCATGAACAGGCTATCATGGTCTTCCAGGTGGGTCAGACTGTTCACAGCATCCATGTGGACTCTGACCAAGCCATGATCTGGGAAGCAAGTTT
The DNA here is from genome assembly GCA_007570785.1 of Antilocapra americana. Lineage (NCBI taxonomy): Eukaryota > Metazoa > Chordata > Mammalia > Artiodactyla > Antilocapridae > Antilocapra > Antilocapra americana. The sequence continues at coordinate 29,673,572 of ML660197.1, read as the reverse complement.
GTGACTTCAAAAGTATATTCTAAATTCCATATATATGCATCAATATACAGTATCTGTCTTTTTCTTTCAGACTTACTTCATTCTCAAAATAGCACTGAAACAGGTACCTTGCCACACATAAACCAGATGACCAGTGCAAGTTCAATGAATGAAGCAGGGCACTCAACGCCAGTGCTCTGGAACAACCCAGAGGGATGGGGTGGGGAGGGAGGTGAGAGGGGGGTTCACGACGGTGGGGACACATATATACCTGTAGCCTATTCATGTTTATGTATTTCAAAAATCATCATAATATTGTAAAGCAATTAGCCTCCAATTAACATTAATCAATTAATTTTTTTAAAAAGTATATCCTAAACTCTTCTCTGTCTATGGGATTTTCCAGGCAAGAATACTGGAGTGGATGGCCATTTCCTCCTCCAGGGGATCTTCCCGACCCAGGGATTGAATCTGGCTCTCCTGCATTGACAGGTAGATTCTTTACTGTACGAGACACCAGGGAAGCCTGAAAACTCTAGGCCAGAAGTAAAAATTCTGTGGAAACCAACAGTATACCTGGAAGCCAGGGGTCAAGAAAGGGCACTGAATTAATATCAAATAAATTACTTGGATTCAGGGACTTCAGACACTAGAGGTCAATGTGAAAGGCAGAACAGACCCTGATACTAGAAAGCTAGAGCAGAGAGCTGTCTGTTTGACATATCTCTCATACAGTTCTAGGGATGAGCAAGTTAGTATATGCATTATACAATCAAGGAAAATTCATTAGAAACAAGTACAAACCTGATATAAAACTTCCTTTAGTAGCAAAGCTGAAGTACCTTCTAGGGGTTTTCTCATATCGTTTCTACATTATGAGAGAAGTCATCTGTTTGTATATGGACCAAGGCAACAGAGAAACTGGGAAGCAAGGCAGGGCACCAAGTGGCAAAGAAGGATTAAACAACAACAACGAAAATTCTGGCTTCTAGCCACGTGCACCTGGAAGAGGGTGTCAAGAAAAAAAACCACAGATGTATGCCTCGGGCTTTGCAAGTCTAAAAAAAAAATCTATTAATTCTTTCAGCAAATATTTATTGAGTATTCATTACCTGTCAGGCAGTTTGCTAGGAGGTAAGGATGCAAAGATGCACAAGACACAGTTTCTTCCCTTGAGTAGATTTCAGTGTCTAGGGTGAGGGTCAGAAAGTAAAATTTACATTATGAGTAAATATCTAATTAAGATATATATTACTTTGAAAACCTAAACAAGAGAGCATTTCACTCTAACTGATGGAAAAAAGAAAAATCTAAAGACTAAATGTGATTTTAGAAACTATCAACGGATCAAGAAATCATGTCCAAACAGATTTGTTGTAAATGTTGAATACTTCCTGCTTTGGGATGGGCCAGAAATACCAAGATAACAACTTGAGTGTATTTTGTTGAAACCAGGAAGCAAAGAGGACCATGAAAATTAAACCTAAAAGAAAAAAAAAAAACTTAAAAGATTTAATGGACAAAAATGGAGCTGAATTTTGAATGAGACATAGGAGAGAGACAGCCATATTTGTTCATGTTCAAGATATCAGTTCACCAACTCAATTTAATGTTTGCTCCCTCTAATCTAGAAATCTTCCAAAAGAGTAACAAGAGTCCTAATTTGTCCCTTATTCAGCAAGACTTGCAATGCAGAGTACTTAAAAAAAAAAAAAACTTCTTCCAGGCTCCACCCGCCCCCCTTCTTTTCTCCTTCCATGACCTCTTGTAAGTCTTTGATCATCTGAAAGGAATGTGTGGGTGGTGTGTAACCTTTAGAAACGTTTTTCTGCCAATTTACTATAGGGAAGTTTTCTTTTTCTTTTGCTTTTTTTCCCTTTGCCCTAAGTTCTGCACAAAACCGTGCCCCCACTGCATTGTGCAAAGTCGCTCAGAGGCGTCCTTGAAAGAATCCTGTGAAAAGAGAATGGAGCTGAGGCTGTGAAACCAGACAGCACCCCCTCAAAACCAGATTTTTGTGGCCCCAAACAATTCTGTCTCTTTGTGTGGGATAGCTAGTGGTTGGTGAGTCATGTTACCAGGTGTATTTATAGACCATGAATTTAAAAGAAATAAATAAAAGCAGTTATCGCCTCTTGAGAGTCTCAGAATGAGAAAAGAGAATAGCCAAAGGAACATCTGAAAATCAGAAATCTTGCTATTATGAGAGAGCAGGCTAAACTCTACAGATCAGCCTAGGATAAAAGAGTCCATTCAAAAGACAGGGGGTCTGCCTGAGTCCTCTGTGTAGTCCTCAAGATTATTCACACAGCAGCTTGCACTTGAACGATGATGAAGACATGTGTTGTGGAATCACTAGCAATGACTGCCAGGGAACAATGTGGTTCTCGTTTGTTTCATGTATCCATTTCTCCTTTTAGTTTGAAGTACGTGTGGTATATAAGAATGATATTCCTTTTCATTACCTTTTTATTTTCACTGAATATTAAGGTTATTTTTTATAAAATGAAAAAAACTGTACTCATGGTAACTATTCCATTGGATAGAGAACAACTGGAAAAGGTAACTGAGCAACAAATTCCCCTCCCTCAAAGTATCACTCAGTGGTCTGATAAGCCAAGTTACCAACTAGTAAACCGAACTGGAAAAAGTTTCCTTATTTTAGGAGCTCAGAACCATTTGACCATTTCTGATCTGCCTCCCAGAGCAAGTTTCTTAGGTAGGCCTAGTGAGACCCTAAAAGGCAGTTTTAGTTTTGAAGCAAGAAAGGGTAGGCAGCAGTGGAGAGATGAGTATCAAGCAAACATACACACTTCAGGAAAAGATGGGATCAGCCATAGAGGCCACTAGGTTTCTGTAGCCACTTAAAAGTGGTCTCTAAAGTGGATGCACCTAGCCAAAGGATGTGCAAAATCATTCATTTTAAAGGGAAGGAAAAAAAAAAAAAACACCAGAACTTAGATTTATACGTGTTTTGTCTAAGGAAGGAAATTAAACTTTACTAATATTTAATATATGGATAAAAATTAACATATGTAGAAAATATATATGCCTAGTTGTGGGTTTTGTGTTCAAATATCTTTTTCTGGCTGGCTTGGATACTCACTGGCTTTTTGTATCACTTTGTTGTGATGTTTCACAGGTTTTAGAAGAGGGCTGGGATATGGAAGCATTCAAAATGTTTTCTGAGTGAACTGGAATATATTTGGTCAGAAAGAAAGAAAAGAGTACTGGGTTAAAATGAGGTATAATAAAGGCGAGGTTGTTTTCAAATGATTAAATAGAATTCAAGCATCAGGCATGCTGAAGGTTTTATCAAATTGTATAGATCTGAAAGTTACCCATCAACAGCTTCTATCAGGCAGCACGTCCTTGGGATAAGGAAAGGATTAAGCAAATGATTCAAGGCCCAAAAGAGACCTCTCAGAGAAAGAAGCATCTTTACCTGGAGATGCTTTACCAGAAAAGACAGAGGAGGCTGAGGTGATGGGAGAGGGTCTGGGGTGAGTCTGTAGGGTCAAAGAGATACGTGTGCGTGCATGCTAAGTTGTTTCAGTCGTGTCCGACTCTTTGTGACCCTATGGACTGTAGCCCCCCCAGGCTCTGCTGTCCATGGGCTTCTCCAGGCAAGCATACTGGAGTGGACTGCCATGCCCTTCTCCAGGGGACCTTGCCAACCCAAGGATCAAACCCACGTCTCTTGGGTCTCCTGCATTGGTAGGTAGGTTCTGTACCACTAGCGCCACCTAGAGGTCAGAAACCCATACAAATCGCAGCCATCGTAATCAAAAGGACCTTAAACTACACCACAACCCACCTTAAACCACACTTGAAAATTTTCTCACATTTTCTCAATTTGAAAGGAAAAGGGAAAGTCTTAGACATTGGCTAAAATAAAAACCAGAGCTTCTATTGAGAAAAAAAACAAAAAAACACATGGATTTGTTAGTCATATTTAAGTACCACTTCACCTACTTAATAATACGAGCTTGGGCAAACTTCTTGACTTCTTCAGCCTCAATTTCCTTATGAATTTTTAAAAAAATCACTAATATATCTCACAGGTTTATTGTGGTGATTAAATACATTAATGGAGTATTCCTCAAATCTCCATCTTATAACATTTCAAAAATTTGAATCTAACATCAAAAGTATTATTTCATCATTATTGTCCATTAAATATATGTATTTAAAAGGAAAACTTTATATTATCATAAATTATCACTTATTATTAATTGTTGTTGTTGTCCAGTCAGTATGTCATATCTGACTCTTTGTGAGCCCCATGGACTAGCATGCCAGGGTACTCTGTCCTCCACTTCTCCCAGAGTCTGTTCAAATTCATGTCCATTGAGTTGGTGATGTTATCTCATCATTTCATCCTCTGCTGCCCTCTTCTCCTTTTGCCTTCAACCTTTCCCAGCATCAGGGTCTTTTCCAATAAGTTGTCTCTTTACATCAAGTGGCCAAAGTATCATTAATATTAAATATCATAAAGATAAATATATATCTAAAAAGTAAAGTAAAGGAAGCTTAAAAGTAAACCTCCTTTACTTCCTTAAAAGTAAAGGAACCACACTATTCAGCTGCTTGGACAGTTTATTTCTGTTTTCCTGGTATAATTATTAATAGCATTTCTTCTACTCACACAACTATTTCAGTCTAGATAAGAAATGATGGGGTAACTCTACCTAAAACTATCTGTGTATGGGGAGGAGTATAATTACCATTGAGAAACACTGACTTATGCGTGAGACTTAACTCCAAGAGCACCTGGCATATGGAAATCAATCAACTCTGAGAGTTTCCTTCCTTCCCTAGAGTGCATGTGAGATGGTAACCATGGTCTAATCAGCTCTAGAGGCTGTTAGGCTCCAGAGATCAGTGTTGGTGGCCGGGGGGAAAAACACTGTGGGGAAATGGGTCACAGGCAGAGCATCAGCTGTGGTCACACATCTCCCATGGTGTTGGGAGATGTACTGGATAGACATGTACTGGATACTGGGTGATTCTGGTGTAGGTATATTAATGAATGAGCACAATTTAGCATCTCCAAAAGTAAAAGAGTGATCTTTAATAAAACACACAGAGCCATAACAAACTTCCAGTTATCAGATAAATAAGCACTAAGTATATAATGTACAACATGATGACTATAGTTAACATGATCATAGGCTATATTTGAAAGCTGTTAAGAGACTAGATCCCAAGAGTGCTCATCACAAGGAAACAGACATTTTGTTTTCTTTTTTTTCTATCTATAGGAGATGATGAATGTTAACCAAATTTATTGTGGTCATCATTTCACAATATATATGTCAAATCATTGTGCTGAACACCTTAAATTTATACAATGCTGCATGTCAATTTTATCTCAATAAAACTATAAAAAATTAATTTAATTAAAAAAATACCTGAAAACATTAAGACAGCAATGTTTTTCTCTCTCTCTCTTGGTTTATATATATATATGTGTGTGTGTGTGTGTGTGTGTGTGTGTGTGTGTGTGTGTGAATTTGTGAGACAGTAAAAGTTGTGATGAAGATCCAACTATATTAACCTGATCTCAGGTTAAGTTAACAAACTTTGGTGCTGATTGGGGGAGGAAGATGATTTCAGATTCTCTCAGGTTTTCTTAAATTTCATGAATGATAATTGCAGAAGAAGCAAGCAGATGTACAAAACTAAAGTTTTCTTAGCATTTAGATAATTTTACCTTTTAGCATCTAGAAAATATTTTCTTGAAACAAATGAATTATAACTGTTATAGCTGAAGCAGAAAATATTATGACAACAATTATTGAAAGAAAAGTTGAATTTAGGGATATAAACTAATGCTGAGAGACAATATTTATATAATTCCTATCTTCTAATGAGAATTGTAAACTTTACAAGTAACATCTCCTGGATTTTGGCAGTAAGTACCAAATACCCTCGATAAGACAAAAAGAGTACTTCTGAAAATACAATGTAAAATGAATAAATCTTAAATCCCACGTGTCTGGGTAGAGCATCTAAAAGCTTATATTTTTGACGAGTATGGTAAAAACCTCTTCATTCAGCAACTATCTCAATTCCATGACAAAATCGATCCTGGATTGTTCTATTAATAATGGTGTTGAGTCGTCCTTATCTACTCTTAATATATGTTAAAAAGTGTTACAAAATTTTATTCTAAATAAAAACATTGGCCATGTGAACATAGCAAACATCAAAAAAGTAACAGAAATAACCATATGATTAACAAGCAAAAGCAGATAAAGGAAAATATGAGCTCTCTAAAAGGTCAAAGAAAATTTTCTAGCAGCTAGAATTCTGTGCATTTGCCCTCTGAGGCTTTCTGAAAACTCCTTTGGGGCAAAACACCCTTCCAAAAGCAGTCGTTTTGAAAGTGGTTTCAACTCTTCAGTTGTGCTACTGTCTAAATCAAGAAAACACTTCCTTTGTCTGCTTATTAGTAGGTGCTTGAGTATGCAGAAAGGATGAGGTTCCAAGTGGAAGGTACTTCCCCGATACCTCATAACCTGTCGTTCTAAATGCTGGGCTGTTTGCACACTGAAAAGGTAGCTTTTAAAATAAGCATGGGCATTTTGTGTAAAAAGATATCCTGTGTGGTTTTTCTTTAGAATAAGGGGGGAATGATTGTAAAATATACTTCACTATAAGCTGGGATCTTGGGTATAGATTAGTTTTTCTGTTTTTGTTATTCTCTTGGAGGATTTAAGGTTAAATTGAGGTAACATCAAAGCAAAAATAAGGAAACTATGGAAGGGGATGGAATTCATGTGAGACTTTTTTCTGCTTTTACCGCTAAATTTCACTCATGCGTACAGTCACTATAATCCTCGTAATCTGTTGCTAACTTTTCCAGAATCATTTACATTTTAGAAGGGCATGTGTATGTATGGTGCTCAGTTGCTTAGTCTTGTCTGACTCTTGCAGCCCCATGGACTTTAACCTGTCAGGCTCCTCTGCCCATGGAATTTTCCAGGCTAATATACTGGAGCCGGTTGCCATTTCCTACTCCAGGAGATCCTCGCAACCCAGGGAGTGAACCCACATTTCTTGTGTCTCCTGCATTGGCAGGCAGACTCTTTACCATTGTGCTACCTTGTTCCAAATTGATCTATAGATTTAATTCTATTCTCATGAAAATTTCCAAAAGTTTTTGTCAAAACTACTAAATTGATTCTGAAAGTTATATGGAAATGCAAATGACCTAGAAGTGCCAAAGCAGTTTTTAATAAGAATAAAGTTGAAAGAACTATGCTACCTGATTTCCTGATTTCAAGATTTACTATAAAACTAGGTAATCAAGACAATGTGGCAGTAGTAAAAATTAGACATAGGTAACAGGATAAGAAGTCTAGAAACAGAGCCATGGATATAAGGTCACCTGATTTTAAACAAAGTTGCCAAAACTAGCCTTGTCTAAATGGGAACAACTAAATGTCTGTGTGAAAAACAACTTTAACCTTATCTCATAGACAAAAAGGAAATGGATTCTAGATCTAACTGTGAAGGCTAAGCTACAAAACTTATAGAAGAAAATACACAAGAAAATCTTTGTACACACACACACACACACACACACACACACAAACAATGAATCATAAAAGAAAACAAAAAGTAAAACCACAGATTGCTAGAATTCATTATTTAATAAAGGACTTGTATTCAGAATATGAGCTTTTACAACTCAGTGATTTTTTTTTAATAAGTGGGCAAAAGATAAATGGTTAAAAGAAATGGTTCTCAAAAGAAAAAAATGATTTATAGTCATTTCACACAAAATAATACTAATTGCCAATATGACTTGTCAATTTCACAGAAATTAAAATGGAAAAAGTCTTGTTCAGGCTTCAAAAGCAGGTGAGCAGGCCTCTGACCTTGCCTGGAAACTGGTTGGCTCCATGTCTGCCCACAAGCACAGCTAGTCAGGTGGTACTTTAGATAAAAAAGGGAGTTGGTCTTGGAATTCTTGAGCCCCTAGAGGTCTGGCCAACTGCTTGGGTTTAAGGAAATCTATGACTCACAAAATATTGTAAAAGGGTTAAAGTAAACCAGAGCTGCATTTTTGTGTGCAAACTGATCTGTTTGTGATCTGGGATTATAAGCGGGAATCTCTGAAACTGCAATTTGAAATCCCACCTGTAGAATGGATGCAACTTTCCCATCTGGGACTCCAGACTGCTGTTACTCAGGACTTCACAGCACGCTGCTTAAGTCGGAATATTGGCTTCTCAGGTAGTTTAGTGGTAAAGAATCCAACTGCCAATGCAGGAGACGAAGGAGATGAGGGTTCAGTTCCCCAGATGGGAAGATCTCCTGGAGGAGGAAATGGCAACCCACTCAGATACTCTAGCCTGGAAAATCCCATGGACAGAGGAGCCTGGAGGATTATAATTCACGGGGTCACAAAGAGTCGGATATGACCGAGCAACTGAGTACTCACGCACATTGCTTGGCCCAATTTGGTGATGTATGTGCTGTTACTCTTCTCTGTTGTTTCTATTTCCCTTTTTCCTTAATGATTATAAAGTCAAATTAAGTTAAATAATCTTTTACTAAATATTAAAATTGCATATTTGTGTGTAATGAGTGGTTTCTTTTAACAAATCCTTCAAAACTGAAAGAAAAATAAAACTTTTGGAAAAACATAAGTTGGTGCTGTGAACAGGATTTGTGAAACAAAATGCCACTCTTTAAAATAAAAAGAAAGAGCTTCAGACTAATAAAGTTTTTATTCCCAGATGGGAAGATTTGCCTTACTGCTCATTAGCTACTGAATAGGGCATACTCCCTGATGGTGTGAGAATTAGGACCCCAAATTAAATCAGGCCAAACCCTTTGAAGTTACTGAATGTTTGTGGCTCATGCCAACTGGGAAAGGACAAGAATATATCACCCTGGGTCAGAAAGGCTGGACCCTCGTCTCTGCCCACTGTAAGATATATGAAAACAAATTAAAATTGTTGAAGAGAAATTGAAATTGGAGAAAGTGTTATGCAATTTGCAAGGACTATGGTCCACGTTACAATGTCAGAATTACATTTTAGCTGACCAAGTCTCCACTTTTCAGTCGGTAGCCCAAAAAGCAGCAGTAAAGATTGCTCAAGATAAATATGGAAAGTGTTGTGGCAAGGTTAACTAAAAGAAAGTTCATCTGGCAACAGTTAAAGTAGAGAGAGACTGGGATGCTTGGGATGGGAGATAAATCCCTTCAAATTTCATGGATCTGCCCAGACTGTAAAGTTTTGGGAAGACAATGGGAATCTACATTTTACCTAAGACTAAACAAATGGGGCTTCCCAGGTAACACAATGGTAAAGAATCTACCTGCTAATGCAGGGAGCATAAGAGATGCAGGTTCACTTTCTGGGTCAGGAAGATACCCTAGAGGAGAAAATGGCAACCCACTCCAATGTTCTTGCTGGGCAAATCCCGTGGACAGGGGAGCCTGAAGGGTTACAGTCCATGAGGTCACAAAGAGTTGAACACAACTGAGCAACTGAACACACTGAGCACATCTTGAACTCAACATCTTGCCCCTGGATTCTGAGCTTCAGAGGACCCAGGACTGGGGCTAACTCCCCATCCAGGACACCCTTCTTTTCTTGGGCTTTCCTGGTGGCTCAGTGGTAAAGAGTCCATCTGCCAATGCAGGAAACTCAGGTTAGACCCCAGGGTCAGGAAGATCCCCTGGAGAAGGAAATGGTAACCCACTCTGGTATTTTGCCTGGGAAATCCCTTGGACAGAGGAACCTGAGGGGCTATAGTCCACGTGGTTGCAAGATTTGGACACAGCTTAGTGACTAAACAGCAAAACAAAAGATAATGGAATTTAAACCTCCCCAGATGAAAAAGGAGGCTCAAAAATGTATAGAGCTATTTGTTTCCTGGCAACAGCATATTCCATATTCAGGCCAGATATTGAGTTCACTTTATAAACTAACTTGATGTGAAGAAATTTTAAGGAAAGAAAATGTAAATGAGATAAGAGCATTTAGACAAACTCTAGTAACACTAATTATTCTTTAGGAATGTCTACTAAACACTGGCTTCCTTTTATGGAGAAATAAAGGGTTTAGAACTATTAGTGAATATATTTGGTATTGTTCTGAGATGTTCTCTATAAGAAAGCAAATATTTTTAGAAATTATCACTGACATTTATGTTCACCAGTCTACAGAATGCTAATATAAAGGAATGTTCATGATCATTTAAAGAAAGTAGGATGTGTGTTTTTAGTAAAGAAGGTATGAGGGATGGAACTGCATTTTGCAAAGGGAAAAGGAAGTAGGTCTGATTTACAGGTGTCTCTTCCTGAATGGGAAAATAAAGTTATGGATACAACAAGTGATAAGACAGGTTTGTGGAAAGCGGACTCCAATAAAAGAGTTTTATGCATGGTACAAGTTTCCTTGGGCAGTCAAACTGCTGTTGATAACAGATTTTAAGTTTCTTTACCTCTTAAGTAATCTTGTCTGTATTTGCTTTTGAAATCTTTTATCATTACCTTGGCACTGCTGTGCTGTGCTGCGCTTAGTCGCTCAGTCATGTTTGACTCTTTGCGACCCCATGGAACATAGGCAGCCAGGCTCCTCTGTCCATAGGGATTCTCCAGGCAAGAACACTGGAGTGGGTCACCATGCTCTCCTCCTTCCTTTGGCTAAGTGATGCTAATTGGAGCTTATGGCAAAAATAGCAAGCCAAGAGTGCCTTTGGGCTTCTGGAGTAGGAAATTTCCTGAGGCCAGCAGAAATCACACTACCTTTGAAAAACAGTTAATGGCTTATTATTGGACTTTGATAGATAAGGAACAATTGACTGTAGATCATACTGTACTATTAAGACCTCAAGTGTCAATCATGCAATGCATGCAAAGTTTGTCCCAAACCCACAGGACCGGGCAAGCCCAGGAGTCCTGCCTAATAAAATGGAAATGGTATATACAGGACTGAGCCAAATCTGGGCTACATGGGGTCATTGTCTTATATGAAAAGACTTCTGAAATTCCAATTAAAGGCCTCAGGCAAGAGGCTATAATTAAGCCTGAGATAACTGAGTCACCTGTAATATGGAGAAAGCCTTTTGACTCTTTAACTGCACAAGAAAAACAGCATGCATGGTTTACTGATGGATCCACTTTGGACTTCGCTAGTGGCTCAGTTTGGAGAAGGCAATGGCAACCCACTCCAGTACTCTTGCCTGGAAAATCCCATGGACAGAGGAGCCTGGGAGGGTGCAGTCCCTGGGGTCTCTAAGAGTTGGACACGACTGAAACAACTTAGCAGCAGCAGCAGCAGTGGCTCAGTGGGTAAATAATCTGCCTGCAAAGCAGGAGACCTGGGTTCGATCCCTCAGTTGGAAAGATTCCCTGGAGAAGGAAATGGCAATGCACTCCAGTACTCTTACCTGGAGAATTCCATAGACAGAGGAGCTGGGCAGGCTATAGTCCATGGGGTTGCAAAGAGTTGGATATGACTGTGCAACTAAATTTCACTTTCTTTCGCTTTGCCAGCTAAACATCCAGGATCCACTCATTTTTGGAAAGTGGTGGCATACAAACCAGTAACTACAAAATTGCTGACAACTACTGGGGAAGGTAAATGTAGCCAGTTTGCTGGCAGTCTACAGTCCATGGGGTCACAAAGAGTCAGATACAACTGAGCAACTTCATTTTATCAGGTGCTAAAACAAGAGAGTTCAACTGAATGCCATATGTGCACAGATTCCTGGTCAGTAGCCAGTGGATTGGCTACTTGGCTTCTAAAGAATAATTGGCAAATTCACTCCGAAGATCTATGGAGAAAGGAATTATGGTCTGACATTTGGGAAACTGTTCAAATTACTAATGTTTTGTTGTTTCATGTAGATGCTCACAGTGTTTCAAATTCTACGGAATGGATGATATAACTCTACTACACATGAACAAACCTATCCAAGCAGCAGAAGTCGATTCAGACTCCAGTGACTTAAAAGGTTTGACTTTACGGAAATACCAAAAATGTGGCCATCTGGGAGAAAAAGTAACATACAGGTGGGCTCAGGATTGAGGTAATTCCTTAACTATGGATCTCATTAAATCTGTTAGTTTACAATGTCAAATATGACAGCGTATTAAGCACAGAAGCTCGCCACAAGTAGTCAGAGGACAACTTGGCACATTGCAAGTCGCCTGGGCAAATATGGCAAATTGATGATATTGGTCTATTAATTCTTGATAAAGGGTGCCAATATGTGTGTACTGCTGTGAATACCTATTATGGATATTTAGTGACCATTCCTTTCAGAAAAGTCAATCAGACTAATACTATTAGAACATTGGAGATAATGAATTTATATTATGCTGTTTTTACTTCAAATTCAGAGTGACAATGGGCCATATTTTAAAGGTAATTAAGACAAGAGTTTGCCCATAACATAATATACAATGGACTTTTCATATTCTTTATATTCTCAAGCTGCTGGCTTGACTGAAAGAAAGAATAGTTTGCTTAAAGAGAAATTAATTAAACTTGGAGAGGGCTCTTATAAAAATCGGAGGGCTAACTTGAATACTGCTCTCAATATTTTAAACAATAAGCCTATAGGAGAATTAGGAACTCCTTTGATAAGAATGACTAATCCAAATTTACAGATTCATAAAATAGACTCCCATCCTATACAACTGGGTATTGGAAAATTAGCCCAGGAGAACTAGCTCCTTCCCAAGCTACTCCTGAGGCTGCCGGACTGGATTTATACTGTTTATATAACATAGACTTACTAAGGGCCTCCCTGGTGGCTCAGACTGTAAAGAATCTGCCTGCAATGCAGGAGACCCAGGTTTGATCCCTGGGTTGGGAAGATCCCATGGAAAAGGGAATGGCTACCCACTCCAGTAGTCTTGCCTGGGAAATCTCATGGACAGAGAGAAGCCTGGAGAGCTACAGTTCATGGGATCACAAAGAGTGGTATACAACTGAGCAACAAATGCTTTCAGACTTATTAAAAGATTGATATGTGCTATTTAAAGTATTGGAATTATGATACCTCCCAGACACTTTGAATTAATTAAAGAATGTTCCAGTTTAGTGATGAAAGGGATCTGTGTCCATGGGGGAGTGATAGACACAAACTACCAAGGAGAAATCTGAGTAATTTTACAAAATGAAGGAAAGAATGATCTATTTATTAATAAACATGATCAAATTGCCCAACTGCTGATTCTTCTGTGTGTTATTGGGAAAGTACAAAAAGGAGAAGCTCCCACCTTATTAACAGTTAGAGTTGATGGAGGGTTTAGATCCACAAATGAAATACATGCAATTGGAGCTGAAATCTGGGTGAAGTAGCCTAACGGTCCTCCTATACCTGCTGATGTGAAGGATAATACTGTAATAGTGAGGTTCCTTGGACAGGAAACATGGAAATATGTGCTATTAACCCACTGTTATTTTCATGAATAGATTATTCTTGGAACTCTGACTGTAATGTGGATTGTCATTCAGGACAATAAGCATGACCTTCAAGGATATACTACAATAGAAAGAAAAATATGAAGAAAGCTACTGGGGAAACTTCAGCTGGAAAAACATGAGCTGAACCTGAACTTAGGTTAACTTCACCTGTCCAGCAAACAAGGCCCATCCTTTCTTAACTTTGACTTTTTATGGACAAAATTTGTCTGTCTGCTAGATTACAGACCACTGGTAATGATATAGCTCAAGCCTTGAACACAAGTGTTATGTGCAAATTTCATGTGCTACTTTAATAGTTGTACCCACTTACTGAAACACTATGCCACGGCGAGAGAGGGACTGCTCTGTAGACCAATTTCTCATATTTGAGGAACCCTGCTTATTGGAGCAGAGAAGGCAATGGCAACCCACTCCAACTCTTGCCTGGAAAATCCCACGGAAAGAGGAGCCTGGTGGGCTGCAGTCCATGGGGTCGCTAAGAGTCAGACACGACTGAGCTACTTCACTTTCACTTTTCACTTTCATGTGCTGGAGGAGGAAAAGGCAACCCACTCCAGTGTTCTTGCCTGGAGAATCCCAGGGATGAGCGAGCCGGGTGGGCTGCTGTCTATGGGGTTGCACAGAGTTGGACATGACTGAAACGACTTAGCAGCAGCAACAGCAACATATTTTTAAATAGTCTCTCAATTAGTTTGTATCATATGATGTAAACACAACTTCTATGTATCAGTTAGGAACTCCCCTTTTTTTTTTCCTGGATACCTAACTAACACATGTTGGTCATTTATACCTAAGATATTGCAAGGAACCAGAGTTATAAAATTTCATAGATAAGCATAATCATACCTTGATAGAACATTTCTGTTGTTACTAATATTGCTGCTCAAAGTTAATGGATGTAGGAGTTAATGTACAAAAGCATATTTCTCATTCATGATGGGACTTTTTCTTTGCTAAGTCCCCTACTGCTCAAAATTTGTTTTCTGCATTGTTTTAACCCTTTATTTGTTTCTTTGATCACTTTATTTCTATTGATATCTAGAATTGTTATGTGACTTATAGAATTAAGAAGACAGCTCATGTAATTTTGGCTTATCGCTATGCTCTTCAGTTTAAACAACCCTGAAGCTGACTGTTAGGGAAATTAAAATGGAGGAATTCTTATTTAGGTTTCAGAAGCCAGAAAGCAGGTGTCTGACCTTGTGTGGACACTGCCTGGATTCAGTGCCTGCCCTCAGGCACAGCTAGTCAGGTGCCACTTTAGATAAGAAAGGGAGTGGTCTTGGAATTCTTGAGCCCCTGGAGGTCTGGCCAGCCACTCAGGGCTTAACAAATTCCTATGACTCACAAGATTAAACAAACAATATTGTAAAATATTAAAGTAAAATCAGAGCTGCATTTTTGCACACAAAAGTGATGATTATATCAGTTTGCAGCCTGGAATTATAAGCAGGAACCTCTGAAACTACAATCTGAAGTCTCATCCATGGAGTGGTCACACTGCCTAGGATCCTTTCTCAACTGGGACTCCAGATGGCAGTTAATGAGGGACTTCCTAGTATGCTGTTCAAGTCTAGAAGTTGGTTGGCCCAATTTGGTGATGTATGTGCTGTTACTCTTCTCTATTTTTTCTATTTCACTTTTCTTTTAAAGATTGCATATTGAAATTAAGGTAAATAATCTTTTAATAAATATTGAAATTGTATGCTTATGAGTAATGAGTGGTTTCTTTTGTTAATGAATCCTTTGAAATGAAAGCAAAACTTTCAGCAAAATAGCCAATCAACAGAAAGATATTCAACATCATTATATATAGAAGAAAAATACATTAAAACCACAATGAGGTATCACCACAAAACCACTAAAATAGTTAATTTTAAGAGACTGATTATACCAAGTGTTGTCAAGGATATGGAGCAACTGGAACTCTCAGTGCTGTAGATGGGAATATACAACACTATAACCATGTAAGTTAAACTTCTCAGAAGACCTCCTAGCCATATGGCTCCTACTTATTCATCAAAGTGAAATAAAAGCATATGTGTGCAAAAAGGGGATTCTGTAGTGGCTCAGTGGTAAAGAATCTGCCTTTAAGGCAGGAGACACAGCTTTGATCCCTAAGTCAAAAAGATCCCCTTGAGGAGGAAATGGCAACCCACTCCAGTATTTCTGCCTGTGAAATCTCACTGATGGAAGTAGCCTGGCAGGCTATAGTCCATGGGGTTTCAGAAGAATCAGACACGATTTAGCAACTAAAACAACAACAATATCTACAAAAATCTTTAATATGAATGTTCACAGAAGCTTTATTCATAATTGTCAAAAGTTGAAATCAACACAAAAATCTATCAATAGATTCATCAATAAATGAAATACAGTATCTTCACACAATGGAATACCAATCAACAGCCACATACACGCAACAAT
Source organism: Antilocapra americana (assembly GCA_007570785.1). Classification (NCBI taxonomy): domain Eukaryota; kingdom Metazoa; phylum Chordata; class Mammalia; order Artiodactyla; family Antilocapridae; genus Antilocapra; species Antilocapra americana. The sequence goes on along the minus strand of ML660197.1, from coordinate 29,657,700 downwards.
GTGGTTACAGCTGAAAATCATTATGTTGAGTTATAAAAGTATAGAGAATGCTTGCTGTGGTCAGAAAGTGTGACAGAATTTGAGACTAGATGGTAAAGGAACAATATTGTGAATAATCTTGCAAATTATATGCAAATAAGTTTAAATTTTTCATATAGACAGTTAAGAATTGAAGCAGGGAAATGCTATAATTAGCTCTAGCAGCAGAAAGACTGGTTAAAACACTATATCTAAAGAAACTGTAAAGAATAAAAGAAAAAAGAAATAATATAACATTCAAGACAGGTCTTGCCCTTAGGGAGAAGATAAGATATAGACCAGGAGAGGGCACATGGGCAGATGATGCAAATCATTGTTGCAGTCTTGGTTTAAATGCTGTCCTGTAAAGTATTATGCTTAAGACTCTGATATCATGTTATTAAGAAGGAAAGTTAGATGTTACATATTGGGTCAAATATCATGTTATTAAGAAGGAAAGTTATATGGAAAACACTATAAAAGAAAAAAACATATAAAAAGTTTGTGCATGATATGATGTGTTAGTTGCTCAATCATGTCCAACTCTTTGCGACCTTATAGACTGTGGCCCACCAGGCTCCCCTGTCCATGGAATTCTCTAGGCAAGAAGACTAGAGTGAGTGCCTATTTCCCTCTCCAAGGGATCTTCCCAAACCAGGGATTGAACCTGGCATAATATGATAAGGGCAGGTACAGAAGAAGGATTTTGGTAATGTGGATGGATGGCAGAAAGGTTGCTGAGTGGGATAAGAGTGGAAAATGGAGAAGAAAAAGTTAGAGATGATTTTTAGAATATTAGCTCAAGAAAATAAATGAAAGAGAAAGTCATTTAGTTACCAAAACTGGAGAAATGGTCCCCTACAGCTTTTAAACTCACTGAGTAAACATTACTATCCCCTTGATCTGGATATAGAGTTAACCCAAGGTCCTAAAAACCTAAAATGTAAAAGGCCTGTTATAAACACAGGTAATAATATTACTCCCACAAGGAAACATGAATATGTGTATTTTTTATAATACATCATAATAGTTCTTATAATACCACAGAATATAAAAAAATCCTTTAAAATCCTTAGCAGTTTGTCTTTCCATCTGCAATGGTTGACTATCGTTCCACCTCTTTGAAAGTATTACCTGTATAGTCAGTGACCTGGCTCCTCTACCAAACAGAACTACTCCATGTACTAAAAAATCTGAAACTGATAGGCTGACAATATACTGTCACATTTCAGGGCATGTGAACATAAAAACTCATGTTCCTATAAAAAAGCTGCTATAAAGTTCCTATAGAGGCTCTACTGAATTATACCAGGCTTTCGTTACTCACTGGAGTAACCTGTGAGTTGAAAACAAACAGCTCCTTAGCCCTGCTTGCTCTGTTCTTGGCTCATCAGAAGTGAATGAGGAAAACCAGAGACTATTTTTAAGATGATGGGAAGGTTACCAAGAACATATATTCTGATGAAATTCTCAAAGCAAGTTCACACTTTAGTTAGCAGTGTGTTTTGCTTTCATCAGAGCTTTTGATCACAAATCATAAAAAATCTACCCTAGGTATTGACACTAAATATGGGACAACCTTCTGCACTTTTTCCATGTCTTAAAGTCATATGGATTAAAAGTGTTGAGATAGACATACATTTAATGAATTCACCAGTTTCATTCTGTGGAAGGATCTTGAAACGGGTCTTGAACTTCAATGGAGAAGTTTGAAAATAATTAGCTTTTAATTATACTGTTCTTAAGATATAATAAATTTTGGACTTAAATTCAAGCCTACTTATAGGTTAAGTTAGAGTAACATACAATAATTTGGCAGGTGTCAAGAAATCTTGAATTACAAATGGACAAGAAAGCAAGAGTAGGTCCTCAATTATAAAAATTCCTAATTGGCAGATATGCAAATCAAACATTACATTTATATAAATTAATTTATGCTTCATTACTTTTTAAAAATTTTAGTTCCTCAGTCAGTAATTTATATTTTTCTTTTCTGTAGTCATTTTTATTTCTGCAAGTCAAATAAGTGTTGGTCACAGCAAACTTGAGGGTTTTATTTTATTTATTTTTTTATTCAGCTAAGACAGCAAAAGAGATGATTTATTGTACACGTTACATTCAGCCACAACTGAGAAGAGAACTAGTCCATTGTTATCACAGGTCCAGGGCAAAAGAGCAAAAGGGACAGATTTGATACAAGCATGGTGGGTCTCTCAAAGGTGGTCAAGGCGATCAGAATGGCCATAGATGTTCCAGATCCATTGAGAAGTTCTATATAGTAGGCATGCAGTCCACAATTTGTACCAGCGTCCCTGGCCTCTGGCTTCCCTTGTTTCTGCTTCTGTGGCTTCCATGGGTGTACAAGTTTACTTGGACCTCTGCCTCATCTTTCTTCTTTTGTGCTTCAGCCTGAGCATTCTCTTCTTCCTCCACTTCACTCTCATGGTGCAGAGGTTTCTCAAAAGATGGCGCTAAGGCCGAGAGCAAGGGTTTTATTTTAATTTAATCATCACTGTTGTTGCACACTCACCCCAAACAGGGATTATCTAGTGTCTTAATAACTCCGTATGTGTGACTCTTTCTAATAATATCATGATTATTCCTATACCATTCTGAATTTATATTTTGAGTAATAAAGTCAGGTATCAAAATCCATTTCAGGGCAACTCCTGGCATAAAATATAATCATTTGAATGTAAATAAGTTGAGCATGTGGTTTATGAATTTGCTTTGATTCATCTTAATCTAACCTTCACTGTACTTTTACTAACACTTGATACTTAGCTAGAAATAATAAAGGCTATAAAATATGAGATTCTTCAATCTGTTAGTTTTTAAAGAAGTTACAATCTGAGAGAACGGAAGGTAAACACATGACAAGTAAAAGACTTGGATACATTCAAGATAATGCAGAACAAGTGATACACCGGAAAGAATGTAAACAGTGAAATTATCAGTGTCAAGGGAGCCAGGAAAACAAAGTCTTTAGTTATAGGTTAGGCAAGTATTCATGAAGATCAGGAGCATTTCCTTAACTCATTCCTGGGACTTAGGATATACTTAAGAATAAAACAAAAAACTTCAATAAGAGGTCTTATCTATTAATAATAAGGTTGGTGCCTTAGTCAGTTTCAACTTCCGGAGCAAATTACCATAGACAGATAACTTAACAAGCATTTATTCCTCAGAGTTCTAAAGGCGGGGAAGAATAAGACAGAGCTTCCAGCAGATTTGGTGTCTACTGAAGACCTACTTTCTGGTTCATAGAAGACTGTGTCCTCACATAGGAGGAAATCAAGTGAGCTCTCTGGGGTTTCCTTTATAAGGGCATTAATCCTATTCAGGAGGATTCCACTCTCATGGCCTAATAACCTCCCAAAGGCTGCATCTCCTAATACCATCACATTGGGGGTTAGGATTTCAACATATGAATTTACGGGGATACAAAGACTGTCTATAACAGTTGGTGATGCAGTAAGCTTGGTATGGACCCTAGGATTTTAATGTAGGTAATAAAATAACTATGGCTCTATCAACCATAAAGGGTGACACAAAGAGTGAATCTTTAAAAATCTGCTGAGGAAAACTGCAACGCTAGTAACTTCTTAGTTTCTATGACACTGGAAGGGAGGTGCTCACTAGGGGAATCCTTTGGAAGTCCTGTCTCATTAACAAATAGGACCTTGGATGAGATTACTCCAGAGAGGAGCTGATAAAATGTGTGCTCGTGTGTATATGTGTGTCTGTGTTGAATTTAATAACTTGGTTATGAATTTTAGCTTAGTTCTATCAAAAGTATGTTATAGTTTTAAAACATAAAAGCTGCATAGGATCTATTCTTTACCTTCTTCTCAATCTTCAGTAGCACCCACTGTGGTAGTTTGGATGAGATAAGGTGACTTTATATATTGGAAACCATTTTTGGTCATGGATTTTGTCATATGGAGCCAGTATTGTTTGAAAACGAGGTAACAGTGTTACTCTAACAGGCTCCTGAATTGTTCTCTGACTCGGGTTATTGCTCCTCCTGGGCAGGAAACCATGACAGGTGGCTCCACTGATTTACCAGAAGCAGTAATTGTTTAATGTGAAGGTTGTCAAGTTTCATTTTCCTGGTGCTGCTGTGCTTGCAGAAATTTGGCTAGTGAGTTAGAGAAAAAGCCAACAGGGAGAAGAAATCAATGCTCCTATCCTCCAAGACACTTCTGAAAATGCTCTGCCTCTTGGCTTTTGGTTATTCTCTTTAACTTTCTTCCTCAGCTGTCTTGTATTTTACAGTCTTCAGTTCAAAGTCCTGCTTGAATGTCTTCAAAACATATAGGTACTTACCTTAACATGTCCTGACACCTACTAGATAATTTCACTCAGCTGTTCCACTAGAATCTCAATCTCAAAATATCTAAAATTAAACCAATTACCTTTCCTGAAAAATCAGCACCTTTCCCTGACTTTTATATCCCTGTTAATTGCTGAATCATATATACAACCACACAGACACAAGCCTTCAAAATAAATTTTGAAAGGATCAGAATGATTTTAGTAGGAGAATGAAAAGGCCCAAAATGAAATTTGAAGTTCAAAAAAACATAGGAGCCTTCCACATTTCACTTCGCCTAATACATAGATCTAAATATGTTGCTCTTACCAGACTATGCCCCAAATTTAGTTATAAAGTTCAAGGTAATTCTTAAAAATCTTTAACTTCTGAAATACCTGAGTTATTTCTTAAATACTGAGTTACATCAATGCTAGTAAATCAGAAGATTAGAATAAAGAAAAATGAGCATTGAAGAGTAAGAATATACCAAATTTTACAATACCATTGATGGAAGAGAGTGCCCTGAGAATACATATTTGTTTTAAATATGTTGGCAGACATCCCCTGATAATAGAGAGGGATGCATTACTCCACCATGATCTTATTATGCTAACCATTTAGACAATCCAAACTTCTCCTTCAATTAGTCATCTCTCTGATAATTATTTCCACATTAACAGACAGGCATCAAAACAAATGTAGACAACTCTATCCACTGCAGGGTATCATGAGGATTTATTCAGGGATCCTGGATGAACTGAAGTTAAGAGTTGGATACACCTGGTGTGTGGCATAAACAATGAACATGCCCCCTGACCACAGTCAACATCTTCACCATATTTGTTTGCCAACACCGCTATTTCTGTGGATCCCTGGAGAGCTGTCCGATACTGGGTGCCATATGTCTTTATGTTTCACATAAATTGGCACCAGCTGGAGACTTCATCCAGCAGTTTGAGAGGTGGACAACTGAACTTAAAGTTCCTATCTCTGCTTCTGCATCATTTAAGTACTATGGGAATAAGCTAGTGCCAGAAGGCAGTCTAGTACTTCCACTTGAGGAAGGTAGGTGCCCTGGCATCTCTCAGACCGCAGCTGTCATCACCGCCATTGCACTTTGCTGCCTCATGGGATAGGCCCTGGATGCTAGTTCTCCACTCTCCACCCAGAGCTACACTTCTGAGTCCAAACAAAGCCCTGACGAGGCAAGCCTGGTCCTTCAAGAGAAGACTATTGCCTTTTATCCCTCCTCTCTCTGAGCCAAGCTTACCTACATGCACCCACATCCTGGCTCCTAAAGCTGCAGCTCGAGGTTCCCTGTTCCTTCAGTCCCACACACAACTTTTCTCATCTCAGTCCCCGCACTCACCAGCGTAGGGGTAGACCTCCACCCTGATGGAACCTGAGACCATTATCTCTCACCCCAAGTCTGTGTTTCCATCCCAGGGGCCAGCTGATTTTGTGTTTTGTCCACCTCTTCCTCTTTCTATGGAAACAATTTGAACGACCTGTTAGAATCTCAAGATCTCAGCCTTGAGTCCCTGCACTATTCACCTGAAACTACCACAATATTGTCAATAGGCTATATCCCAATATAAGATGTTTCTGGTGGTTAAAAAAAAAAAAGAATCTCAGCCTTCAGAAACTCAAAAGAACCTGAATACCTTCCTTAGCAACAAAAAGGACCCAGATTTGAGACACACAAATTTCTGTTTAGCTTCCCATTTTGAATAATTTCCATTCTTCCTAATATGCAACTCCATCTCAAGAACAAATTGGAAGTATTCTCCCTTCCAATCAGAGAATAAACAAAACAAGACACACAAATGAACAATACGCACACAAGTTAATTTCTAAATGGGTCATCTTGCTACATAGATATAAGAGCATCTAACATTAATTTCTAAGTGGGTCATACTGCTACTGAGATAAAAGGTATGTGACAAATCCGGGGCAGGTAACAGAAGCTAAACTGCATGGATAAAAGGAAGGTACTTGGAAATGACCCACTATGAGTCAGAAAGTCAGCTGATGATCTGGACTTAACAGAAAAGTCAGTGGATACTGGTAGTTTGGGGGTATAGTTTTCAGCTAATTGGGGCCTACCTATTGACTTTATACCCTGGGGGAGAAAGAGTACTACCGAGTTGGGGGGGTGGGCTAAAACAACCACGAAGGCTCAGTAATAGACAGCTAGTGGATGCAGGGGCTATTTGACCCCGGAGACATAAAAAAAAAAAGAAGAAGAAAAAGAAAGAAAATCTAAGGTGTCCTCATACCAGTTTCTAGCAGGCCCCACCTACTAAATATGTGACACTGGTCACACTACATTGTGCTCTGGTTTCCTCATCTGGAAAATGAAGATTAAAACTGCTATCTAACTCTCAGTTATTATGTGGTAACTTTCACACATATGCTAACACTGCGTCTATAATTACAAAATGAAACTGATGAAAATAAAAATGCATTTTATTCCAGGGACTAAACTGTGAATGACAGAATAGTAAACAGGCATGGATCTATTAATAAAGGGCCGAAATGATTTTCTAGGTGTCAAACACTTCAAATTTTGTACTTATTTTGGTTTAAAACATATGAATCTACTATAAATGCTAATAGTCTGTGATCTCAAATAAGACTAGCATGTAAACATGTTCGGCGATCTTGAGTTCCAACTAAGAAAACAACATTTGAAATTTGCACAGGGACTATAGTCTTAGGCCAGTCTAAGTTGAATATGTGTGACAAATCAAGATAATAGAAGACAGAAGATTTACACAGCAACTCAAAATCCTGTGGTCTTACATTAAGTTCTGCTACAAACATTAACCCTAGTTCAGTCATTATATCCTCATTTTTTGGAAATTTACAACTGTATGAATGATTTACTGAATGCTTTTCATTTTTTATCTGAATATGTTGGTGTCATGTAGGGTAGAAACAGAATAAAGCTCCTAAATGACTTACTGATGGGGATAATAAGTATTTAAATAAACAATTTATATTCCTACTAGTCACATGGATATCTTTTTGAAAGAGAGCAAGTAAAAACATTAAAGAACAAGATTTCCATCTCCTCTTATTACTAATTGAAATGCTTTTCATTAATCGTGATAAAATAAATGCATTTACTAGTTAGACTGCTAAGTGTCCATTATCAAGTGCTGATAAGTTGCAAGAAATCGCCCTTCCTAGTGCAGTGTAACCTGAATGCTTTCTGCCCTTTCATCAGCTCAGATAAGGTGCACCAAATTATCTTTCCAACTGCAGCTGTGTCACCTGAATGCAATTAACACCTTATTAAGTGTTAAGGCATTTCTACAGGTAATAAATAAGTCATGGTTCAGTACCTCGCAATACTTCTTTAGTACAGTACTTGACACACTCAGTGTAGGATACAGAAAAAAATGCTAGAAACAATTAAATACATTCTTTATAGCAATACAATTTCAGGGAAACTTTTATATGTCTTAGTGATGCTGACTGCACAAGCAGTCAGATGGTATAAATCAAAGATTTCTCTTTTTATGACCACAAGGTTTCTTCTGAATTCAGGCAAAGTTTAGTGTCAGAAAGCTCATACTGTATTTCTGGAATTTTTTCATTAAATTTAAATCATTAAACCATTCCTTCATAAATTTTGGTCTCACTTTCTTGCCTCTACTGAAAATCTTAAGGTATAGAAAATATCTATAATTATTTTAATTAAAATTTGTAAGATAAATGTAGAGCCACTCAATATTTAATATACATGAGTAATTTTAAAAGTTTGTAGCCACTTTATATAAATAAAACCTTCACTCATTTGAAAAAACACCTCTTATCCATTTCTGTTCTACAAGTCCACATACTGATAACTTATTCCATGAAGAATGGATGAAATATTTTTTATTAAAAAACAATATGAATATTAATAATTAAATACGTTTTACACATACACAAATTTTTAAATAGTCTCTTTTGGCATTTCCTCTGAGATTCAAGTTTTGTACCTGTTTTCTTTTCACCTAAAGAATCATCATTGATGATTAAAAGCCAGGATAGAATTTGTAACATCAATTCTTCCAAGGGAATCGGAGAAGCTTTCCTAGGTTCAGATGATAGAAGTTATAAGATATTTGATTTCTTCACTAAATATGAGCTCTAGTTCTACTGCTGTAGAAGTGAGTTAGTAGTATATATGCATACATGAGTTAAAAATTCAAGTTATTTGCAAGTTAAGTATCCCTTTGGACTTTGCTTGCATATATTGTTAAAAAGTAAGTGATACAATTTCTTTTTCCTTACCTTGTCAGGAAACTAAGCGCTAGTATTAAGTGCCACATAAATAGCTAATTGGGTGGAATGATTAGACGATTACATAAACCACTTCTCAGGTAGGAACCGCTGAGACAAGCTACAGAAGAATGTGGGTCAAAAGTTTTTTCACCGTTTTCTGTGCATATAAGATTAATATTTCTTAATGAACTCGAGTGGCAATTTTCAGCTTTCTTAATAAACTACAAATCAGATCATGAAATCTATTAGCAGGTTAAGATCACTATAGTCCACCTCCTCATATTACAGTTGAGAAATTAAAATCTAAAGAGGTTAAATGACTTGCTCAGGGTCACATAGTGAGAACCCAGTTCTTATGATGCTTCATTTGGAGCATCACGAGGATTGGCATAGTGGGAGTATGCGTATCTTCATAACATCATACCCAAGAAACATTGGGTATGATGCTCTATTACTTGTTTCTAAGAGTGGATGGAACCAGGTGGATTAAAGCATATATATATATACATATATATATATATACACATATATATATATATATGTATATATATATGAGCTAAAACACATGAGTTAAAAGTTCAAGTTATTTGAAAGTATCCCTTTGGATATATTTTTAAATACTGCATATCCTAAATTTAATACTGATTTTGCTTTTTTCCACATAACAGTAGCCAGAACACTAAAATACTTTCCCTATATTGTGACATTTTTACCCTATATGTGCTTTCAGAATATTAGTCCACCTTTCTTTTTTAGATATGTCAGGAGTAAGCCAATAGATTTCTCATGAAGTTTCAGCATTATTAATAAAATTGTTCTTGCAACTTGCAATTTGAAGTCAGTTTAGCCTTATATGATTTATCAAATCTTAAATTTAACTGAAATTAAATTACAAAGGCTGTGTATGATTCTTCTCAAGATATAAAACCTTCCATAAAATAATATAAAAAATAGTTGAAGATATCCATGAGAAGACATTATTTAAGTAAGTCATAAAATACTAAGAAGAAACTTTTTAAGAAAGATTCTATAACTTTTACAATTATGGCACTTTTACATTATAATTTTCTACAGTGCTCTAATAATGAGGTTTAAGTAACATTTTAAAATAGCCCTTTCATTGTAGTTAGTTCAAATTGAGTTAAGGAATGCTATGCTTCAGAATTAGTGTTTAATTATTCTTTTGGGTCAATGGTATTTTTCCCAAACAGCAGTCACTGGTGACTATAGGAATGATTAGTTATATACTAAACAGATGCCCTCATCTATTTCTACTCTCAGCACTGTCCTCTGACAACAATTCTGAGATTTTATAAACAACAAAGATTAAAACTCAGATTGAATATCCATGATAAGTTGCTTATGTTACTACTAACATATTATTAATCAATTTATGATAATATACACTATGGTTGAGAATTATTTTTCTGTACAATGATTATTGGCCCCATTGTTGATGTAATTACACTTCTAGAAATATATATTATAAAATCAAGATATAGTGAAAGATGTATAAAAAGTTTTAAAATATTTATTGTAACATTATCTAAATAAGCAACAGATTTAAAAAATCCCTAGGAGAGAATTATTGACAAGTAAATCATGGCACATTTTTCTGGCTTATTGCTTTTGCTTATTTTTCAAGATATCCTTAAATACCTGTTATTCTTATCATTCTAAATAAAAGCTTTAGAATATTTTTAAAATATCTTTTTGACAACAAAAAAATTAAAGGGTTCAAGAGAACCACAATATTACATTTGTCATTGCCTGAAGCTAAATTGTGAATGTATGTTGAGACAGTCTGTATTTTCTAAAGAGGGCCACTGCAATATAGCTCATGTCACATTCTTTATTACAAGATGACATCTAGTAGTGAGGTCTCAGTTTCAAGTTTCTTTTTGAAACTTGGTTGACATTTGTGAGCACATCTATCAACAGAATACAGTGAAATCTTTATGATTTCCAAGACTGGGTCATAAGTATGCCATTCATGTCCACTTTGGCTTTTTGCTTGTTTAACAATGTTCTTTCTTCAAAGCCTGCTCACCATACTGTGAGGAGATGCAATCTAACCCATATGGAGATACCACACGTAAATGCCTCATTTAGATATTCTGGCCAATGGGTGCAGTTAAGATCCCCCCAAATAGTCAACATCGACTACCAGATATTTGAATAGACAAGCCTAGAGATGAACCTATCTTCCAGCTATCGAATAATTTTTCTTTGAATTTTCCCAGTTAAGGCCCCAATCAGTTCACTTTCTGAACTCTTGAAACACATAATCTGTGATCAATAAAATGGTTATTGCTTTGCACCTAAGAACAGGGTGATTTGTTTTACATCAATAAATATTAGAAACATAGGTCTCTTTCAAGAAAGAAATAGTCATTTGCTTCCCACTAAAAGAGAAGAAATGAGAAATTAATAAGGCATGCAAATCTCCAAATAATCAAGAACAAATAAAAAGTTTGCAAATATCACTATGAGCTTATAAAACTGATATGCTTAAAAAACTCAAACCATCTTATTTTAAATGCTTAGAATCAAAATTGAATTTTCAGAAAATACTTGAGTACTTTGTGAATAAAAAGAAAAGTCAAAAGGTAAAAGAAAAGTCATCAAACTTCTAAATGTTGATGACCCTGATTTCAGCCTCAATGAACCATGACAAAGACTAACTATAAAAACAGGAGAAAAGAAAAATGCTACATTTTCACTTTGATTGAAAATATGTACAGTAGTATATATGAAAGTGTTACAATGAAATAAAATGTAAGGGTTCTTGAGGATGAAATCTACTTAAAAATATCTTTTAGATATAATCTTAAACTACATTCCGTAAGATACCAGAGTCACAAGATGAATAAAATGCAAAATTTTTAGTACTACCATAATGAGGAATTACTGTATCTAATAATCCAGCATCCATCAGATTAATGTGGAGCAAGGGGTATTAATTGCCATGAAGGCATCATTTGACACTGTAATACAATCTGAGTATAATTTACTTGTTCCTTTGGGTTAGTGATTGTTGTCCCATCTGGACACATAAATGTCAAAAGAAGCAGATGAGGCTTATTAAATATCTCTATGCTATAAGAAAGTTGTAAGCTAAAAGGTCATTAAATCATTCATTCAAATAGTAAGATACATATTTAATAAGTAAGTACAGGGTATTAAAAGATATCTAACAAAGTCTTAGGTTATAACTAGGATGGAAAGCTCCAGGTTGGTTTCTTAAAACAGGTAAAGTCTAAGCAGATACCCTAACAGCAAATAAAGCTGCACTAAATAAAGAGACAAGTGGTAAAATGTCCCAAGAAAAATTAGAGCATATATAATAAAAGTCCAAAAGACAATAAAAAGTATCATATATTGAGGAAACTCTAAGAAATTCAGTTTATCTGGAGGTTAAATTCTCCAAAGAGTGGCAGTAGATGAGACTGAACAGGAATATGATATACCCTACACATCATTCTGTATTTGGTTTTATGCTGTGACTTTGAAGTGTTTTAGGTAAGGAAGTGACACAATCAGACCATTCTCTATTAAGAGCTCTCGGGATAGAAGCAAAAAGATCGATTAGAAGGTAGTTTGCATTGATCCAGGGAAAACGCAATAGTGACTTCAAGTAAAACAGGGACAGTGGAAATGCAGAGAAATGGCAGGACAAATTCCAATGATGTTAAGGTAGAACTATCAATGAGATTTGTTGTAGATTTATGGACTGTGGGACTGAGGAAGAGATTAGGTATTGAGACCGTATCACAGTTTTTGGCTAGAACACCTGAGAAGATTGTGGTGACAATCTCTGAAACAAGAAACACAAATGGAATACTCGGGTGGTGTGGGGTTATGAAGAGTCGTCGGTTTTTCGATGTGCTGATTTTGCAGTGCCTATGGAACATCCAGGTAGAGATATTAAGGATTCTTGGATCTGGTGCTTAGGCAAATGGTTCATTCTAGAGCTAGTGAGCTGGACACCAATGGCTTACGGATGATATTTGAAACATAATGAGAGGGGAACCATTTTGAGAGAATATATCAGGCAAGAGATGTAGAAAATTAATTGAATTTATTAATAAAATTAATTGAAAACGAATGTTATTTATGGATCAGGTAGAAGAAAGAGAACATTTAGAAGAATAATAAAAGGAATAATCATACAGGTAAGAGAATATCCTAAAGAGAGTAGGGTCATAGAAGTAAATAAAACAGAACTTATTATTAAAGAAGGATTTGTAAATAGTTCAAATGCTATAATCAGCAAAACAAATTTGGGAAAACATTCATTGACTTTAGCCTTTCTTTTTGCTAGTCCCAAACATTCAGTATGGTTTGCCCAATCTATATCTTTAGTTTTTACTAATTTCAGAAGAGAAACTGTTTAATCATACAATCAGAGATATTTGAGATAAATGGAGTTCTTTTTTACACTGTGATACTATTCAAAATATACTGTATTGGGAAAAACTATATAACAAATGTTTTTTCCTAAAATTCTCTTTGCCGTTATTGCCATAATAAATTTAATCTAAGAATTATTAATTTGCTAAAAATGTCTACTTTGAAAATACGTAAGCTGAGGCACAAAGACACTTGGTGATCTCCTGAGATTTTTCTTAAGTATAGGAAATGCTCTTTGGACAGAGACTCATATATTCTGATACAGAGTCCTATGTACAAGACTCTAAAAAGAGTCAGGCAAAGCAATTAATCCTGTTAATTTCCTGTAGAACATTTTTATAATATCCCATTATTCAGCCTTTATCATTTTCAAGTAGGCATAAACAACTTGAGAGCTTCATATAATTAAAAGTTTTACACATTGTGTGTGATTCTTTAAAGCTTTCATCAGTTTGTCAGTTAACAAACAAAGGGAAAAACCTCATTTATTCTAGTTATGCCTGGAAGCTGAACTTCCTAATAAAAAGGCTTCTTCCATAAATAAAATAAAATGCCTTAAAGAACTGACTTTCCCTAACTTTCAGAATTATAAACCAATTATTGCTCTTCCTAAAAACATTCAATACTTTCTAAGTGCAAAACAGGGAGGGAATTTGTTAATCCCTTCTGCACTATAATATTTCTGTGTTTAACCACACTGATCTATGTACTGTTTCAGCAAGTGAATAGCAATGGTAGACTTTCAAGCCAAATTGACTCTCACAACTACTGTGGATACCTGCTATATATTTATCAAGGTTCAGTTACCACATCCAGCGGAAGATAAATCCAGGAACAAAATGCACCCATACACCATATTTAGGTCTGAGCAACTAGAAGAAACGGGTGATGAAAGGGAAGAAAATTTTCACTGCTAAAAGCCCAGTATCTTTCACTCAGTTGAAACATAAATAAAATAAATTTATCATCCAAATATTACTTTATGAGAGAAGGTGGCTATATCAGACAAGGTCTACTTAAGGATAACTCTTAAAGTCAGCAGGTACAACAAAAATGTCAAGATACAGTGATTTAAGAAACTATTAATTGTTTGCTATCTCTATGAACATTTGCTGAGTTTCTAACCTTATGTAGAACCTTAGTGCTAAGCACCAAGGATAAATATGTACAGAAAGATGAAGATCCCATACTTGATGGGTTTATAAGAATTCCAAGCGGAAGAATTGAATGACAAAAAGAGAAAACAGGAAGGGATTTTAGCATAATATAGCATTTCAGGAGATACTATTAGCCTACCCAACAGTCATGGCCTTTCACATTTTTCCTTCCCTTCTTTTCCCAGATATCCACCCTCCCATCTCCAGCCATGAGTTCAAGGGAGATAGACCTCAGATCCAGTTCAAAAGAGTGAATCATAATCGGTAAAGACAATCATTCTATATTGATTCCCCTGGCTGAAATGACTGGTTTCAGCATAAGTACATGGTACAAGTTTATCCAATGAGATAGGAAAATCCTGATGAGGTTTTCTGGAAAATGTTTCCTTAATTATAATGAGAATAAAGGAATTCCCTCACAGAAGAACTTCCCTTTCTCAGAAGAACTATACAAAAAATATCTCAATGACCCAGATAATCATGATGGTGTGAACACTCACCTAGAGCCAGACATCCTGGAGTGGGAAGTAAAGTGGGCCTTAGAAAGCATCCCTACAAACAAAGCTAGTGGAGGTGATGGAATTCCAATTGAGCGATTTCAAATCCTAAAAGATGATGCTGTGAAAGTGCTACATTTAATATGCCAGCAAATATGGAAAACTCAACAGTGGCCTCAGGACTGGAAATGGTCAGTTTTCATTCCAATGCCAAAAAAAGGCAATGCCAAAGAATGTTCAAACTACCACATAATTGCACTCATCTCACACACTAGCAAAGTAATGCTCAAAATTCTCTAAGCCAGGCTTCAATAGTACATTAACTGAGAAATTCCAGATGTTCCAGCTGGATTGAGAAAAGACAGAGGAACCAGAGATCAAATTGCAAACATCTGCTGGATCACAGAAAAAGCAAGAGAGTTCCATAAAAACATCTATTTCTGCTTAATTAACTATGCCAAAGCCTTTGACTATGTGGATCACAGAAAACTGTGGAAAATTCTTAAAAAGATGGGAATATCAAACCAGCTGACCTGCCTCCTGAGAAATCTGTATGCAGGTCAAGAAGCAACAGCTAGAACTGAATGTGGAATAACAGACTGGTTCTAAATAGGGAAAGGGGCACATCAAGGCTGTATATTATTACCCTGTTTATTTTACTTATATGCAGAATATATCATGCTAAATGCTGGGCTGGATGAGTCACAAGCTGGAATCAAGATTACTAGGAGAAATATCAGTAACCTCAGATATGAAGATGACGCCACCCTTATGGCAGAAAGCAATGAGGAACTAAAGAGCCTCTTGATGAAAGTAAAGAGGAGAGTGAAAGAGCTGGCTAGCTCAATATTCAGAAAATTAAGATCATGGCATCTGGTCCCATCACTTCATGGCAAATAGAGGGGGGGAAACAGTGGAAACAGTGAGAGATTTTATTTTCTTGGGCTCCAAAATCACTGCAAATGGTGATTGCAGCCATGACATTAAAAGACGCTTGCTCCTTAGAAGAAAAGCTATGACCAACTTAGACAGCATATTAAAAAATAGAGACATTACTTTGCCAACAAAGGTCCATCTAGTCAAAGCTATGGTTTTTCCAGTAGTCATGTATGAATGTGAGAGTTGGACTATAAAGAAAGCTGAGCACCGAAGAATTGATGCTTTTGAACTGTGATGTTGGGGAAGACTCTTGAGAGTCCCTTGGACTGCAAGGAGATCCAAGCAGTCCATCTTAAAGGAAATCAGTTCTGAGTGTTTATTGGAAGGACTGATGCTGAAGCTGAAACTCCAATACTGTAGTCACCTGATTGGAAGATCTGATTCAATGGAAAGGACCCTGATGCTGCAAAAGATTGAAGGCAGGAAGAGAAGGGAATGACAGAGGATGAGATGATTGAATGGCATCACCAACTCAATGGACATGAGTTTGAGCAAGCTCTGAGAGCTGGTGATGGACAGGGAAACTTGGCATGCTGTGGTCCATGAGGTTGCAAAGAGCTGGACACAACTGACTGAACTGACTGAAGGACTTCCCTGATGGTTCAGTGGTTAAGGTGCTTCTCTGGTGGCTCTGTGGTAAAGAATCTGCCTGCAATACAGAAGAAGCAAGTTCAATCCCTGGGTCTGGAAAATCCCCTAGAGTAGGAAAAGGTAATCCACTCCAGTATTCTTGCCTGGGAAATCTTATGAACAGAGGAGCCTGGCAGGCTGTAGTCTATGGATTTGCAAAAGAGTTGGACACAACTAAATAACAACCACCACCAGCAGTTAAGACTCAGTGCTTCCAGTGCAGGAGGGATGGTTTTTACCCCTATTTAGGGAACTAAGATCCCACACGCCATGTGGCATGGCCCCAAAACAGTAATAATAATAATGAGAATTATAGAGGAAGAAGTTCCTCATCCTTCTTATTCCATTGGATATTGTTTCGTCGTGAATGAATACTTAGTTCTGCTGTTGTCATTTTGTGGCCATGAAGGCTGCCAGTCCAAAGACTAGAAAACTTACTGAAAACAGTAGGGAAAGAAAAACAAACACACACACATTCATATACACACAGCACATCCTGATGATGTCTCCAAACCATTAACTTTTTGTTATAGCAGATGATTAAGTTTCAATGTTGCTTCAACTGTATGAATCATTTCTGTTTATTGCTGCCAAACGCATTGTGAACATTGGTGGCAGTTTGGTCATTAAGTTGTATCCAACTCTTGTGACCCCATGGACTGTAGCCTGCCAGGCTCCTCTGTCCATGAGATTCTCCAGGCAAGAACACTGGAGTGGGTTGCCATTTCCTTCTCCAGGGGATCTTGCTGACCCTGGAATCAAATCCAGATCTCCTACATTGTAGGCAGATTCTTTACCAACTGATCTACAAGGGAAGCCCAAATACTATTAATTTACAAGACAAGGTAACAGAGACCCCAATAGTTAAAAAGATTTCTAGTCATCAGACAACTCATTATATCTAGTATTCTTAGTAACCAATCTCTTTTTAAATCAATGCCCATCTCATTTGATGGCTATTCTTCACCACAGCTAACCTGACCATGCTGAGTTAAGCTAATGTCCCTATTCCTGATCTATTACTTTGGTTTGTAAAGCACTATCCTATTTCATGACTGTCTATCACAAGACTTAAACCAGAAACAGGTATGTACAAAATCCAAAATATAAGTTTGCATAAAATAAGTTCTGATTCATATTACATATAACCATATATAGCCATGTGGTGATTCTTACCATTTCTACTGGCAAAAATAATACCTTGAACCTTTAATAATTTTAAAGTTTAAAAGCAAGTTTTCTTGAAATTCTAATATAAGGCTCATTCTAGAATCTGCTAATGTATTATCAGAAGTTAAGAAGACCATGTTTTCATTTTTTTCTGGCATGATGTGATATACATTAACTAATGCTGAAAGGAACATTGTCAAAATTCAATAGTGTTTTCTAAGTGAATTTAATTTTCTAATAGGTGTAAATCCCAAAATAAAATTTACTACCTGGGTGGTTTGGCATTTGGTGTCAACGTTGGAGGTAATGCATCTTCAGAAATTATAAATCAAATACGGTGAGAAAAGCAAGCATGTGGGGGATGCGGCATCAGCAGCCATGGGAGACTAACCATATATATAGGAAAACTGATCAAATAAGGAAATATACTAAGGATAATGCGAACATGTTTCTATCAGGAGGAAAAGAGAGTTACAAATATGAAAGAGAAAGAACTAGAATAAACTGCCAGTGTTGTTGGATTGGAATTGGAATTTTTGGTTTAAAATGATGGTTTTCGGTATATATACATAGAAATAAAAACAGATGGATATATAAATGCATTTTTGCACATATATGGGTGTGTATATCACCGACTCAATGAACATGAACTTGAGCAAACTTTGGGAGACAGTGGAGGACAGGGAAGCCTGGCATGTTGCAGTCCAGGGGTTTGCAAAGAGTGGGACAGGACTGCGTGACTGAACAACTAGTAATGGTCCTGAATTGGTTAGTTTGCATACGAAAGATGTCCTCAGGGAGAACTGCTTGCTCTCTCTACCCTGGGAGGGGCAGTCTCCTCCCAGTCAGGTCAGTCCCATGCCAGAGCATCAAAACCATACAAAGGGAGCAAATATAGTTAATAAAGAGAGATAAACTCATAGTGAGGGGCATTTTAAAAAACTGTAATCTTCTAAAGTGTCAAAATCATTAAAGTCAAAGGAAGACTTGGGAACTCTTTCAGAATTAAGAAAACTAGAGATCTAACCACTATATGCAATGTGTGAAATGAATCCTTTTGCTATAAAGGACACCACCAGAACAAATTTGAATAGGGTGTGAGGATTATATTATCAGTTTCTGATTTTAATGATAATATTATGGTTAGGTAGGAGAATGTTCTTGTTTTTAGGAAATCACATTGTTCAGCAGAAAGCTCTTAGTATTATATTTGCAAGTTTTCTGCAATATATAAAATTTGTTATAAGTAACTATATTTAAGAAAATATATAAGTATGAAAATATGTATAAATATGATAATATAATATGAAAGAGTAGAAAATATGAAATCAGTGTATTTTAAATTCAGAAAGTATTCTTAGAAATCATCTCTTGAATCTTGAATTTTTCTTACAAACTACAACTGCCTCAAATGCATTATCACATTTGTTTCACAGCCTGACTGTAGGTACTTCAATTTCCAGTGTGGAGCTATAGGAAAACCAGTTAAAGGAGTGTGGACAGGGTAGATCCCAGCCAAGTGAAATGCTAACCAAGGCTCAGGCTCCTTCATGTCAACACCTCAGGAGTTAGTAGCCTATGCTAGGATAAAGTACCTCGATCTCATCCAAAATAGGTACAAAGAAAGGGACAAAGAAGAAGGAACAGCTGTAAACATCAAGAAGGTTTAAAAATAAAGATAAGACCCTACCCTTGATCCTTCCGTGCTTGTGCAGACAGATCTAAACACTCTAAACAGATCTAAATATGGTCACTCCAGCACCATATTTTTTTTTCAAGGTTGCTGATTGCCCGTGAATACACTCCGGCTATTTTATCTCAGTCTTCCCACTGCTTCTCCTAAGTTGGAACATAAAAGAACCATTAAAGGGTTGCCAGCAGGCTGATTTTTGCTGATCCCTAGGCATAAAGGGGCTTCCCAGGTGGCACTAGTGGTACAGAACCTGCCTGCCAATGTAGGAGACACAGAGACACAGGTTCGGTCCCTGGGTGGGGAAGATCCTCTGGAGGGCTACCCACTATAGTGTTCTCGTCTGAGAAACCCCATGGACAGAGAAGCCTGGCAGGTTACAGTCTATGGGATCGCAAAGAGTCAGACGTGACTGAGCAACTGAGCATGAGCAACGAGCAGGCATCACAGCAGACTTGGCTTCCCTCTGGGCTTTGATCTTTAATATAAGTCTATGTTGGCTTGTTTTGCTCTTGGTTTTCATCCGAGCAAGGTTATGAGCCCCTGTATAACTCTTCCAGGATATGTTTTTCTATTAGATCACCATTCTTCTCTATACTTTGTATTCTCAGTTCAGTTCAGTCGCTCAGTCGTGTCTTGACTCTTTGCAACCCCATGGACTGCAGCACGCCAGGCCTCTCTGTCCATCACCAACTCCTGGAGTTTACTCAAACTCATGTCCATTGAGTCAGTATTTCATACCTTGTATTCTGGGGATCAGCAAAAACCTTACTTCCTTCCAGAGATATCACAGAGCAGGCCATATCTTCTATTTCAAAAATCCGGGTGGAATTTTCAGAGCAGATACAACTGATTAGGATAAAGGAATCTTCTGTTTGTTAATTAATATTATTCATTATTAATAGCTGTGGCCTCTTCCTTCACTTGCATCTACTTCCGGCAATATAGCACATCAGCACATCCCACACCAAGACCAGAACAGAACATTCATTTATCCAGCAACAATTTCCTGAGCATCTACACTACAAGCCAGGTCCTATAATAAGCATTTAGGACATATCAGTGAGCAACACAGAAACAAATCACTGCTCATTTGGGGTTTATGTCTAGAGAAAAGAAAATGAATAAGCAAGGAGCACAATTAACAAATTATAGCACATGCCAGTAGGTGATAAATGCCATAGCAAAAGGAAAACATGTAGAGAAGGGTAATGACAATTGAAATTACTGTGTTTGGGACATGCAAACTGCAATTTAAAAAACCAAACTAATAACAGAAGAGCATTTGTTTTTTGGTCAGGAAAAAAAATTGAGACAGATTTTTAAAAATTATAAAAATACTTGAGACAGCAATAAGAAGTAGTTAATGTTAACAATAGAAAGGTTTGTCTGTATTGTCAATGTTGTGTCCTGAAGTCTCTATACCCAAGTTTGGGAGGGAAAGATGGAAGGAACCAAGCCAGGGGAAGAGCAGAAGAATCAACAGAACTTTGATTCTATTGAGGGCAGACACTGAGGAGATTGCAGAAGAGGAACAGATGGGGAGGAAGACCCTGGAGGAAGAATTTCAATATGCCATCCAAGATGAATTCCGAATTCCCTAACATGTGGTAAGTGGAGGGAGAAAGCACAGACATCTTTTGCACATTTCCCTAGATTCTACCAGTCTTCTTGATTGGCTATTAGACAGATTTTTCTGGAAAAGAGCCATGTCTTCTTTTCCTACCTTACTTATTACGGCCACTAATGACCTCCGTGTTACCACAGCTAATGGAATATTTTCAGTCTTCATCTTGACTTCTCAGTTGCCTCCTCCCTCTCACTAAATACCTTCTAATTTCCTAGCTCCTGAATCTCTACACTCTTGCCCTTCAGGTTCTCTGTTCTCAGTCTCCTTTATTGATTTCTCCATACTTCTAAATCTCTACATAATAGAGTGACCCAGTCTTCTGTATGTATATTCATCCGTGAAGAAACCATATCTATGCTTATGAGGTTAAACATCATCTCAGTGACAAATCCATACCTCCATTGAGAATCTGGCCTGCTATTGAACATTTGCACTTGGATGTCCAATGGCCATGTCAAATTTAACAAATCCCAAAGTAAACTCTTGATTTTCCCCATACACCAGTTCTCCTCTAGACTTTCCCATCTTAGTAGGCAACTTCATTCACCTGGTTGTATAGAATGAAAAACTTGGGCACACTACGAATACTCACTCTCAGAGACTTGGCATTTGCTGATCCCTGCACTTAGAATTCGCTTTCCTCTCCATCTTCATAACTCACTCCCTCATTTCCTTCATGCCTCAAATGCTGCTTCCTCAGAGTTCTTTTATGATGACCCTTCTAAAAGTAGGATTCTCTGCAATTCCTTAGCCCCTTGCTTTATCTTCACAAAACTTTCACTACTTGATGTATGTTTATTTTTTGCCTATACCTCCTTTTAGAAAAATGTCCATGACAACAAGGATTTTAAATTTGTGTATCTCTACAACCAAGAATAGTGCCTGTCATATAGTAGATAAGCAATAAAAATTTTGGAATGAATAAGCATGATAAATAAGGCTACATAATGTAGATAAAAGATGTATTATGCAATGTTAGGCTAAGTTTTTAACTGAAATCAACATGGTCCCTGTATGTAGCTATCCAAAAGCAAATCCACCTAGAACTTGTGGGTGATTGCAACAAAAGCCATAAGTAAAGCTTAATATTTATTAAGCCCATAATCCTTGGAAGTTTCTGACTGTAGATCTTTGCTGTCCAATACAGTAGCCTTTTAGCTGTATGTGTCTACTTAGATTTAAGTTGATTAAAATTAAATAAAATTTAAAATTCAGTTTCTCAGCTGCACTCACAGCATTTTAAGTGTTCAATAACCACAGGGAACTAGTGACTACCATATGGACAAGTTTTATCACTTGGCAAGTTCTATTAAATAGCACTGCTGTAGAGTAGCTCATGCTTTCACTACACCTAAAGTTTGCGATTACTTAGCTCCTTTCTACCCTCATAGTTTGCAAAATGTCAAAAGTCTACTGTTTAGGTATTTCAGTATTCTATTTCTGGAGCTATCACAACCTCTCAAGGGATTCACTTCCATAACAGCATGCATAAGTATACACAGAAACACACACACACACACACACACACACACACACACACACACTCAGATTGTTTTCTGAGAGAAAAAAATTTTGGTCACTTTGGTCTTTTGTCACTATATAGTTTATACAGTGTTACTCCACTGAACCTATATATATATTTTAATTTCTCCTATATTAAGAACTCCATATTTGTCCCTCAATGGGTAAAGAGTGTACAAGTAACAATTAAATGTGCAAGACAGCTTGGAGAAGGAGAAAACAAATGGAGATGTTGAAGCCTGTTATACTGTATCCATGACCTAAACTTAAATGGCAGCTCTGGCAGAGATTCAAAGAACATTGACAGAAATTAAAGACAGCATGAAGGAAAAGTCAACAAGACTTAAGGACGAACTGGATGTTATTGAGTTGTGTGGTTCTTACTATTTCTATGGTGCTGGCATTAGAATCAGCCCAAGCTTAGGAAATTAAACTTCTACTGGTAAAATCAGGCAAATTGAGTGTGGGAAAAAAAAAGTTTTTAGGGGATCTAATAAGATTTCAAAACAATAATAGCAAGATATTCAGCTGAAAATATTCAGTCAGCAGGTGCACTGGAGGGCAGAAGGTTTGGAAAAACACCTCTGAAAATCTGCAGGAGTGAATGAAAATGCCAAAGACAAGACAGAAAAGATAAAATGTGAATATTTTTTCCTCTTAGTGGGCAACAGCACCTTTAAATATTTTCAGTCTATAATTATGTCCTCCTCACACTACCCCACCACCCCCTCTGAGTCAATGTTTGCCAGTTTTCACTAGGTCTCTCTTCCAAGCTTTCATCATAAATCAAACTTTCTATTCATAGCATTATGGTACTGTACTCCAGTGAATTCTCATAATTTGTCTACTTCTTTGTACAATCTCCTAATTACCCTGAAGAACATAAAAGTATTTTTATACTGTGGATCTGTACATGCAAAGTTTGTATATTTTGGAACATAGCCCAGTTAAACTGTACTAACATATCCCATTAATATATAGTTGTTTACATGCATCTCAGGCAACTAAGGATGTCTTTCAGGTTTAACGAGTACCACAAAAGCAACTGAAAGTTTTTAGTATAAACTCTGGACTGATGGCTGCTTTTGATGTTGAACCTGAGAAACATCAAATCTTAAAAAAGAAGTAAGAGGGGGTAAAAAGCTCTATTTTGCGAAAGATAAATGATGTCTATGTATTTTTATGAGGTTGTGACAGAGCAATTTGAATTACTATATCCCTTTTTATGTTTAATGTGTATTTATACACACATTTTTACATTTAATACAACTTCATTTTAGGCTCAATAGGACCATCAGTGAACTAGGATTTGAGCGGCCATGGTCTATTTCAAAAGAAGCAAAACAAAACAATATAAAAACCAATAAAAATTCAGATAATTTAGATGCTATTTAAGAAGCCTGTGTGATTAAAATCACTCAATGTTAAATAAATGAGTTATCTTTATAGTAAAAGTACTGGGTGGCAAGGCATTGCACAAAAGGGAAGTTTAGGGTGTCTAGGGCGTCAGGGAAGCTCCCTAGAAAAGCACTTTTCAGCCCCAACCTGAAGGATAAATTATAGCAATCTGAAAGAAGAGGAAGAAGAAGGAAGCATGTTTTAGGAAACAGACCCTATTCTTACAACCCTTTGTCCTTAAGAAAAAAAAAAATTAATACAACTGTAACTGACTTTTCAGAACTTCATGTGAGCTATCTGAAAAGTAAAATCACAAGTGTGGAAATACATGGTTCTGTTAAATTAAAGAATATGAAATTAAAACTCTTCAATGATCTTAATGTGTGAGATATACAAAGATACAGTAACCACTCTAAAATCTGGGGGAAAATATTTTAAAAAGAAATGAAACACTTAGAAATGTCCTTAGAAATGGCAGTGATCACCTGGAGCTTGTTTACTTCAATTTGTCATATTTCTCACTCCAAGACTAAAAATCATTCCCAAGGAATGGGGGGGAAAAAAATGAAAAAACTACCATCCTCTCCTAAAGAAAAATGTTTCCAGTGACTTCTAATATGTCCATGTCCAGCTTGAAAAACCATATTGTAAAGCTCTGGTAAAACCTGATACACAATTGCACTCATCTCACATGCTAGCAAAGTAATACTCAAAATTCTCCAAGCCAGTCTTCAACAGAACATGAACCGTGAACTTCCAGATGTTCAAGTTACATTCAGAAAAGGCAGAGGAACCAGAGATAAAATTGACAACATCTGTTGGATCATCAAAACAGCAAGACATTTCCAGAAAAACATCTACTTCTGCTTTATTGACTATGCCACAGCCTTTGACTACATGGATCACAACAAACTGTAGAAAATTCTTCAAGAGAGGAGAATACCAGACCACCTGACCTGTCTCCTGAGAAATCTGTATGCAGGTCAAGAAGCAACAGTTAGAAACGGACATCGAACAACAGACTGGTTCCAAATCAGGAAAGGAATACGTCAAGGCTGTATACTGTCACTCTGCTTACTTAACTTATATGGAGAGTACATCATGCAAAATGCCAGGCAGGATGAAGCACAACCTGGAATCAAGATTGTTGGGAGAAATATCAATAACCTCAGATATGGAGATGACACCACCCTTATGGCAGAAAGTGAAGAGGAACTAAAAAGCCTCTTGATGAGAGTGAAAGAGGAGAGTGAAAAAGTTGGCTTAAAGCTCAACATTCAGAAAACTAAGATCATGGCATCTGGTCCCATCACTTCATGGCAAATAGGTGGGGAAACAGTGGAAACAGTGGCTGACTCTATTTTAGGGGGCTCCAAAATTATTGCAGATGGTGACAGCAGCCATGAAATTAAAAAATGCTTGCTCCTTTTAAGAAAAGCTATGATAAACCTAGACAGCATATTAAAAAGCAGAGACATCACTTTGCCAACAAAGGTTCGTCTAGTCAAAGCTATGGTTTTTCCAGTAGTCATGTATGGCTGTCAGAATTGGAACATAAAGAAAGCTGAGCACCGAAGAATTGATGCTTTTGAACTGTGATGTTGGGGAAGACTCTTGAGAGTCTCTTGGACTGCAAGGAGATCCAAGCAGTCCTTCCTAAAGGAAATCATTCCTGAATAGTCATTGGAAGGACCGATGCTGAAGCTGAAGCTCCAATATTCTGGCCACCTGATGCAAAGAACTGACTTTGGAAAAGGCCCTAATGCTGGGAAAGATTGAAGTCAGGAAGAGAAGGGAATGACAGAGGATGAGATGGTTGAATGGCATCACCGACTCAATGGACATGAATTTGAGCAAGCTCTGGGAGTTGGTGATGGGCAGGGAAGCCTGGTGTGCTGCAGTCTACAGGGTTGCAAAGAGTTGGATATGACTGAGTCACTGAACTGAACTGAACTGAACTGATGTCCAAATACTAACAAGAGTAAACAGTGGCTGCAAAATTCTACAGTTTTGGTGTGATTTCACAGTTGTTTTTATGTGGATCAGGTTACTATCTTATTGGAATCTTCCTGCTGATTCTAGGCTATGAAAATGATTAAGCATTTTTGAACTGTCATTTGTTTTAGATATACTTCTACATATGTGATTCTAACATGTACAGTTTTAAAATTCAACCTACATTAGAAAATGTGATTCTGCTTGTGGGGAGACAGCAAATTAGCCAAGATGGCATGTTCAGGCTCTCTGTCCCCATATTTTGTAAACAGTGACTCTGTAGTAGCTGAGACCATTTGCAGCAGTGTGCATGTGCCTCATGAGGTACTTGCGTGGTCAGGGGCTACTTTGAGCTTTAAGGATATGTGAGCTCCACCTTAAAAAAGCAGGGGCGTATTACTGCTGCCTCTCAACTGTGTCTGTTGGGTCAGACACAAGAGGAGAGAATATAGCATGTCTGCTGCTACAGCTGCTGTGCCAGCCAGGAGAGAATAAACGTGTCTGCAATTCCTACAGCTTCTGGAATCTTCTTCTAGCCTCTTAGCTCACGCCTTGCCTACCCTGGGTTCAGCGAACGGAACAGTGTGGACAGTGTGAACAGCAAGACAACTGGCATCACAAACAGGATCATCAATACACTGCTCTAGTTGCTAAAGGAAGGAGACTGTCATTATGAGATAAAAAAAAAACACCTCAAATTTTTGCCACATTATTATAGCACTTAAAATCATTTTACATATAAAAACCGCAAAAACATAAAATTAAATGAAATATAACTTTAAAATATTAACAAGGCCAATCTACCTTAAAATTTAATGACAAAAAAATAAACATTATCAACTTTATATAACCAAATTATTTTATTAAAGCATTGGTTATGTACCCAGAGAGAACTTGCTTTGAATCCCTGCTATACCTAACTGGATGGCTTCGGGCAAATTTCCTAATCCCGTTGAACTTTAGTTTATTCATCTGTAACATGAATGAAATAATCTCTAATCTTAAATTTTATTTTTGAGTTACACAATAAATTACATAAATTATCTATATGACTTTGAGAATCAAATGTTACTATCTTTCCCACTCCCTTTTTCAAAAGTGTTACCTTAAATTCTATTAATGATAGTAAAATCCTCTCCTAATATAGGGAAATCAACATGTTTGTAAGAATCACATTATAAACACATTTAATCCCTCCATAATTGAATTAATACTGATTATTGATTTAAAAAATCTTCTTTCATAAAATACTACCCTACAATGAAGGTTGTGCAAATTAACATTCACTTGTCAGGATACAGTTGATGAGAGTGAAAGAGGAGAGTGAAAAAGTTGGCTTAAAGCATACTTAAGGTTTTTGTGAGCATTTCAGTTTTGTTCTATTTTTATTTTTCAATGCAAATATGAAGAACTATGATTTCTAAGGCCAAATTTTAGGATGAAAGGAATAGACTCATTATATTTTCCTCAAATGTTTTCAAATTGTTCCAGTTTTAAAACATATTTACATTTATATACAAAGAAACCCCTTTATATACCCATAAGTTTGATTGGGCTCAGAAACTTTGACACTTTGTTAGTAATTGCTATTGCCTTCTGTTGGTGGCTATTGCTGATAGTAAACGTTTCTTGAGGCTACAGCTTCACTGATATCCACCAAAGTTTATCAGCTGAAAATCTGTAGAAGGTGTGCTATATATATATGAGATTTGTATTACCAAAGGATATTAAGATAACCAACTTAAAAGTCTTTGAAAAGATTTGTGACTTTGTTGGAGGTCACAAATTTCTGATTTCTTTTTCAAAGCAATTTATACAACCATTCAGATCCAACTTAGATCTCGGGTATCTATAGGGTGATTGTAATCTACAAGGGAATCCATAAGATAATTGATATTTACAAACTATGATTTTATACAAGATAAAATTTTAGAGATTAAATCAAAATAACACAAGAAGGGAAATGATTTCTAAGAAAGTAGTCCTTTTTTAAAAAAATGACGTGTAATTGACATATTTGCTGTTGTTCAGTTGCTCAGTGTGTTTGACTTTTTGCTACCCCATGGACTACAGGATGCCAGGCTTCCCTCTCCTTCATTATCTCCAGCAGTTTGCTCAAATTTATGTCCACTGAGTCAGTGATACCATCCAACCATCTCATCCTCTGTCGCCCTCTTCTCCTCTTGTCTTCAGTCTTTCCCAGGATCAGGTTTTTTTTTTATAATGAGTCAGCTCTTCTCCAGTGAGTCAGTTCTTTCCATCAGGTGGCCAAAGAATTGGAGTTTCAGCTTCAGCATCAATCCTTCCAATGAATACTCAAGGTTGATTTCCTTTAGGATGAATAGTTTGATCTCCTTGCCATCCAAAGGACTCTCATGATTCTTCTGCAACAACACATTTGAAAGTATCAATTCTTAGGCACTAAGACTTCCCTTGTAGCTCAGTCAGTCTATGGTCTAATTCTCACATCCATACATGACTACTGGAAAAAAATTAGCTTTGACTAAATGGATCTTTGATGGCAAAGTGATGAATCTGCTTTTTAATTCACTGTCTAGGATTGTCATAGTTTTCATCACATGGAGTAAGCATCTTTTAATTTCATGGCTGCAGTCACCATCCACAGTGATTTTGGAGCCCAAGAAAAGAAAATCTGTCACTGTTTCCTTTTTATTTTTACCATCTATTTGACATGAAGTGATGGGACCAGATGCCAAGATCTTAGTTTTTTGAATGTTGAATTTTAAGCCAACTTTTTCACTCTGCACATTCACGTTCATCAAGAGGCTCTTTAGTTCCTCTTTACTTTCTAACATTAGAGTGCTATCATCTGCCTATCTGAGCTTATTGACGTTTCTCCTGGCAATCTTGATTCCAGTTTATGATTCATCCAGCCTGACATTTAGCATGAAATAGTCTGCATATAAGTTAAAGAAGCAGAGTAACAATATACAGCCTATCATACTCCTTTCCCAATTAGGAGCCAGTCTGTTGTTCCTTGTCTGGTTCTAACTGTTGCTTCTGGTTCTGAATAGGGGTTTCTCAGGAGACAGGTAAGGTGGGTTGGTATTCCCATATTTTTAAGAATTTTCCACAGTTTATTGTGATCCACACAAAGGCTTTCTCATAGTCAATGATGCAGATTTCTTTTTTTTAACCCTTGTTTTTTCAACGATCCAGTCTGTCAGTTAGTTCAGTTGCTTAGTTGTGTCCGACTCTTAGTGACCCTATGGACTGCAGCATCCCAGGCTTCGCTGTCCATCACCAACTCCTGGAACTTACTCAAACTCATGGCCATCGAGTCCATTATGCCATCTAACTATCTCGTCATCTGATGTCCCCTTCTCCTCTCACCTTCAAACTTTCCAGCATCAGGTTCTTTTCCAGTGAGTCAGTTCTTCTCATCAGGTGGCAAAAGTATTGGAGCTTCAGCTTCAGCATCAGTCCTTCCAATGGATATTCAGGACTGATTTCCTTTAGGATAGACTGGTTGGATCTCCTTGCAGTCCAAGAGACTCTCAAGAGTCTTCTTCAACACCACAGTTCAAAAGCATCAATTCTTTGGCACTCAGCTTTCTTTATAGTCCAAATCTCACATCCATACCTGACTACTGGAAAAACCATAGCTTTGATGAGATGGACCTTTGTTGGCAAAGTGATGTCTCTGCTTTTTAATATGCTGTCTAGGTTGGTCATAGCTTTTCTTTCAAGGAGCAAGCCTCTTAATTTCATGGCTGCAGTCACCATTCGCAGTGATTTATTTGGAGCCCCCCCAAAATAAAGTCTGTCACTGTTTCCATTGTTTCCCCATCTATTTGCCATGAAGTGATGGGGCCAGATGCTATGTTCTTAGTTTTCTGAATGTTGAGTTTTAAGCCAACTTTTTCACTCTCCTCTTTCACTTTCATCAAGAGGCTCTTCAGGTCCTCTTTGCTTTCTGCCATCTGCATATCTGAGGTACTAACATTTTACTTCATACAAGTTATTTCCTAGATATTTTTGTATCAATTTAGTTCAGTTCAGTCGCTCAGTTGTGTCCGACTCTGCGACCCCATAGACGGCAGCCCACCAGGCTCCCCCGTCCCTGGGATTCTCCAGGCAAGAACACTGGAGTGGGTTGCCATTTCCTTCTCCAATGCATGAAAGTGAAAAGTGAAAGGGAAGTCACTCAGTCATGCCTGACTCCTAGCGACCCCATGGACTGCAGCCTACCAGGCTCCTTCATCCATGGAATTTCCCAGGCAAGAGTACTGGAGTGGGTTGCCATTGCCTTCTCTGATATATCCTAATAGATAAATATGAATAACAAAGAAGGTCTAAAATTGAAACTAAAACTTTTCTCTGGATAACTAGTTTTACTTATCAATAAAATAGTTTATTTCATATGTATCCAAAAAATCTCCATTTTCTATTATATATTTAGAAAGTTTTTACTAATTATAACATATTTAGAGAAAAGTACACAGTCCACCAAGGGACAACTGATTAATTATGATTAAAGTGAACATACCCATGTAATCATCACTCAGATTCAGAACTGGAATACTACAACTACCCCAAAATCCTATCCTGTCCTGCCATCTCCCAAATATTACTTTTTCTTCCTCCCAGGAAATAATTCTTACCATGAATCCTAACTTCATAAGTTAGTTTGCCTGGACAAATGGGGTTGTATGAACTATGTTCTTATGTATCAGGCTATTTACATTCAACATTACGTGTTTATAAAATTCATGCGTGGTACTGCATGAAGCAGAGGTTGATTAACTTACTTTACTAATATGAAACTTCTAATAGAAACATAGTAGTGAGATATATGTAGAATATGGTAAATTGTAATATGTAATCCTATGATCACTTACATACTACTATTAATGGCCAGTTAGGCTATCATGTATAGTGCTAATATAAAAACTTTTTTCAAGTCTATTGATGTATGTTGAATTACTTGGTTATTTATGTAGAGGTATAACTGCTGGGTTGTACCATTTACTTGTGTTCAACTTCAGAAGACAGAGACAATTTTTTAAAGTTTTACAAACTTTGTCTCCCAAACCTGGCTCCCACCAGCTGTGAATATGTGGGTTCCAGTTTATTCTACATCTTTCCTAGTATTAATCTGAAAATATTTGATAAAATTTAGCCCATTTTGGTGGGTGTATAGCAGTATCTCACTGTATCTTGTGATTTTAATGTTCCTTTCCCTAAAGACTAATTCTTATATGTTTTTTTTGGCCTTTCGTATATCCTCTGGGGAAACATCTGTTAATTTTTTGACTATTTAGAAATTATTTTGTCTCTCATTTTGCTATCACTTTTCAGGATCTTGTATATATTTGTATCATTACATGTAAGTACTCTGGATTTTCTCATCATTTTAAACATCTTTTTAATGATCATAAATCTCTTCAAATATTGGTAGAGTGGCTAGCTAGTCAGACTACATTAAAACAATACCACTTATAATTGCATCAAAAATGTAAACTATCTGGGAATAAATCTAACTAAGCTATACAAGATCTATTCACCAAATAACAACAAACCAGTAGTGAGAGAAAATTTAAAAGATATAAATAAATGAAACCATATGCCACAGTCACAGTATACTGGAATGCAATATTAATGCAATCTTAAGGTGTCAATATTAATATTATATGCATTGGAAGAACTGATGTTGAAGCTGAAGCTCCAATACTTTGGCCACCTGATGGGAAAAACTGACTCATTGGAAAAGACCTTGGTGATGGGAAAGATTCAAGGCAGGAGGACAAGGGGACGACAGAGGATGAGATGGCTGGATAGCATTACTGACTCAATGGACATGAGTTTGAGCAAGCTCCGGGAGCTGGTGATGGACAGGGAAGCCTGGCATGCTA
Source organism: Antilocapra americana (assembly GCA_007570785.1). Taxonomy (NCBI): domain Eukaryota; kingdom Metazoa; phylum Chordata; class Mammalia; order Artiodactyla; family Antilocapridae; genus Antilocapra; species Antilocapra americana. The sequence continues at coordinate 29,626,170 of ML660197.1, read as the reverse complement.
CAGCTTATGAGGTCACAAAGAGTTGACAAGACTGAGTGACTGAACTGAACTGAGCTGAACTGGGCTGAAGATGTCCAATCCCCTAAACTGACGCATCGATTCAATGAAATCAACATTTTAAATGAATAAGTTTTTTCACGTGTATGAGGTTGAAATCAATTGATTATAAACTTTTTATGGAAACACAAAGAGCAAAGGATATCAAAGGTAATCTGAAAGATACAGATAAAAGTTAATACTGTCTGTGTATGCTAAGTTGCATCAGTCATGTCCAACTCTTTGCAACACAATGGACTGTCGCCTGCCAGGCCCCTATGTCCATGGAATTTTCGAGGCAAGAATACTGGAGTGGGTTGCCATGCCCTCCTCTAGGGGATCTTCCAGACCAGGGATTGAACCTGCATCTATGTCTTCTGCATTGGCAGGTAGGTTCTTTAGTGCCACCTGGGAAGCCCTAATATTAAGTCTACCAAGACTTAATATATAGTCAGTATTTAAGAGAATGTATTACTGGCATAAGGATAGGTAGACTAATGGAACAGAACAGTGAGTTCAGAAACAGCTACATATATAATTCACCCTTGATTGATGACAAAAGTGGCACTACAAAGCACCTGGGAAAAGAATGTCCTTTCAATAAATGGAACTGCTTATCTAAATGAGTACATGCTTTTTTGAACTTTCTTTCTACTTAACAATGTATGTTAGCAGTCTTTCTATATCAACACTTCCAAATCTAACTCAGTTTGAATAACTGCATAATAGTTCATTATATAAATATATATATAAATCTCAACTAGTTCACCCATTCCCATGACTGACATTTAGCTTGTTTACAATTTTTTTTTTTGGTGGACACTTCTGTGAATATATCTATAGATAACAAACATTCTAGAATTAGAATGCTAAAGCAAAGTGTGTGTGAATTTAAAATTACTGACATATCTCTCTGCAAAGAGGCCACAGCTACATAACTCTTATCAAGAGTTTATGAAAGTACCCAGATTGTAACATAAATGATAGATGTTCCATATTTGTTCCACTTTTACTCTTCATGACTCATAGGGGACTTTGTGAACAAATTTAATCACATTAACCACTGATAACTTAGAATGAAAGTAATGCTGCTTCTGTAGAGATTAAAGGAAGGGTTGACAGAGCAAAAGGGGTGAACTACTCTATGAATGCATGTAAAATGGTCTTGGTGCATGGGTAGTAAAGGCACAGAAACGTTGCTTCTGAAAGAAGGTCACAGGAGTAGTAGCCAGTCTTGGGTTCAGTAGAGAGAGCTAACTCCTCAAGAGACAAGATATTGCCTGCAAGGAAAGTGTCCTCAACTTCTACAGTGTTTATATGTAGCCAAATGCAAGAAACTGAGTAAGCTGTCATGGTATCCTGTAATTCTGTAGTCTTGAATATTGTGGGGTATTTAAATAAGTGGGTCAACTGCTGGGATATGGAAATCTCATTAAAGACTTTCATTGGAATGGTATTTTTTAAAACTGGATTGAACTTTTATTACACCCAACAATTCAGATATTGTTTTCTTGAAAAAATAGATTTCTTTTCCTTAAAGTTTACAAATTTTCCTCCCATCTTTTGGAGTTCATTTCAAGCCCCATTTTCTCCCTGAATACCCCCTTGAAACTCCATTCCATACTGCAAAGTTTCTAACAATTCAGAGTTGCACTTGATCAAGTGCAATTGCATAATGTTCTTTCATTATTTTGTACCTAATTACATCATGCATCCACATCAGTTTTTGTTCCATCCCAAAGAAAGGCAGTGCCAAAGAATGCTCAAACTACTGCTCAATTGCACTCATCTCACATGCTAGTAAAGTGATGCTCAAAATTCTCCAAGCCAGGCTTCAGCAATACGTGAACCGTGAACTTCCAGATTGTTCAAGCTGGTTTTAGAAAAGGCAGGGGAGCCAGAAGCCAAATTGCCAACATCCGCTGGATCATTGAAAAAGCAAAAGAGATCCAGAAAAACATCCATTTCTGCTTTATTGACTATGCCAAAGCCTTTGACTGTGTGGATCACAATAAACTGTTGAACATTCTGAACGAGATGGGAATACCAGACCACCTGACCTGCCTCTTGAGAAACTTGTATGCAGGTCAGTAAGCAATAGCTAGAACTGGACGTGGAACAACAGATTGGTTCCAAATAGGAAAAGGAGTACGTCAAAGCTGTATATTGTCACCTTGCTTATTTAACTTATATGCAGAGTACATCGTGAGAAACACTGGGCTGGAAGAAGCACAAGCTGGAATCAAGATTGCTGGGAGAAATATCAATAACCTCAGATATGCAGACGACACCACCCCTATGGCAGAAAGTGAAGAGGAACTAAAAAGCCTCTTGATGAAAGTGAAAGAGGAGAGTGAAAAAGTTGGCTTAAAGTTCAACATTCAGAAAACTAAGATCATGGCATCTGGGCCCATCACTTCATGGCAAATATATGGGGAAACAGTGGAAAGAGTGTCAGACATTTTGGGGGGGGCACCATCTCCAAAATCACTGCAGATGGTGATTGCAGCCATGAATTAAAAGATTCTTACTCTTTGGAAGGAAAGTTATAACCAACCTAGATAGCATATTGAAAAGCAGAGACATTACTTTGCCAACAAAGGTCTGTCTAGTCAAGGCTATGGCTTTTCCAGTAGTCATGTATGGATGTGAGAGTTGGATGGTGAAGAAAGCTGAGCACTGCAGAATTGATGCTTTTGTGGTGTCGGAGAAGACTCCTTAGAGTCCCTTGGACCTCAAGGAGATCCAACCAGTCCATCGTAAATGAGATCAGTCCTGGGTATTCATTTGAAGGTCTGATGCTGAAGCTGAAACTCCAATACTTTGGCCACCTCATGCGAAGAGTTGACTCATTGGAAAAGACCCTAATGCTGGGAAGGATTGGGGGCAGGAGGAGAAGGGGAAGACAGAGGATGAGATGGCTGGATGGCTCGATGGACATGGGTTTGGGTAGACTCCGGGAGTTGGTGATGGACAGGGAGACCTGGCGTGCTGCAATTCATGGAGTCACAAAGAGTCGGCCATGACTGGGCGACTGAACTGAACTGAAGAAATATTTAGACAAGTCATAGAGTTAAAAAAACTCTCTGAGTCGTAAAGGCAGATTTTAAGAATTCTGTGTGTTTGCTGAGATAATAAAAACATGAAAAAATCTTATTGCTCACTGTTGTCTACATTTAAGCAATGAAAATAAAGCTATACAGATATACAACCAGTAGAAGTGACTAAAGTAAAAATGATGAACATAGACTTTACTTCTCTGGATGAGAATTTTTTGTTTTTAATTTATTTGGCTGCACCCGATCTTAGCTGAGGCATGTGAACTCTTATTTACAGCATGTGGGATACAGTTCCCTGACTAGGGGTCGAACCCAGGACACCCTTGCTTTGGGAGCTCAGTCTTAGCCCCTAGACCACCAGGGAAGTTCCTTGGGGAGAATGTTTAAAAGAATTTTCAAGAGAATATATCATTTTAAAATGAGATCTTGTATCAACATGTGTTCTAACATTTCTACAGATATTTGCAACTGAACTTAGCAGAGCCTTTGCACATGACATGATACTGTGGATGCATTTACAGGGAGGATATATGCTAGTATTTTCTAAGTTCTCCTAAACACTGGAAATATCTAAAGGATGCAGAATCAGCTGAGGCAAACTTCATCCCCAAAGCTAACATACTTGTTTGCAAGAACCTCATTTGAATGTTGGCTTATCAAGTCAAGCACAGTTATTTTAGAAAGAAAAACAAAAACCAAAAAAATGGACAGTAAGAGTTAAATTTGATGTTCATTAACATAAAGGGAATTTTCTTGCCTCATTTAACTAATATCTTAGCTTGTACAGTGTGACAAACAGATTTTAGTTGTTAAAATCTATTATACCTGCTTTAAATTGCATTTCCTGATAGCCAGAGGATCCATAGTTGGTTAAATTCAATTTGAGTTGCCAGGGGCTCTTAATGGGTAGGTTTTTCTATTTATTCTCTTAATTGCTCTCTGTCTAAATGATCAGCTGATGATGAAATCTTATTTGTATCACATCCCCACATAATCAGAAGGTCTAAATAATTTTTCCTCTTCAGGATAATGATATGGAACTAAAAGCCCATAAAAATCTTTAGGGATAGCTTTTGCAGTTGTTGTTGTTTTTATAAGGTACCACATTCATTTTCAAAATAAATGTTTCCATTTGGGCTTCAATAGCATTAAAACAATATGGAAATAATAAACAAACTGAAAGTTATACTTGCTAAATAAAGCACATCATAGCTTGTGCTTAGTCGCTCAGTCATGTCTGACTCTTTGTAACCCCATGGACTCTAGCCTGCCAGGTTCCTCTGTCCATGGGATTCTCCAGGCAAAAATCCTGGAGTGGGTTTCCATGCTCTCCTTCAGGGGATCTTCCCAACCCAGGGATCGAACCCGCATCTCCTGCATTGCAGGAGGATTCTTTACCACGAAGCCATCAGGGAAGCCTAATAAATGCATAAATGTGTGCTGATTGACTATCACAGTGTACTTCTAGCATCAGGGTGCCTTTTGAAACTCCTACAATGCAAATTGTCCTCTCCTGAGTATGGTTTTATAACTAATGTGTCATATGTATGATATGACGTTGATACTCCATTCTTTAATTAGTTACTGTATTAACTAATATTGGCCACAGTGAAACACAAAGAATTGGAAAGGAAAATCTATACCTATCGTTTCCAGCAGAGGTCTCTAGAGAGCAACTAAAATTATGGCAATAGATACATGCTCAGAAATTTAAATAGAAAATTTAACTCTTCAGCTTTATGTGATTCCTTTCTTTTCACCCACGCCCCCTTCTCTTTTTGATGTCTGCACTCCTTCATCAGATAAAAGGCTGTCTAAAAAACTGATCAGAAGTAGACACAAGAGAACAGGTTAATCCCAAGTGCACTGGTGTAATGTGTCACAAAACAGACAATGTAATTATCTCAGCAGCCTGTTTAACCAGCTAATTCGGCAGCTTTGCATACCAGCGGTGAGCTCATCTGTTCACTATATTACCAGTCAGGATGTTTCCTACCAAGATCACTGCACTTTTATAAAAGCTTGTAAATGTCGGAGGATTGAGGGTTTTCTTAAATGTGGTATAACAGCTTTTTGCAGTCTTTTATTTATAGGTAGGTAACAGACTACCAAAGAAAAGAAAATGCAGATTAGTGCCACAGAATACAAAAAAAAAAAAAAAAAAAAATGAAGTCAAATATAAATCTCCATACATGTTCATTTAACATGAAATACCTTTTCTTTGCTTGGAATCTCTGGAGAAATGCTAAACAACTTAAGAGAAATGTGATTTTGATGGCAAAGACTTATAAGCCTGGTTTTGTTGTGTTTTTAGAAGTAAATGTATTTGCTCCAGATCCAGTCTGCATTTTGCAAATACTAGCACTCTTTGGAGGAGCTGGCTTGGGCTTTAGAGTCAAACTGACTTGAACCTGAATTCTGGTTCTTCAGTTTTTTCATCTCCTGACTTCGGGCAAGTTAGACCTACAGTTTCCTAATCTTCAAAATGTGAATAATACTTACGTTTCGCATGGTTATCAAGGGGCTTAAATTACACATCAGGGAAATGCTAGGCACAAAGAGATAACTAAATAAATGGTAACTATAACATGCTACACACATGCATACACATTATATATATATATATATATATACACATACATAGCACAAATATGCATGTGTGTATATATGTATATATACACAAATATATGCATGCATTATATGCATATAGCTTAGCAAAGGAATTTCACTAACCAAAACCTCAGTAAACATTCATGTGTTATCCCAAGTCTTTTCCTTAAAATGACTATTTACTGTCCACAATGCGAACACCACATAATATGCAAGGTCAGTAACCAGCACAGTACTTCATGTGCTCAAGAATATTTGTTGAATAAAATGAAGATAACAAACTAAGAGAAGAAAGACATTGAAGAATATCCAAAAATATTCAACAATATGGACAATATTTTAAAGTGATCTGCTTTGGGGAATCCCTGCTGGTCCTGTTGTTAGGATTCAGAGCTTTCACTGCTGAGGACCCAAGTTCAATTCCTGGATAGGGGGACTAAGAATCCACAAGCCACTTGCACTCAGTCCTTCAGTTGTGTCCGATTCTTGGGCCCCCATGCACTGTATCCCGCCAAGCTCCATAGGACTTCCCAGGCAAAAGTACTGGAGTGGGTTGTCATGTCCTCCTCCAGAGGATCTTTCCACCCCAGGGATTGAAACCAAGTCTCCTGAATTGGCAGGCAGACTCTTTACCACTGTTCCTCCCAGAGAAGCGATATAAACTGGGCCCTGTGTTTAAAAACAATCTATTTTGCTGTTTAATATTTTCAGCTAATTAAAATTTTACACCAAAGAATAGTAAATTGTGTGTCTAGCAGCTTAGATGTAGGTTATACCTTTAATATTACGTGTCTTATCATCTGGAGTTTCCCTGTTGGCTCAGCAGTAAAGAATCTGCTCTCTTACACTGTTGGTGGGAATGCAAACTAGTACAGCCACTATGGAAAACAGTGTGGAGATTCCTTAAAAAACTGCAAATAGACCTGCCATATGACCCAGCAATCCCACTGCTGGGCATACACACCGAGGAAACCAGAATTGAAAGAGACATGTGTACCCCAATGTTCATCACCGCATTGTTTACAATAGCCAGGACATGGAAGCAACCTAGATGCCCATCAACTGACAAATGGATAAGAAAGCTGTGGTACATATACACAATGGAATATTACTCAGCATTAAAAAAAAATTCATTTGAATCAGTTCTACTCAGGTGGACGGAACTGGAGCCTATTATCCAGAGTGAAGTAAGCCAGAAGGAAAAACAACAATACAGTATACTAACGCATATATATGGAATTTAGAAAGATGGTAACTAGAACCCAGCATGCGAGACAGCAAAAGGAACGCAGATGTATAGAACAGACTCGTGGACTCTGTGGATGAGGGCAAGGGTGGGATGATATGGGAGAATGGCATTGAAACATGTTTATTATCATATGTGTAATCAATCGCCAGCCCAGGATTGATGCTCGGGGCTGGTGCATCGAGATTTCCCGGGGGGAGGGAGGAGGGAGGGAGGAGGGGGGTTCTGGAGGGGGAGCATATGTAAACCCATGGCGATATCATGTCATTGTATGGCAAAACTAAAAGAAAAAAAAAAAAAAAAGAATCTGCCTGCAATGCAAGAGACCTGGGTTCAATCTCTGGGTCAGAAAGATCCCCTGGAGGAGGGCATGGCAACCTGCTCCACTACTCTTGCCTAGAGAATCCCGTCGACAGAGGAGGCTGGCCGGCCATAGGGTTGCACAGAGTCGGACACAACTGAAGCGACTAAGCAGCAGCAGCGGTCTTATCATCTAACACAGTTAAATGACAATAGCTACAGGAGAGTCAAAGTCTTAAACAATAATTTAAATAGTCTTGAAGGTGAGGCAGAGATAAAGGAAGGTTCTGATTTATACTAAAGACTATGGAAGTGTTTATTACACTAAAAAAAACCCCCAAAACTAGAAAACACAAATGGATTACTACTGAGGTGCAAAAGGCCCACAGAGAAGGCATGGAAAAGCTACATGGTCAGGGAGGTCACCAGGAAATAGACTTAATGAGCTAGCCAACCACCACCTTCCAAAGTCTCACAGCACGGAAGCCTCAGGTCTTCAACTATAAAGTCAGAGGACACGAGAACCAGAGAGTCTCCCTGCCTTTGGTTTCTGTTTTGACTCCCTCAGAGACTGTTCTTCACACATCAGCTAAAATAAAAATTGAGTTTTGTAGCTTTCCCCCTCTAAGTTCTCCTGCAAATCCTGCTATGATTGACTCTATCTACCTCTCCCAATTTATTTCAAAATATCTTATTTCAAATCACTCGACTGAGACCATATTGGCACCATTTTCTTTCTTTCTTTCTTTCTTTTCACAAGAGCCTGGAGCATTTTTATCCACCATTAACTGTTGGTAGGGCTCCTCTCCTCAGGCTGTTGCAAGGCTTACTTCCTCACTCCATTTCCCCAAGCCTTGGTTTAAATGTTAACTCCTTACAAAGGCCTTACAGACCACCCTTCCTAAAACAGCGATTCCAATCATCCTCTGTCTTTTAATGATGCTCTGTTGTACTTCACAGCACTTCCCTGGACCTCAGTTTATGTTATTTATTTGGTTATGTGTTTACCATCTCTCAGCCCCATTAGAATGTTAGTTCAGTTAAGTCCAGAAATTTATTTCATTCACTGATCTGTCCTCAGAGCCTAGAAAGATCACCAGTACTCAGCAGTCACATGGTACATAAGTTTGTCAAATAAATGCTGGGAAAGGAAGTCAGTAGCTGAATGTTTGTGTTTCCACAACCTTTTGTTCATTCTAGTTTCATATTGTAGGTTTCCCCTGTGGCTCAGATGGTAAAGAATCTACTTGCAATGCTGGAAACCTGGGTTTGATCCCTGGATCAAGAAGATCCTCTGGAGAAAGAAACGGCAACTCACTTCAGTATTCTTGCCTGGGAAATCCCAGGACAGAGGACCCTGGGCTACAGTCCATGGGGTCTCAAAGAGTCAGACACAAATGAACAACTAACATGTCCATTTTCTTTCAGTTTCATATTGTACAATGATTGTGAATTTCCACCTTCCAGTGCCACTGTTATTGTGGTTGTCCCTTAAGTTGGATAAAACCTACATCTTAATTCCACTTTGACCATACTGTCTGGAACATGTGGCACCTGAGAAATTAGCTGTCTAATAAACAGAAATTTTTAAAAATTATCAAAAAAGACTATTAAAATTATTGAAATATTTTTAAAATTGATGACCCTACTTCCAAAGGAAATGAAACACATCAAGATAATACTGCTTGGTGATCATTTTGAAATACATGCAAATATCAGATCATTATATTGTATACCTGAAACTGATGCCATATGTTAATTTTACCCCAATTAAAAAGAAAATGAAATGGGGATAGAAAATACTTCTGTGATATCAAATGTGATCCAGTAATAAATATTCCTCTATCTCAGTCGTTAATAAAAAGTACCAAACTTTGTGATTTTACTCTGTGGAATTCTCCTGGCTAGGTTTCATTATACCACTCCTAGCTTATTGAAGCAAAGCATCTTTCCCAGAGTCATACAGCTAATATGTGCCTAGTCACTTGAATTCTAGTTATAAAACAGTTTTCTCTCAAAGGCTTTTAATATCTACTCCTCAGACTGATCTTCTGATATTTAAAATATTATTTTCTCCATTTACTTTTATCATTAATACCTATTTCCTACTTCTCTGTTCTAACAATCAAGTTAATAATCACTCAATTAAGAACTTAAATGATACAAAGCTTCAGTAAGGTTTGGATGCACACTTTTAAAATACACTAAATAATACATGTGTATTTCTCCCAAAAAACAGGGCAAGGGGTTAATGAAGGTTAATGCTGTGCTTGGGGTGGTACAATTTAAATTTCTAAGGAGTTCCTAAGCTTATCTAACTGAGGAAAAAATGTTGCCATTTTTTTCATAAAACCTGAATTTCAAGCACTTCTATGAGTTATGAATTTCTCTCCCATGAAGAATGAGTGATATAGCTGGAATCTAATTTGCTCCACACAAGTATTTTGTAACCCCATATCACCCTTTGAAATCAATAGGCAGTTAACACTGAGAAGATGTATTTAGTTTTGAAAGAAGATAAAAATTGGATTGTGAGCTCTTGCTTGTATGGGATCCTGTTACTATATTTTCATATGGTATCAGATCAAACAACTTAATTTGTTTTTTAGACTCATTGACCAATACTCTTAAGCTCCTGATAATTTACTCTTACTCTGTTTGTAGGCAATATTAATTTGCATGGGTTAAAAAGAGTTATTAGTGTCTTACTAAGTATTTTAATGCCTTTGGCAAAGACAAAGAATGAGTAGTGACTGTGTATGCTCAAATTAATAGTCTCTTCCTCAGAACCTTTAATGTTTAAAGTTTTCTTGTTATTTCTTTTGTTATCAGGTAATTTATTTAGTTCTATTCAGAAAGTTCATTAGTTTGAGGCACTTTTACTTACATATTTATTCATTTACTCAAAAATATTTATTGTCAGTCTGGTGGCTTCTCTGGTGGCTCAGATTGTAAAGCATCTGCCTGCAATGCGGGAGACCTGGGTTTGATCACTGGGTGGGGAAGATCCCCTGAAGAAGGAAATGGCAACCCATTCCAGTATTCTTGCCTGGAGAACCCCATGGAAGGAGGAGTCTGGTAGGCTACAGTCCATGGGGTTGCAAAGAGTCAGACACGACTGAGCAACTTCACTTTCTTTCTAATAGCTTCTGTGATTAGTCACGAAGTCTTGTCTAACTCTTTGGGACCCCATGGACTGACTATAGCCCACCAGGCTCCTCTGTCCATGGGGTTTCCCAGGCAACCCCATTGGAGTGGGGTGTTGTTTCCTTCTCCAGGGGATCTTACTGACCCAGGGATTAAACTCGAATCTCCTGCATTGGCAGGCAGATTCTCTACCACTGAGTCACCTGGGAAGTCCCCATTTAATCATTTACTCAAAAATATTTATTGACCACCTAGTAGGTTCTATGATTACATTAGGAATACGGTGGGGGGGGGGGGGAAATAGACACAGAATGAATGATGATGTGTAAAGGTATCTTTGAATATCATTAGAATTATAAAAGTAAATAAATAGTCACTATTTGTTGGTGTACGTGACACACAGGGCCAGGTCCTGTGATTGAGGAAGACAATACAATACTTTGAGGGTTACATTAACTCTTTTCTTAAACCAGTGTGTCATTTAAATACATATATTATACATGTGTGTGTGTGTGTGTGTGTATATATATACATATATATATATACGACATATACACTAGCTATTCTAATATTTGAACATATATAGGTTGCTCAACACTTCACTAGTTCACTGATGTATATCTATTCCCATGTATTTGTATTCAGTCTCTCAGTCATGTCTGACACTTTGCAACCCCATGCACCATAGCCTGCCAGGCTTCTCTTCCATGGAAATTTTTCAGGCAAGAATACTGGAATGGGTTGCCATTTCTTACTCCAGAAGACCTTCTCAACCCAGGAATCGAACCCACTTCTTGTGCATCTCCTGAATTGGCAGGTGGCTTCTTTATCACTAGCACAGTCTGGGATTTCTACGGAGTCTTCAAAAATTGAAACTGACGTCATGGTTTAGACGTCTCTGGGATGCAAAATAGAGAACTGGGTTAATTTTTAAATGCAAAGCCCTGGTATTCCACGTAGACAGAACAATATGAGATGAAGCAGGGGGTCTGTGTGCCCAGGACAGCAGTTAATCCCTTTCAGTTAGGACATAATGTAGTGCAGAATAACAATAAGGCTGAAAAGGCCGTTTGGCAGGAGTGTTGAAAGCTGCACTTGGCAAGTCAAGAATTTGACAGTTCTTAGGTAGGGGAGTAACATGATCAGAACTGGGCTCTTAAAAGATTAATCTGACAAAGTTGTAGAGAATATATTGGGAGAGGGGGCAGATGAGAAGAAGAGAGGCAAAAGGAGGGCATATATGTCAACCCCAGTGAAGACTTGAGCTACAGGAGTTAAAGTAAAAATGCAGAGGTAAGAAAAGGTGCTGCAGAAAGAGAATCAACGGCCAGCATGGGGCAATGGATTGGGTTTGGGCTTACAGAAATCTGCTCACGAAATAAGGCAACTTGTTCAGAAATCATCTCACTAAAGTTTCTGATATAAATGATTCAATACAAGGGCTTTTAAAGTTTCCTCCTCTAAGACAGTTTCTAGATAAATAGAATTGCCTCTGTAGAATGTTACTATTTATTAATAATAAAGTACAATAACTATGTTTAATTTTATATTTATTAAAGTCATTTTAATAATAAATTAATATTTATTGAGCACTTACCAAATAGTATGGTAAAGATATTACCTCTTACATTCATTATCTATTAATAGCTAAGACCACAATGTATCTACAGCTATTATCCTGCGAAAAAATCGAAGATCAGATAAATTAAGCAACTTCCTGTTAATTTGCTTAATTTGAGCCAGAATTTGAACTCAGCTCTGCCAGTCTCTGGAACATGAGCACTGAGCCGCAGTTACATGTGAAAGAAGAATAATCACTTCACCTTGAAGATCAAAGAAGTTATAGAATTTCTCCTACCTCCTTGTCAAAATGAAACATTCTATATGATGAATGTTTGAGCATCCACCATGTGCCAACCTCTATTTTAGATGCTTTGACTCAATTATTAGGAACTGAATTCTTACATGTCAGGAATAAAGAAAAAAAAAAAAAGAATTTTTCATTCTCACTACTTGGGTACTTAAACTCTTTGTGCTGATTAGGGGAAGTAGTGGGGAAAAGAACTGGACAGACCTGAAAGGCCCACTGAGCAAGGGATAAAGGCTCTGGGAGGTGGGATGGAAAAGTGAGTGAGGACTAAGAATTGAGTTTGTAGGAAAAAAGCTGAAGGCTTTGCAGAAGAGGAGAGATGAACACATTTATGGTGCTGGAGAAGAGGAATTCTGGGAAAGAGGAGATGCTGTGCTGTGTAATCCCATCTTTAATGTTCTCAAGAAATATTTAGAAAACACTCACTTTAAATTTCAAAACTTTGGGGGATTGGGTTTTATTAACTATGAATGCCTTACCACACTAACCAGGATATACTTAGACAAATCAACTTGCTCAGTTCACTCACTAAGTCATGTTCAACTCTGCAACCCCAGGTTTCCCTGTCCATCACCAACTCCCTGAGCTTGCTCAAATTCATGTCCATCAAGTTGGACTTGAAAATGTATAATGACCATTCTGAGATATGGTCCTATTTAATTTACTTCTAATAATCATTAAAGAACCAAAGTTAAAGAATAAATGAATTTCTTTTTCTTTGTAGATCAGAGTCAAAAATATTCCTATAATAATATTATCACTTATTCAAGTTCTGAAATCTTTTTTCAGAGAGGGTGGCAATGAGGTAGAGGCATACCTAGCAGAGAAGCAGTTAAATTTAATCTGCATGGAATATGCAACAACAGTTAGAATCATCTACCATAATGGAATTTCAAAGATTAAAATAATCTACCTAGGAGAAAAAGGAATGGGGTGGAAGTGAGAAATCAGGGATTCAAAATGAAAAACTTACATAAAGCTTCCACTCAGAGGTAACCTCCACCCACTTCTCTGTGTCTAAATTCTGTAATTACCTACAGTCAATTCCCCTAATCTCCAAATTCTAGGACTAAGTCTTTCCATATTTAGAAGGCACATGAGAAACATTAGCTTCATAGCTCACTAGGGAAAAGTCAAAATTTCTTCTGATCTTCCTTTACCTTCATATTTCAGGAACTATTTTTTTTTAACATCTGATTTTCCCTGAAACCAACAATTTCCACTATGCTCACATTCTCCCATATCTACCATAATCAATGGATTCCTAAACTGGGATCTATACTCTAACAAAGTTTTGAAAAAAGGAATGTAAGAGAAAAACTCTGACAGATGATGACTACAGCTTTATTATTAAACATCATATCCTGCTTGCGTTTTTCCTCTGAATTGACTGCCGAGTATCAGACTCATTTTTAGACTTGGATTCCTGTATAATTCCTTGGATAATGTATCCTAACATTACTCTCATTTTTGGATACTGTCTTGACCTCCAATATACTCAGTTTTGTTCACACATCTGTTGGCCAGTTACAACTTCCTTCTTTAAGAATCCAGACCACCTCTGGGCCTACTCTCTTTTTAACAATTAATTTCCCAAACCAATGTCAGCTTCAACTCTCCTGTCACTTCACTGCTGAGTCACCAGGAAAACGAGAAAGATCAGACTAGAATGTGAGGACCAGCCTACAAGGATGTGAGGGCAAGTGTGGAATACAAGAGATCATGTCTTAAGAAGTTCATACAGACAGGGGCCATGGGCACTATGAATTCATTCAGGAAAAATCTGAGTTGGTATCTAAGGTCTTAGATCCATTCAAAAAAGATGCATACAAAACAGGGATAGACTATGAAAAGAGATGCAAGTTAATCATGATGAAGCAAGCTAAGGGTGGTCGGAGATCCCAGTTAAAATAGTGATGGGCAGGATAAGCTACTGAATAGATTCTGGATCGAGAAACCTAAAAATCATTTCAGTATGGTATAAACAAAGAGCCCAAACAAGAACAAGTAGATGTGAATGATCCTAGAGAAAGGATAGTGTACCTCCTATTCTGGTTATAAATGTACTTTTTGGTTTAAGAAACCTTGGCTGCTTTGCGGAGTGAATCAGCATCATAAAGGTACTTTTTTCCAATAATTTTAACAGGTAGAAAGCTACAGACTTTTATGTAATACTCATCATTAACTTTCATAAACATATTGCATCCAAATATACAATATATTTGGGCTTCTCAGGTGGTGCAGTGGTCAATAATCTGCCTGCCAATGCAGGAGACCCAAGAGACGTGGGTTAGATCCCTGGGTCAGGAAGATCCCTTGGAGTAGGAAATGACAACCTGCTCCAGTATTCTTGCTTGGAAAATTCCATGGATAAAGAAACTTGGAGGCTTATGGTTCAAGGGATCACAAAGAGCAGGACACAACTGAGCACACAACACATAAAACGTATTTGCCTTATTCCCTTATTGATACTTTTTTCCCTAAAGTATGTGAACATCTGTGTATATAGTGTTTGCTCATTCAGAAATTATACACAATTCAATGTGAACTGAATAGTAATTACCCTATAACAAAGAACTTTAGGTAAAATTTTCTAAATAATTTCTCATACAACAAGATGTTAAACACCATTACCTGCCAAATTTTATATATATAAATATCAACATATATAAATAATTTATATATATATATAAAATAACCTGTTGGTGGGACCAGGAATGAGTAGATAAGGAGGTCAAGGAAAAGGAAATCATTGACTCTAGTTCTGTACCACAGTTATAGTGAAGGATGCAGATTTTTTTCCCCCATGTTAGCCAGCCCTGCTGCTACTGAGTATAGTAGATTATCTTATTTCCTCACTCTCCCCTTAATCTCAACTCTTTGTGTTCTACATACTCATGCAAGGGCTAATTGTGAAGTTGTAGGTAAGGTTACATGAGCTCCTCTAAAAAATGTATATAAAGAAGCACATTATAATTAAGATAATTTCCACAGCCTTAAAATGCTGAAAAGACCCCAGGCTTGGTTTGGTTTGGTGCCAGGATATATCAAGTTGACAGCCAACGGTCATGGCTTATTTCATTTTTTTTTAATAAAGAGAAACCTCTGGCACACTACTCCTGCATGTTACATCACCATATTACCATTGCAGTTTGATGCATTCCCACTGATTTAAACCAGCACTCAATATAAAATGATAGATACTGGACACACACATGAGGTCAAACAGCCATTTTTGTCTTGGAGGAAAAAAAAACGATAGCTTCTCTTCCTTTAAAAATTTAGTGCTCTCTCTTCATATGGTTTCTATTAACTTCTGTTTACTAGACAATATTCAAAAACCGGTAAAGAATACCATGATCTAAAATTATAAATAAATTCAAATAAGGCACAAAAATGGTCAGTATATGAGAAGTTGTTCAACATCACTAACATCACAGAAATGCAAATCAAAACTACAGTGAGATTTCACATCACACCTGTTAGAACGGCTATTATCAAAAAGACAGGAGATATCAAATGTTGTCAAGGGTGTGGAAAAAAGGGAACCCTTGTACATTGATGGTGAGAATGTAAATTTGTATGGGTATTTTTGGGCTTCCCACGTAGCACTAGTGGTAAAGAATCCACCTGACAATGCAAGAGACACAGGTTTAATCCCTGGGTTGGGAATATCCCCTGGAGTAGGAAATGGCAACCCACTCTAGCATTCTTACCTAGAGAATCCCATGGACCGAAGAGCCTGGCAGGCTGAAGTCCATGGGGGTTGCAAAGAGTTGAACACAACTGAGCACAGCACACAACACAGCACACGGACATTACGGAAAGAGTGTGGAAGCTCTTCAAAATATTAAAAAGAGATCCACCATACGAATTGGCAATCTGGCATCTGGTTATCTATCCAAAGAAAATACAATCAATTTCTCAGAGATATATCCACACTCCCATGTTTACTGCTGCATAATTCACATAAACCAAGACTTGGAAACCACATAAGTGTCTTTATATAGATTAATGGATAAAGAAAATGTGATATACATAGAGTGGAATATTATTCAGCCATAAAAATAAAGGAAATTCCTACATTAAAACAACATGGATGAGTGTGGAGGATATTATGTTGTTATTTCAATTATCTGCCAGACTGAGAAAGATACACTGTATGATCTCACTTAAATAGACAGGAGAAATATATATTTATTTGGGATCTAAAAAGAGTCTAACTCATGGAACCAAAGATTAGAATGATGGTTGCCAACAGCTCAGGGATGGGGAAAATGGAGATGTGTTGGTCAAAGGGTACAGACTTTCAATATAAGATGAATAAATGCTTAAACTCTAATGTACAGGATGGAAACTATAGTTAATAATACGATATGTTGTCCTTGACATTTGCTGAGAGAGTAAATCATAACTGTATTTATCACACATACAAAAAAAGGAAAATATGTGAGGTAATGGATGTCTTAATTAACTTGCATATGGTAATCATTTCACAACATAAACATGTTAAATCATTACACTGTAAACCCTGAACAAATTACAAATGCATATTAATAGTTCATTTTCTCTATCAATATTAAGTAAAAGACATATTTTCTAAAAAGTGCATTTAGTTTGCCAAGATATGGAAGCAACCCGAATGTCTCTCATGTCTGACTTTTGCAACCCCTTGGACTGTAGCTCACCAGGCTTGTATGTTCATGGAATTCTCCAGGCAAAACTACTGGAGTGGGTAGCCTATCACTTCTCCATGGGATCTTCCTGACCCAGGAATTGAACCAGGGTCTCCTGCATTGCAGGCAGATTCTTTACCAGTTGAGCTACCAGGGAGGCCCATTTTCTCTATCAATACTAAGCAAAAAATATATTTTTTAAAAAGTGCATTTAGTTGCCAAGATATGGAAGCAACCTAAATGCCCATCAACAGACAGAGATATAGAGAAGATGCAGTATACATTACAGCAGAATGATGCTGAGCCATGAAAAAGAATAAAGGGTTGCTATCTGCAGTGACATGGTTGCTATCTGCAGTGACATGGGTGGACCTGGAGGACATTATGCTAAGTGAAATAAGTCATACAGAGGAAATACTGTATTATATCACTTATATGTGGAAGTTAAAATATACAACAAACTAGGGAATATAACGAAACAGAAGCAGGCTCACATACATAGAGAACAAATTAGTGGTTACCAGGGGAAAAGGAAGGGAAAGAAGGGGCAGTACAGGAGTAGGGGAGCAGGAGGTACAATCTATTGGGTAGAAGACAGGCTTAAGGATGTACTATACAACACAGGGGATAGAGCTAACATTTTGTAATCACCATTAAAATTGTATAAAAATTTTAAAATATTTTTAAGTGGATGAGAATTAGAAACCCCAGAAACACTAAATACGATGGGGCAAGCTAAGGCAGAGGAACCCAGAAGGCTCAAAGAGCACAGAGAAAGAATGATCACAGAGTATTTTTTCCCCAAGAAGAGTGTATTGACTATAGCAGAGGGAACTTGCTCAATAAAGAAATTGAATATAAAAAGGCCCAAAAGTGACTGTTGGCACTGACAATTAGGACAATGTTAATTTTCTTCATAAAGTAGCTTTGGCAGAGTGGAGAAAGTCGGGTAAGTTACGTTGTACTGATGTACAAATAGAGAGGATCTAGATTTCAGACTGAAATGGGAATGAAGTCTGTCAGGAAAAGGACAGGGGGCAGGCAGCCAAAGAGAAGGATTCTAGGAAAATCTGGTCAAGAAAGGCTTTTTTTTTTTTTAACAGTTGAAGAAACAAGTATGTTCATGGCCTAAACAAAAGAACCGGGAGAAGAAAACTGATTAGAGACATAACTGAGAGAGATAAGTGCTAGGTCCACTTTGAATCCTACCTATGTGTTCAGCTATCACCTAGATTCTGGGATTAACTTCTTGGTGCAAATAAGTCTTGCTGATTTTTGCTATTTTCTGGTATAGACCCTAGTTCCTGGGCTCTGGTTTTATACCTTGTGATCAAACTTGAGCCCAAATTCACACAAATTATTCTCAGATCTTAAGTTCCCACCTGGATTAATTTCCAAGAATCCCTGCTCTTTCTAGAAATCAGATTTTTCACTCCATGCTCCACTTTCTTCTCAGGTAGGGTACATATGCTTTTAACTGCCTGTCTCACAGCCGTTTCCCTATCCCCTTATTCTTAGTTAATACAGCCACAATTTTTCTCATGTGGTTGTTAAGGGCTATGATAACATATGTGCTAAGGGAGGCTGAGCCCCTTGCCATCCCAGGAAGAGGATTTTTACTTAGCAGAGTTATGTTTCTTTCAAAGTGGATATGTCAAAATTCTCATCTGTGGTTGCTCTTCTAGGAAAGGAGAAGCACTGGAAGAGATTTCAGCTTTCTCTACTTGAAATGGCTATGTCTACACAGAATACCTGGCATGTGGACACATCCAGTGATGATGAAAAAGCAAGAGAGGACTGCTAAGCTAAAAGAGGGAGAAAACCTGGGTCACTGGAATACTGAGCCTCTGAATTTGCTACACCCAGAATTGCCTGCCTTTACTCTTCTTGTCATATGAGATAACTTGCTTTCTTGGGTCCATTTTAGTGGAGTTTCTGTTTCTTTAAACCAAAAGTATTCTAAGTGGAATGTTGCAGAAGTGAAGAAAAAACTGATTTCATTAAGGTCATACCACATATCAAATATTTTATATGCATTATTTAATTTTTATAACAACTCTGTGAGGTTCATATTTGCTTCCCATATAGAGGTGTGTGTGTGTGTATGCCCAGTCATATCTGACTCCTTGCAACCCTCATGGACTGTAGCCCACCAGGCTTCTCTGTCCATAGAATTTTCCAGGTCAGAATACTGGAATAGGTTGCCATTTCCTACTTCAGGGGATCTTTCCAATCCAAGGAGCAAACCTGTGCCTCTTATGTCTCCTGCAATGGATGTGAATTCTATATCATTAGTACCACCATCACAGATGAGTCTGACTCAAAAGGCTGCATTTCCCCAGTAAGTTGGAAGTCCTGACTCAAAAGTCTAGTATGTATCAAGTGTTGCTTCTCAACTTCCCTGATACCTGTTTCCTGATTCAAGCTTTTCTCCTGTAAATATCAAGTTCTACAGTGGTGTATGGGGCTATGAACATAGAGAAATAAAACTATTTGTTCAATCCTTGGCACATTTATTAGCTGAGTAAACTAAGACAGATTACTCAGGTCCTAGATTCTGTATTATTAATCTGTAGAAGACAATAACAGTACCTACCACCAAAAAGTTGCTGTAAGTATTAAACTAGATAATACCTAAATAACATTTAGTAAATACTAATACCCATTTAGTCATGTATCAGTTGTGTCTTTATTTGTATTAACACTGCTACTGCAAAATATACAATTTTTAAAAGCCACATCATAGAATTTTAGAAGTTTAAAAGACTGCAGAGATGAAATTCTGTGATATCTCTGCCATTGAGAGGTTATATTAACTTAATTTAAAAACTAGCTCAGGGTAAACTATATAAATCATTTTTATGAGTTAAACATTGCAACACAGCTACTTGGAGGACATAAGAATACATTTAGTTACAACTTAACAACATGATGATCTTCACTGCATTTTACCATATCTTGTTGACAACTTTGTAGTGTTGTATAGTTGAAGGAGCACTGAGCCTGGATCAAAGAGTCTGCAGGAGACTTTCATACAGTGACATGTGCAGTATACATGTAAGGGAAATACAAATTTCAGGGAGCACAAATGGTGAGGACTTCAGATCCTGCATTCTGTAATACGTTGTTTACGTTTTTACCCTTGGGATATTTATTCATTACTTATTCTGAAGTGTCAGCAGACTTCCTGAAACCACACAGAACTAACACCCAGCACAGGAACACAGGTGACTGTAGTTTCAACCAGACCTATGGAGGAGGATGATCTCTGAAGATTTTCCATCTATACAGCTGCTCTCACTTTGCTTGCTGTAGCTGATAGAATCAAGCTACAGGCATAGCATGTGATACTTGGTTTACAAGTCAAGGTTGGAAATCACTCAGTCAAGAAACCACTCAATCACTCTGTCTAGAAAACAAATGGATTAGAAAAGAAAAACCAAGATGACTCAGACTCAATTCTGAAAGTGTTTTTAATGGGGCATTGATTCAGCCTCTACTGAATATTACTAAAAAATAAATAATAATATTATCAGCAATATGCTTTGAGGAGTCTCTTCTAAACAACTGTGACATTTGAGGAACACTTGGAACACTGTATACAAAATTCTATAAATAATCACATCATCATTGTCTATGATTATTTTTCCCATTCCAAAGGCCTTGAATAAATGAGCTATTTTCCAGGAATGTCAGAAAGTTCTAGAAATTAGTAAACTAGGAACTACTACTCACAATTGCTATTTTCAGTTAGTATAAAAGTCAGGAATCCCTCTTCCCCATGGAAACTATGCTTTAAATCCTGGTTAGATTCTCAGACTGGTCCAAAACTTAACAGCAAACTCAGTGTGAGGCCAAAAATGGGAAGGGGCTGCTCAGAAAGCTAAGGAGATCATTGGCAGCGCTGACAGCAGACCCTACTGTTATTCAGTGGCTAAGTAGTGCCTGACTCTTGCGACCCCATGGACTGCAGCATGCCAGGCTTCCGTGTCCCTCACCAACTCCTGGAGTTTGCTTAGATTCATGCCCATGAGTGTATATAAGAGCCAGAACAAACCAGGAGCAAGAGGGTCATGAACCACTCCTGGAAGCCATGTTTGAGGAGGAATATATCCCCAAAAGAGTAGTGAATCATATGGAAACCACAAATTCTCTCTCTCTTTTCCTTTATAACCAAGCATTCAAAAGGAATAATCTCTGTTGGCTGACTGTGCCCTATTTATTGAAAAATGTATTAATATTTGATCATACAAAAATAGATCACCAGTTTGGAGATACTATAAATGATGGATTAGTCAAACGGTTTGGTTGGGTCTTTGCAAAAGGAAAAAATGAACTTTCTGGCAATCGAACAAAATATGCACCTAGGACTGCAAGTACTTGGTGTTAGTGTATTCAAATACCCACCTTTTCACGGAAGTATCACACTGTTTTCTGAAATTAATATACCAATTATCATCCCACCAGTAGCATATAAATTTTCAGTTTTCTATCCTTTCCAATGCTTGATATAGTCAGATTTCTTGATTTTTGTCAATCTAATGGATATCAAATTATATCTGATTCTATTATTAACTTACATTTTCCTGATTATTAAAAAGATTGAGCTATCTTTTTTCAATTTATTTCTTGTTTTGTTTCATGAATGTTCATGTGATTTGTCTATTTTTTTCTATTATGCTGCTTATATATCTTATTGATTTATGGAGATTTATAAATACAGGAAACTAATCGTGTGTTAAATATGTTGCAAACTGTGTCTCCAGTTTACCACTTGTCTTTTTTATTTATGTACCTTTTGATGAATAAAAACTCTTAAATCCAATGTAGTTAAATTTATCAGTCTTTTCTCCTATGTTAGCACATTTTATTTTTTGTTTAAGATGCCTGACCTTCCCCAGGAGGCATGTAATACTCTCCTATATATTTTTTTAAAGTTTCAAATATTTCATATTTAAGCCCTTAATCCACCTGGAATTGATTTCTGAGCATGCTGTGGTCCTCTAATAACTTTTCAATTCATGCATCTTTAATGGTGCTATAGTCTTTCCTCTAAACTTCTCTGGTTCAAGTCACAACTAGCTTTCGTATTTTCAAATCTGATGTGCTATTTCACATCTCTCTCTCTCTCCTTTTTTTTTTCCTCCAGCATTTGAGATTCTCCAGAACCCTTTGCTTCTTGAAACTGTCTTTCATTTCATCTGTGACATTACTCTTCCCTGACTTTCCTTCCACCTCTTGATCTTACCGTTTTTTGGCCTTCATAGATTTCTTCATTTGCATCTTAAGTGATGATGTGACTGAGGGCTGCATCTTAACCACTCTTCTTCTCTTCAGTCTTTCCCAGGGTCTTCCCATGGTGGGGGTTTAGCTGCTCAGTGGTGTCTGAGTCTTGTGACCCCACGGACTGTAGCCTGCCAGGCTCCTCTGTCCATAGGATTCTCCAGGCAAGAATACTGTACGTAGTGGGTTGCCACTTCCTTCTCCAGGGCATCTTCCTGACTAAAGAATCAAACTCAGGTCTCCTGCATTAGAGGCAGATTCTTTATCAACTGAGCTACGAGGGACACCCATACCCATTGTTTAAATAGGCACATATCTTCTTCTAGTGACTCAAACATGCATTAAATTTAGCTCAGGTCTTTATCCATAATGCTTAAGCCAAATGGCTACTGGACACTGCTGTTGGAACATCCCAAAGGCATTTCAAAATAAAAATTTTTAAAAGAGAACTTTACTCCCATCCTTTCACCTTCCAAAATCTGCTCCTCTTACTTTGTTAACTAACACTGAAATTGACATCATCCTCTACTCAGTCAACAAATCAGAACTAGGAAGCCAGCTGACACTTTTGCCTTGCCATCATTCTCCTTCATCTTTTTCACCTAAAGTGATATCGCTCAGTCGTGTCCAACTCTTTGCAACCGAAGGAACTGTAGCCTGCCAGGCTCCTTTGTCCATGGAATTTTCCAGGCAAGCATACTGGGGTAGGTTGCATTTCCTTCTCCAGGGATCTTACAACCCAGGGATGGAACCTGGGTCTCACACACTGCAGGCAGCCTCTTTACTGTTTGAGACACCAGTTCAGTTCAGTCACTTAGTCGTGTTGCACTCTATGTGACCTCATGAATCACAGCACACCAGGCCTGCCTGTCCATCACCAACTCCCAGAGTCTACCCAAATCCATGTCCATCGAATCAGTGATGCCAGCCAGCTATCTCATCCTCTGTCATCCCCTTCTCCTCCTTCCTCCAGTCCTTCCCATCATTAGGGTCTTTTCCACTGAGTTGACTCTTCACATGAGGTGACCAAAGTATTGGAGTTTCAGTTTCAACATCAGTCCTTCCTATGAACACCCAGGACTGATCTCCTTTAGGATGGACTGGTTGGATCTCCTGGCAGTCCAAGGGACTCTCAGGAGTCTTCTCCAACACCACAGTTCAAAAGCATCAATTCTTCAGTGCTCAGCTAACTTCACCATCCAACTCCCACATCCATACATGACTACTGGAAAAACCATAGCCTTGACTAGACAGAATTTTGTTGGCAAAGTAATGTCTCTGCTTTTCAATATGCTATCTAGGTTGGACATAAACTTCTTTCCAAGGAGGAAGTGTCTTTAAATTTCATGGCTGCAATCACCATCTGCAGTGATTTTGGAGCCCCCAAAAACAAAGTTTGACACTGTTTCCACTGTTTCCCCATTTATTTGCCATGAAGTGATGGGCCCAGATGCCATGATCTTAGTTTTCTGAATGTTGAGCTTTAAGCCAGCTTTTTCACTCTCCTCTTTCACTTTCATCAAGAGGCTCTTTAGTTCTTCTTCACTTTCTGCCATAAGGGTGGTGTCATCTGCATATCTGAGGTTATTGATATTTCTCCCAGCAATCTTGATTCCAGCTTGAGCTTCTTCCAGCCCAGCATTTCTCATGATGTACTCTGCATATACGTTAAATAAACAGGGTGACAATATACAGCCTTGATGTACTCCTTTTCCTATTTGGAACCAACCTGTTTTTCCATGTCCAGTTCTAAGTGTTGCTTCCTGACCTACATACAGATTTTTCCAGAGGCAGGTCAGGTTTTCTGGTATTCCCATCTCTTGAAGAATTTTCCACAGTTTATTGTGATCCACACAGTCAAAGGCTTTGGCATAGTCAATAAAGCAGAAATAGATATTTTTCTGGAATTCTTCTGCTTTTTCAATGATCCAGCAGATGTTGGCAATTTGATCTCTAGTTCCTCTGCCTTTTCTAAAACCAGCTTGAACATCTGGAAGTTCATGGTTCATGTATTGCTGAAGCCTGACTTGGAGAATTTTGAGCATCAGTTTACTAGCATGTGTGATGAGTGCAATTGAGCAGTAGTTTGAATATTCTTTGGCACTGCCTTTCTTTGGGATTGGAATGAAAACTGACCTTTTCCAGTCCTGTGGCCACTGCTGAGTTTTCCATATTTCCTGGCATATTGAGTGCAGCACTTTACAGCATCATCTTTCAGGATTTGAAATAACTCAACTGGAATTCCATCACCTCCACTTGCTTTGCTCGTAGTGATGCTTCCTAAGGCTCACTTGACTTCACATTCCAAGATGTCTGGCTCTAGGTGAGTGATCACACCATTGTGATTATCTGGGTCATGAAGATCTTTGTCGTATAGTTATTCCGTGTGTTCTTGCCACATATTCTTACTATCTTATGCTTCTGTTAGGTCCATACCATTTCATTCCTTTATTGAGCCCATCTTTGCATTAAATGTTCCCTTGGTATCTCTAATTTTCTTGAAGAGATCTCTAGTCTTTCCCATTCTGTTGTTTTCCTCTATTTCTTTTCACTGATTGCTGAGGAAGGCTTTCTTATCTCTCCTTGCTATTCTTTGGAACTCTGCATTCAGATGAGTATATCTTTCTTTTTCTCCTTTGCTTTTCACTTCTCTTCTTTTCATAGCTATTCGTAAGATCTCTTCAGACAGCCATTTTGCTTTTTTGCATTTCTTTTCCTTGGGGATTGTCTTAATCCCTGTCTCTTGTACAATGTCAGGAATCTGCATCCATAGTTCATCAGGCACTCTATCAGATCTAGTCCCTTAAATCTATTTCTCACTTCCACTGTATAATCATAAGGGATTTGATTTAGGTCATACCTGAATGGTCTAGTGGTTTTCCCTACTTTCTTCTATTTAAGTCTGAACTTGGGAATAAGGAGTTCATGATCTGAGCCACAGTCAGCTCCTGGTCTTGTTTTTACTGACTGTATAGAGCTTCTCCATCTTTGGCTGCAAAGAATATAATCAATATGATTTCAGTGTTGACCATGTGGTGATGTCCATGTGTAGAGTCTTCTCTTGTGTTGTTGGAAGAGGGTGACCAGTGCAGTCTCTTGGAAAAATGCTATTAGTCTTTGTCTTGCTTCATTCTGTACTCCAAGGCCAAATTTGACTGTTACTCCAGGTGCTTCTTGACTTCCTACTTTTGCATTCCAGTCCCCTATAATGAAAAGGACATATTTTTTGGGTGTTAGTTCTAAAAGGTCTTGTAGGTCTTCATAGAACCATTCAACTTCATCGTATTCAGCATTATTGGTTGGGGCATAGGCTTGGATTACCGTGATATTGAATGGTTTGCCTTGAAAATGAACAGAGATCATTCTGTCGTTTTTGAGATTGCATCCAAGTACTGCATTTTGGACTCTTTTGTTGACCATGATGGCAACTCCATTTCTTCTACTGAATTCCTGCCCACAGTAGTAGATGTAATGGTCATCGGAGTTAAATTCACCCATTCCAGTCCGCTGATTCCTATGTGTCAACATTCACTGTTGTCATCTCCTGTTTGACCACTTTCAATTTGCCTTGATTTGTGGATGTAACATTCCAGGTTGCTTTGCAGTATTGCGCTTTACAGCATCACACCTTGCTTCTATCACCAGTCACATCCACAACTGGGTATTGTTTTTGCTTTGGCTCCATCCCTTCATTCTTTCTGGAGTTATTTCTCCACTGATCTCCTGTATCATATTGGGCACCTACTGACCTGGGGAGTTCATCTTTCAGTGTCCTATCTTTTTGCCCTTTTATACTGCTCATGGGGTTCTCAAGGCAAGAATACCAAAGTGGTTTGCCATTCCCTTCTCCAGTGGACCACAATCTGTCAGACTTCTCCACCATGACCCGGCCATCATGGGTGACCCCATACGGCATGGTTTAGTTTTATTGAGTTCAACAAGGCTTTAGTCCATGTGATCAGATTGGCTAGTTTTCTGTTTTTATGGTTTCAGTGTGTCTGCCCTCTGATGCCCTCCCTGCAACATATACAGCCTTACTTGGATTTCTCTTACCTTGGATGTGGGGTATCTCTTCATGGCTGTTCCAGCAAAGCACAGCTGCTGCTCCTTACCTTGAACAAGGGGTCTCTCCTCACGGCTCTCCCTCCTGACCTTGAACATGGACTAACTCCTCTCAGTCCTCCTGTGCCTGCGCAGCCGCAGCTCCTTGGACACCACAGACACCAGAGAAGCCCTAATCATCACCTAGACCTATGGATTCTTTTACCTAAATATCTCCCATATGTGCAAACTCCTCCCTATTCTCTCTTTTGCTTCCTTAGCCCAAGCACCCATCACTTGGGTTTTTGCAGTAGCCTTCTAAATGGGCTTCCTGAAGCCAGCCTGTCCTCCAGGATCCATCACCTATGACTCTCTGAATGATCTTTATAAAATGCAGTTCTGAGAATGAGGCAGGATGGAAAAGTCCTCTCACCATAATACAATATTTGTATACCCCTCAACCCTCGAACTTCTCCAGTTCACCCTTCCAGGCACAATACTGCATGCAGAGATGGCCATCAATCTTCCTGCAGTTACTCTCCTAGAAATCTGCTGAGCTGCTGTCCCTGGATTAGGAAACATGTTTGCTAATAGTCCTTACTTCTTCTGTCCATCTCTGGCCCACTCACCTGCTACCACAATATGGATTCTCACCTCAGCTGCTTCTCCCTCTGCCTCAATTAGCACTCTTAGCTCTGAATTTCCCTTTCTGCAATTAAAATAGTCTGTAAATTTTAAATTCTTCACCAAATGTTCTCCTGTTGCTGCTGCTGCAAAGTTGCTTCAGTCGTGTCCAACTCTGCTCAACCACATAGATGGCAGCCCACCAGGCTCCCCCATCCCTGGGATTCTCCTGAGCTGGGATAAAATGTGACCTCACCTGAAGGTGTCATCAACCATCTCGGGTATTAACCAAACTTTCTTTAAAGTCTGCATAAAGTCACTGTCATCCTTGCTCCTCACTACTACCTTCAGGCTGTGATTGCTCTGTGAGGTTATTCATCTGTAAGTTGCCCTCTTTTCAATCTCCATTTCAAAAGGAGGATCAAGCAGTGCGCTTTCACCTGGAGTGGACAACAATACATATTACAGTCTTGTCTAAAGCCTAAATTAATGTCCTTGATCTCTTTCATAATGTAGTTTAAAAGAGCTTTGATCATCGTGACATTTTCACAAGCATAACACTGACTTATTATATTGATGAATCTGAAGAGTAGGAAATGACATATATATGTGCCACTGGTTAAGATACATGCACAACAGAGGGTGACAGATAAAGCTGAAAACGGTTCAAGATCCTGTCATATTGGTGGAGTTTTTAGAGATTCATTGTCTGTAGGTGTTCTTGGATATATTCTCAAAGTTAATGGACAGGCTCACACATATTGCCCTTCTATTGCTAAGAAACAAGCATAACATTTCAAAGGCCTCCTTATATTTTAGATGGAGCATAGACTATACATGGGTTTCCCTCATACCTCAGTTGGTAAAGAATCCACCTGCAATGCAGGAGACCCCTGTTCAATTCCTGGGTTGGGAAGATCTGCTGGAGAAGAGATAGGCTACCCACTCCAGTGTTCTTGGGCTTCCATTGTGACTCACCTGGCAAAGAATCTGCCGGCAATATGGGAGACCTGGGTTCGATCCCTGGGTTGGGTAGATCCCCTGGAGAAGGGAAAGGCTACCCACTCCAGGATTCTGGCTTGGATAATTCCATGGACTATATAGTCCATGGGATCGCAAAGAGTCGGACACGACTGAGAGACCTTCACAGACTATATATGGAAAGTCAATCCTGAATATTCATTGGAAGGACTGATGCTGAAACTGAAGCTCCAATACTTTGGTCACCTGATGTGAAGGCCGACTCATTAGAAAAGACCCTGATGCTGGGAAAGATTTAAGGCAGGAGGAGAAGGGGATGACAGAGGATGAGATGGTGGGATGGGATCACTGACTCAACGGACATGAGTTTGAGAAAGCTCCGGGAAATGGTGAAGGGCAGGGAACCCTGGCATGCTGCAGTCCATGAAGTCACAAATAGTTAGACACAGCTGAGTGACTGAACAACAACAATAGATACAGCTTACAAATTGATTAGGGACCAGAGAAAGAGAGGGTTCTGCAGTAGATTAAGACTGCAGTATAAGTAGATCTGCTTGGCCATCTGACACACAAGCTCCTATTTTTCTAGAAATATCTCAGATAAGAATACTATGTGCAATCTTACGTTTTTTGAGCAAGATCATCTAATCTACAGGTGGTGCTAGTGGTAAAGAACCTGCCTGACAATTCAGGAGACATAAGAGACAGGGGTTTGATCCCTGGGTCAGGAAGATCACCTAGAGGGCATGGGAACCCACTCCAGTATTCTTTCCTGGAGAATTCCATGGACAGAGGAACCTGGTAGACTACAGTCCATAGGATTGCAAAGAGGGAGCCCAAACTGAAGCAACTTAGTACACATGCACATCTGATCCACAGCAGTAGTAGCTGAGTAAAAAAGATAGGTTTTGGCATACTAGTTGAGTATGCACTAGTTGAGACAAAGTGCATAGGTCCAGTAGAAATTAAATGGAAGACCATGGGAAATCAGGTGACAATGCAACTGATAATGACCATTGTAATTGTTTATTTTCTTTCTTTTTTCTTTAATACTTATTTTTATTTATTTATTTGGCTGTGCCAGGCCTTAGTTAAAGCATATAGGATCTAGTTTGAACCTCGGCCCTCTGCTTTGGGAGCCAAAATCCCTGGACCACCAAGGATGTCCTCTAATTGGTTATTTTCAGACCCCTTTGTCATAAACATAGTACAAATCCACAGAAGAGTAGGAATGGGAGTTGGATCCTAAAAGGTCCAAATGGTATAAGTTAACATGAAAAAGTGGCTCAGACCTATTCTTTTCCTTCCATTCACACACATATATCCCATGAGGAACTCCCTATAACTGATATCACAGCTTATATGGAGAGTACATCATAAGAAATGCTGGGCTGGATGAAGCACAGGTTGGAATTAAGATTGCCAGGAGAAATATCAATAACCTTAGATGTGCAGATGACACCACCTTTAAGGCAGAAAGTGAAGAACTAAAGAGTCTCTTGATGAAAGTGAAAGAGGAGTAAAAAAGTTGGCTTAAAGCTCAACATTCAGAAAACTAGGATCATGGCATCTGGTCCCATCACTTCATGGGAAATATATGGGGAAACAGTGGAAACCGTGGCTGACTTTATTTTGGGGGGCTCCAAAATCACTGCAGATGGTGATTGCAGCCATGAAATTAAAAGACACTTACTCCTTGGAGGGAAAGTTATGACCAACTTCGATAGCATATTAAAAAGCAGAGACATTACTTCACCAACAAAGGCTTGTCTCATCAAGGCTATGGTTTTTCTAGTAGTCATGTATGGATGTGAGGGTTGGACTATAAAGAAAGCTGAGAACTGAAGAACTGATGCTTTTGAAATGTGGTGTTGGGGAAGACTCTTGAGAGTCTCTTGTACTGCAAGGCGGTCCAACCAGTCCATCCTAGAGGAGATCAGTCCTGAGTGTTCATTGGAAGGACTGATACTGAAGCTGAAACTCCAAAACTTTGGCCACCTGATGTGAAGAGCTGACTCATTGGAAAAGACCCTGATGCTAGGAAAGATTGAAGGCAGGAGAAGGGGATGCCAGAGGATGAGATATTTGGATGGCATCACTGACTCAGTGGAAATGAGTTTGAGTAGACTCTGAGAGTTGCTGATGGACAGGGAGGCCTCATGTGCTGTTGTCCATGGGGTCGCAAAGAGTTGGACACGACTGAGTGACTGAACTAAACTGAACTGATACTACAGCTCCACTTTTGAGATAAGCCAGAAATTTATTGCTGATGCCTTATAACCCAAGTCAGAGATGACCTTGAAAGACAGTAGTGAAGGCAAATTGAACAGTATACCTGGTCAGCAGCTTCATATGGTGGGAGAATCAAGAGCTCAGGCTGTTCAGGGATGAAGGAAAGAAGTTCTGGGTAATCCCACCAGACAGGCAATTTAGGACCACAGAACAAGATGAACGGAATCTAGAATAACTGATAGAGGACACAAATGATGCATTTCCTATTTGGCCTTTTGACCAACTCCAGCAGCAGGGACTATACCTTGTCCAACAGTCTCTTCCACTGCAAGCCTTTCTTTTTCTAAATTGAGACCAACAGCTTGAAGATCCATTGGCAAAACAGAAGGGACTCAGTATGGGACACCATAGTGAGCACATTCCACTGCAAGCACCCATGACTGCATGCGAGTTTTCCTTGGAACTTGTTCGACCTACTGGCCAATCTGAAAATGTTGGGGAACAGCCTTCAATCACTTTCAGAAGGAATTTGATGGATGAATAACTTGGGTCCCTTACCCCTCAGATATTACAATTATAAGCCATGCTCTACGTAGTCTTCAGAGATTCCACAAAGAAACTAAGCCTCAGTTGTTAAAAAAGATAACTTGGTCATTAAGACACTCTCAACTTAAGCTTCTTACCTTCCCAATCTCTCTTCTCCACTCTCCTTTGATCATGTCCCAAGTAAACCATTTTCACTCAAATCCTTGCCTCAGGATACACTTCTGAGGCATCCAACTGAAGACAACATGAGCTTTATTTCAGATTCTCAGATATTCTTGGCTCTGTTTCCTCTTCTGGTATCAACCTCCACCTCTTGGTTCTCCTAGATAAGTTGTGTTTGCCTTTTTAGTCTTAGCATGAAGACTATTCCCTTCAGAAGTATGACTCTAATCTCAGGATATTTGGACTCCAGAAATAAATGCTATCATAGCTTTCCATATGTCCCTTATTATATAGTACCAGAGTTATTGTTATTGCCAGTTTTTATTTTCCTATTGACTGTAAGTATTTAGAAGACAGGGATGATGTCTGTTTACAACGAATCTCAAATGTCTAGCACAGGCCAATACATAATAAGCACTCAATAAATGTTTGTTGAATAAAGTCTCTTACAAAATAAACTTAATAAGTTAGCCAAAAAGTTTTTACACATTATGCAAAAACCAGAATGAATTTATTGGCCAACCCAATATGATGGCTCCTCTCTATCACAGTTTAGGGCAAAAAGTCTTACTGTCCTATCCAATCTCTCCTCCAGCCAGATATCCCCCTATATGTACTCTTCATTCTAAGAAATTAAACTACTTGAAATTCCTTACCCATAATATACCAAGTTCACTGGAAGGACTGATGCTGAAGCTGAAACTCCAATACTGTGGCCACCCGATGTGAAGAACTCATTGGAAAAAAACCCTGATGCTGGGAAAGACTGAAGTCAGGAGAAGGGGGTGACAGAGGATGAGATGGTTGGA
The DNA here is from genome assembly GCA_007570785.1 of Antilocapra americana. Lineage (NCBI taxonomy): Eukaryota > Metazoa > Chordata > Mammalia > Artiodactyla > Antilocapridae > Antilocapra > Antilocapra americana. The sequence goes on along the minus strand of ML660197.1, from coordinate 29,594,548 downwards.
TGGCATTACTGACTCAATGGACATGAGTTTAAGCAAGCTCCAAGAGTTGGTGATGGACAAGAAGGCCTGGTGTGCTGCAGTCCATTGTTTCACAAAGAGTGGGACATGACTGAGCAACTGAATTGAACTGATTATACCAAGTCATACTGTCAAGGCTTTGCCCAAAATTTCTCCTGCTATTATGGTATCTCCATCCTTTCTGCCTACATTATTTCTACCATCCATCAAATCCCAGCTAAAGCATAACCATCTCTGGAAATCTATCTAATGTGTCAGTAATACTAAGAAGTCTCTCTATTCCCAAAGAACCCTGAGCATAAATCTATCATAATTATTTCATATACTATAACCATTTAAAACTAATTTATATCCCCCAAGCCCATAAGCTACCCAACAAATTAATCTCTGAGTGTTTTATTTTTACAAAGTGCTACTACTGTTCCTGGAAGAAAAATTATTTGCTCAAAAATATTTTCTGGCTAAAGATGAATATGAAATATTATTAAAGAATTATAGATGTTTAGCCTTGAAAGGAAAAGTCTTAAGGAAATCAGGTCATCTCAAGTGTACAAGTGCCAGCTAAACAAAAATGTAAGCATCACTACTGAGGTGCTCTTCTCAGTGGATTATAGCTAATTGATTTCTGACTTTGCAGATGCCGGGAATGTTTTAAAAAAAAGAAGAAAAGAAAAGGAAAAAAAAAATGCTTGTTTGTTGCCATGCCTGTTAATGTGTGTAGTTCCTTATACCAATTACTAAATAACTGCTATTGGCAGTTGTTAACAGTTTGATATGTATCTACAATTATTAACAGTAAATGGCTTGTGACTTTAGCTGCCTGGATTCAAATACCACCTTTGTCTCTTAATAGCTGTATCATCTTAGGCAATGTAATCATTCAATGTCTCAGTTTCCACATCTGTAAAATGGGGTGGATCAAAGTACCTAACTCCCAGGTTTGTTGTGAGGCATAAATGAAGTAACACATGTGAAACACTTAAAATAATATGTATTATAGAGATGTTTGTTATAACAAAGCTATTATTTTTATTAAACTATATAAAAGCAGGTCCAGTAAGTGTATTAGGAAGTATATTTTGATTCAATTGAAAAAAATGATTTTCTGATGATTTAGGCTCTTCAACAGTGGTATTAGCTGTTTTGCCATGGTAAATATTACACCACTAGAAACTAAACCATCTGACCAAGCAGTGGCTGCCTATTTTGGAGAAGAATAGAGGTTTTTTTCTTAAATTTTAAAATATTTTGATTCCATCACTTCCGCAGTACCACTTTGAGATAGCACGTGACAATTTGTATATAACGTATTTATTAGGAATCTCAAATCCTGTAGATTTTTAAGCTTTTGTCTCCCGTTCAGAGGTAGAAAACTAAATATTAATCCAAGTCTGTGAAGGGGAACATTTGTCTTTAACTTTTCCTTCAGTGTCTCTGAGCTAGCTAAAACAGTAGAGGACACCGCTGGCTAGAGCCATAACAGAAGACACACCGGGTCTCTACCCGCCGGTATCGAGTCCTCGGCTGAGACCCTTTCTGGGCTTCACGGTCTGTGTGCGTATGTGAAAGTCACTCAGTCATGTCTGACTCTGTGTGACCCCGTGGACGGTAGCCCGCCAGGCTCCTTCCCTCTGTCCATGGGGATTCTCCAGGCAACAAGCCTGCTGTGTTGTCATTTCCTCCAGGGATTCTTCCCGACCCAGGGATCGAACCCAGGTCTCCCGCACTGTGGGCAGATTCTTTATCCTCTGAATCACCCGGGAAGCACATACCAAAGGGTCATAATATTGATACTTAGTCTTAGTCTACCATGTGTATAGGTAAGAGGAACCAGGGGAAAAGAAACTATGAAAAACATGATGATGTATAAGGAAGTTCTAAATTCTCATTTACTTTGCAAGAGTCTGTAGGTCCCATGAAGAAAAGTTAAATAATAATTTACTGAGAGCCACTTCTGAGGTTTGGTCTGGAAACAAGCACTGTTTCTTTCCCAATGTTTCATGTAATCCAGTATCTCCTGGCCCACCAACAGTTTCTTCCCCCACTGAGTATCCAACTGTGGACACAAAGGAACCCTACGTAGAAACAGGGCTCTATTTTTCTCCTGACAAAATCATTATATTATATTGTATTCCTTGTTCACCACGATTTTTATATTTTCCAGCAGGATTCTGGGCTGCATAAATCCCAGATTTAGAAAAAGAAATTGATACAGAGATTGAATTGAATTGCGCAAAAAGAAGAATCACTATGAAAGTTCTTTAATGAAATTAGTACAAGAACTGGAATTCAACAATTAAGTTTCCAAAAAATTTGTAAGTCTCATTGCATTTTTCTTGACTCTTCTTTAAATTCAAACCTTAAAGGAAACTAAAACTTCCATTAGCACAAACTTCTTCTCACCCCAAAACATGGAGACAAGTTGTAACCCTAAAACAAGAACTTTGTTAAGTTACATATACATATGTACATATACATATTTTATTTATTTTTTTTAAAATTTTCTTTAATATATTGTGTTGGTTTTGCCATACGTTGACATGAAACCGCCATGGGTTTACATATGCTCCCCCTCCAGAACCCCCCTCCTTCTTCCCTCCCGATTCCTTCCCCCTGGGACATCTCAGTGCACCAGCCCCGAGCATCAATCCTGGGCTGGTGATTGATTTCACATATGATAATTAACATGTTTCAATGCCATTCTCCCATATCATCCCACCCTTGCCCTCTTCCACAGAGTCCACGAGTCTGTTCTATACATCTGCGTTCCTTTTGCTGTCTCGCATGCAGGGTTCTCGTTACCATCTTTCTGAATTCCATATATATGCGTTAGTATACTGTATTGTTGTTTTTTCCTTCTGGCTTACTTCACTCTGGATAATAGGCTCCAGTTCCATCCACCTGAGTAGAACTGATTCAAATGAATTTTTTTGTTTAATGCTGAGTAATATTCCATTGTGTATATGTACCACAGCTTTCTTATCCATTTGTCAGTTGATTGGGCATCTAGGTTGCTTCCATGTCCTGGCTATTGTAAACAATGCGGCGATGAACATTGGGGTACACGTGGCTCTTTCAATTCTGGTTTCCTCGGTGTGTGTGCCCAGCAGTGGGATTGCTGGGTCATATGGCAGTTCTATTTTCAGTTTTCTAAGGAATCTCCACACTGTTTTCCATAGTGGCTGTACTAGTTTGCATTCCCACCAACAGTGTAAGAGGGTTCCCTTTTCTCCACATCCTCTCCAGCAATTATTGCTTGTAGATTTTTGGGTTGCAGCCATTCTGACTGGTGTAAAGTGGCACCTCATTGTGGTTTTGATTTGCATTTCTCTGATAATGAGAAGAAGTAAAACTCTCTCTCTGTTTGCAAATGACATGATCCTCTACATAGAAAACCCTAAAGACTACCAGAAAATTACTAGAGCTAATCAGTGAAAATAGCAAAGTTTCAGGATACAAAATCAACACACAGAAATCCCTGGCATGCCTATACACTAACAATGAGAAAACAGAAAGAGAAATTAAGGAAACAATTCCATTCACCATCAAAACAAAAAGAATAAAATACTTAGGAGTATTTCTACCTAAAGAAACAAAAGACTTGTATATAGAAAACTATAAAACACTGATGAAAGAAATCAGAGGACACAAATAGATGGAGAAATGTGCCGTGTTTGTGGATTGGAAAAATCAATATAGTGAAAATGAGTATACTACCCAAAGCAATCTATAGATTCATTGCAATTCCTATCAAGCTACCAGAGGTCTTTTTCAGAGAATTAGAACAAATAATTTCACAATTTGTATGGAAATACAAAAAACCTCGTATAGCCAAAGCAATCTTGAGAAAGAAGAATGGAACTGGAGGAATCAACCTACCTGATTTTAGGCTATACTACAAATCCACAGTCATCAAGACAGTATGGTACTGGCACAAAGACAGTAATATAGATCAATGGAACAAAATAGAAAGCCCAGAGATAAATCCACGCATCTATGGACACCTTATCTTTGACAAAGGAGGCAAGAATATACAATGGAGGAAAGACAATCTCTTTAACAAGTGGTGCTGGGAAAACTGGACAGCCACTTGTAAAAGAATGAAACTAGAACACTTTCTAACACCATACACAAAAATAAACTCAAAATGGGTCAAAGATCTAAACATATGTACATATACATATTTTAAATTGTCACCATGTTCCCCTCTGTTCTGTTGTGTATTAATTAAAATTTCTTCTCAGAAAACGCTATTTGGAGTTTCCATTCAGAACTCTTAAGTTGTATTATTTATAAGATAGCTTTCCCCAAACAAAATCCATGTAATAGCTTACTTCTGGTTTTACAGCCTCTATTGTAGCATTCTTGTCATCTCCATGTATATTAAAGGCTAGGAGTATAAGGGACTTGCCTTCTAAAAGGTAAACCAACTGGTTTAACTTCCTAGAGTAATAGCACATGAAAATTCTAAAACTTTCTTCGCTAGGCAGACTTTTCAATTATTTTCTCTCTTCCTTTTCTATGAAAGAAAAAAAAAACTCTTTGGAGGCTAGTTATGGTTGACAGAAACATCCCCCATATTGTTATTAAATATATAAAATAAAGTCTTTTAATGAACATTTATTCAGCGAGTCTTCAAGTTTATTTTACAATGCTGAGTAAGTTCCACTCGTTTATTTTATAATGTTGAGTAAGTCTTTCAGCCTCAACTCTTTCTCAAATCTTTCCTATACCCTATAAAAGTAAAAAGGCAATGGAAGTCTTAGTTCATAGATTGTTTCTAAATTCCTAAATTAAAGCCACTAGTAGACAAGTTCTCAAGCTGCGGCTTTGCACCAAGAATGTTTGTCCTGGGAGCCACACCAGCTGGGGCCTATGTGTTAGCTTCTTGCCAGCTCATTGCCTTAATTGACCCTTACTTCTTACATTATTGACTATTCCAGAGAAACAGGTATTGAAAATATGGTATGACTGGCTTGCCTCAGAAGGCAATCCATTCATGGTTTGTTTTGTTTTTAAACAGTGAATGTGGTATCTGCTAGAAATTTTGACATCTAAGCAAAAATTTGAAAAACCCTGAGAGTTTGGGGGCAGTATTTAAACTTTTTGTTATCGTTGATCAGTCGCTAAATTGTGTCTGATTCTTTGGGAACCCATGGACTGCAGCACACCAGGCTCTTCTGTTCTCTACTATCTCCCAGAGTTTGCGCAAATTCATGTCCATTGTAGGAGGACCAAATTTACATCAGTTCTATCTCCCTCCAAGACCGATCAAGAACTCACCCTATTTGTGTGTCATCTGATGTGTCTATTAGACTGAGCTAAATTGTGATTCCATATTCCATAATCTCTGCCTTGTTAGAAAATAATACAATGCAGAACTCTTTCCTTCATCTCCTCATTTCCCTTGTACATCTCACTGGTACAAGACGGTTAATAGCCTCAAATTCTCCCTATTTCCAGAAAGCATCTTTATAACATGCCTTTGCTGCTTTGCCCACCTAGAGATGTCTATTTTTCTACTGCTTTGAATATGGGCTGGCCTATGACTTTGAGAGAATGTGGCAGAAGTGATGAGTGAGTTCAGGTATCTAGACCCCAAGAGGCCCTATGACTTCTTCCTTTTCCCCGTTGGAGGACATCCCTGAGACTCTCAGGTAAGGAAGCCAATCGAGTCTACTGAAGAAAAGAAGTCATGTGAAGACCTGAAGTGACCCAGCTGACAGCCAGCACCATCTGCCATCTTGGACCTTCCAGCTGACCCTCAAGCAGAAGGCAGCCACCAGAATGATGCCAGTCAAGGTAGCAGAAGAACCACCTGGCCAACCCACAGAATCATGAGAAATAATGAGTCAGGTGTTTTTTTTTTTTTAAATAAAAAACAAAGCAACGAAAGTTTGGAGGGGGTTGCATGTAGCAATAGGTCACTGGTTCATTGTATGTGAAAGTTCCATTTCCTCCAGCTCATTGTGGTTTTCTAGTATATCTGGAATAGCAGCTTATGCTTCTCACCTCTCCAGCTCTGAAGAAAGTGAGGATACAACAGTATGAATCTTTGTATTTTGATTGATTCATACTTTTCAGCTTCTCCTGGCTTACTTTATTGCTTCTAAGATCTGTCGCTGAGGTTTAGAGTTTTGGATCTTGAATGTAAATCATTTTTGGTCATCAGAAAAGGCCTAATTTGGTTATTGAGGAATAAACTTCTTTCTTCCAGTTTTATTTACCTGCAGTTTTGTTGAAGATGTGGAGCAATGAATACCCACGTGTTACAAACAAACTATCTGATGTGGGAAGCAGGTTTAGTATTTTTGGACGATGAGTCCCAGTCTATTGTTTTCATCTAATGATAGCCTTGTGGTCTATTCTCATCTTTTTTGGCCCTTGTCTGGGAAGAAGGAGCCATTCTGGCAAAATGCCTTTACAGCTTTTTGGAAGTGATACAATCTGAATATGGCCATAAGTGCAACCAATGAAATATTAGTGTCTCAAAACTATTCCAAGTCTTCTTGCCACTCTCCAATGGTCATGGTATGCTTACACCATGGTGTGCTAAGTGCCACCATGGCTGGTATTTAGCAAAAATTTTGTGATCTGTTTGTTTCATCTACCCAGAAACCGCCTCAGAACAAAACAGGCAAGGATTTTATACACATGTAAGTATTGTTTTCTTATAGTCAATTCGAAAAAGAGAGATAACAATGTGGTCTAGTGGTTTCCACATGTATTTGAGTGTCAGCAACTCTGAGTTGTAATCTCATCCAACTGTCTTTCTGGCTGACTCAGATTACTTAAGAAAAATTACCTAACTTATCTTTGTTTCATTTTTCTTATAAAATGGAAGAAACTGCCCTTATTGCACAGAAAAAAAAATTAACCTAACTGACATTTATCAACACCCTAGAAAATATACTATGATTATCCCAAATACACACACTGACAGACAAGCACAGGTACATTTTTTTTTTTTTGACCTCCAAATTTCTTCTCCTTCCCTCAAAATCTTAGGGAAATATTAAGATGAGAGCAAGAAGATTTATGCTTTTTCTTTTCCCATTTTAAGGCATCTCACTCCTAGTTCAGCAGCATGGAGAGAGATTTGTTCTGAGCTCCTGTGCTGGGCAGTGATTCAAATTCCCGAGGTTAGTGGCAGTGTCTCAGAGAGATGCTCAGAGATTTTCAAAGCTCCATTTTCTTTTAATTAGCTCCCCTTCTGCCTCAGGCAACACGTTCAGGGAATCAATAGGTTAGACTGAGTGCAGACTTTGTAAAGGTATCAGGAGCTATGGTATGTTGAGACTTGTCAGACCCTAGATTCAGGTTTCAGGAGGTAAGCATCACTAGTCATGAATGTTTAGAGAGGAGATTTAAAACAGAAGCAGCTCACCAACTCCTGGAGACTGCCTGACCCTGAATCCCAGGAAGGAGCTGCCATTACTTTCAGCTACTCAATGGCCCTACACAAGCCATTGAACCTCCAGGGCTTGCCCAGGAGACCTGCAGACGGAGCCAGACACTGGTTAAGAGTTAAATCACACTTGAGAGAAACTGCAAGCATGAATTCAGCTGAGGTGCTAAAATACTCACAGAGAGGTTCTCAACTTCACACACTATCCGTTCCCTCCTTCTTATTATTTCTTCTGCCATAATAAGATTTTCTCTGCGCCCAGAAGATATTTTGAGTAACACCCAATGTGCTTATTTTGTGAGGCATAAATTTCATTTGTGGCATTATTATTTTTTATTTATTATAAACATGACTTGCACAGAGGCTGACAACAACTTTGCTAAGAGAGATAAGGTGGATTTGTTTCTAGAGTTCAAACCTCGAGTGAATAGTTCCTGCTGCTTTAGGTGTTGCAATAATTGTTCTGGCACAAACTATACAGAGTCAAGGGCAGAACATTTGGGATTCTTTGCAAGCATTCATTATTTACGCTGGGAATGGAACTGCAAAATTCCTTTTAAAAAAAATCAGATTAAGTGACATGGAAAAAATAAAAAAGACAAAGCCTTAGTAATAAATCAGTCAATAGCCAGTATTAAGTGACAGTAAATACTATCAGGCCCTGTTCTGTTTGAAGCCTCAAGCAGTATAACTCTGAGTGTTTATCTAAAGGATTCAAAAGAAATCTGAAAAGCTAGAAAACACAAGATAACATTTTAAAATTGTATGTTACATGAAAAAAAAATAGGCTCAACGTATTTCTGAATGTAATACCTCTAAATTTCAAGCAACAGGTTTAATTTTTAATCCGAAAAGATATAATGAGAATACACTGGATTACCTAAAATATCTAGAAACACAGAAAAATAAAGTGTTAATTGATTTGCAGTTTGGGGGAGAGGTTATTTACTTCTTTCAGATTAGTGCTTGGACCCATTGCTTTAAAACCTGAAAAGAGGTTGAAGAAAAATATACACTGAACACATTTTGTGAAAATATGTTTAATGATGACTCCAAACTCTTTTGTATAATATATAATGATGGAAGATCCAACACTGGGATTTCCCTGGTCATGCCTGCTTTCCAGATATTTCGAGTCTGGAAAAGAGGCTACTTGGGTTTCAATTTAGGCCGGAGGTGCAAAAAGGGTTTATATCTCTCAGCCCTTATCTTGGTTTCTACGTTCCTTCCTAATATGCGTGAAAGCAAATGAGCACAGTGGAATACTTGGGATCTTAAAGCAGAGCGCCATTAACCATGGTGCAGAGCTCAAAATATTACACATGGAATTCTTCCTCTACCTTTTCTTCTTCCCTTCAATCTCTGATATTAGGTATTTTTTAAACTTTGGGGATAGGAGAAAGTGAAAGGGCAAGTATCCAGACTTAGTCTCTGGTGCAAGAGAAGTTACCTACATCAAGTCAAATGCTTCTTTGACACTTCCTAGTCGCCCAATGGATACTGCTGAGCCCTTAACAGCTTTTTGATAGTTAGCACAGTAAACTCATGTAAGGTCTGTCCCTAGTATTTGTATAACAATAGAGGGATTCCAGCCAGGAAAACCTCACTTATCTGATTGATAGGGGTCTGTACCCTACACTTCTCAATTGTTGCCTTTTTTTTTTCTTTTCAGTCGCTAAGCTGTGTCCAACTCTTTGCAACTCTATGGACTACAGCAAGCCAGGCTTCCCTGTCCACCATTTCCCAGAGCTTGCTCAAACTCAAGTCTATTAAATCAGTGTGGCTATTTCATCCTCCCTTGTCCTCTTCTTCTCTTGCCTTCAATCTTTCCCAGCATCAGGGTCTTTCCTAATGAATTGGCTCTTCCCATCAGTTGGCCAAACTATTGGAGAGTCAGCTTCAGCATCAGTCCTTCCAATGAATATCCAGGACTGATTTCCTTTACAACTGACTGACTTGATCTCCTTGCAGTCCAAGAACTCTCAGGAGTCTTCCCCAACACCACAGTTCAAAAGCATCAATTCTTTGGCGCTCAGATTTCTTTATGGTCCAGCTCTCACATCCATACATAACTACTGGAAAAACCATAGCTTTACATATACAGACCTTTGTTGGCAAAGTAATGTCTCTGCTTTAATACACTGTTTAGATTTGTCATAACTTTTCTTCCAAGGAGCAAGCATCTTTTAATTACATGGCTGCAATCACTATCTGCAGTGATTTTGGAGCCCCCCTCCCCCAAATAAAGTCTCTTGCTGTTTTCCTTATTTCCCCATCTATTTGCCAAGAAGAGATGGGGCTGGATGCCATGATCTTAGTTTTTTGAATGCTGAGTTTTAAGCCAGCTTTTTACTCTCCTCTTTCACCTTCATCAAGAGGCTTTTTAGTTCCTCTTCACTTTCTGCCATAAGGGTGGTATCTGCATACCTGAGGTTATTGATATTTTTCCCAACAATCTGGATTCCAGCTTGTGATTCATTCAGCCTGGCATTTCATATGATGCACCCTGCATATAAGTTAAATAAACAAGGATTATAGCATACAGCCTTGACCTACTTCTTTCCCAGTTGTGAACCAGCCCATTGTTCTATGTTCAGTTCTGTCGCTTCTTGACCTATATATAAGTTTCACAGGAGGCAGGTAAGATGGCCTGGTATTCCCATCTCTTGAAGAATTTTCCACAATTCGTTGTGATCCACATAGTCAAAGGCTTTAGTATAGTCAATGAAGCAGAAGCCATACTTAGACATCCTCTGATTCTTTAATTTTGAACTATCATTACTTTTCTTCACATTTATCCAACAAATATCTCCACATTTATTAATTTCCCCCCAATACATGTACAAATACTCAAAGCAATGGGGTATACTTGTTCAGAAGATGAGCAAGTATAAGATCACTTTATCCTATAATATGTGGATAGCGATAAATGTCAACCTATCAATGTAAGTGACCAGTTAACCAAGATTCATTATAATTTACATGAGACAGTATTCTCCTGTGGATTTGGTTAGCAGCATCACTCTGCAGCATCTTCAATGTGTACCAACAAAACAGAGCTTCTGTATCTGCAAAACTGAAGATTAGATTCTACAATCTGATAAATCCACATATAGCTCTGCTCCTTTTATTCTTTTCATATCTGAAATTCTGGTTTTGATTTCCCAGAATTTATCTTTACAATGTTATATATCTATGAACATTTTTGGAATAATACTTGGTCCAAGCCCTATAAAAGATAAAAGCATCACTCAAATTCCATGTTTTTTCCAAAGAAATAAAAAAGAACTTAAAAATTTTAAGTGAACAAGTGCAGTTTAAGAGAGCTCTTGCTTTAACATCTGAGATCTATTTTTTTTTCTGATCATATTTCAACCTTATTTATTTCATTTAAATTAGTAGGTGAATATGACAGTCCTAGAAAGAGAGGCCATAATAGCAGTGCCAGGGGCCAAGAATTGAACAAGCTTTCCTACACCATCCCTGTGTCTCAACAAGGGCTGTGCCAAATGTCTAATTTTAGTGTTTGGCTCAACACCAAACACCTGGAAATGGCATCCCGCCAGGAACGAACACAAAGCTAAGCAGTGGGTGAGCAAAAGCATCTGTCTCCTCTTGTTTTCTGCTTCTTAGCTATTAGGTAAATAAGGTAGTTATTAGGTAAATAAGGTAGTTATTAAATGATGACTTACACAAAGGCTGCAATTGTAGCATTCACATTTCATCTCCCCAACAGTTATCAGGCTCCTCAGCAAGCAACAATTTGATAATATTTGTTAGGAAATTTGTGATATGAATATAATATTTGTGATGAAAACCAGTTTGACCTCCTATTCAATGCTATCTTTGAGGATGGGTTTCAAACTCTTTTCTCCTTAGACCAGAATGTACACATGAAGCATGTCAAGCGTCAGATGTGTTAACATGGAACATTCAAAACTGATTAACTTTCAATTGCTGGTTTCTGCCTGAGTATGTTCTGAGCCAACGCCACCTTCACCCCTTCAACACACACACACACATGTACATGTCAGAGCACTCAGGACTCCTGACTCCATTTCTTCACCCACAGAAACCACATTTCCTCTCACTCCTTCTCACTTCACCAATCCACAAACCCTTTAACTACCCCTGAAATATGGAGCGATTTCCCGACATCTCCACAAATATAACAGAAAGCTTTCGTGGTCTCATGTAACCAAACTTATAACCATATATATGCCTCATGTGACCAAGAAAATCACTCATCTCGCTATTGTGTCCAATTCAGGAATCTTTGCAATAGACCGTGGTGCACCAAATTTGAAGACTATATTTTGGGGCTATGGATATCAAGCATACATATAAAAACATGGAATGCAATTCCTGATTTTTCTTAAGGTTTTGTCTTTCCAAGTATTAAGCTTATTGACTCTTTTTTAAAAAAAACTCTAAATTTTGCTTGCTTTCTGAAGTAAACATGGCTATTCCTCTTTGGTCTTAGAAGGGTTCTGCAGAAACATGCTTTAAAACAAAATTTATTCATGTAATATGATATATATATATATATATATATAACTGCAAAGAGATCAAACCAGTCAATTCTAAAGGAAATCAGTCTTGAATATTCGTTGGAAGAACTGATGCTAAAGCTGAAGTTCCAATTCTTTGGCCACCTGATATGAAGAACCGACTCATTGGAAAAGATCCTGATGCTGGGAAAGATTGAAGGCAGGAGGAGAAGGGGACGACAGAGGATGAGATGGTAGGATAGCATTACCAACTCGAGTTTGAGCAAGCATTGAGAGTTGGTGATGGACAGGGAAGCCTGGCGTGCTGCTGTGCATGGGTCACAAAGAGTCGGACATGACTGAGCGACTATACTGAATCCTACAGAAATCCATGAAATAGCAATAAGTAGTTTTATCCTTGATTATTGTTGTAAAAACTTTGGAACTTTGACATGTTTTGGCATATTGTGTTAATACCTCCTGTGTACCTCCCTCTCACCTATCTGATTCCAGACACCAAAGTGACCCTCTGGCCTGTGAGGGCTTTGATCAGCCTTACACAAGTGCAGTTAGAGAGCACTTTACCCTGGGATCCCATCTCTTGCTTCCCACTTGGGCTTTTCTGTCATCACCTCAAGTTGGGGGCAGGTGGGAAACCCTCTCTCCACTCATACATGTACAACTTGGAGCTGTGGGGGAATTAACGCCTGTGTGAGCTTCCAGAGGCCACCATAACAAAAGGCCATAGAATGTGTGGCTTAAACAAACAAACAAAAAAAGCCATATTTTTTTTTTTCACAATTCTGGAGGCTATAAGTCCAAGATCCAGGCGTCCACAGGTTCAGTTTCTTCCAAAGCCTCTCTCCTTGGTCGCCTTCTTACTATGTCCTCACACGTTCTTTCCTCTGTGCACACTCACTCCAGCATCTATCTCTCTGTCCATCTAAATTCCCTCTTCTTATTAGGACGCCAGTCAGTCTGGATTAGGGACCACCATAAGGGCTTCATTTTAATGTAATCACCTATCTCCAAAGACAGTCATGTTCAGAGGAACTGAGAGTTAGGGTGTCAACCTACTAATTTGGGGGAACACAATTCAGCCTATTACACACCCCATGGGGACTAATGGGCGAAGGAAATGGATGAATAAATTTTTCTTTCATTCTTCTTCTCAATGGACAATACTGATTGACATTTTATGTAAGGGCTGATGTGATCAAGCAAGTAGCACTTACAGCAATGGACCACTAGCAACACATCTACTCATTGTAGTGTTAACCCTCCTTCCTTTCTTGCCTGGTTTCCTCTCCATCACTACTTTTGGCTCCCAGGATCACAACTGCTAAAAAAACAATATGCACTTGGGTTCTGCTTCCTGGAGAACCCAGGCTAAGATACATAAGCTACTTTATTTCATCTTTACAACAACCATGCCAGATATATATTATTATTAGTTCATAAATAAAAGAATAGGAGAGTCAGAGAAGAGAAATGACTTGCTCAGAGTCACACAGCTAGTAAAACTACAAAGACAGAACTTTGATTTAAATGTTTTTTGATGCCCAACCCTGCATTATTTCTTAAGTATCTGCTTCCCTGGTGGCTCAGACAGTAAAGAATCTGCCTGCAATCTAGGAGAGCCAGGTCCAATCCCTAGGTTGGGAAGATACCCTGGAGAAAGGAATGGCTATCCATTCCAGTATTCTTGCCTGGAGAATTTCATGGACAGAGGAGCCTAGTGGGCTACAGTCCATGGGGTCACAAAAAGTCGGACATGACTGAGAGACTAACACTCTCACTATTTCCTGTATTATTTCCCAAGTATCATGATACCCCCTAGGAAAGTCTATGTATAATCAGATAAAAATTAAGCCATTTTCCCTACCAATTTTTAAAACTGTTTAAATAGATTAGAGGCAAGACATTCCAGGTACATAATGTATCTCCCTATTTTTTCAGTGCTCTTCCTTTCCTTCTTCACCAAACCTAAGAGTTTGATGTCCCTTCTTCAAAATTTACCTGTATCTGAAACCATTTTCTTTTTTGAATAGAAATTATATAAATTACAACCACTTCATTGGTACTATCACAAACTATACGTTTCCAAGCAAACCACAGCTCATAGTCAAATTAGGGAGGCTCTTACATCTTAATCAAAGCTTAACAATTTAATTGTTCATTAAACATAGGAGTAATTTAGTGTCCTACTATGCAATCATTATTGCTTCCTGAAAATCTGATGTGATGAGGTACAATAAATGCAAACTGAAATATTGCCTGTGGAAGGTTATTTATTATTTCTTCTGGCTAAAAACATTCATAACTGAAATTTATTGGTCCATACTCCCTTCATTATAAATATTTTATGTTCTGCCTCAGGGATCCATGTCTTAGCATTTAAACGTCTCAATCTTGTGTCAGTAGCAGGAAGAACAAGTTCACTGGGTGGAATTTTTGCCCTTTACTTCAGAATGTTACAATAATAATAGGCTATAAATATGTTATAATTATGCCTTTGATCATTGCTGTAGTTTTCTAGTCTGAATGAATTAAATTCAAAACTAAAGCAGAGCTGGTAGGCATAAATGACAGTAGTTATCTTAAACTAAGATTTTGCTGAAAGCCATATTAATTTTCTGAAAATATTTAAGTGGCCAGAGTAGCAAACCATTTTCCTCTTCTACCTTAATGTGAAGTGGTGTCTGAACCTATCAACATTTTTACATATCAGTAGTGATTTATGTTTAAGTAAAGCTTTATAGTCTTAGTACTTTTATATCCAAGTCATCACAATAATCTTTGGAATAAATACCAAGCAGTAAAAATCTCCATTTTTCAAATAAGAAAACTGAGATTCAGGCAGATACCTATGTGTAATTTTTGTTTTAATTTTTAAAAATTTTAATCATGAGATAGTAAAATTGTGCCACAATGTGCATGAAATTCCAGTCCTATGTCCATCTCTTTTTTTTTTTTCCTTAAAGACTTTTTTGATATGGACCATTTTTTAAAATCTTTATTGAATTTTTAACAATATTGCTTCTATTTTATGTCATGGTTTTTTGGCTGCAAGGCATGGGGGATCTCAGCTCCCTGACCAGCGATTGAACCTATACTCCCTGCATTGAAGGCGAAATATTAACCACTGGACAGCCAGGGAAGTCCCTGCTCATCTCTTCTTATGCTGAGGTTGATGGAGAGGAGGTGGAGGAGGAGATGATGGAGAGTAAACGACATGAAGAAGTGACAAACAGCAGATGACAGGGAATGCTGCTGGGGAAATGGGAATATGAGACAGAATGTTTTGCATCACTTATATATTCCTAGATCTGTCTCCCTCTCCAAAGCCTGCAGAACAGATCACTGATTGATGATCATTGGGAGATGCCTACAATCACTATAGTTTTCCTGGAAGTTCCAACCAGCTATGGGACCAAGAGTGGTCTCATTAATATGAAGTTTATTATATCACTTTTGTTAATGGATATTTTTTTAAGTGTAGTTGATTTACAATGTGTTAATTTCTGCTGTACAAAAAAGGGATTCAGTTATACATATATATACATTCTTTTCATATTCTTTTTCATTACAGTTTATCACAGGATATTGAATATAGCTCCCTGTACTATACAATAGGACCTTGTTGTTTATCCATTCTATATATGATAGCTTGTATCTGCTAATTCCAAACTCCGCCTGTCCCCCTCTTCCCCTCCCCCATGGCAACCATAGGTCTGTTCGCTATGTCTGTGTGTCTATTTCCATTTCATAGATAAGTTCATTTGTATCATATTTTCGATTCCAAAAACAAGTGGTATCATATGGTATTTGTTTTTTTAACTTCACTTAGTATGATAATTTCTAGGTCCATCCATTTTGCTGCAAATGTCATTATTTCATTCTTTTTCATGGCTGAAGAGTATTCCATTGTATACATGTTCCAGATTTTCTTTATCCTATTAATGGATATTTTAAAGTTCCAAGTGGAAGACCTTTCAGAGATCTTTATCTCACTTATTCACTTGCAAATAAATTCTAGACCTAGCTTTTGAAACCTGCTCTATGAGGTTTCAATAGGAGAGCACACAGAAAGAAGAAAAACTGAACTTCATCTCAGTGAAGATTAAAAAGAAAATTGTATGCTGGTATTAAATTATTCATAAGTATATACACAAAGGAAGGGCTAGCCTCTCTTAGCATATATAAACATGTTGACAGGGAATATTTCCTGAAGAAATATTATGTAATTCGAAGAAAAGGTGATTTTTGACAGTTTGTATCCTGGCTTTCTCGGTCACTGCATTTTCTTACACTATCCTCTGAGACCATGTGCTTGCCCTCAAGTGTATTCCTTGAAACAACAGTTTCTAGAAATAAGTTTACATGAAAAGAGTAATCTGTAATCATATTTTTAAATGCTGGTCCCCCAAAATACTCTGTTGACAAAGCAAAGCTGAGTTTATTGCTTACTGTGGTGAGGAAGACAGTTACTTTTACAATCATATTAGTAGCATCTTGAAGTGAGAAGGACAAAGTAAAGATATTTATGAGATTTGAGGGTCTGGTTAAAGTTGGGAATTGATTAGAATTGCAGAAGTTTCATGATATAATAGGATTGGGACACGACATGGATATGGTTTCAAACAGAATCTGAAGAGCTAACCCTTCTTTGACGCCACATTATCTTGAGAAAAGATATTTATTCTAATGAGGGTAAATCAAATATTTAGATAAATAGATTTGCTGGAAGCTCTTAAAATGAACAATAAAGTTATTTCCAACTTTAACAGCCAGGGCAAGTTTTCTGAAGACTAAAGCCATGTAATGAGATAATCATATAGTAAAGTCATGGTAATGTAGAGCCTAGATAACAAACTTGTAAGGGTAAATAGTTCTCAACATAAGTTTAGGAATTCCTGGGTCAAACAAAGTTAAGCAAACGTTTTAACAGTGGTGCTTTTTGGAGCCCTTAATCCATGAATGGGCACGCAATTTTCATGGAAAAAGTATACAAAATGTTTTTATCTTACTTTTATGAAAATAAAATATGCCTGGACTAGCATTGCATATAGCTGCAGAATTAGGATATTCATATTTTTTTTTTTAAGAAAAAGGAGGTAAATGTAAAACCCAGATAGAAGAGTAATTATAATCCCAGCCTGGCATTTCCCCACACACAGGCACTAACAGCTTAAGAAACTGGCACAAAAGCAGAGTGGCCCATAATCCAGTTTAAGAATTAAGCAGGCAGCATTAGTGATCAGAGTGGAGTTTCACAGAACCAAAGGGTTTGAGAAGGAAAGTGAAGTAGATGATACAAAAAGAGGGGAGTCCTTTCTCTGGAGACGTTATGTTGCTCAGCTAATAAAATGAGTCACAGATCTTTTTATGTCTTCGATTTACCCTGCAATGTCAGGATTGAATTGTTACATAGCAACAACCCTCTTAGTAGATGCTACTCTTCTGAGGCAAGAAATACCTTTTACTAAAAGTAAACAAAAGTTGAAAGAACACTTTATCTTCATGCACACATAATTTAAATGGCCAGACATAGCTTGGCTATTTTCTATTACTCCCGAGAACAGGCTAACAACTATAAATAACAGGTCATCTACTTAGTCTGGGATTGATAAATGCCACTGCAAGATGATATTCCTTCATTCGATAGTAAAAGGAGTCAGTCACTTGACTGGAAATGACTAGAAATGACATGAGCATTTCCATTATTCGATACAAAAACTGAGCAACACTTTTTTTTTTTTTTTTACTGTAAACAGTTTTTTACTCCAAGTAGTAGTAACTGTTTCTACTTTTGGAGAAACAATAGAGAGAATAAAGCAAATGTCTATAAAGTATCAACTCAAAAAATACTTTAATTAATTCATTATCAATTTAGGAAAAACAGGCTTAATTTTTATGGCAGGAAATACTGAGTTGATTCCAGGAGTTTACATAAATGTGATTCTAACTGTGCAATTGCAAATGAAGCTCCAGAGAAAGAAAAAGTCCAGATATTCTACAAAAATCAATGTGGTTGCTGAGCTCAGATTGTAAAGGGGGACATATAAAACCCAAACATCACTGGTCTTTCTGTGACTGGCCTGAGATAGTGACGTATACAACACAGCAACCTCCAAGAAAGCACTGTAAAGTAATTCAGATCTACATGAAAATTGCACCTTCTTATATCTCTCATCCATTCTTACAGGCAGTTTCTCTCCTAACACCTATCATTATTTTAGATTCTTCCTTACACTTCTTCCCTAAAATCCTTCCACTTGTTTTAGTCCAAACTCAAATGCCTACGACCACTTTTTTTCCCTAGGCCTTCTGTTAAAAATAAAGTTGGTCTTTGTTCTTTGGACCCAAATTGAATTTCTAAAGCCCAGCCCTAAAGATGCAAGAATAATAAACAATTCTTCCTTCTTAGAGCTGCAGGGGAGTGGAGGCTGACCAGTCTCAGAATTTGTATGTTAATGTCTTTGTCCTCTCCACGTGTTCAAAAGGTGAGATGAAAGAAATATAGTCAAGGATTCTTATTAGAGGGTGGTAGAGAATTGACAGCTACAGGAAGTATAAGCACCAAATAAACTACAAAATTTACTAACATGCATATCCCCTGCCCTCCCCCACCCCCCACACACATTAAATCTTTTAAGCCTTAATCAGAGTATGTAGAAGGCAGAGAAGAAAATGTTCTCCATTTGAGGGCAATAATCTTTGACTAATGACAAAAGAGAAAGCAAACCTCTCTTTGGACTGAAAAAACAGAGAAAACATTGGTAAGAGGGAATTAATTGGAACTGTAGCTGGGGAAGGATAGTTAAGCTTCTGGTCTCAAATTATCTCTAAAGGTCTCTAAGGAACCTGCAAATTAGATCATTAAACCAAACATTGCCAGTGACCTTTGAGGGACTGTCAAGAACAATAAAGGGGAATAAAACAGGAGATAAGCAAATACCAACCAATTTTGAAAAATTGGATGAAGGGAGGTTTGACAAATTAGAGACAGTTAAGAGTTACATTGATTTCAGCTAAGATTTTAGGATCTGTTATACAGATGAATAGGTTTGGAAACCTAAAGAAGCAATGATCATTAGAAGCCAATAAAGGCTCATGAAAACAAACCAGACTCTTCTCACTTCTGTGTGTCAAGATCACGGCAGGGTACAAATGGCACACATAACCAGAGGGTAACTAAGGTGAGTTTATAGTAGGGACTCTTCATAAGAGCGTGGGGTAAGGTTAAAGGAAATTTGGAGCAATAGTGAAGCAACTGTGGAGAAGTGGAATCACCTCGCACTGGACTGGCTATATAATTTGCAGGGTCAAGGGCAAAATGAAAATGCATAACCCTTTGTTCAAAATCCATTAAAAATTTCAAGACAGGGAGAGCAAAGGATGACTAACCATGGGGCCCTGAATGACCATACAGTCTGCAAGCCCACTGCAGCCATCTCTGACCCTTAAGTTTCAAAGGGCAAGGAGGGAAACATGTATGAGAACCTGGAGAGAGCTGTAGCTGTATCTTTAGCTGGAGGAGTCCACTAGAAAGACCAAAGAGAAGCTAAGCCACTTACATTTAATACTAAGTCACTGATTACTTGCAGCTGTGAAGAGGGGGATGGTGAAATTCATACCTTAATCCCATTCTATAATCCCAGACAATGGAATCAAGTTAGTATAGTACACAGAAGACAGGTTCCAGAAGCACAAAGTGGGGTGGAGAGTAAATTGGGAGAGTCAGGAAGAATATTTTGCACACCTTTAGGAAGTCACGATGCTGTTAAATCTGTGAAACCTGGTAACCCCGCTCTAGAAGGACTTTAGGAAGGCATTTGACAATTGCTTAGGAGCTCCTGTTCAATAAAATGGAGAAAGATGGCCTACAAGTAAAGATAATTATGTGGATCGATAATAGGTTAAACAATTGTATCCAAAGTAAGAAATGGAATATTCCCTGTTATATGAGTAAACAAGGATGTCCCAGTCATTAGCAATTGCAGCCACTATGGATAGTGAGCCGGTGAGCCTGAGGAGACTCACCTAGGGAAAGAATACCTGCCATTTAGCCATCAGACTGCACCCCTCCTCACAGTGAGCCCTGAGCAAACAGGGATATGTAAAAACACAGGATACTAGACCCAGATAGCTAAGGTGCATATCAAGGGAATGATTTCAGAGAGCCTAGACTCTTTCATCTAGCCAAACACAGAAAAGTGCTAAATTCCTTAACTTGGGATATCTGGCTTCCTTAATTAATAATGTTTTTTTAAATGTTCGGAATACCTGCTCTTTGTTGCAAAATGTTTATATAACCTGGCCCCCTCTCTCACCTCCTCAAAGTAGTTCTTTCAGGGTTATTTGAGATTACCTGTTAGGTTACCTCCCTGGCTTAAGACCTAAAAATTCCCCCCAAATAAAACATAACTCTCAACTTTTGGGTTATGAATATTTTTAAGTCCATAAAAGTATACTGAAAAGTAGTACTATCTAGTTTAGCATTTTCTAGTACTGATCTGCAGATATAGAAGGAATGATTATCAAAGCATGGTTTACAGATGATTGAGTGACTAGCCAGGATGAAAGAATTAAAATCCAAAAAGATTTTGACAGGCTGTAGCAATGGGATAAAAAGATCTTGGCCAGCTGGAACAATCAACTAAGTCTAATAGTAGTAAATCTTGGGATTTGCTCTAAAGTTCAAAAGCCAGTGGCACAGGTTTGGGAAAAGGGAGACAATACATATGATGTCTGAAAATGACTCAGGCAGTTTAGGGGAAGGTAACGTCATTGTGAGTCACGAATGTGGTGGATCCTCCAGAAAAACCGATTAGGTTTTAGGCAGAATTAATTGAACAAACGAGGTGATAATCCAAACCTGGGATTGTGTTGATCATACCACACCTGAAAACTGGGTTTATTTGAATGTCATATATGACTTGTACTTGGAGAAGACTAATTAGGATAGAAGAGGCTTATAAACTAGGACCAACCCTAGTAGTTGGTCTGGCTTTAATAATTGATGCAAATGACAACATGAATGCGATAGTGCTGTGACTACTGTTCAATCAGCAAACAAAAGAAGAGCAGAGGACACAGATGAGATCAAAATCATATGTGTGGATGACGTATTTGTTAACCTCAGCTCCTTCCCCTGTGTTTGCAGGGTTAAGACTCTACTAGGGCAGAGGACCCTAAAACCCAAAGCCCACTGTCTTTTGAAAGGAAAGGGGGATATTTTCCCAGAAGGATTCACTTTGTTAACATACAAAGAAATTCTTGCTTTCAAACTGTGATGCTGGAGAAGACCCTTAGACAGCAAGGAGATCAAAACAGTCCATCCTAAAGGACATTAACCCTGAATATACATTGGAAGGACTGATGCTGAAGTTAAATCTCCAATACTTCGGCCACCTGATGCAAAGAGCTGACTCATTGGAAAAGACTGATGCTGGGAAAGATTGAGGGCAGGAGGAGAAGGAGATGACAGAGGATGAGATGGATGGATGGCATCACCGACTCAATAGACATGAGTTTGAGCAAACTCCAGGAGACAGTGAAGGACAGGCAAGTCAGGCATGCTGCAGTTTACGGGGTTGCCAAGAGTCAGATGTGACTTAGCGACTGAACAACAGTCACATACTTCTGAATCCTCTTTCTTATTTGTCATTATGCCTATTGAAGAAAGCCAAGTACTCACATAGAATAGAGATTATTCCTTAGTAGTAATAATTGAAGAGATTTGTAGTCCATAATAAGAGACCACTCTGGAGAGTAATGGTATACAAACTGTACCCAAAAATATTAAAGACTGCCATATGGGAAAACAATTGTCATTGTCCTTCACTAAATCAGGAAATTAAACAGTATCATTTTAAAAAATCATAGAGAGATGTTTTTAACAGTCCAATTTCCTGAGAACAAAATAGAAATAAGAAGGTTCCCAATAATTAAACATGAATAACACAGGACACAGCCTAGATGATTCCTTAACGGGTATGTTATTTAGGCAATCCCAGCATTCCATGGTGTTTAAAGTCATTTTTAAAGTTCACTTCCAATGCTGAACTTCTATTCATTCTTTATTTCATTCAATAAGTATTTATTGAGAACAAGACACATTCCTAACACTAAGAACTGAGGATACAATAATAGAAACAAGCCACTTTTAAAGCTAAGTAAGAAGTTCAGGTGATGGAGGAAGAGAAGGAGATATGGATAAAATGGTCAGGAAAGGTCTCTGTGGCTAATAAGCTCATTTCTTTATCATACTAAATTTCTCTAGATCTTCAATCCTGGCCTCTTCTTAAGGTTTATTATCATTTTCCTTCCTTATATTAATTACCCTACCTCTGGTCTACCTTTTAACTCCTAAACCGAGAATAACCTAAAATTTTAAACTCAGAAGAATTTAGTAGTAAATGTATCATAGTGTAATTTAAAAGCAAGATGTGCCCAATACTTTCAATTTTGTTTAGAACCATGATGTGGGTATCTTCATATATCTGGATACAATACATTTCTCCTTCTCCACCAACAAAAGCTTTGTAATATTTGGGCCCAGGCTTGTCTTTCTAATATCAGATTTTTATTTCTTAGAGGATAGGGCACACACTTACATAGCTGTGCCTCTTCCCCATCTCAGGATAGGTTTATCTCCCCTTCATCTATGCCATTCTTTTTATTTACAGAATAAATGGAAAATTTTTTTTTAAATTTTCTTTACTTTATTGTGTTGGTATTTAACTGAAAATTTTTATTCCCTGATATCTTGATGCCAACATCTAATCAAATCTAACATTAAACAAAGGAAAGTAAGAAAACAAAGCACTGTTATATCCTAAGCTTTAAAATTAAGAGGAAGTTGAAACAAATTATAGGCACAAATTAGACACATAGATACAAAATAGCCTATGAACTTTAACTTTTTCTTTTTCTTTCTTTCTTTTTAAACTAGTGTATTCATATAGCTGAAGGACAGGGAGGTATTTGCAGTTTCACATGGTTAGAAACATCATAACAATTTTCTGTTAACATAATGTGGGCTTCTCTAGTGGCTCAGTATGTAAAGAATCTGCCTACAATGCAGGAGACTGTGGTTGGGACCCTGCATTGGGAAGATCCCCTGGAGAAAGAAATGACAACCCACTCCAAGATTCTTGCCTAGGAAATCCCATGAACAGAGAAGCCTGGCAGGCTACAGGGGGTCCCAAAAGAGTCAGACATGACTTAGTGACTAAACAATAACAAAGAATTTTAGGCATTGAAAAAATAACAGTTAAAAAAAATGGTCATGTTGGAAAATGAGTTAAAGACAGTAAATGCTCACATATTCTTCTGCTTTAACATTCATTGGTCCTAAGCTGAAAATTTTCTATACTTATAGGAGGGAATACAACAAAAGCAGTATCTCTCAAGGCTGTTTTCCTACAACACAAAAAGAAATGCAAGTCTGTCAATTAACTGATTTTTTAAAAAAATCAATGTGAATGAACAAGTGATGAAAACTCTTCTTAAAAACTTAACTGGCTAAATGACAGTATTTATTTCACTTGTTCTCTGAAAACAGAAAAGCTCTTTATATTTACAAAAAAAAAAAAACAGCTCCTTAAGTAAAAAAGAAAAAAAAACTGTTCTCTTTCTTATAATTTTATGAAATTTTAATGTCCTGTACTGGAGAAGACTCTTGAGAATACCTTGGACTGCAATGAGATCAAACCAGTCAATCCTAAAGGAAATCAGCACTGAATATTCATTGGAAGGACTGATGCTGAAGCTGAAACTCCAACAGTTTGGCCACCTGATGTGAAGAGCCAACTCATTGGAAAAGACTCTGATGCTGGGAAACATTGAAGGCAGGAGGAGAAGAGGGAGACGGGATGAGATGGTTGAATGAGTTTGAGCAAACGGAGGGAGACAGTGAAGACAGGGAAGCCCGACATCCTGCGTCCAGGGGTCTCAAAGAGTCTGACACAACTTAACAACAGCAACAGCTAGCATTTGGGCTATAAGACCACAGTGTCATTATAATAAATAAAACACTTCTTTAGCCATACATATGTGTTTTAAGATGTAATATATGGGTCTTTTTAAGATATCACCAAAAGTTGGTTTAAAAGTTTTTTCTCTATTCCATGCTGAGAGTGGGGATATCTCTCCCAAAGAAAGGGTAGCATGTTCATGACATGTTCAGCAACATTAATAGAAGGTGATTATGTAAGTTTTTCTAAGCTGACTTTAGTTCTACTATTTAATTATATTCAAAATGCAATATACAAATAACCACTTTGTCTTAATAAAATAACAAAATTTTAGGTGATTCTTATATGCACTATTGAATAATTTCTATTTGCTTTCTTGTGAGATAAAAATTGTTGATTTTAGGGGTCCAAAGTAAATATTAAACCAACAAAAACCATGTTTTTGTTTGTAGTGAAGATAAAAGACTTTGAAGACACCACTAATAAAAATGTATATTATAGTGTATATTATAATGTATATTATAGAGACTCCATGAACTACATGAGGGTCTTAGTGACCTCATGAACTACATAGTCCATGGAATTTTCCAGGCCAGAATACCGGAGTGGGTAGCCTTTCCCTTCTCCAGAGGATCTTTCCAACCCAGAGATCAAACCCAGGTCTCCCACATTGCAGGTGGATTCTTTACCAGCTGAGTCACAAGGGAAGCCCAAGAATCGGAGTGGGTATCCTATCCCTTCTCCAGCAGATCTTCCCAACCCAGGAATTGAACTGGGGTCTCCTGCATTGCAGGCATATTCTTTATCAACTGAGCTATCAGGGAAGATAAGAAAGCATATATATATATACACACACATATATGTATATATATATATATATATATAATAAGCATATATATATTATATATGTAATATAAGAAGCATATATATGTAAAATAAGAAGTATATATATATATAGAAAATAAGAAGTATGGGTACATGCTAAGTCGCTTCATTCATGTCTGACTCTTTGTGATGCCATGGACTGTAGCCTGTCAGGCTCCTCTGTCCATGGGATTCTCCAGGCAAGAATACTGGAGTGGGTTGCCATGCCCTCCTCCAAGGGATCTTCCCAATCCAGGAATAGAACCTGGGTCTCTCACATCTACCGGCTTTGGCAGGTGGGTTCTTTACCGTATCTTAGTGCCACCTGGGAAGCCCAAAAAGAAGCAAGATGCTCCAAAATAAGCTATTTCACACGAAGGATTTTAAGAGGGGATTGTTTCTTAACCTGTTAAAAAAAAAAAAAAAAAAAAGGTCAAAAATAGATTTTGGAAGCTTGCATCCCTGACCAAAAATAGAGAGGGAAAGGATGTATTCAGGAGGAAGCTCACATCCCTGCTCAAGGAAGCAGGGGTTACACTGGCTAGAAGTTCACATCCACACTTACAGATGAAGGAGATCTGCATTATACAGCTTAATGCTTATATTCATATCCAAGCACAAAAGACACCAGGAGATCTTAAAAAGGTGGTACCTGGGATATTCATATCCACATCCTAAAGAAGAAAACTGGCCACTCATACATTGCTCCTGGTAATATAAAATGGTACAGCCACTCTGGAAAGCAGCCTGAGCATTTCTCAAAGCACTAAGTAACTTTGCAACCATCACACAGCCCAGCAATCGCAATGTAGGGCTTGTTCCAGAGACTGAAAATCTAAGTTCTTACAAAAACCTTTATAGTACTGTTCACAGCAATATGATCTGTAATAACCAAAAACTGAAAATAATACAACATCCTTTCAGGTGAACAGTTAAAGTGATTGTGACCACAGACTAGTACTCAGCAAATAAAAAGGGAAAAGAATATTGATACATTTGTAGCACTGGAAAACTAATATTCTAATGAAAACATTATAGGGTTTATAAAGTAGACATACTGTATGAACACCAGAGAATGATGTAGAGGGAAAAAGTCAATTCCCTACCGTTATATTCTGTACAATATATTTATATAAAATTCTTGAAATGGGAGCACTCCTAGGTGGCACAGTGGTAAAGAATCTGCCAGCCAATGCAAGAGACTTAGGAGACCTAGATTTGATCCCTGGGTCAGGAAGATCCTCTGGAGGAGGAAATGGCAACCCACTCCAGTATTCTTGCTGCGAGAATTTCATGGATAGAGGAGCTGGTGGGTTACAGTCCACAGGGTTGCAAAGAGTCAGACATGACTGAGTGTGTGTGCACGCACGCGCGCGCGCACACACACACACACACACACACACACACTTGAAATTCGGGACAGTTTAGCAACTATTAGGCATTTAGGGAATGGCATGGGAAGAGTTATCCATAGCGGGAAGTGAGTAAAGGGTATATGAAAATCTTTGCACTATTTCTTCTAAGTGTATGAGAATGTACGATGAGGTGACAATAAGTAGTTTAATTAAAAGAAAAAAAACAACTAGAGTTGAACTCTCATACTATTCTTCCAATCATTGCTTAGAGACCCTGACTGGATATGATCTCTTCTCCAGCAGAGACATTTCCCAAATGTCTCCAGTATAGGAAGTAGCAGGACAAAAAGAGGAGCAAGCCAGTAATAAAGAAATTTTCAGGAAGGCATACAGAATACAAGAGCCAGGGGCAAAGAGAGGCATCCTAGATGTGACCATAGGCCCCATAGTTGAGATACTGGTGAAACAGAGAATGAACAGTGGATTAGATGTGACAAAAAGTGCAGAATAATAGCAATCCAAGACCGAAATATTAGAAAGCAAACACAGATCCATTGAAAAAGAACAGTTAAAAACAATCATGAACAAATGGAACCTAATTAAACTTAAAAGCTTTTGCACAGCAAAGGAAACCATATGCTGTGCTTAGTCACTCAGTTGTGTCTTGCTCTTTGTGACCCATGGACTTAGCCTGCCAGGCTCCTCTATCCACAGGGATTCCTCAGGCAAGAATACTGGAGTGGGTTGCCATGCCCTTCTCCAGGGGATCTTCCCAACCCAGGGATTGACCCAGGTCTCCCACATTGCAGGTGGATTCTTTACAGTCAGAGCCACCAGAGAAGCCCAAAGGAAACCATATACAAGATGAAAAGACAGCTCTCAGAATGGGAGAAATGTCTGCAAATGAAGCAACTGATAAGGGATTATCTCCAAAATATACTAATAGCTCATGCAGCTCAATATCAACAAAACAAACAATCCAATCAAAAGTGGGTGGAAAACCTAAACACATATTTCTGCAAAGAAAGAATACAGATGACCAAAAAACACATGAAAAGATCCTCAACATCACTAATTATTAGAGAATGCATATCAATACTACAATGAGGTATCGCCAACAGTCAGAATGGCCATCACTAAAAAAAAAAAAAAAAACCTATAAACAATAAATGCTGGGGTGGGGGTGGAGAAAAGAGAACTCTCTTATACTGTTGGTGGGAATGTAAATTGATACAGCCACTATGGAGACAATATGGCGTTTCCTTTAAAAACGAAACTACCATAGACCCAGCAGTCCCACTACTGGGCATATACGCTAAGAAAATCGTAATTCAAAAAGATATATGCACCCCAATGTTCACTGCAGCACTGTTTATAATGGCCAGGACATGGAAGCAATCTGAATGTCCATCAACAGAGGAATGGATAAGAGAGATGTGGTCAGTCAGTCAGTTCAGTCACTCAGCTGTGTCTGACTGTGCGACCCCATGAACTGCAGCAGACCAGGCCTCCCTGTCCATCACCAACTCCCGGAACTTACTCAAACTCATGTCCCCTGAGTTGGTGATACCATCCAACCATCTCATTCTCTGTCATCCCCTTCTCCTTCTACCTTCAATCTTTCAAAGCATCAGGGTCTTTTTCAAATGAGTCAGTTCTTCTCATCAGGTAGCTAAAGTATTGGAGTTTCAGCTTCAACATCAGTCCTTCCAATGAATATTCAAGACTGATCTCCTTGCAGTCCAAGAGACTCTCAAGAATTTTCTCCAACACCACAGTTCAAAAGCATCAATTCTTCGATGCTCAGCTTTCTGTATAGCCCAACTCTCACATACATACATAACTCCTGGAAAAACCATAGCTTTGACTAGATGGATCTTTGTTGGCAAAGTAATGTCTCTGCTTTTTAATATGCTGTCTAAGTTGGTAATAACTTTTCTTCCAAGGAGCAAGCGCCTTGTAATTTCATGGCTGTGGTCATGGTACATATATACAATAGACTATTACTTAGCTATAAAAAGGAAGAAACTGTGCCATTTGCAGAGACATGGATAGACACAGACACTATCATACAGAGTGAACTAAGTCTTAAAGAGAAAAACAAATATCATATAATATCACTCATATGTAGGATCGAGAAAAATTATACAGATGAACTTATTTGCAAAGCAGAAAAGGAGACACAGACATAGAGAACAAACGTACGGATACCAAGGGAGCAAAAGGGGTGGGATGCATTGGGAAGACGAGATTGACATATATACACTAATATGTGTAAAACAGTGTGGGCTTCCCTGGTGGCTCAGATGGTAAAGAATCTGCCTGTGATGTGGGAGGCCTGGGTTCAATCCTTGGGTTGAGAAGATCCCCTGGAGGAGGGCATGGCAACCCACTCCTGTATTCTTGCCTGGAGAATCCCACGGACAGAGCACAGCACAACATGTATAAAACAGATAACTAATGAGAACCTACTGTATAGCCCAGGGAACTCGACTCAGTGCTCTGTGAGAAGGAAATGGGCCCTAAATGGGAAGGAAATAAAAAACAGAGGGAATATACTTATCTATATAGCTGACTCACTCTGCTATACAGCAGAAACTAACATAATATTCTAAAGCAACTACACTCCAGACAAAATTCATTAAAAAATAAAAAGAACGTTCCTGGCAATGGAGCAGGACTCCTACCCACGGGGGGTTCTGCACCTCCCTTCCACCAGGTGGAGCCTGGGCCCCGCCCTTGAGCTTTTGAAGGTCAGAGGTCACGCCTCCAGGTCAAAATTAGCTTTAGCCAAGGCAGACTCCAGGGAGCCAAGCCAGGAGGGAGGCCTGTTTTCTCTTGGCTGCTGGGACCCCCCACGCGGGCAGGAAGGGGTGGCACCCTCTCGGGGGCGCATCCTCACTTTCCCTGAGCTCTCCTCCCACCTCCCGGAACAAAAGCAGAAGCTCAGCCTCTCGCGAACCCTCTGGCCTCGAGACCCACCTGTGGGCTTGAGAAGTCCCGCAGCTGCTGCACAAGTTCGTGGTGATCGTGGGGGACTCCATGCAGAGGGTGGTGTACAAGGACCTGCTGCTCCCACTGCAGAAGGAGTGCCTGCCGTCTGCCAGCCAGCTGAAGGCCGAGCGTGAGCTGAGTTTGGAGCCCCACGCGCTGCTGGAGGGCTGCCGGCGGGAGGGCCTGCACCACCACACCAGATACCGCGAGGTGCGCGTTCCGCGCCGGTCACCACCTGGGGCTGTTCTGCTTCCTAGCGCGCTCCAGCTCCCGGCACTTGGAGGACGGACGTCCTGGAGCACCTGCAGCGGGCCGAGCACGCCCTGGGTGTGCCGGGTCTCAAGTCCTGCCTCTGGGCCCTCTCAGGGACGGCCGGGACTTCCCCAGGAGCTACCGGGAAGACCTGCAGAGCCAGGTGGAGCGCCCGGGCCGGGTGCTGCCCAAGGACTGCCGCCTGGTGTGGAACCATGGTCATGCCGGGAGCCGAGGTGGTCTCCGGCTTCCTCCCTCCTGGCACCGACCTGAGGCACGCGCCTGTGGGCGGATGAGCTGGAGGCCAACTTCTGCAGCGCTGTGGCGGCCGGCGGGCACGGCGGAGACGTGCTGGGCCTGCTTGCCCACTTCTGACATGCGGGGCAGCACCGCCTGGGAGGAGCACACCCTCCGCCACCTGTCCACTTTCTGCTGGCGCGCTCGGCCGGCGCCTGGGCCGTGAACCTGCCAGCCGCTACCACATGGGCATCTGGGTCAGGAGTGGCCCCACCCGGGGAATTCCGGGCCCTGTGGGTGAAGGCAGCCCCGGGACTGTGGGCGTGACCCTGGCCAACAGTCCCCGTCGTGGCTCCCATCCACCTCCGCATGCTCCTGTGCCCTGCAGAGACCCCCTTTCCCCAAGCATGCCCTCCATTGCAGCCCTATTGCCCTCCTACCCATTTATGTGCCCTCCTAACCGTCTTCATGGCATGGGCAATTCTCTGGTGATTCTTCAGCGTGCACAATCAGATACACCTGGGAAGCAGGCTGGATGATTAGCCTGGAGACATGTCTGGGTCCCATTCGCAGAACTGCTACCCAGCCTGGGACAGGTCACCTGCCTATCCTCCCTGGTGCCCCAGCAGGCCATGCAGATGCCAGTGAAGGTGCAGCAGCAGGTGGGCCCAAGAATAACCAGAGGCAAGGTCCCAGGTGGACCCAATAACACCCCGAGGCAAGGCCCCAGGTGGACCCAAGAACACTCAGAGGCAAGGCGCCAGGTGGACACAAGAACACCCCGAGGCAAGGCCCCGGAAGCCAGCCCTGCACCTGAGCTCCTTCCCAACGTGGTCAACAGGCTGGACAGACTCCCCGACTTGTCTCACTCAGGCCTGGCCTTCGGTAACCCCGCCACAGGTGAGGACTTCTTCAGCCTCTTTCTTTCACTGCCCAGCAGCCTCACACGTTCTTCATTGGCAGAACCTCCACCCCACTTCTTGGTGAGGGGGCAAGAACATCACACCATTCTTTGAGAATTCTTGCAGAAATGAATCTAAATGAAAAAGTACACACACGGTTAAGACTTGCCTAAATATAATGCTTGCAACAGTAGTCTCGCTAAACATTCTTCCTGAAGAACAAGGAGAAAAATTGATCCTTAAAACTTACCAAAAACGTTTTTATTGAATTCAGTATCACCGCTGCTTCCCTTGTAGCTCAGTCAGTAAAGAGTCTGCCTGCAACGCAGGAGGCCGGGGTTTGATCCCTGGGTTGGGAAGATCCCCTGGAGAAGGGCATGGCAACCCACTCCAGTATTCTTGCCTAGAGAATCCCATGGACAGAGGAGCCTGGCAGGCTAAAGTCCATGGGGTTTCAAGAGTCGGGCACAATTTGGCAACGAAACCACCATCACCACTAGTTTCTACATACATTTATAAAATTTACTCCCCAAAGCTTTCACCATGAATTGTCTTCCAGATTCCTTAATTAAATTGTGCTGTGCTTCAACATAATATTTATCCTTAAAAAAATATTCCATTCACTAATACAGTCTTTTTTTTTCTGTTAGAGACATATTTTCTACTCAAACTCATCAAATGCCTAGCACATTTTTTTAAATAGACTTTATTTTTTAGAGAAATTTTAGATTCGCAGCAAAATTGAAAGTGGAGAATTCTCATTATTTCCCATACATAGCCTCCCTTACTATCAATATTCACACCAAAATTGTATATGTGTTATTTTCAGTGAAACTGCATTGATGTGTCTTTTCACGCAAAACCCATTTTTCATATTAGGCTTTACTGTTGGTGCTGTACATTCTATGGTTTTTGACAAATATATACTGACCCACCACTCTAGTATCCTTCAGGATAGTTTTATTTCCCTAAAATTCCTGTCTGCTCCTCTTCATTCCTCCTCCATTCAACTCCTGGAAACCACCCATCTGTAACTGTCTCTATAGTTTTGCATTTCTTGGAATGTTGTATAGCTGGACTTGTAAGGTAAGTAACCTTTTCAGATTGGCTTCTTTTATGCAGTCATTTGCCTGTGAGATTCTTCCATATCCTTTCATGGCCTGATAGCTCAGTTGCTTTTATTTTATTTATTGATTTTTTAAAATTTTTCTTTATTGTGTTGGTTTTGCCATACAATGACATGAAACCGCCATGGGTTTACATATGCTCCCCCTCCAGAACCCCCCTCCCTCCTCCCTCCCCCTGGGACATCTCGGTGCACCAGCCCCGAGCATAAACCCTGGGCTGGCGATTGATTTCACATACGATAACTAACATGTTTCAATGCCATTCTCCCAT
The DNA here is from genome assembly GCA_007570785.1 of Antilocapra americana. Lineage (NCBI taxonomy): Eukaryota > Metazoa > Chordata > Mammalia > Artiodactyla > Antilocapridae > Antilocapra > Antilocapra americana. The sequence continues at coordinate 29,562,646 of ML660197.1, read as the reverse complement.
ATCATCCCACCCTTGCCCTCTTCCACAGAGTCCATGAGTCTGTTCTATACATCTGCGTTCCTTTTGCTGTCTCGCATGCAGGGTTCTCGTTACCATCTTTCTAAATTCCATATATATGAGTTAATACACCGTATTGTTGTTTTTCCTTCTGGCTTACTTCACTCTGGATAATAGGCTCCAGTTCCGTCCACCTGAGTAGAACTGATTCAAATGAATTTTTCTTTAATGGTGAGTAATACTCCATTGTGTATATGTACCACAGCTTTCTTATCCATTCATCAGTTGATGGGCATCTAGGTTGCTTCCATGTCCTGGCTATTGTAAACAATGCAGCGATGAACATTGGGGTACACGTGGCTCTTTCAATTCTGGTTTCCTCGGTGTGTATGCCCAGCAGTGGGACTGCTGGGTCATATGGCAGTTCTATTTGCAGTTTTTTAAGGAATCTCCACACTGTTTTCCATAGTGGCTGTACTAGTTTGCATTCCCACCAACAGTGTAAGAGGGTTCCCTTTTCTCCACATCCTCTCCAGCATTTATTGCTTGTAGATTTTTGGATTACAGCCATTCTGACTGGTGTAAAGTGGTACCTCATTGTGGTTTTGATTTGCATTTCTCTGATAATGAGAGATGTTGAACATCTTTTCATGTGTTTGTTAGCCATTTCTATGTCTTCTTTGGAGAAATGTCTGTTAAGTTCTTTGGCCCACTTTTTGATTGGGTCGTTTATTTTTCTAGAATGGAGCTGCAGGAGTTGCTTGTATATTTTTGAGATTAATTGTTTGTCTGTTGCTTCATTGGCTATTATTTTCTCCCATTCTGAAGGCTGTCTTTTCACCTTGCTTATAGTTTCCTTTGTTGTGCAGAAGCTTTTAATTTTAATTAGGTCCCATTTGTTTATTTGTGTTTTTATTTCCAATATTCTGGGAGGTGGGTCATAGAGGATCCCACTTTGGTTTATGTCGGAGAGTGTTTTGCCTATGTTATTCTCTAGGAGTTTTATAGTTTCTGGTCTTATGATTAGATCTTTGATCCATTTTGAGTTAATTTTTGTGTATGGTGTTAGAAAGTGTTCTAGTTTCATTCTTTTACAAGTGGCTGTCCAGTTTTCCCAGCACCACTTGTTAAAGAGATTGTCTTTTCTCCATTGTATATTCTTGCCTCCTTTGTCAAAAATAAGGTGTCCATAGATGCGTGGATTTATCTCTGGGCTTTCCATTTTGTTCCATTGATCTCTATTTCTGTCTTTGTGCCAGTACCATACTGTCTTGATGACTGTGGATTTGTAGTATAGCCTAAAGTCAGGTAGGTTGATTCCTCCAGTTCCATTCTTCTTTCTCAAGATTGCTTTGGCTATACGAGGTTTTTTGTATTTCCATACAAATTGTGAAATTATTTGTTCTAATTCTCTGAAAAAGACCTCTGGTAGCTTGATAGGAATTGCAATGAATCTATAGATTGCTTTGGGTAGTATACTCATTTTCACTATATTGATTCTTCCAATCCACGAACACGGTATATTTCTCCATCTATTTGTGTCCTCTTTGATTTCTTTCATCAGTGTTTTATAGTTTTCTATATACAAGTCTTTTGTTTCACCCACAGCAAACATTATCCTCAATAATGCCAAGGAACAAGACAAGGGTGCCCACTCTCACCACTACTGTTCACCATAGTTTTTGAAGTCTTGGCCACAGCAATCAGAGCAGATAAAGAAATTAAAGGGATCCAGATTGGAAAAGAAGAAGTAAAACTCTCTCTGTTTGCAGATGACATGATCCTCTACATAGAAAACCCTAAAGACTCTACCAGAAAATTACTAGAGCTAATCAGTGAATATAGTAAAATTTCAGGATACAAAATCAACACACAGAAATCCCTGGCATTTCTATACACTAACAATGAGAAAACAGAAAGAGAAATTAAGGAAACAGTTCCATTCACCATCGAAACAAAAAGAATAAAATACTTAGGAGTATTTCTACCTAAAGCTCAGTTGCTTTTAGTGCTGAATAGTATTCTGGTGTCTGAATGTAGCATTGTTTATCCATTTACCTGCTGAAGGACATCTTAGTTGCTGCCAAGTTTTGGAAGCTATGAATAAAGCTTTAAACATTCACTTGCAGGTTTTTGTGTGGATGTAAGTTTTCAACTCCTTTGAGTAAATATTAAAGAATGCAATTGCTAGATCATATGTAAGAATATGTTTACTTTTATAAGAAAATGCCAAACTACCTTCCAAAGTGACCCTACCATTTTGTATCCCATCAGCAATTAGTAAGAGTTCCTATTGTTCTACATCCTTGCCGACATTTGGTGTTGTCAGTGTTTTGAACTTTCACGTTTTTAATACGCACAAAGGTGTCTTGTTTCAATCTGCAGTTCCCTAAGGACATGTATTGAGCATCTTTTCATATGCTTTTTTGCCATTGGTATATATTCTCTGATGAAGTGCCCATTTTTAATCAGTTGTGCCCTTCTTAAGTCTTAAAATTACTTTTTATATTTTGGGTAATAGCATTTAACCATATGTTTTCTAGAAATGGCTTATTTTCTTATTCTCTTGATGGTGTCAGTTGCAGAGAAGTTTTAATTTTTCAGAAGAGCAGCTTCATGGATTGATCCTTTTGTGTTGTACCTGAGACACTATCACCAAACTCAATGTCATCTAGATTTCCTCTTGTGTTATATTCTAGGAGTGTTTTAATTTTGCATTTTCCCTTTAGACGTATGACCTATTTTGAGTTAATATTTGTGAAGTGTATAAAGACTGTGTCTGGATCCAGTTCTTTGCATGTGGATCCAGTTTTTCTAGCACCATCAGTTGCCTGAATTGTCTATCCTCCAATTTTTTTCTCTCCTTTAATGTTGTATTGGCTATTCTGATTCTTTCATCTTTTCATGTAAACTTTAGAATCAGTTTGTCAATATCCACAAATAGCTTGCTGGGATTTTTATTGGACTTGCAATGAATGTATAGATCAAGTTGGGAAGAATTGACATCTTAACAAAATTGTGTATTCCTGTCCGTGAATGTGGGATATCTCTCCATTTATTTAGTTCTTTGATTTCCTTCATCAGGATTTCATAGTTTACCTTCTGTAGATCTTGTACATATTTTGTTATGTTTATATCTGTTTCTTTTAGGGGAATGTTAATATGAGTGGCATTGAGTTTTTGGGTTTTTTTCAAACTACAGTTTTTCAGTCCCAGTATATAAGAAAGCAATTGACTTTTGTATACCCACCTCATATGCTACAACCTTCCTCTAATTGCGTTTTGGTTCCAGGAGTATTTTTGTTGATTCTCTTAGACTTCTACGTAGACAGTCATGTCATCTGTTACCAAGTACAGTTCATTTCTTCCTTCACAATTTGTATATGATCCATTTCCTTTTTTTGTCTTGTTGCATTAGTGAGGGCATCCAGTGTGATATTGGAAAGGGGTAATTAGAGGGGATATACTTGCCTTTCTCCTGTTCTTGGGGAAAAAGCTTATTGTTTCTCACCATTAAGTAAGAAATATAGATTTTTGAATGTTTTTTAGTTAAGTTGAGGATGGTCTCCTCAATCTCTGGTTTGCTAAGTTTTCATCATGAATGGAGTTGGATTTTGTAAAAGACATTTTCAGCATCTGGTGATATGATGTAGTGATTTTTCTTATGTAGCTTGTTGGTGTGATGGGTTACATTAATTTGATTTTTGGATGTTGAATCAGCTTTGCACCTAGAATAAATCCCACTTGGTCATAGTGTAAAATTCTTGTTATACATTGTTGGATTTGATTTGTTAATATTTTGTTGAGGATTATTACATCTATATTCTTGAAAGGTATTGTCTGTAGTTTTCTATTATTGTAATGTTTTTGTTTGGTTTCCTAGTAGATGGAATTAGGAAATATTTAATCTACTTCTATCTTCTAGAAGAAATTTTAGACAACCAGTATAATTTCTTCCCTAAATGTTTAGTAGAATTCATGAGTGATCTCACCTGGGCCTGGTACTTTCTGTTTCAGAAGGTTATTAATTATTGATTCAGTTTCTTGAATAAATCTAGGCCTGTTCAGATTGTCTACTTTCTCTTCTGTGAGTGCTGATATATTGCACCTTTCAAGAAATTGGTCCATTCATCTAGATTAACAAATTTGTGGGTGTAGGGTTGTTCATATTGCTCCTTAAGCTTTTTACTTGTTAGAATGAAGTGATGACTTTCAAACTCCTTACATACCAGACTAGAAACCAGACCAGAAGTCCAGTTTAGCACACTTTGGAAGGGCTCAGTAAGATGAAGTATATTATTGCATAAACTGGAGTCCTCACTAAACAATTTCTCACAATTTTCTTGTGTCTAAATCTTTAAAATTATCTTTTTATTTCATAGTTTATGCATTTTTAAAAATCTCTTGGTTAGAAAATTGGTATATTTCCCCATCAACAACCCTTGGTTAGAATTTTACTATTGGTTACCATTACTAGAAATACTACTACCTATGTGATGAGACAAAGCATGGATTTACATCTGCCTGCCTGTAATCTTTGTCTTTGCATCCTTTCCCCAGCTTAAGTGTGGACATCATCTTAGGTTAGAAGCCGTTCCACCAGGATAGCAAAGTAAAGGAGACAAAGTGAACATCATCACACATTCAGTTTTATTATATAAGCAGGAAACTAAAACAACATGTCCATCACATTTCCTCAGTAACCAGTGTGGTGGAACTTCAATAATGGAAGAGAGAGACTGATATATTGTGATACAGAGTATTTTCAGGGAATTAGGATATTGCCTAAAAAATATGTAGTTGAACATTCCCTCTCTGTCAAGTTTATACTGGGCCCTGCTATGTCTCCCTTGTCATAATTCTCTGTAGCAGGTTTCTTTGAAAAAGGCCCCATTCTTTTCCCATCCTTTGTTAGACTCTCCCCATGTTTTCATAGGCCATAAACTCGTGAACGTACATGTGTGGCAGGGACTGTCTCGTCTCAGTGCATCTTGTGTCATAGTGCATGCGTCAGTCCGCCATGCAGAGAGATAAGACTGCAGCCCTACACCCTCTTTACCAGGGTTTTGTGCATGCTGCTTAGTTTCACTGCGTCTGTCAAGCTGTTCTTTATCGGAGAGTCTAACAGCCTTTGAGTGCACAGTGCTCTATCACTTACGTAGGGGTTATATTGATCTTTCTGGTGTGTGCTCTAAAGTGGCTGGCATCAAAAGCTAGTGAGGCAGCCAGTTTGAACAGTATGGGTCATTTACAAACTTTAGGATGAGAGGCCGCAGGATGCCAAGGAAAACGTTTTTGTTTTTCCAGAGGGAACCATAGTTCATGAAATGTGGTTAACGTACCATATTTGTATACCCTTAAAATCATTTTATAACCACATTGAGTGCCTCTAAACATTAAATATAGTTTGTAAGTAGTTGGTTAACTAGCTATTGTGTGCTTTAAATAGTAAATAAAATGGAAAGGCACTAAACAGTGACTATATTTCATAGAGTAAGATGCTTTTCCACCACTCAATAATTCTCAATGTTAAGAAAAATTGATTTTCTAACTGCTGAGTGCCTCTAAAAATTAGCATCTTATCTTCCTACAGGGGCTGCCTTTCAGTCAGCCTTCTTTCTTCCAGCTTTTGACTTAGTGATCTCTAAGTTTCTCTTCTTGCTAAAGAATTCTGTAGGTTCTATTGGACTATAATTTTTTACTTGGGCATATAGGTAATTGAGAAAATTAAAACACAAGAAACAATATCACCGTACCTTTTTTTAATTTTTTATTTCCCAAGGAGTAGTTCTTTGCCTGCTGACTGTTTCTGAGGTCCCACCACCCATCTCCCTGCCAAGACAAGGACCTCACGGAGGGACCGAGGGCAATGCCATAGAATTTGAGTACTAATTTCCAAGCATCTTCAACACAGCGTGTCTGAGCCATGGATACATTTTGTATTTGTGGAAGCTTAATGAAGGAAAGGAATTCTGTAAGAGGCAGTAATGGTCACATATCCTCATGGAAAATTAATTCACTTTCCCAGTTCTTTGTTGACTCAGTCTGGCCTTTCAGAAAAGCAAACTGCCAATGCTGATACCTTACAGATAGATATACTAATGGCTCACAACATCACAAAAGCTGAGAACTGAAATAATAATCAGTACACAAGTACAGGAAACTGGATTAAAAAGAGATTCAGCTCTTAGTTCTGCCTGAACCACAGAGCCTCCTTGAGCAATCTTTCATAACCTTGTCAATGTTAATAACTAGTAAAATGCATGGTTAGAGGAAGGTTCTAGAATCTGGTAGCTGGATCATCTCCATGGGCCTCTTTTGAATCGAATAATTTAGAAATTTCTTCTGACCTTTCACCACATTCTGAAGAACCATGTATCTCAAGTGTACTCACCAGTTCCACAGCAGTAGGTAACTGGCATGTTGAAGCCTGAGGAGTAGCAGATAAGCATCAAACTTCCTGGGACATTTGCTTAGAATTAGAATGCAAGGAGTGAAGAAAATTCTTCTCAGGTACACCCTCAAAATTCCCACTGATATCACTGGAAACTCTGTGGGATCAGATGAGGACAGGTTGCTTATTAGGAGCAAAACCCAGCAATGAGCTGGCACTCAGTTATCCACGTTAGACTGATGTGGCCACTTGGTCCACAGGCTCGAATATATGGCCTAGAACAAAACACCTGCAGAAGACTCTGAGCTCTCTGGTGTGAGAGTGTTGTCTGGGTCACCATTGTACATTGTATCCCACCATCAAGTCAATAGTATTTGCTTAGTAAACATTTGTGGAGCTAAACTGAATCCCTTAAGCAAAGGGAGCCTACCACACAGAAATGTAAATGTCTAAAATGGAAAATCCCTAAAGACCAGAAACAGCACTCAATAGGAGCCTTCTTCAATAGTTTGACAAGAGGAATGTCACGAAAATCATAATTGTCTAAAGAAGCAATGATTTTCATGATTGGATTTAATCCAGAAACTACTTTTCCAGCCAAAAAGCAGAGTAAGATCTCACCCCTCCTCCCACACCCATACACATCCCAAAATGCAGAAAAGAGAAATGGAGAACAGAGATCTGAAAGTTATAGCATGAAGTGTCACTTTACTACTAAGTCAGCAATAGTAATTAACATCAATTGATGGGACAGTAGGAGCTTCTCAGATGGCGCTAGTGGTGAAGAACCTGCCTGCCAATGCAGGAGACATAAGAAATGCAGGTTTGATCCCTGGGTCAGAAAGATCCCCTGGAGGAGGGCATGGCAACCCACTCCAGTGTTCTTGCCTGGAGAATCCCATGGACAGAGCAGCCCCATAAGCAGGCTACAGTCCATAGAGTTACAAAGAGTCTCAAACGACTGAAGTGACTTAGCACACACTCATGCCCAATGGCACAACATGTGCCAGCTCCCATAAGAGCTCTAAATGTATTATCTAATTTAAGGTTCATCCAGAACCTATTGGATCAATATTATTATCATCATTTTGTAGATGAGGAAAAACAGTCACCATTGATTTTGAAGAAGACTGAAGTCTGGGCAACTTAGAAGACAGATGACTAAATCTACAGCAGAGTTAAGATAGCTCTGGATTTAAAACCTGAGCTTCTAGTGGTCAACCCTTAAGCAAATAAGAATATTCTCCAATTAAGGAAAATCCCATGAGATGAGAAAGCATCATAGAAAAGAACAATATGAAACACAGGAAATGAGTCAGCAAATCAGAAGTCAGAAATGATGTGGTCAGGAAAAGAAACAATTACCCTAGCCACAGCTGGAGAAAGGTTTTGTTTGTCCCATTGGGTATGAGCTCAGTGAGTACAATCCCACTGAACAGTGTATGCGTATATTCACACCTTATGATACATTAGAAAAAGAAAGAAGCCAGCAATGAGGTACACAATAGAGCATATTTTTTCCCATGGCTGGTGCTAGGCAGAATTGTTGGCTATGCTGGAATAAGGGGCTTATGTTTCAGATCTCAGTACAAATTGTGATTCTCTTACCAACTGGTCACATGACCTTGGGCAAGGTTACTAAATCTAAGTCTCAGGTTCCCATGCCAGAACAAGGACATGGACTAAAACTCAAAGGCTACTTCTAACACTAATAGCTCATGTCTTGGATGATTTGTTTATCTTGGTGTCCTCCTGGATCCTATTTCTGACCCATTGCTTCTTTTTTTTCTTCATAGTCTCCTTACAGTTTTCTTCCTTCTTATGAAACTTGTGTAGAAGTCAGAGTTGCAGCAGGAAACATATGGTACTTGCAAACAAAGATAACCCAATAAGATTTAAACTAGGAAAAACGTGTAGGGAAGGTATCAGAGACACAGTGCAGTTCCTTGGATGAGGGAGCAGTTTTCAGGATCCATAAGGGAAGAGATACATAGAGATAATGACCACTTTTTAAAAAACTATGACTTTGGAATCAAGGGACTGAGAACCAAAATTCATACTTCCTCCTTCTCATATCCTACTGGGGCTGCACATCAGATAAACCCAATTGGACATCAGAAGAAAGGAAACTTGATGTGGTTCACTTAGGTCAACCATTCAGGGCACAGGACAGGATGAAGATGGTAGAAAATAGATCTGGAGGGCAAATGGAAGATATCCAAATATACCATGGAGAAGGAAATGGCAACCCATTCCAGTATTCTTGCCTGGAGAATCCCATGTACAGAAGGAGAGTGGTAGGCTACAGTCCATGGGATCACAGAAGAGTTGGATGTGACTCAGCGACTAAAACAACAAAACAAGAGAGGAAGAATAACCTGATTTGTGAGCCTCTCAATGGCATAGGCTGGCATCGTCTACTTCACCTATATAGAAGATCAATCTCGATTATCATCTTATTCAGTACTTAGCCAACAAATATTTGTTGAATGTGTTGAGCACTGATCGAGGATCTGGGGATAAATAAATGAAAAAGTTCTTTACAAACATTGTTAACCAGGGAGATTAACAAATATACTGAAGCACTGATAAGCACTTTTGAGAAATGTCAAGTAGGCTAAGGGGTTTGAGTGTGGGGGTTGGAGAGGGAAACGTGGTTACAACAGATGATCATGCAAGACATCATGGAAACTATTTTGACCATGGAACTGAAGGAGGTGAAGGGCCAAATCAAGAAGGATTGGGGAAAAGTGTGAAATATTGAAGTTCCAAGGTAGATGCATGTTCTCATACTTAATAAGTGGTAAAGAACAGGAGGATCAGGTTGGGCATTGGTAGCTTGGTAGCTTAGGGGAACCTGGAATTATAGGCCTAGCTTTGTATATCTAAGTAAGAACTTCAGTTTTTATTGCAAGTACGATGAAAAACATGGGGAAATGACCTGGTGTCATTAGGTTTTAAAAGTGTCATTCTGCTGCTGGGTTGAGAATAGGGAGGAGGCAGAATAGAACGAGATGGACAAGCTAGGAGACAACCGCAAATCCCACTTCCTTTCAAGATTTGGGGAAGCATGATTTTGATGGAGGTGGAGGAAAAATATTGTTTGGGGGTTAGAACTCAGCCTTTACTGCTGGGTTGAAAGCAAGGTGTGGGGACAAGGAAGGAGGCAAGAATGACTAAGTTTTTGCCTGAGCAACCAGAATATGAACTAAGTGATTACAGTATAGTGTTAGTTTTGTTTCCTCAAAGTAGTATGTTTAACTTTCAGGGTAGTTACAACACCATACACTTTCTCAGCATATAAAAAAAGAAAAATAATTCTTCCTGAACTATATTTACCTCCCACTTCCTAAGCTGTGTTGAGGTCATTTATAATATCAAAACTGAAATAAAGCCAAATAGTTGGAATGGAAATAAAAACGAATAAATAGAACTGGAAAGCATAAAAACCAAAGAAATATTCCCTATTTTTGTCTATCACTGAAAGAACAAACTAAATTACTTGAGTTACAGAACTTGGACTTAAGAAAGGTGTTTTATGTTTCACTGGAACTTTTATCAATTTTGAGCCCCACCTCACAAATCCCGAATAAACAAAATCTGCTAAAGAAGTTCCAGCATCCACCCAAAGGTCATCAGGAACGAACCCTCCAGAGTGAGAGAAAAAGCTCATTCTCCAGATGTGGACCCTTAAAGAACGCTTAATTATCCATTTGCCCATTTTCAAAGCCAGCTTGCGTATGTGTGTTCAGTCACTTCAGTTATGTCTGACTCTTTTCGATCCTATGGACCGTAACCCGCCAGGATCCTTTGTTTGTGGCATGAATACTGGAGTGGGTTGCCATGTCTTCTCCAGGGGATAGTCCCAGCCCGGGGATCGAACCTGAGTCTCTTTGCAGGCAGATTCTTTACCTCTGAGCAAAACCTATTTGCCTCCTGCCAATCTCCTTCACCACTCAGATGCTGTCTCAGATTCCTAGGTAAAGCGCCCCTCCCTTTTTCCCCAAATCTTTCCTGACTTCTGGAAGGTCTGAGTTTTTCTTCTAGCTCTTTCTCTCTTTCTTCCTCAAATAAATACCCTTTCTGAGCTGAGACTCTTCCCTGTTCTGTATGATCCTTTTTTTTTTTCCCCCAGGGGCTCTCCGGCATATTCCTAATATGGAATTGGAGGAGCCAGCATACCTCACTTCTTCCTACTTAAAGGAATGTGTGAGAGTCATTTCCTTTGAGCCATTGCCCTGACACCTAGAGTTTTCATAAGGAATAAACAAACCAGCAGGTTCAGCCAGACTTATACACTCCTCAGAGGCATCCTCAAGATTTAAACTCATGAGCACAGAGGTTACTCACCTTCTCAAACATCCTCTAATACAAGCTTCGTGTTTGGACACTGAACCAGGCTGACTTTGCATTGAATCCTTCGTTATTAGAATTTGATGAAGCCCTAGGATTTTTGTTTCTTCGAACAGACTCAAAACACTACATAATTGAATCTATCCTTTAAGATTTCTGGAACTAGAATTAGAAAAATGTAATCCAGGATCACTGCTCAACTTAATGGATGTAGTCTGAAAATCTGGATCTGATGAGAGAGTCAAAAACACTTTAAATGAGGAAAATAAATTAGGCCTTTTAGCTGGCCTGAGACATCAGAACTCCTTTAATGAGGAAAGCCAGTAAATCTGTCTATGAAGGTAGTAGAGAGAAGCAGAATTCTCAGATCTGTTTCATGGAATTAATGCCAAAACCAGAAAGAACAAGAGAAGCAAGGCAGATATACATTCTTGAAATATAAGTCAGGAAAAGAAACAATAATGTATTCACACTCTCCCAATATACAAACCTGTTTATATAAAATATGTTTCTTCAGTGTAAATATAACACATTGATATACATTGTTCAAAGAGGAAAATAATAGATATTATTTAAAAAGTCAAAGATTAAAACTGTTAGATGACCTGTTTGTGGAAATAGAGAAATACCTAACATCCTCCTTAGACTGAAGTACAGACACTGGTGTGGGCATAAATCTTTTTGTTAACAATACTTTTTATTGATCACATTACATTCCAGGAACTACGTGATTTCTTAATAGGTCATGGAAAGTTTAGGGAGTGCCCTTGTTCCCCTTAACATACACATTCGTCATTCACACTAGACTTTCCTTTCCTTAATTCTAAACCTCTACTTACCCACACTGTTCTTTGGATGTTCAGAAGTAAGAAGAGTTGGTGATTGCTGAAGTTCAGAATGTGTCAGAATCTAAGGAAAATGACATTGCTGGGGGTTGAAGTTCTAATTTCACTGCTTAGTCTTATTCAATAATGACTGTTGCTTGTGTGTGTGTTTGTCACTCAGTCATGTCTGACTCTGCGACCCCATGAACTGTAGCCTGCCAGGCTCCCCTGTCCATGGGATTCTCCAGGCAAGAATACTGGAGTAGGTTGCCATTTCCTCCTCCAAGGGATCTTCCTCACCCAGGGATCCAACTTGCATCTCTTACATCTCCTGAATTGGCAGGTAGCTTCTTTATTACTAGCACCACCTGGGAAGCCCATAAGTGTCTTCAGTTCACTTCAGTTGCGCAGTCACGTCTGACTCTTTGCGACCCCATGGACTGCAGCATGCCAGGCCTCACCGTCCATCACCAACTCCCAAAGTTTACTCAAACTCATGTCCATTGAGTCGATGATGCCATCCAACCATCTTATCCTCTGTCATCCACTTCTCCTGCTGACTTCAGTCTTTCCCAGAATCAGAGTCTTTTCCAGTGAGTCAACTCTCTGCATGAGGTGGCCAAAGTATGGAGTTTCAGCTTCAACATCAGTCCTTCCAGTGAGCACCCAGTACTTATCTCCTTTAGGATGGACTGGTTGGATCTCCTTGGAGTCCAAGGGACTCTCAAGAGTCTTCTCCAGCACCACAGTTCAAAAGCATCAATTCTTCAGTTCTCAGCTTTCTTTATAGTCCAACTCTCACATCCACACATGACTACTGGAAAAACCATAGCCTTGACTAGACAGACCTTTGTTGGCAAAGTAATGTCTCTGCTTTTTAATATGCTGTCTAGGTTGTTCAAAAGTTTTCTTCCAAGGAGTAAGCATCTTTTAATTTCATGGCTGCAGTCACCATCAGCAGTGATTTTGGAGCCAGAAAAATAAAGTCTGACACTGTTTCCCCATCTATTTGCCATGAAGTGATGGGACTGGATGGCATGATCTTTGTTTTCTAAATGTTGAGCTTTAAGCCAATTTTTTCACTCTCCTCTTTCACTTTCATCAAGAGGCTCTATAGTTCTTCTTCACTTTCTGCCATAAGAGTGGTGTCATCTGCATATCTGAGGTTATTGATATTTCTCCCAGCAATCTTGGTTCCAGCTTGTGCTTCTTCCAGCCCAGCATTTCTCATGATGTACTCTGCCTATAAGTTAAATAAGCAGGGTGACAATATACAGCCTTGATGTAATCCTTTTCCAATTTGGAACTAGTCTGTTGTTCCATGTCCAGTTCTAAGTGTTCCTTACCAGCATACCAATTTCTCAGGAGGCAGGTTAGGTGGTCTGGTATTGTCATCTCTTTAAGAATTTTCCACAGTTTATTGTGATCCACACAATCAAAGACTTTGGCATAGTCAATAAAGAAGAAATAGATGTTTTTCTGGAACTCTATTGCTTTTTTGATGATCAAGCAGATGTTGGCCATTTGATCTCTGGTTTCCCCTGCCTTTTCTAAAACCAGCTTGACCATATGGAAGTTTATGGTTCACATATTGCTGAATCCTGGCTTGGAGAATTTTGAGCATTACTTTACTAGTATGTGAGATGAGTGCAATTGTGTGGTAGTTTGAGCATTCTTTGGCATTGCCTTTCTTTGGGATTGGAATGAAAACTGACCTTTTCCAGTTTTGAATTTTCCAAATTTGCTGACATATTGGGTGTAGCACTTTCACAGCATCATCTTTTAGGATTTGAAATAGCTCAACTGGAATTCCATCACCTCCACTAGCTTTGTTTATAGTGATACTTCCTAAGGTCCACTTGACTTCACATTCCGGAATGTCTGGCTCTAGGTGAATGATCACACCATCGTGATTATCTGGGTCATGAAGATCTTTTTTTGTACAGTTCTTCTTGCCACCTCTTCTTAATATCTTTTGCTTCTGTTAGTTCCGTACCATTTCTGTCCTCTTCTGTTAGGTTCATACCATTTCTTTCCTTATTGCCTTCTAAATAGTTAATTTGGTTTAGATCTTATTCCCATTCTGAAGTTCTGAATCAATTATAAAAAGCGACTAGATTCCAGAAGGATATCCCAATTTATTTGCATAGGGCTGGTTACAATCCCTACTTAGCAGATCTTATGCCTGGGAGCCACCATGGGGCTAAAGAACTTTCTGAAAACCCCCGAAACTGGAGAGTTAACCGACACCCCCTCCTAACTGATATTTGAGCTGTCAAATGCTGGTTCCTGAAGATTCCAATTATACCTCTCATTTGAGGACAGAAATTGTGCTTCATTTTTCTTTGTAACTCTATGCCTGGCAGAGGCCTGATGTACAGAAGGTGCTCAACCATGGTTTGGGAGAAGAGTTAGGGAAGTAGAAAAGGAGAGAATAGTACATATTTAAATACAGGCCTAGACCAAAGAATATGTTTTACTGTGCCCTCTTCTGTTTTTAATCTCAAGATTACTATTTAGCTTTTTATCCTTTTAAGGTTTTCCTCTAAGGAGAATAAGCTATGAGAACAAAGATTTCCCTTTTTCTTTTATTTTTCATGTATACTTCATGATATGGAGCACAGAGTACCCAGATGCTTTAAAATATTTATGATTTGATGATTAGTCTGTAACCATTACTTTTCCTTGCATGTGTGCTAAGTCACTTCAGTCGAGTCCAACTCTTTGCAACCCTATAGACTGTAGCCCACCAGGCTCCTCTGTCCATGGAATTCTCCAGGCAGGAATACTAGAGTGAGTTGCCATGTTCTCCAGGAGATCTTCCCAACCTAAGGATCAAACCCACATCTCTTATGTCTCCAAAATTGACAGCCTGGTTCTTTACCACTAGTGCCACCTTCAAAACCCACTTTTTCATATCAAATTGAAATTTAAAGTAAAATTTTAGTCCAAAATATTTCTTAAATTAATCCATAGTTAGGAGCCTTAAAAAAAAATCTTTAGATTCTGTAGAATCAGTTATGTCTATTGATAAACTTTTTTCTATTTTCCCTGATAGTTCAGTTGGTAAAGAATCTGCCTGCAATGCAGGAGACCCCGGTTTGATTCCTGGGTCAGGAAGACCCACTGGAGAAGGGATAGGCTAGAGAAGAGAAAGGCAACTCACTCCAGTATTCTGGCCTAGAGAATCCCATGGACTGTATAGTCCGCAGGGTCACAAAGAGTCAGACACAACTGAATGACTTTTACTTTCACTTTCAACCATATTTGATGTAGATTTCATGTGGACTTTTCAAGTGCTCACTATATTATCTAAATTATTAATTTAAAAGTACAATTGCGTATTCAAATAACAGCATTCTAAAGAAGTTGCTAATGTTTCCTTCTAGAATCCATTATTATCCTTTTGTCTATTAGCAAAAGGAGAAGTTTTTTTTTGACTAAGTTTTCTAATTAGCATTTTTAAAGTGTACGTATACACCCCAAAGAGCCTACAGCTTTAGTGTAACCCCCCAAAAGCATATGCAGAGTAGAATTGTCTTTCTTTATTACAAATTCAGGGAAGAAGACTATTCTTAATTTCCTTGCTGTATGGTACTAGATGAAATCATTACTAATAATAAGTCAACAAGCTAACACTTCATCCCTATTAACACAGAGAGATCTAGACAACAGTCTAGATCAAACCAACACAATCCCTTAGGTATTGGGAGAGGTAGAGAGAAGCAAACAAGAGTTTGTTGTAGAAAACAGGTATTCTTTTCTTTTTAATTTAAGTTGGGTTAAATTCTTATGTTTAATAAATTGGCATGATTGATTTGAAGTTGCTAAATATTAAAAATGCTTTTTCATCAAAAGTAGATTGTGTTCCTGAACCAAAGACCAATAAGTATTTCCTTAGTCTACTATCTATCTACTATCTACATGACGCCATTAGGTGCTATACAAAGTACTATATAATATGACTAATTACTCACATGAGCTTATAATCATGTTAGAAAGGAAAAAAAATATTTATGCAACAAATGTGCCAAAACCAGTTAGTATTCTGCAAAGTAGTCCATGTTTCTAATGTTGTTATTCTTTTTAAAATTCTCAAGAAGCAACATATGGCTTCTAGAAAAGGTGATAATGTAAACAACATTTAAGATCTGGCAGAAAGAATAGGCCTAAATAAATATTTAATCTGAAAAACTCAAGTAATTGTTAAAAACACATTTTAGAGGCAAAACAAACCATGGAAATTGTGTGTTTTAAAGCCAAGATGATAGAAAAGCAACAGAGGAAAGTGTACAAAAGAAAGTTCAATATAATAGTCCTGGAGGAAACCAGGTGCAAAACAAAAGTGCCCAGAATAAGGAGGGCTTAATCAGAAAAGTTTCCTTTCTCTCTGGGCCCTGCATTTCTTCATATAACATGGAAGCCCAACCAGCTCAGAAATTCTAGCTAAAGCATAGGTCCTTAGGCATCAAATGGGAGTCCACATAAAGAAGTCTTTTCCCACTTGAGGAAGGAGAGACTGAACTACTATGCAACCAGAAAGGTGAATGGGCCAGAAGTGGCCCCAGCATACACCATTCACTATGTGTACAATAATTCCGGTATGAAGGCAACGAGGATGGATGTCTGCCTCATAGATTTATCATCCAGAAAGCT
This sequence comes from Antilocapra americana, assembly GCA_007570785.1. Classification (NCBI taxonomy): domain Eukaryota; kingdom Metazoa; phylum Chordata; class Mammalia; order Artiodactyla; family Antilocapridae; genus Antilocapra; species Antilocapra americana. The sequence goes on along the minus strand of ML660197.1, from coordinate 29,546,422 downwards.
GATTTGTAAAAGAAAAGAAAAGAAACAGCAGACCAAACAGTACTATATAGCATGTGAAAGTATTAGTCACTCAGTCATGTCTGACTCTTGTGACCCCATGGACTGTAGCCTGCTTCTGTCCTAGGAATTCTCCAGGCAAGAATACTGGAGTGGGTAGCCATTCCCTTCCCCAGGGGATCTTCCCAACCCAGGGATCAAACCCAGATCTTTTGCATTGCAGACAGATTCTTGACTGTCTGAGTCACCAGCGAAGCCCACTATAGAGCATATTTCCTTATACAAATCTTATTCTAAGTAAAATGAGGTACATTTGAAAATATTTTTTTTATGTGTCACTGCCACCTTCAGGAAATAATCACATTTGTGAGTTGTGTATAGAACACCTTGTGCTTAGGGTAGACAGGGAAAAATGTAGGGCAGGAAATTTATCAAGTATAAAGTGTCTCCTGTCAGAATACAAGAGAGGTTGGAAAATGCTTATTAAATAAAAACAAGTAGAATGAAGATGAAGGCTTGATGTAGCTCATTTTAAGAAACAGTACAGAAAACCATACAGATCAACAAAAATATTACTGCCATTAAAGAACAAATGATTTCAAGCTAAGAAGTTTAAATTTTGGACTTAAGTCCATTAGCAGTGGAGAAATCTTTAGCCTTTCTGGAAGGGGAAGGGAGGTATTTGCAGGACAGGAATAGAGATGCAGACTTAGAGAACAGACTTGTGGACACAGCAGAGGAAGGAGAGGGTGGAACAAACAGAGAGAGTAACATTGGCATATGTCTACTCTCATGTGTAAAATATGTATAACAGACAGCTAGTGGGAAGCTGCTATGTAACACAGGGAACTCAGCTTGTATTCTGTGATGAGCTTGAGAGAAGGGATGGAGGGGTGGGAAGGAAGCTCAAGAGAACATATGTATACTTATAGCTGATTCACGTTACAACAGAAACCAATACAACATTATAAAGCAATTATCCCCCAACTAAAAATAAAAATGTAAAGAAATAAGGCTAATTGGAAAATATGAATAAGACTCTCTTTAGGAGGATTTATCTGTCAGTGTTTCATAACTCAAAGGAACATGAAAACAGCATAACCCAATAAGCCAATTAAGAAACTACTACAACCTAGATATGATATTCATAGAGGGTACAAGTTTTTGTAAAGGGAGATGTCTTGTGGGCAGGGAAAAATGTTCTTATTTTGTACACATGCCTGGGGTGCTCAGTTGTGTCTGATTGTTTGCAACCCTATGGACTGTAGCCCACCAGGCTCCTCTGTCCATAGGATTTCCAAGCAAGATTACTAAAGTGGGTAACCATTTTCTTCTCCAGGGCATTTTTCTGACCCAGAGATCAATGCCAAAGGAGGAGGAAATTTCAATAGTTATGGAATGAGGTAAAGAGGGCAAAGAGGATGAAAAAAATCTATGATGATAGTGGTGAAAGCAGGAACACAAGATGCTAGATAATAATGATTGTAAAGACGAGAAAATTAGTAGAGAAGCTCAATAGTGAAAACCACCGGAAACTTAGAACATCACCATCTAAAATCCAGATGAACCATATGAGTGGCTGCCAAATTAACCTGCTTAATATGAACTTTGAACATCATTTTTCACAATAAAAAAAAAAAAAACGTGACTCTTCACCACTCATGCCTGGACTCCACTGGTGGCTCAGATGGTGAAGTGTCTGCCTACAATGCGTGAGACCTGGGTTCAATCGCTGGGTCGAGAAGATCTCCCGGAGAAGGAAATGGCAACCCACTCCAGTATTCTTGCCTGGAAAATCCCATGGATGGAGGAACCTGGTAGGCTACAGGCCATAGGGAGAGTCAGACATGACTGAGTGACTTCACTTACACTCACTTTCACCACCCATAAGATTGAGTCTGTATCTACTTACTCCAGCATCCAAGACCCCTCACACTTGGACCTTACCTGCTTCTTGCCTTCCATACTCAAACACCTTCTACTCCAATCAGACTGGTCACTCTTGCCAGCTTAACTCACATGTTTGTGGTCTCTGCAACATTATCATTCAACTCTCTTACTCCTCATTCTCTTCCTCAAGCTTCATATTTAATAACTTCCTTCCTCCATATAATGTTGGCCCAGGAAGGCATTTTTTTTCTTTCACTGGCTCTGGGAAGACCACTTCTGGTAGCTTTCATACAGTACCTAATATTACTAGGGGAGGAATGCTGATAATACTAACAACATCTATCTGCTTTCCTTGGCCCATTTTTCACCTACCCCAAATCAATCCATTTATCCAGTGTTGGCTTCTATACCCAGAATTCAGAACTTCGCTGAATAAAGCTGCATAAGTGGTTCATTTTAACATTTCCTACCAAGGCAACGCCCTTAATTCACTCTCAGCAGGACATTGCACATTTCTCTTAACTCAGTCCCATTCTTCCTAACTTCTTTAAATTATTAATTGGTTCTTCAACCTTCTCCCCTTCAACATGAATGAGTTTTCTGGGTGGAAATTCCCTCAGCATTTCCTCCGGCCCCCAAAGTATAAACCTGTCCATATCCACCCCTATCCTTAAAGCTTTTTCTAGAAGAAAAACTTTCTTTTCTTCTAATGACTTCTCCTGTGCTCTGGGTCTCAGAGTCTCCATCTTTACTACTTATCCTTTCTTGACCAGTTCTCCATCCTTCTCAAACTTTCCCTATTCCATTCAAAGCAAGCTTCTTGAAAGAATAACCTATACTCTCTCTTCACTTTCTTTCCTTCATTCAGTCCTCAGTTCATTGTAATCTGGCTTCTGTCCCATCATCCTTTGCACCTCTTCTTATCAGGGTCACCAGCCACCTTATAATAATGAAATTAATTCAACCACCATGTCAGTGTCTCGGTGACATTTTGTAACAGGTGACCACATCTTCACTCCTCTGTGGAAGGTCCCTGTCATGCTACAACATGACTTTTTCTTGAATCCTTTCCAATCTCTAGTATCTCTCTTTTACTTGTGCTTTTTCAGAGCCTCATTTTTGGAGCCTCGTTTTTGGGCTATCCCATCCACGCCAACCCCTTAACTCAGTGCTTTTCAATCCTGGCTGACCGTTAGAATCATCTGGACAGTACTTAAAGTATACTAAGGCATGAGACCCACTTCCAGAGATTTTAATTCAATGAGTTTGGAAGGGAACACAGCCAGCACTCTTTTTCAAGCTCCCCAAATGATGCTAGTGTGTACTTGTGGTATAAAAAAAAATCCACTGCTTTAACTCATGCTTCCCAACTTTGTCTTTTCAGAGAAATCACTTGGGGCAATTGTGAAACATAAGTGTACCAGATCCTGCCTCTGAAATTCTAGTTGAATAGGCCAAAACTCAGAACCCAAAAAGTAACTGGAGACTCTCCTTTCCACTCACATCTATTGGACAACACTTAAAGCTGTAGTTTTTTGGGACATCTGCTATGTGCTGGATAACTCACATTTATTTTCAAGCTTAGAGCTTTCTCCTGTGTGCTCACAGAGCACTTTCCATACATGCTATTCATTTGTGTCTCCTTGGCAGTCTCTTTTTGGCCATGCCATGCAGCTTATGGGATCTTATTTCCCCAACCAGAGATTGAACCTGGGCTCCCAGCAGTGGGAACACAGAGTCCTAATCACTGGATCTTCAGCTAATTCCCCCTGTGTCTCCTTTACTTGACTGTGAATTCCAACAGGGCATAGATTCTGTCCCTCAAATGAATTTCATTTGAACTAGTAAATTGTCCCGGGGAAGGCAATGGCACCCCACTCCAGTACTCTTGCCTGGAAAGTCCCATGGATGGAGGAGCCTGGTAGGCTGCAGTCCATGGGGTTGCGAATAGTCACACGACTGAGCGACTTCACTTTCACTTTTCACTTTCATACTTTGGAGAAGGAAATGGCAACACACTCCAGTGTCCTTGCCAGGAGAATCCCAGGGTCAGCAGAGCCTGGTGGGCTGCCATCTATGGGGTCATACAGGATTGGACACGATTGAAGCAATGCAGCAGCAGCAGCAGTAAATTGTCCAGTACATGTTAGCTCAATAAAAAATATGATAAAATACTGAATGAACAAGCAATTAAATTATTTCCATACATATAATCATTTCTAATACAAAATATTGATGGCATTCTAAGCCTTTTTGTATTCTTGACACACACATTAGGCCAGGGTTCATAATGATGGGTAAAATTTTTCTGTAATCAGTGTTTTTGCCTATAAAATCATTCTGTATAATTATATGATTCATTTTTCTCTCTGCCAGTTTCTTCTCTCTTAGTACTAACTCCCACTTGGCCAAATGACTTATACATGTTATGGTATATTTTTGAAATCTCCCTTGTGGGAGGTATAGAGCTCGTGAACTTTGAACTTGAACTTCTCTTTTCTTCTCATTTGTATAATAGAGATAAGACATACTTGTGATTATTAAAATAAGAGAAGCTCTGGCCAGAAATTTTTTTTTCTTGAAGTGTCAGCTCTTGTGAGAAAATCTATGCAACATAAATCCAAGGAATAGTCTTTCTTTAGCTTTCTCATTGGCTCCACTCTCTATTACATGTGACTATATCTTCACCAATCCTAATTTTCACCACAGTCTCAGAAAATATAGTATCTCTCCCCCAATTCATGCCTAACCAGTTCACATGTGTCTTTAATCACATCAGCCGGTTCTAGAATGTGCTACATCCTTTATCTGCCTGGAAAACTCTGATTGGTCCCTTGAAACCCTCCTTATACAGGGTTAGTCATTTCCTTATTTGTTTTACCTCTGTCTGGACACAGACTTTTCCATCTTTGCACTTGTGCTAATGTACTGTAATTTTTGTTTACAAAGTTTATTCAATAGGTTTTGAACTCATCGAGGGGAAAGATCAGGTTTTATTAACCTATTTTTTCCCAGGGCTGAGTGCAGTGTTGAAGTATGGACACAATATTTGTGGAGTTGAATTGCTCCTGGAACCAGACTTTTGCTCTACTTTTAACATCAAATCTTCCAAAACTCCATCTCCTTACCATCATTCAGCTTTACATTTGGAGTCAGAGAGCTGTAAGTTAAAATCATTACTGACCCTCTGTTTTTGTTTTGTTTTATCTGATCGTGGATATTTGTTTGTTTGGTTGTTTTCTTGAACTGTAAAATGGCGATTTTCAGACCTACTCACAGTGTTGCTTATATAATTGAATTAAAAGATGGATATAAATAGCTTAACACAATAAATGTCCAAAACATGTACTCAGTAATTGCTGATGATGTGATGGTCGTCATAATTGTGGAGCAGGTTTGTTTTAGTTTTGGTGGTTTTTTGGATCATTCACTACAGGGTTCTACTAGTAAATTTTAGCACTGAAAATGCAGTTTTCTACTAAGTCAGGCATGCTGAGTAAATCTAAACCTTCCCTATTTGGCACTTCAGTCATAAACTCTTAAATCCCACTTCTCACCTTTCATGCTTCCTTGGATATTTCTTAAAATGAGGAGGGAGTTGTGTAATCCTTTCTGTAGATAAAAAAGTCAAGCTTTGGGACTAATCCTCTCGTGCCCTACATTCCTGTTTACTTTAGTCACTCCAGGAACTGCAAGTCATCTCTCATTACATGAACTCTCATCCCCATATCAATTTTAATATACCCTAATCTGGAGCAATCTTCCACTCCTCCCTTCTCTCTCAAATCCTTCCAGTGTACCCTCTGGAATTCCTGATAACTCATCAACTTAATCTGTGGGGTTCTCAAATCCATCACTTTCCAGCTCTAATAAAAACTTCTTTACCCTTGTGGGCACTGCATACCTTCCAAAAGGTTTTTGTTTTATTTTACTTTTTTAACCTCTTAAATATCTCATCAATACTGAGGGTGGGGTAGATGTTCTCCTTTGTTTCTTCCTGGTAGTTCAAATCAGTTTCTATCTCCTTCCTCTAAAGAAAACTTCCAGTTCCTTTGTAGTTCATGCCACGTGGCAACCTCCTATCAAGCTCCCTGCCCTTGTTCCAATCACAAGCAGACACTGAGTTCAGCCCTTCTCATTCAGTAAAAATTCAGCAAGTGGCTCACTGACTCTCCACCACTTCCTTTCCTTTCCTCAATCATCCTTGGTGACTTTGACATCTGTGGAACTTACATTGTAGAGAATCCTTTCAATAGTCTAGTTCTCAGTGTCTTGACCTCCTCATGGCCAATGATCTTGCCCTTATTTCCTGCAACCACCTGCTTCCATATCATATGCTAGATCCTTTAATTGTCATCAACTGCAGATCTCAACAACCTCCATTTGAAATATCTGACTTAGTGATTGCCTCTTCCTATTTATTTTCAGTTAATCTCTTTCATACATTATTCAAAGATTCTGCACTTGAGAAAATGTATTTCTATTTAGGAGATGGATTCTATCAATCTTTGCCTGTCTTTCATTCTTTTCAGATCCCTCTTTCCCTCCTTACTCAGTATAAAAGAACCACTCCTCACACAATCCCTTGACAACATTGCTCCCTCTCTTCCTTTACTGTATAGTTGCCTGACAAAACTCCACCCTAGTTGAATCCCTGCTTTTGTCTATTTTGTGCTTAACTCTGAGAAGCTGGACATGACTTGACAAAATACATGATGGTGTTAACTTATCTCACTGAAAAATATATGACCATTACCTACAGTGGGCCCATGATATTCTAAGCAATTCTATTACATGTCCCAATTCAATTTACCACCTCAGTCTGCAAAATGACTATTTCATCACTCAAGAGTTTCTTGTTGGAATCTGTAATACACTCTGTGTTCTTTAATTCGTCTATCCCCCTATTTTACTGCTAAAGAGCAATCAGAAAAGAATATCTACATATTCTCACCCACGAAAGTATGGACTTTCCAGGTAGCGCTAATGGTAAAGAACCCACCTGCCAGTTCAGGACTCCACTATCTCTCTACCAGGTACTTCACTCTTCTTCCTGTTGCCATGGTTGTACACATACCTAAAGACAGCCCATCACTTCACACAGGTTAGAACAGCTATTATAAAAAAGACAAGAAATAACAAGTGTTGAAGAGGATGTGGAATACTCATACACTGTTGGTGGAAATGTAAATTTCCATTTACACTGATACAAATGTTACAGCCACTATGGAAAACAGTATGGAGATTCCTTAAAATAGTAAAAAAATAGAACTACCATATGATCCAGCAATCCCACTTCTTGATATATATCCAAAAAAAGTGAAATGTGTTATCTCAAAAAGATATCTACATCCTTATGTTCACACTGTATGATTCACAATAGCCAAGATATTGTGATAGCACTAAGTGTCTATCAATGGATGAGTGAATGAAGAAAATATAATTTTATACACACACACACTCAGAGGAATGTTATTCAACCATGGAATGGAAAGAAATCTTGCCATCTGTGACAACATGGGTGAACCTAGAGGACATTATGTTAAGTGAAATAAATCAGGCACAGAAAGACAAACACTGAACAATCTCAATTATATGTAGAATATAAAATAGCTGAACCCACAGAATAGAATGGTGGTTGCCAGGCTTGGGGAAAATGGGGAGATGTCGGTCAAAAAGACCTACATTTCAGTTATGAAGGATGAGTAAATTCTGGAGCTCTAATATGCAATATGGTGACTGGTTAACAATGCTGTACTGTATAGTTGAAATTTGCCAAAGGGGTAGTTTTTAGTGTTCTCACCAACACACAAATACAAAATGATAACTATATGAGATGATAGATGTGTTAACTAGCTTGATCCCTAGTGATCACTTCCCACTGTATACATACATCAAAACATCAAGCTGTAGACCTTAACGTGGACAATTTCTATTTATAATTATAACCCAATAAAACAGAAAAAAGTCAGTTTGTCCATACAAACTTTCCAGGGTCTGTCCACTGGAACTCATTTCCACTCACCTTAATCAAGGACTTTGTTTCTATAACTGTCCCCCAACTTCTCTTGAATCATCACTTGTGTCTTATTTACTAGGATAATTAATACACAGAGATCAAATTACCAATATCTGTTAGATCATTGAAAAAGCAAGAGAGTTCCAGAAAAACATCTATTTCTGCTTTATTGACTATGCCAAAGCCTTTGACTGTATGGATCACAATAAACTGTGGAAAATTCTTAAAGAGATGGGAATACCAGACCACTTGACCTGCCTCTTGAGGAATCTGTATTCAGGTCAGGAAGCAACAGTTAGAACTGGACATGGAACAATAGACTGGTTCCAAATTGGGAAAGGAGTATGTCAAGTCTGTATATGGTCACCCTGGTTATTTAACTTATATACAGAGTACATCATGAGAAATGCTGGGCTGGATGAAGCACAAGCTGGAATCAAGATAGCCCAGAGAAACATCAATAATCTCAGATATGGAGATGACACAGCCCTTATGGCAGAAAATGAAGAAGAACTAAAGAGCCACTTGATGAGAATGAAAGAGGAGAGTGAAAAAGTTGGCTTAAAGCTCAACATTCAGAAAGCTAAGATCATGACATCTGGTCCCATCACTTCATGGCAAATAGATGGGGAAACAGTGAGAGATTAGTTTTTTGGAGCTCCAAAGTCACTGCAGATGGTGATTGCAGCCATGAAATAAAATACACTTACTCCTTGGAAGGAAAGTTATGACCATCCTAGACAGCATATTAAAAAGCAGAGACATTACTAACAAAGGTCCATCTAATCAAAGCTATAGTTTTTCCAGTGGTCATGTATGGATGTGAGAGTTGGGCTATAAAGAAGGCTGAGCACCAAAGAATTGATGCTTTTGAACTATGATGTTGAACAAGACTCTTGAGAGTCCCTTGAGCTTCAAGGAGATTCAACCAGTCAATCCTAAAGGAAATCAGTCCTGAATATTCATTGGAAGGACTGATGATGAAGAGGACTCTCCAATACTTTGGCCACCTGATGCGAAGAGCTGACTCATTGGAAAAGATCCTGATGCTGGGAAAGATTGAGGGCAGGAGGAGACAGGGACGACAGAGGATGAGATGGTAGGATAGCAGCACTGACTCAATGGACATGAGTTTGAGTAAACTCTGGGAGTTGGCGGTGAACAGGGAGGCCTGGGCTGCTACAGTCCAAGGGGTCGAAAAGAGTCAGACACGACTGAGCGACTGAACTGAACTGAATCAATACACAAGCTTGCTGTAAACATATGCTTTAAAACAAACAAAACCAAACTTTCTTTGATGTTACATCCTCATTTCACATTCCCTCTGTATTTCCTTTCACTTTTTCATTTCTACCCTCCTTTTCACAAAATTAATAAAATTTGAGTCCATCATAATGTCTCCACTTCTGTCACTCTTCTGAAAGCACTCCAGTCAGTCTTTTGACTTCCAGCTCCATGGAAACTGCTGTTGTCAACATTGTCTCCACATTGCCTAATCCAATGGACAAACTTACTTGCTCTCATAGTAGCAATTCCACATAGTTGACCACCACCTCCTTCCTGGAACATTTTATATTTAGTTTCCAAAAAATCTATTCTCATCTCAATACCCTCCTTACTTCTGGATTTTTCCTTTTAATATATTCTCAACATAACAGTCAAATTGATTTACTTAAAACACTGATGAATTTATTTCACTGTTCTGCTCAACAAAACTCCATGGTATCTTATATCCCTCGGGTGGGTTGGGGTGGCGGCAAAGTTCTTCCAGTACTTTCCAAATCTCTACCTTGCCTTGATTATTGCCAACTAACTGAATCACCACTTCCCTTTTTGGAAACTCTGGTCCAGCCACATAGACTACTTGTTCTCCTGAATATGCCAGGCATACTTTTGCCTCCAGGCCTTTGTCCTTGCTGCTCTCTCTCCCTGAAAAGCCACTCTTCTAAATATTAGAGTGGTTGGCACTATATTCTAGTTAGGTCTCTTTCCAAATGTCACCTTGTCAGGCAAGGACTTTCCCTCTTTGATAGTTACTGTCTAATCCATTAACCTGCTTTGCTTTTCTTCATAGTACTTAATACCACCTGATATATATTAATTTGTTTCTTGTTTCTCTTCTCCACATAAAAGTTAAGTCCCAGGAGAACAAAATTTTTCTTTTCACTACTATCTCACTAGCAGCTAGTGGTTTTATTGCATAATAAATATTTGTTGAATGACTGAATAAAACATTTCTTTTCAATGTCTACATTCCTGTGACCAGCATCTGCATGCGCTTTCCTAAAATCATTAAACATCTTTATCCACAACTTAAACTGAATCCCTAGTACAGTAAATTGAGAAGTTAGGCAAATAGCTTGGCCATAATCCTCTGTTAAGTGTCTTTTCTCTGTCCTAGCACTAAATTTATTGACTCACCCTTAAAACTCTCCCCATTTCCCACAAAATGCAGGGTGGTTGAAGTCCAAAATCAATAAGTATAAGAATGCTTAGAGCAGGAAAGAAGAAAAAAGAGGTAATAAAAGGAGAAAACATTTTAAAGGAACTCATAAACATCTTAGAACTGTACTTGGGAAACAAAGATCATGCAGAAAAATTTTGGAAGAAAACACCTCCACAAAAGTGTGTCCTCTCTCTTCCTCTCATTTCTTGGTAGTAGATGATAATATAATTCTTGCTTAGGCTGGACTGTGCTCTGTCATGCAGAACAAAGGACAAGGCTTTTGGCCTCAGCTTCTAGTTATCTGAGCCCAGATGAAGACAAACAGGATAGGCCCAAGGCAAAACTGTCAAGTGGAAAAACTTGGCTGGCGTTTAGAAATTCCCTTTTCTCTGCTGTCTCCCTGCTTGGTTATACCTCCACCCTCTTCACTTCTAGTGCCCAAATCTCCTCCTCCTCCTAAAATCTTGCCTCTGTCAAAAAGTAAGAGGGATAGCTTAAAATATTTACATTTACATCCAGGTTGTAATTTCACTTTCACCCGCATGTAAGTGGTAAAGACACTGCTGATAATTTTCCTAATAACTTTAATCTGATCTTCCAGATTAGGAAAAATACTAAACCTAATCCTGTTCCAGGAAGTTCAGACCAAACCACTAACTTCAGTTAGTATTTTCATGTAAATGTTTAGTGCCGTGCCCATACTGTCACTTTAGTCATGTCCAACTCTTTATGACCCTGTGGACTGTAGCCTGCCAGGCTCCTCTGTCCATGGATTCTCCAGGCTAGAATACTGGAGTGGGTTGACAAGCCCTCCTCTAGGGAATCTTCCCAACCCAGGGATGGAACCCACATCCCCTGCAGCTCTCGCATTGTAGGCGGATTCTTTACCACTGAGCCACCAGAGAAATGTCTCAAGGTAAAATTCCCAGTTTCATGTTTCTCAGCTCTTGATATTTAGATGTGTGTGACCCCGTGGCAGAAGGCAAGATGGGGTGCCTGGTCCTAGCATTTTCCTCTGCATTTTCACAGGTTCTGGTTTCAGAGTCACCCATTCATTTTGTTTCTTGGAATAGTGACTGTTGAGTTTCTTTGACCCATCTGCCTCTTGCTGAGGTGACAGGTGGTACCCACTGCTTAGCTCTCTGTCTCAACTTCCTCGCCTGCTGCTCCTTTGTGCTGTAAGATTAGCCTCTCATCTCAGCAGCCTCATATTTTCTGAGTCTGGAATGTAGAAACTTCTGGACTTTTGTGTAGGGAACAGAGGGGCAGAGATGCTTCTGTGTGTGTCCCTGTGTGGTGTCTGTGTCTGTGTGTGTGTGTGTGCGTGGTGCCTCCATGTAAGTTCCCTAGCTCCTGGACCATGCTGGGCATGAGAATTCTCCTAGAGCTTGGCAGCTTCACCTCTATACACATAGGGAAGTATGTCACTGATATGATGATGCCAGGATCCCCCACCTGTCTAGGTGTTTCTGTGTCCCACAACATTGAAAATGTGAGCCCCAAAGTGAGGAGGGGGGCATCAAAGTGTCTGGCATCTTCCTCCCTATTCTCTGTCCCTTCTTATTCACAGGGGCAAGAGACCCTCTCACCCTATCAGGCTCTGTATACCCCTTTAATAATGAATGGGTTTTGTCACTGGTTTTGCCATTCTGAAGTGGAAAATCATAAAAATATAGTATAACTCTCCTCATAGAACTAAAATCAATACCATATACTAACTATAAAAAAAGAACAAAAGCAAAGGTAATTTATCTTTAACTATTTTAAAATGTAAATGAATACTTGATGATAACTATAAGGAACGACATAATGAATTGGTCTGATGATCATCTGAATGTGACTATTACAATTTCTCTACTGGAGACTCAAACTCCATGAATACTTTGCTGGATGATGTTTCAAAATAGTGACCAAATCTCAGTAAACTTGCAAAAGAAACAAAGAATGATTTTCCTACAGCTTATACTATAGTATATTTACAGAAATTTTAATGTATATACACTGGGCAAAAAAAAAATTTCCTGGCTCAAAGACGTTTTCTATCTGTCTGTGGCTTAAGACATTTTATTTCAGTGAATTGGGCCACTAATTCTAGCTGTCTAGAGTCCCTGGACTCTATTCATTACATACAAAATGTAGCCTCCAAGCATTGCATGACAACAATAACAAAGAGCGCCACCATTTTTGAAAATGTCTCCTGAAGGGTGATTTTCCATCTCTTGTAAGAATTGCTTCTCTGCACCATTTTCCTCCTTCTTCACCAAAGGAGCAAGGCTCATGATGCAGCTACCAGTGCAAATGTTATCTGCTCCTGTCTTACTACAAAATGAAACTGTATTTCTAGGAATGGCCCTGGATCCAAGAGCCCATTGGATAACTGCAGTTTGAAGTTTCTGAGGATGAAAATACATTGGTTTAATAGCCCCAAGATATAATCTCCATTATACAGTGGACCCTGTCTCCTGATGTTAGATTATCCAGATATCAGCCCCTGAAACTGCTTCACTCTAATGCATCAATTTAAAGCTTTTCAAATGATAAAAGCAATACATTACTATGGTAAACAAGTTAAATAATATGAAGTGAAGTGAAGTCGTTTAGTCATGTCCAACTCTTTGCAACCCCATGGACTGTAGCCTACCAGGCTCCTCCATCCATGAGATTTCCCAGGCAAGAATACTGGACTGGGTTACCATTTCCTTCTCCAGGAGATCTTCCGCACCCAGGGATTGAACCCAGGTCTCCTGCATTGTAAGCAGATGCTTTACCATCTGAGCCACCTGACTGTAAAAGTCATTTCTCTCTTCTCTCATTTAATGCTCTCTCCTATATACAAAGACACATATTCACTCATATACATTTTCATACATATATGTCTGTGCATACACACACACATACACACAAACTGATTTTATCTTTAACATCAAAATGCCACCATATTGTACACATTGCCCTGGGTGTCCTTTTCCCAGTTAAATAAATATATATTATGGCCACCCCAAAGTGTGTAGAAATTAACTTTTCTAATAAACAATAAATAAAAGCAAAAAGTGTACTTCACATTCACTCACATATAAAATTGTCTATAAATATGATTATATCATACTGCTTTCCAAGAAGCTCTTTGTCTTTCACAGCACTCCCCTCTTTCATCTCTAATAGTACACTACTTCATCCTCCTCTAAACTGCATCCCATTCCCAGTCCTGATTATTCCTTTTTTTTCCCATTCATAATGCCTATTTTTCACAGAATGAATCCCTAATGTCCATTCTGTGTGTGTGTGTGTGTGTGCCCGCGTGTGCATGCATGCTCACGTAGTCACTTAGTCATGTCTGACTCTTCTCTGAACTCATGGACTATAGCCCACCAGACCCCTCTTTCCATGGGATTTTCCAGGCAAGAATACTGGATTGTGTCATAATATCTTTCTCCAGGGGATCTTCCTGACCTTGGGACTGAATGCACTTCTTTTGTCTCCTTCATTGGCAACTAGATTCCTTAGCATTATGCCACCTGGGAAGCCCCTTATGTTGCTTTCTCGTTGTTGTTCAGTTGCTCAGTCATGTCCGATTTTTTGCAAGCCCCATGGAATGCAGCACACCAGGCTATCCTGTCCTTCACCATCTCCTGGAGCTTGCTCAAACTTCTGTCCATGGAGGCAATTATGCCATGCTACTATCTTGTCCTCTGCCATCCCCTTATCCTCCTACCTTCAATCTTTCCCAGCATCAGGGTCTTTTCAAATAAGTTAGTTTTTTGCATCAGGTGGCCAAAGTATTGGAGCTTCAGCTTTAGCATCAGTCCTTCCAATGAATATTCAGTGTTGATTTCCTTTAGGATTGACTGGTTTGATCTCCTTGCAGTCCAAGGAACTCCCAAGAGTCTTCCCCAACACCACAGTTTAAAATCATCAATTCTTCGGTGCTCAGCTTTCTTTATGGTCCAGCTCTCACATCCATACATGACTACTGGAAAAACCATAGCTTTGACTAGACAGACCTTTGTTGGCAAAGTAATGTTTCTGCTTTAAAAACCTATGCTGTCTAGGTTGGTCATAGCTTTTCTTCCAAGGAGCAAGCATCTTTTAATTTCATGGATGCAGTCACCATCTTCAGTGATTTTGGAGCACCCCAAAAATAAAGTCTGTCACTATTTCCATTACTTCCCCATCTATTTGCTATGAAGTGATGGGACCATATGCCATGATCTTAGTTTTTTGAATGTTGAGTTTTAAGCCAGCTTTTTCACTTGATTTCACTTGATTTTGCATTCCAGGATGTCTGGCTCTAGGTGAGTGATCACACCATCATGGTACCTGGGTCATGAAGATCTTTTTGGTCTAGTTCTTCTGTATATTCTTGCAAACTCTTCTTAATATCTTCTGCTTCTGTTAGGTCCATGCCATTTTTGTCCTTTATTGTGCTCATCTTTGCATGAAATATTCCCTTGGAATCTCTAGTTTTCTTGAAAAGATCTCTAGTCTTTCCCATTCTATTGTTTTCCTCTATTTCTTGGCATTCATTGCTGAAGAAGGCTTCCTTATCTCTCCTTGCTATTTGTTCATATTCCTTTTCTCCGCCGTTAGCTTCTCTTCTATTCACAGCTATTTGGAAGGCCTCCTCAGACAGCCATTTTGCCTTTTTGCATTTCTTTTCCTTGGGGATGGTCTTGATCCCTGCCTCCTGCACAATGTCACAAACCTCCATCCATAGTTCTTCAGGCACTCTGTCCATCACATCTAGTCCCTTGAATCCATTTGTCACTTCCACTGTGTAATTGTAACTGAAATACAGCTGATCTATTAAAATAACTTTGCCATACTCCAGTGGTCATTCAGAGAACTTCCTCCTTTGGCCTTGGGAATTACTTGGGGATAAAAAGGAGCTAATGTTGGCCATTCCATGAACTTTGGCCAAAATGACAAGGACAGAGGCACTTTTATTGTTATGACTTTATTAAACAAAATTCATAAAACTAAGATCATGGCATCCGGTCCCATCAGTTCAGTTCAGTTCATCACTCAGTCATGTCTGACTCTTTGCGACCCCATGGACCACAGCATGCCAGGCTTCCCTGTCCATCACCAACTCCTGGAGTCCACCTAAACCCATGGCCATCGAGTCAGTGATGCCATCCAACCATCTCATCCTCTGTTTTCCCCTTCTCCTCCTGCCATCAATCTTTCCCAGCATCAGGGTCTTTTCCAATGAATCAGCTCTTCGCATGAGGTGGCCAAAGTATTGGAGTTTCAGCTTCAACATCAGTCCTTCCAATGAATACCCAGGACTGATCTCCTTTAGAATGGACTGGTCGGATCTCCTTGCAGTCCAAGGGACTCTCAAGAGTCTTCTCCAGTACCACAGTTCAAAGGCATCAATTCTTCAGTGCTCAGTCTTCTTTATAGTCCAACTCTCACATCCATACATGGCCACTGGAAAAACCATAGCCTTGACTAGATGGACTTTTGTTGGCAAATTAATGTCTCTGCTTTTTAATATGCTGTCTAGGTTGGTCATAACTTTCCTTCCAAGGAGTGAGCATCTTATAATTTCATGGCTGCAGTCACCATCTGCAGTGATTTTGGAGCCCAGAAATAAAGCCAGCCACTGTTTCCACTGTTTCCCCATCTATTTGCCATGAAGTGATGGGACTAGATGTCATGATCTTAGTTTTCTGAATGTTGAGCTTTAAGCCAACCTTTTCACTCTTCTCTTTCACTCACTTCATGGCAAATATGTGGGGAAACAATGGAAACAGTGAGAGACTTTATTTTGGGGGGCTCCAAAATCACTGCAGATGGTGATTGCAGCCATGAAATTAAAAGATGTTTGCTCCTTGGAAGAAAAGCTATGACCAACCTAGACAGCATATTAAAAGCAGAGACATTACCAACAAAGGTCCATCTAGTCAAAGCTATGATTTTTCCAGTAGTCATGTATGGATGGGAGAGTAGGACCATAGAGAAAGCTGTAAGCTGAATAATTGATGCTTTTGAACCATGGTGTTGGAGAAGACTCTTGAGAGTCTGTTGGACTACAAGGAGATTCAACCAGTCAATCCTAAAGGAAACTAGTCATGAATATTCACTGGAAGGACTGATGCTGAAGCTGAAACTCTAATACTTTGGCCACTTGATGTGAAGAACTGACTCACTGGAAAAACCTTGATGGCAGGAAAGATTGAAGGTGGAAGGAGAAGGGGACAGCAGAGGATGAGATAGTTGGATGGTGTCACCAACATGATAGACATGAGTTTGAGTATGCTTCAGGAGTTAGTGATGGACAGGGAGGCCTGGGCTGCTGCAGTCCATGGGGTCGCAAAGAGCTGAACACAAGTGAGCAACTGAACTGAAAATCAGGATATTTATCATCCTTCCATTATTTGAATATTGCCTTCATAGACATTAGGAAAACACAGAGAAAACAGGGTTGAGGGCTGAAGTGAGTCAAGTTCCTGACAATATTGCTAGAAAATCTGTATCCAAGCATACTTCAAAGCAAACATCCCCACATTTACATGTACAGGAATCAATACATTTATTTTGTGCCCAAGTTCTTCTGAGTTCCTATCACTTATAACCAAGAATCCTAAATTGCCAAATAAGGCAGTAATTCCATAAGCTACACTTCAGCCTACATATTCCCTATCTTAAATTCTTGTAAATTTGGGTTAGGTGGAGATTTTTGGAATGTAAAATAAGCCTGTTTTTCTACCTGTAGTTTACAAGCTGGTATTATTACATGCTTCCAAAATAAATGAAATAAATTAGATAAACTATTGTGGCAGTCTATGAACATGAAAAATTAGTGCTTTATTGGCATTAAAAGGAACTTTGGAATTTATGTAGTCAGCATAATATATTATGGTTGCTAGACCACTCAAGTCTGGCAATTTCATTTTAATAGATCAATTCTGCCCCACTCTTGCTCCTAGGCTACAACTTGGCCAAATTTCACTTTAAAGGGCATATTATGGCAGAGATCCAAACCCTTTCACAGCAAAAGCTGAATGCTAATGGAATTGTTATGATTTAAAACTGTGAAACACAATCTGTTTTTCAATGGAGGAAACAAAATACGTAACCACAAATATTTCCAGTTTCTTAACTCAACCTTGAAGGATATTTTTGCATTTTTATTCATCATTTAATGATGAGAGATACCGTAAAAAGTGTTTTGGGTAGTGTCAGAGTATCAGATCAGAAGACCTAGTAGTCATCTAGCTAGTAGATTTTGATAATACCACCTACTAGCTGGGAGACCTAAACCAAGTTACTTAACATCGTGTGCCACCGGTGCTAAATTGTAGCTTGGATATTAAATGAGAAGATATTTGTAAAATACTTTTCTGAACCTGGGCTATGGTGTTCAATACATGGCTATTGTTGCAATTATTATCAGTAATAATGCTGGGAAAAGTAGTATCGCTACTAGAGTATTAACCTTCAGCTTTGATTTTAGTGATTGGAAATTTTTACTTGCATTATATTTTTTCTCCCTTTCTTTCATTCTTTCTTCTTTTCTTTCTTCCTTTCCTATTCATTTCTTTTTAATTTTCCTCCTTCCTTTGTCATCATTTGAAAATAACAGAAGAACCTGCTCTAGGAGAAACCCTAGGTGTGTAAAAAAAAAGTGGCTCTTATTTCACAAAGAACAAAGACAAGACAACTTTTAAATACCAAAGGACTTTTCATAAATATAATTAAGTAAAAATAACTCATAAATCTTAAGACTCTAAAGTTCCCAACTCAAAGTCATTGATACATTTAAACTTTTTGTAAGAAAAAAGAAATTGTTTCTGAAATACACAGAAATCCCTTGCATCCCTATACACTAATAATGAAAAATCAGAAAGAGAAATTAAGGAAACGATCCTATTCACCATTACAACAAAAAGAGTAAAGTACCTAGGAATTAAGCTACCTAAAGAGACAAAAGACCTGTATTCTGTTGAAGTGACAGAACTCACTGATGGATTAGCTATGGGGAATGAAGTAGAAAGAGAAACAGGACAACTCCTAAATTTAGGGACTAAGGGATTGGAATTACTGTGATGTCACTTATTGAAATAGGGAAAGTTTATGTTTCAAGTTAAGTAGATAGTTGCCAAACAGGCTGGAATAGTATTCCAAAAGTAACCTCAGCTTCATTTGCCAAGGCATGAAGGCTCTAAAGAACCTGGCATGTCCACGAAAAGAGAACATATTTGAAATAAAGGACATGAAGAGCACTGGGTGAGGATAGGGCATGTTGACAGACAAGGCTACAGATGTTCTAAAGGGCTAGATGACAGAGTTTGGACCGGATCCATTAGATTGGAGAAGGGTTATGAGCCATTTAGGGTTTAAAGGAACTAATCATCTATAAAATAAAATCAAAGAATTCAGAAATGAAGACACTACAGCAAAATAATTGGTTGTGAAGATTGAATTAATTTACATGTATATCCATATTAAATATGATAAAATTAAGATAACAAAATAGAAAATTAATATTATACAAATGTGACAAATGAAGAATAATATAACCAGCAAGAATCAGACTAAAGGAATTTGAAGGGCAAGAATGCATAATAATATCTAATACTTGCAGAAAGTGCACTCATTTTTTTTAAGTGTTCTAAGGACTCAGTTCTCACAAAGCCCTTTGGAGATACCTTCTATTACTCTTATTACTATACAGTTGAGAACAGCTGAGTTATGCAGAGCTTAAGAAATATGCCCAAATGGAAAAAATAATTGAAAATGAAACAACTAACAAAGGATTAATCTCCAAAATATATAAGCAGCTCATGCAGCTCAATAACAGAAAAACAATCAACCCAGTCAAAAAAAGTGGACAGAAGACATAAACAGACATTTCTCCAAAGAAGACATAGTGTAGGCCAACAAACATGAAAAGATGGTCAACATCATTCATTATTAGAGAAATACAAATCAAAACTACAATGAGGTATCACCTCCAACCAGTCAGAATGGCCATCATCAAAAAATCTACAGGTGATAAATACTGGAAAGGGTATGGAAAAAAGGGAACCCTCTTGCACTGTTGGTGGGAGCACAAATTGATACAGCCACTGTGGAGAACAGTATGGAGGAGATTCCTTAAAAAACTAGGAGTAAAACTACCATATGATCCAGCAATCCCACTGCTGGGCATATATGCTGAGAAAATCAAAACTGAAAAAGACATGTGTACCCCAATGTTCACTGCAGCACTATTTACAATAGCTGGAACATGAAAGCAACCTAAATATCCATCAACATGTGAATGGGTAAAGAAGTTGTGGTATAAATATACAATAGAATATTATTCAACCATAAAAAAAGGTATAGATTTGAGTTCCTTATACTAGTGAGGTGGATAAACCTAAAGCCTGTTATACAGAGTGAAATAGGTCAGAAAGATAAAAACAAATGTCATATATTAATGCATATATATGGAATCTATAAAAAATGGTACTGATGAGCCTACTTTCA
Source organism: Antilocapra americana (assembly GCA_007570785.1). Lineage (NCBI taxonomy): Eukaryota > Metazoa > Chordata > Mammalia > Artiodactyla > Antilocapridae > Antilocapra > Antilocapra americana. The sequence continues at coordinate 29,526,590 of ML660197.1, read as the reverse complement.
GGGCAGGATTAGAGATGCAGACATAGAGAACAAACTGGACACAGTCCGGAAAGGAGAGGGCGGGATGAACTGACAGAGTAGCACTGAAGCATGGACATTATCATATGTCAAATAGATAACTAATAGGAAGTTGTTGCATAACCCAGGGAGTTCCACATGGTGCTCTGTGACAACCTAGAGGAGTGGGATGGGATGGAAGATGGGGGAGAGGCTCAAGAGGGAGGGGACATATGTATACTTATGGCTGATTCACATTGTTGTATGGCAGAAACCAATACAATACCGTAAAGCAATTATTCTCCAATTAAATTTCTTTTTAATGACACAGAATGCCAAAAAAAAAAAAACCAAAAAAAGAAATATGCCCAAATATTTATAGCTGTTGGGGTTTCCTTGGTGGCTCAGATGGTAAAGCATCCGCCCACAATGTGGGAGACCTGCATTTGATCTCTGGGTTGGGAAGATCCCCTGGAGGATGACATGGCAACCCACTCCAGTATTCTTGCCTGGAGAATCCCCATGCATAGAGGAGCCTAGTGGGCTATAGTCCATGAGGTTGCAAAGAGTCAGACATGACTGAGTAACTAAACAGCACAACATATAGGTATTGAGTGGTATAGAGACAGGACTTAAATGTAGCATTTTTATTTCAGCGTTCCATAACTTTTAACTATTATTTAAAAGGCTAGCCTCTGAAGAACATGGGAATCTTTCATAACAGGGAGCCAATTTATATTGAGTGAAACTATTTATATTGACTGAAACTAAAGCACAAGCTTAAATAAATTCCTCCTTAATATTTTGTATTAAGAAGCCATATTTATCTGAAGTTCAGTAAGTACTATGTTTTTAACCAGATTTCCTATTTTCTCTATTAAATTCCTTCCAAGTATAGTTAAATTAAATTTTATTTAAATATTCCTTTATTATCAAATTATTTTGTCAAATCCCCTTTCTTCTCAACATATCTTTTTTCTGTCTATATTCCTAACGGACACCTGGAATTAGATTTGCAAAGTGGTAACAGTGCCAACATTTGTGTTTTGGTGCTTCGAATGATTTATCACTATTTTTTTATACTTCCTTTACTGATTGATTTTAAATGATGAAATTTGTATTATTTCAGTAAATTATAAGTCATCATTATAATAAAAGAAAAAAGGTGGAATATGGATAAGGATAAGAAGAGCATAGCATTGGTGAAGTTCATTTGTTCTGTGCTTACAATTTCTTAAAAAGGAAAATACTTTCATCTCTGATTCAGTAAAGATCTCTTCTCTAGGTTACAAATATTAATTCCACATATAAAAATAATGATAGTCTACTTTTAGCTACAATAACTGAAATTTTAAGTAGTTCCTCATTCACCAGGGGAGTGTGTGTGGGGGGGTATATATATATAGGGACAACAACGGAAAACACTTTATACAAACAATGAGCCAGGGAATGAATTTTCTATAATCCTTTGACACTACTGAATTATTTAAAGGAGTAGAGGTAAGATCTTTAAACATTCAATCATTTGTATAATGAGGAGGAGGGAATAATTGTTTAGTGAGAGCTATGTTGAATCACAGATCTAGAGTCTGGGCCTGATTCTGTAACAGAACTCTCAACGGCGTGGTCGAACAATCCTTTCGCTATTTTGTGTTCCTACAAAAATGAGGAGTGAAAGTCTTTTTTTTCCAGAGGTAGCCTGGAGATTTACATGCTTGAAAAATGGTACAAGACAAGCTCCGTACTGGAGTGGAAATAAGGTTAAAAGAATATCAAATATGAGTCTGCAAATTATCAAACTCTCAATAACCTCCAACACCTGCATCTAGTGCTTCAGCCTTTTAAGACTTTAGTCAATTAAATCATATGAAATTGCCAATACTCAACCATCTTTAGCCTAGAAAATAGCAATTTCTTGTTAATTAATTTAACATAAACATAAAAGGATCATTAGACACTAAGAAAAGTCCCAAATATGAAAAGCAGAGTCCAAAACAAGCAAAAGCACAGACAAAATAGGATCAAAAGAAAACAGACAAAAATTTATTAGTCATTATATTCATAAATTGAGAAAAATATCCTGTAGTTTTTAAAGACAACAACCAGAGATCATAAAATATTGAAAATGAAAACATATGATAACAGAAATTAAGTTTGTGAAAATAAAATTAGGAAAGTAAAAGTAAGATGACTGGATAGAAAATCTAGGAGAGGGGCTTCCCTGGTAGCTTAGTTGTAAAGAATCTGCCTGCCAGTGTAGCAGACATAGGTTGGATCCCTGATCTGGAAAGATCCCACATGCTGAGAAGCAACTAAGCCCATGCTCCACAACTACTAAGCCTGTGCTCAAGAGCCCAGGAACCACAGTTACTGAAACCCACATGCCCTAGAACCCATGCTCTGCAACTATAGAAGCCACCACAATGAGAAGCCTGTGCACCGTAACTAGAGAGTAGACCCTGCTTGCTGCAACTAGAGAAAAGTTCATTCAGCAATGAAGACCCAGCACAGCCAGAAATAAAGAAATAATTTTTTTAAAGTCACAGATATTTATTTAAAAAAAAATAAAGTCGAGGGTATATAACTTTCAAAAATCAGAATTTTGATGAGAAAAAAAAATGAATTAAAACTGTAGATAATTTCCCAGAACTAAATACAGGTATATCTTATTGCATTTTGCTTTATTGACCTTTGCAGATACTGCAGCTTTTTTACAGGTTGAATTTTGTGGCAGCCTCGCATCAAGCAAGTTGATTGGCTCCATCTCCCCAACAACATTATTTTTAAGATATGTACATTGTTGTTTTAGACATAATGTGATTGCACACTTCATAGATTACAGTCTAGTGTAAAGATAACTTTTGTATGCACTTGGAAACCAAGTATATCAAACAACTTGCATTATTGTAATTTTACCTTATTGGATGGTCTAAAGTGAGACCCACAGTACCTCCAAGATGTGCAGGTAATGTGAATTCCTAGATTGAAATGACTCTCAAGAGCCCATACAATGATTAAAATAAAACTTATACTAAGGGGATCCCTCTGAAATACATATGCTTTTCAAGTTTTGAAGAAAAATTATTTTCAACGTCTAAGTTTATACTTAGTTATTTAGTATTAGTCACTCAGTTGTGTCTGACTCTTTATGACCCCATGGACTATGTAGTCCACCAAACTTCTCTGTCCATGGAATTCTCCAGGCAAGAATACTGGAGTGGGTTGCCATTTCCTTTTCCAGGGGATCTTCCCAATCCAGGGATGGAACCCGGGTCGCCTGCACTGCAAGCGGATTCTTTACTGTCTCAGCCACCAGGAAGACCAGGCTATACCTAGGCCAAAAGAAAGAAAGAATGTGGAGTCGCTCAGTCATGTCCAACTGTTTATGACCTCATGGACTGTAGTCTGCTGGGTTCCTCCGTCCATGGGATTTTTGAGGCAAACATGTTGGAATGGGTTGCCGTTTCCTTTACCAGGGGATCTTCCCGATTGTGGGATCAAACCTGGGTCTCCTGCACTGCAGGCAGATTTCTTAACATCTGAGCTACAGGGAAGCATATGCCTAGGCCAATAATTAATCAAAGGTGAGAGCAGAATGGAAGCACTTTTTAAGCAATGACACAAGAAATTTATCTCTTATGAATCTTTCTCAAGAAGTTGTTGGATGCCATTTTCCAACATGAGGAATAAAACCAAGAAAAAGGTGTAGGAAAATCTTAGAATATTAAACCTCAGAATGATAGTGGCATTGAAGGCCAAGAGATGAAACTTCTAGATTGTAACTGAATAAAACAAAGGTCCCAAAAGGCAGAACTCAAACAACAAAATGATACTTGATTTTCAAAGTATATCAAGTGGAGAATTTTAGTTTGGTTAGAAAGTTAGGAAGTAAATTAATGGTGCGTAGGAAACTAAAGAAACAAAAATATAAACTGTAAGAAAAACAAAGTTATATAAGAAGCAAGATGCAATTATTACAGTATTGATCATCTCTAAATGATTTTGCATAATCTTATTGATAACATAAACTCTAAATATTTAAGTCCAAATAGTGAAATATCTCCATTATAAAAATAAGACTGAAGGGTGTGTGAGAGGGTGTCAGAGGGAGTGTGGCCAGGGTGACAGGGCAGGGGTGTACAGAAATAAATTCTCATCTTTCATAAGTGGAATTTCATAGATAGTGTTGAAAATTAAAGATCAAGAAATATCAAAAAATGTATTACTTAGAATTATAGAATTAAATACTGGAGTATATAGATTGACATGTTGCCAATGGTTGCCTTAGGGTATAGGGAAGTGCAATGATATTGGATGGGTCAGGGTTCTGTTGGTTTTTTTATCATAAACTCAATAGTATTATTGGACTTTTAAAATATATATACATGTAGAAAATCTCTGCTGGGTGACAGTTTTCATGTCTATGAAAGCAATGATCATACCTAAAAATATTCCAAGAAATTTGATCTTTGGATGCAAAATATCACATTTTCATGATATATGTTCAAATCAGGATGAGACATATATTTTTGAAAATAAAGTGATCACATAAAAGATCAGCAATGTTGATCTGGGCTCAGTTGCTCAGTCGTGTCCAACTCTTTGCAGCCTTATGAACTGTAATCTGCCAGGCTTCTCTCTTCATGGAATTTTCCAGGCAAGAATACTGGAGTGGGTTTCCATTTCCTACTCCAGGAGTTCTTCCTGACCAAGGGATGGAACCCACATCTCTTATGTCTCCTAAATTGGCAGGCAGATTCTTTACCACTAGTACCATTTGGGAAGCTCCAGACCGGCAAGCATCAGTTTTGTTTTTGTTTTTTTTTTTCCTTTGAATATTCACCAGATGAAGTCTGAGTGGCCAGGAATAGTGAAACTAGATATTGAGCTAGGATAGGAGCAGTTTCAATTCATCCCTCCCTCATTTCCCCAATAACCCAGTTCAGTGAAATTTAACTGAGGTTGTTTAATCACTCAGTCATGTCCAACTCTTTGTGGCACCATGGACTGTAGCCCACCAGGCTCCTCTATCCATGGAATTTTCCAGGCAAGAGGACTGGAGTGCGTTGCCATTTCCTTGAGGTTAGAGTCTGCCATTTATTCAGAGTGATAATTTAGCTTATACTGCTTATAAGAACTTACTCACTGTTCATCCAAGTTGTAAGTGACAGTTTGGGAATAGATGGGTTGTTAGGATTTGTCTAATGCTTCTGTTCCTCTCCCCATGGTGTCACCTCATGTGACTTCCTTTCTGGCCTAAGCTGGTTTTCACTGAGGAGCCCCTGAGGGAAACTACCATTTAATGACACTTGAGTTCTCAAAAGTCTTTCCTCTGTCAGAAGGAAACCCTGCACATACATGTGCATACACCCACTTACACAAACACAGAATCTTAGAGCAATGTTTCAAAATGACCGCAACTCATAATGTAACATTTGTGCTCTATCTATATCTTTTTCATTTACTGCAGTCAACAACAGGTTATTTATGTCATTTAAATATTTATTACTTTGGCTGCACATGGGCCCCAGAGAGTGCAGGCTTCCAGAGTTGTGGCACACGGGCTTCAGAGCGTGTGGCCTCAGGAGCTGAAGCTCGCGGGCTTAGCTGCTCCGAGGCATGTGGGACCTTAGTTTCCCGACCAGAGACTGAACCCACGTCCTCTGCATTGCAAGGCAGATTTTTAACCACTGGACCACCAGGGAAATCTCTATTTATGTCCTTAATACTTACAAAATTTTCAAATCCTTCTAGTTAAATTATTTGTTATAATTATTTGCCATAAGTGATATTTGTATGTTATTTACTACTACCAAACACATTCACTCTTGTTATCTTAATTCAGAAACAGCTTCCTCAGGCTTCTTCTTGCCCTTTTATTCAATTTAAAAAGATTTAAAAAATACTATATTCTGAAAGATGTTTTAATTCATTGTTCATTTTTACCTGACTCCTACATGAGACCTTGGTGTTATCGCCATTGCCTAGTACCTATCAAAGTACACTCAAGGTTTGACGATTCTTTCACTAAGCCATTGATGTAGCTTAATCCATACTAAAGAGGGGAAATTCTTACACTACATACACCATTGCTATCCAGGCTATCTTAGAATTCTTTGTGACCTTCAAAGATAATGCTTTCTCACAGGAACCACCCTCCTTCCAAAGGAGGAAAATTAAAGAGAAGCTGCGACTTCTTGCATTGCATCCATTTTCTCTACCTGTTGTTGTTGTTTGTTTGCTAAGTCATGTCTAACTCTTGGCAATCCCATGGGCTGCAGCACACCAGGCTTCCCTGTCCTTTACCATTTCCCAGAGTTTTCTCAAACTCATGTCCATTGGGTCGGGGATGCTATTCAACCATCTCATCCTGTGTCACCTCCTTCTCTTGCCCTCATCTTTGCCAGCATCAGAGTCTTTTCCAATGAGTTGACTTTCTCTATATGGACTCAGTTTTAGGAATGTTTTCACAAAAAGAAGTGGCCAAACTAATAGTTCCTATATTTTGCAGTCAAAAGTCACTGAAATTTGAATTATTGCTAAAAAATACAATATCAAAATGCAGCCACTGAATTGGGGTTTTCAATTCAGGTGAATTAGACTGAATATGAGGGTCCAGCTGCTGAAATGTGGGGATAAAGGCAGGCATGAAAATACTCTGAAGGCTTAATGATTCCTATAGTAGTCCTTGATATATTTTCAAAAATGTTAAGAAAGGAATTTCTATTACAATCTAAGTTATTGCCATTAAAATTTTTCTTAAGATTCTTTATGACTGTGAAAGGCAAAGGGAAAAGAAAACTGTATACTCAGAGAACCAGTTGTGTTGAGTAGAAATGCAGAAGCTGTAATCAGAATTTTGTACAAAATGTTATTGTTGTTGTTGTTGTTTAATCACTAGTCTTGGCTGATTCTTTTGCAATCCCAGGGACTGTAGACCACAAGTTTCCTCTGTCCATGAGTTTCCCAGATAAGAAAATAATACTGGAGTGGGTTGCCATTTCCTTCTCCAGGGTATCTTCCCAACCCAGGGACCGAACCCAAGTCTCCTGCATTGGCAGGTGGGTTCTTTACCACTGAGCCATCATGGAACCCCTATACAGAGTACGTGCTGAAAAAGGAAAGAAAATAGGGAAGATGTAAAACAATAAAGGACAAAGAGCTTGTCAAGAGGCTTTTGGAGACGTCTTTGGTGGTCAGTAAGTACTCCATGCTTCCACTGCAGGAGGTACAGTTGGGGTCCCCGTCACAGAACTAAGATCCTGTATGTCATATGGCATGGCAAAAAAAAAAAGGATAAAAAATAAAATGGGGGAGGGTGACTTACCCACTGCGAGTGTATATATTTAAGAAACTATGGGGCATAATATCTGAAATAAGAATTGACCTAAAACATCTGAGACCTATGACTGCCACTTATGATATACAGCTTTGACAAAGGATCAGAGTGTAAGACTACAATAGCTCAGAGAACAGATAGTCCCTTTATATAGTGGTTTTTTTCCTTATGTGAATCAAGATAAATCTTACATCAAAATCTGATAATTTATTTGATTTGAAATATTTTCTTTGAAATTTACTTTATATATTTTTTGTTTTGTTTAGTTCTGTTTTATGATCACATTTCTCCTAATGAGTGTATGCTATATTTTATAATATCAGCAAACATTTTTGGTATAATGATTCCTTAAAAAAGTTTTGACAGTCCTAATAAACTCTGATATGTCATTGTTTTACTCAAGTTTCATTTTCCCATATTCGTCCTTACTAATTCAGAATTCCCATGACTTATCCGATAAGGCATCCATTGTCATTAAACCGTATCTTAGCCTATTAAACCACATCTTAGGAGGGTGCAAAAATTAGAGAAGACGTATTACAATTTGAAACAAATGTTAAACTATAGTACCACAAAGTAATATTTAATAATGCATTGGGACAAAATAAAACTGTCTTAGAGGACTGAGGAAAAAAAAAACCATACTGCACTGCAAAGAGAGACATAAATATAGACAGGCTGATGGGAAATAAAAACCCACCTTCTATTTAGTAACTCTATCATGCTCTTAACTATGAGTTCTAGTAAGACCACAGCTCTTTGATTGCCAGGAGAAGAGGGCTACGCACAGAACCATCATGCACTGGGGCACCATCTGGTGACAGAATGAATAAAAACCACAAATAGAGCTGATTAAATCTGCATGAATTCCGTACCCAAACATGGGGGAGGAAGAAACAGGGAATCAAAGTAAAGGCGGTTACATTCCTTCATGTTTCTCTCTCTGGCACTCTCCCACATTGAATTCTAACAACTTTCTTCCTATCACCAGACTTATGGAATATCCAATTGAAGAAAAATCAGGTTTGTTTTTCTTTTCAAGAGAAGTAAGTGCATTTTGAGCAAGTCTTTAAGCTTGGAACATTTCCCAAGCAGTCTTCACTAACTCTTAGCACTTGAAAAGTCATTGCTTGCCCTTTGTTAAAAAAAGAAAAGAAAATCCAGTAGTTTTAAGACTTTATCACCTGGAGCTAGAATTTGGACCTTTCATTATTTAATTTTAGAATTTCCTATATACCCTTCATGTGAAGTACAGAGAAAGATGTTTTTAAAGTCAAAGAAATGTAATGAAAGGATAATACCAAAATAATGAACTAGGATCAAACTACTTTGCAAAGTTGCCAAAGTGTAGTCAGGAGTATGGAGTCAATCTCTGTTCCATCCACATGAAGCAAAGGCAAGAAAAACCTTTCTAGTTTTGATTTGGTTTGGTTTGATTTGTTAATGCAAATTATCCCAGTATCCTATTGATATTTAAATATGTGTTACAATTTTTTAAAAAAGAAAAGAAACAGTGAGGTCTGCACATCAAAAAGCTATTTGGGGCTTGGCATCATATCCCCTTAAAGTCAATACCTTTTCTGAATTCTGCTGACCTTAAAAAAAAAAATCTGAAGAAGATGCTCCCAATGTTCCAAAAAGCCATTAGGCTGTAGGACAAAACTCATCCTGTAAGTGTTTTACTGCACTGCTGAGGTATGGTGGCTTCAGCGGATTATGGCCTTGCTGCCCAAATGGAATTCCTCTGAGCGCCGTGGGGCTTGGGGGAAGATTTTTGACCCCCCAGCCCTGCCCCCCAAGGAATTACTACTTTAAAAGCCTAGAAGATGTGATTTTTGTTTTCCTAAATAAACTTTCACCTGTTTCAGTTGACTTGTACATTACCAGAAAAGCATAGGGAAACACAGAGAAAAAGTAACCTGATTTTATTCATTCATTCATTCACTCATTCACTTATTCAGACGATTTATTGAATAGATACTAAGTGCCAGCCAAGTACTTTGTTAAGCAATAGACAACTAATTTTTTTTTTTTAAGGCAGATATGGTCTTTGCTGTCATAGAGTCTATAACCCAGAGCTTGAGGTGGACATTAAACATTACACAAATATTGCCCAGTTTATTATTTCTACATTGTTTTAAGGCCTTAAAAGCAAAAGTACTAGGTGAGAAGCAAGTGTTATAAAGCTGGACCTGATGTAGTAACATCTTCCTTTTTTATATAGCTTATAAAGTAACTTCACATGTGAAATAATGTTTCACCCAAAAGACAACCCCATGGAAAGAAGTGTGTGTGTGTGTGTGTGTGTGTGTGTGTGTGTGCGCTCAGTTGTGTCTGACTCTTTATAACCCCATGGACTATAGCCTACCAGGCTCCCCTGTCCATGGGATCATCCAAATAAGATATTGGAGTGGGTTGCCGTTTCCTCTTCCAGGAGATCTTCCCGACCCTGTGATCCAACCTGAGTGTCTTGCATTAGGTTGGATTCTTTACCACTGAGCCACCACGGAAGGAAGAATGTTAATTGTTATTGCACCGATGAAGGACTTGGAGGCTCTGAGATTAAGTGTACTTACAAGGTCACAACTTAGTGACTGAACAACAGCAACAAGAGGTCACAAAGCTAGTGGATCACAGGGCCAGGAGAAGGGCACAGGCTGCTCACACTGCAGTCATTTTTGAAAATAAAACTTTTCAGAAAGCTGTCCACTTTGTTGGTTATCCCTCACAACAGTCTTCAGTGAAAAATTGCTGAATGTAAGTTTTTATATTTCTTCTCAACATAGGTTTTTATATTTAAGTCACTTGCCCAGAGTTACCCAGTTCTTTTCAATCTAAAAATAATGACAATTTGGGTATAAAAATCTCCCTACATCAAAAATTTTAAACAGCTTCATAGCTATCACTTTAGTAAGAAATAACTCCTTTTGAGTTTTTTTGGGTTTTTTTTGCTCTTTTCTCCCCATCCTACCAAGTGGGGAAACATGGAAGTAATCATATTGGTGGAATACTATGAGCAATACTGAACATTTTCATGGTATCAGTTTTGGACTAGGAACAGGCAGTTTATTTTCTCCTTTTAAAATTCATGTATTGTAAAAGTAATAAATATATACTTGATTTTTTGGTAACAGGACAATGGAAAAGGATGTAAGAAAAGTATGATTGCCTCTCCTGGCTCATTTCCTTTACCAGATAAACACTGTTGACTTTGTTGAACAGGTAAACACTATTTGATGTAGTTTATCCTGGAAGTTTGTTTTATATGTTAATTTTATTTTATAATTCTGGATGTTATAAACAAGGTTGTAACAAATATTATTTATATTTTTTGCACACATACAAAGCATTACTACACAATAGATGTCTAGAAGTAAAACTGCAGGTCAATATTTTTTCACATAGATTTCGAGTATAGAAATTGCCTTCTGAAAAGTCTGGCCATCTTACACTACCCTATAGCCTTGCAAACTTTTTTTTTATCATCTTCATTAAATTATAATTAACAAATAAAATTAGAAGATATTTAAAGTGAATGATGTGATGATTTGATATGCATATAAAGTATGAAAGAATCTCTCCCATCTAGTTAACACATCTATGGTATCACAATTTATCTTTTTCTTTCTTTTGGTGAGAAAAATTAAGTTTTACGCTCAGAAAATTTCATGTATACAATACAGTGTCATCAACCATGGTCACCATATTATAACTAGATCCTTAGACTAATCTAATAACTGAGAGTTTGTACCCTTTTATTAACCACTCCCTGTTTCTCATACCTCCCTGTCCCCGATAACTATTTTCTTAAGCTCTGTTTCTGTGAGTTCTACTTTTTTCCCTTCTGATTTCACATGTATATGATGTCATGGAGTATTTGTCTTTGTCTCGCTTATTTTACTTAGCATGGTGCTGTCCAGATTCATTCATATTGTTACAGATTACAGCACTTCATTCTCTTTTAAAGGGAAATAATAGACCATTATGTAGAATCACATCTTTATTCATTCATCTGTTGACAGACAAGTTGCTTCCATACCTTGACTATTGTGAATAATACTGCAGTGAACATGGGAATGCTATCCTTTTTAATGTGACTCTAGTAGCAAAGAACCTGCTTGCTAATGCAGGAGACACAAGGGATGAGGGTTTGATCCCTGGGTCAGGGAGATCCCATGGAGAGGGGCATGGCCACCCACTCCAATATTCTTGCCTGGAAAATCCCATGGGCTGAGGCGCCTGGCAGGCTACAGTCCATACAGTCACAAAGAGTAGGACACAGTTGAAGCAACTTAGCGTGCACACATGCAATCCAATGGTAAAAAAAAAAAAAGTCATTTAATTTGCATTCATCTGATTAGTGGTGACAGCGTGTCACATTAACATAGCTTTTATTTCTGTATTTTTTCCTTTTTGAATTCTAACTTTTCTACTTTTTTTTTGAGTTTTCTTTCTTAATGATTTGAAGGACCTCTCTATAAATTATAGATTGATTTATATTTGTGTGTGTATAATATGAATGTTGAAAATATTTTCTCTCATTCTGTCAATTGTGTTTTAATGTCATTTACATTTTTAAACCATAAATGTGTTGCAACTTTTAGGCAGCTATATTGATTTTTTTCTTTGTTATTTTTGGCTGTTTAATATTCATTCCACATTTTTTAGGAAAACAGCATGATTTTCTCCTCTCCATTTGATAATCTGATAACACCATTGATTAAGATGCCCTCTTAAAACCTGTGTCCTGAAATGAGATTTGTATTCTCTGCTGGACCAAATTCATTTGCTTTTTAATGAATTGAACTCATATGCTTCATTTTGGATGTGAAACATCTGGACCATTATCAACCTTCCATAAACTAACTTCCATCTGCACAGAATTGCTATAGATCTACCAAAGAAAATCAAATATTTACACCCCCATAGAAGACAGGTGATCCTCAGAGAGTCTGCTAGACAACACTCTTGTATTCTACTGAAAGAACAATCAGTAATCTTTTTCTTGTCCATTTCAAAAGTCTTTAATCAAAATAACCCTTGAGTCACTGTCCTCACCACCTATCCAGGCCATACTAGATATATGTTTATAATACCCTGTAGATATCTATTTTCTATTAAGTTCGATTTAAGGTCTACTGTGTCATTTAAGACCACTGTTGCCTTATTGATATGCTGTCTGGATGATCTCTCCATGATATCAGTAGGGTGTTAATGCTCCCTACTATTATTGTATTATTGTCAATTTCTCTCTATGACTGGTGAAAGTGAAAGTGAAGTAGCTCAGTCCTGTCTGACTCTTTGCAACCCCATGGACTGGGGTCTACCAGGCTCCTCCTTCCGTGGGATTCTCCAGGCAAGAATACTGGAGTGGGTAGTCATTTCCTTCTCCAGGGGATCTTCCTGACCAAGGGGTCAAACCCAGGTCTCCTGCACTGGAAGCAGACAGTTTTAACCTCTGAGGTATTTGCTTTATATATTTAGGCTCTCCTGCATTGGATATGTATATATTAGTGAATATAATATCCTCTTGTGTCAGTCACTTTATCATTATATAATGGCCTTCTTCGTCTTTTGTTATAACTTTTGTTTTACACTCTAATTTGTCTGAGTATTGACACCCTCTCTTATCATTCTCACTTGCATGAAGCATTTTTTTCCATCTCTTCACTTTAGCCCTGAAGTGAGTCTTTTGTAGGCAGCATATTGAAGGGTCTTATTTTGTATCCAATCAGCTACCAATAATCAAGGGTTATTTTGATTAAAGACTTTTGAAATGGACAAGAAAAAGAAATCTTTTCTCTCTCTCTTTTTTTAATCAGAGCGTTTAGTTCATTGACATTTAAGGGAATTATTTAGCTTTATGGGGATTTCTTTGTGTATGACTCTGTTTTTCTCTTGCTGCTTTTAGAATCATCTTTTAATCTTTAACTTTTGCCATTTTAATGATATATCTTGATGTTGTTCTGTTTGGATTCATCTTATTTGTGACCTTCTGTGCTTCCTGTACTTGGATATGTTTCCTTCTTCAGGTTTGGGAAGTTTTATTTTTCCAAATATATTTTTGATCCCTGTCTCTCTCTCTTCTCTTCCTGGAACACCTATGATGAATGAATGCTGGCACGTTTAATTTTCCCAGAGATTGCATATGTTGTTTTTGTCTCTCTTTCTTTTTTTTTAATTTGTCTTTCTGCTCTCCTAATTGGATGATTTCCATGATTCTATCTTCCAGATCACTTATGTGTTCTTCTGTACCACTTAGTCTGCTATTGCTTCTGGGGTGTTTTTTATTGCAGATATTAAATTATCTATTTTTGGTTGAGTCTTTTTTATATTTTCTAGGTTCTTGTTAAAATTATCTTTTCAGATCAAGTCTCTTCCCTAATTCAGTTACCACTCCTATCACCAATATTTTGAATTCTTTATCTTGTTAATTGTTTACTTCTATTTTATTATTATTATTAGGGATTTTCTCTTGCTGTTTTTGGAGAAGTAAATGGCAACCCACTCCAGTATTCTTGCCTGCAGAATCCCATGGACAGAGGAGCCTAGTGGGCTGCTGTCCATGGGGTCACACAGAGTTGGACACGACTGTCTTTGCCCACAGTTGGAGGGCTGGATTTGACATGAACATGTCAAGTCTTTCCTCAGAGAATGCTGGCAGCTACCACCTTGTAGGAAGTGGGGCTGGAGATTGAGAAGCTAGAGCCCAAACAGGGAGTGGGTCAGGACTTCCCCTCTGCTCAGTGGCTATCACCACTCTGTTAGGGGCAGAGTCTGCTTCCCCAGGAGCTAAAGCAGAAGCCCTGAGGATCAGGCTCTAGCTGGCTCTGTTCCCTTTAAGTGTTTGTTTTTCCTTCTACCCACCCTGGGGCCTTTGCTCCAAAGGAAGGGAGTACTAAAGCAAGTGGGGCTTGTGAGCCAACAGAGGTCCAGTGTTCTACTGATGGTACAACCCATAGTTGCATATTTCTCTGAACATGGTAGCTCCAAATCTAATGCTGCACATGTGGAGTGGAGTGAGTGCGGCCAGGGTATTTGCTTGGCTTGGACTGGGGCACACAGCACGTCAGTTATGGGACACCCAGCAGCCAAGCTGCCATGGGAAGTCTGGGCTGCTTCCGCTGCTTGAGTAAGTGCTAACAGTGGCTGCCACTGCCCAACCTGGTCTCTGCCTCAGGACCAGGTCACCTCTGCATCCCAAGTTTGAGTTTTCCCAGGTCCTAGACACCATAATCCAGTGTCTTGCTATAGCATGGAGTAAAGGCTGGGGCATTTGCTTGGCTTTGCCTGGAGAACATAGCAAGGTAGTCCTGGGAAACCTAGCAGCCACTAGGTAGACATCTGTCCGATCTGCCTGGTCAGATGCCAGAACCACACACTCCTCACAAGTGGAACTCATTCTTCTTCAGTCTTTAGATTTTTCCTAGCAGTTCTCCAGCCATCTAAGGAGGCTTGTCTCCTACATGTAGGACCCCAGAACTGGGCTGCCCCACCTGGAACTCTGTTTGCTCACCTTCCAGGTGGGCTCTGTCTGACTGAGCTCCCTTTCCCTCTGAGTCCCCTCTGAGGGGCACAGGTCCTAACCTGGTCACTTCCCCCCGCCCCCCCATCTTACCCAATTATGTGTGTATCTTTCTCACAGCCTTAGTTGTATAGGAGTCCTTTTGCCAGTTTCCAGTGAGAATTGTTCCACCTGTAAATATATTTTCACATGTTCATGGCAGGAGGTAAGCACCACATCCTCTTACTCTGCCATCTTGATCTCCTTCCCACAAAGATAATTTTTTAAAAGAAAACCAACAAACATTTGTTAGCCACTTGGCCCTGTGATTAAATAGTGAGTAAAATCTAGCTCTTGCACCCAAGGCACTTTTCCTATTCCTAGGAATAGAATAGACGTTGGGAAGAAAAAAGAGACTCAGAGTGGAGCGAGATAAGAACAAACTGGAACCTCCTGGCACCTCTGCATCTGTTCTTTATCACCTTTAAGCAACAACCTGCAAAGTATAACAGCTCTTTCACTTCTACCTCCCAAATTTCATGTAAAACATCTCTGGTAGCAAGTCCTAATCTAAACAATATACAAATATACTTTCAGTTTAGCAAAACTGACAGTATGAGCACACCATGATCTAGTCTTTGTGGACTTAGCAAGTATATATGCCTCTTTCAACCATATTTAATTAATTAAAGATAATAACAAAAGAATGTTTTGATCTAACATGATGCAACCATCACAAATACAACCAAAACATGTTAAAACTACTTTCAAAAGAGAAATTTCAAAATCAAAATCACTTTGCCCACATTTAGATGATATCCATTCCTCTTCTGCATCACCTGTTGGTATCTTGTAATTTAAATTGATTAATATATAAAGTTAACTATTGCTAGAGTTTATTTGGTAGGGTAATGGAAGGTCTGTGCTATAAGCAGACTTGTTTCATTAGGGTGTTATATTTTTTTCACTAACTTTTATTATAGGATAGAAGTGCTAAGAGGCTCCACAAGGGACTCAGATATAGTCCTAACCCACCTTGTACAGCAGCAGTCCAGTTTTACTTGAGAGTCATGATTAATCACCCCAGATACTATATAGCATAACCCAACTTTTTGCATAATTTTCCCACTGGTATGAGAAGCCTAAGGTGGAAAAGGTGGCATTTTCAACTTCTAATTTAATGAAAACATTGTTCTCTTCCCTGGTGAAAGTCTTTCTCCCTTGGTAACAAAACTCTTTAGACCAACAAAACCTAATGTTGTCGAGATAGAACAAACATCTTGCTAGTGGATCATAAGACGTAAATGAGAGGAGCACTACCCATTTCCATCTCTTAGTTCCTAGAGCCAAGAATCTTGGCTATGGGAGAAATAGCAACCTTTGTTAGTGGTTGAGAACATATGCCATCCCTTCAAAGGCATCAACATTGCATTTTGTGTGCCCCAGCTGGTGCTATAATTAAGCTCTCAAAAAGTCACCCTACTGTTGTATCAAGTCAGCTGCTTCAGAGTGATGGGGAGCCTGCTAGGGTGTGAGCCCATTGCTGCACTTCATTTACTATACAGTGAGTTTTTTTGGTAGGAAATAATACGGTGTGAAGGGCCACGGTTATGAATAACACATTCTGTAAGCACATGGATGGTGTTTGATCTGAAGCACTCTGCAGGAAGGTAAATCCAGAATAAGTGTACATTTCATTGACAACAAAGCCCTGTCCCTTCTTTCAGAGAAGTAATCTAGTATCATCCCTGTTACCATGTGGCTAGATGCTTCCCCTGAGGCATAATGCTATATCAGTGCTCTGTGCTGGTTTCTGCTCTTGGCTAGTTGGGTGTTTACCAGTGGTCATAGCCCTATTAGCCTTAGTGAGTAGAGGTTCGTGTTGCTCAGTCCATGCACGACATTCCTCCTGCTGTTGAGATCACTATTCGTAAGGTTCATGAGCCCACTGGGCAAGGGCAGGAATGGCTGGAGAAAGAGACTGACTGACATCCATGAATAGCATTTTCCAGATTGATATCTGTACACACAGGTGCCAGGGGATGTGGACATTTATTCCAGCAACAACAATCATTTCTGGAGTAGCAGCTGCACTTGGAATCCTCAGCTCGTGAAATTTATTATGATTCACTGTCATTATTCAAGATCTCACCTGTTCTCTGTATAGGACAAATAGACGGGTTGAATGAGGGTATGCTGGGAATGACCATCTCTGCATCTTTGAAGCACTTGGTGGTGTCACTAATCTCTGCAATCCCTCAAAGAATGCGGTAATGCTTTAGGTTTACTATCTTCCTATGCAGAGCCCATTGTAGGGCTTAAGGCCTTTCTGCCTTAAGAGCCAACGTGATGATTCCAAAAGCTGCTGAGTACATCTACTCTACTTGTTCTGAAATTTGGAGGAAACATCACAGGGAACATTTGAGGACATGTGAGCTCAGAGCTTACTAAATTTGGGGACAGTCTGGGCCCAAGCCAATACTCCATCAATTGCTCTACCTCCCTAAGTGCCTATTCTGAGCGGTGGGCCAAAATGGTGTTTGGATTTCCAGAAGCGAAAGTCATTTCAGAGGCAGTGTCTGATAATCCCTGAAAAATCTGATTATATACCTTTTCCCTGTGAATATTCATGCTGGTAAGTGTTCTCAGTTCCCTTTGGGGAAGGCTAGGAGGAGGAAGACTATCCTGTCATTTTTTTGCTATATAACAGTGTTCTTACTCAAAAGCATCTGTTCTCCTCTTTGTTCTAGGTACTCTGAGTGTGTCAACTGGTTCAAATTTGGGAACTGGTTAAAGAATTGATCATAGCTTTCTGTTGAAATTGTAGTGACTCAAGTCAGACTTCTGATCATAGGATGTAGAGCTTTCCCACTGTATTAAGACTTTAGCATGCAGCCAATTGATTTCATTTCTATAGATAGCATGATCATCTAGCCAATGCCAAAGATCACTTTGGTTAACTCATCCTAATTACTACTTTGGCTTGGCTGCCCACTGTGATCACCAAATCCACATTTTCTTTGGTGATTTTGCACTGCCACTTATCTGTTGCCACCCAAGAATTCCCACTGAATTCTAGGAATTCAGTTTTATTGCAAGAATTCACCTCTCATCCCTGGCCTATAGAGAATATCTACCACAGAGCTCTTCAAGGATGCCAGAATTCTCCTTTTGAAGGTATTTTTTTCAGCCTTGGATAGCAATGGTACAAGGAATGTCCTCTGGATCTTCCTAAGGCTGAGGGTTGTGTGAGAAGACCTTACAGAGTAATTGCACTCTATCATTCCAATGGCCCTAAAGCCTTTGTATGATACCTTGCTCTATAATACACAAAGAAGTTCTAACATTACAGTTTTATTTAGTGCAAACTTAATTTGGGTCTAGATTTCAAACAGTCAACAAAATTGTTAGACTCTCTCCTAGCTTCTCAAGGTATCACCATAAACCCAGGATTTATACACAGTGCATACTTATCAACAAATTCAGCTTGATTCAATATTGTTTTTTTTCCACCCTCACCCAATTTGCTTATCTTGGAATTTAAAACTACAACTACATCATTTTCTAAGTTTTCCAGTTCATGTAAAAGCACTTATTTTCAGTAGAATATTCTATAGCAGAAACTTGGTCATCCCCAGCCTTGTCTCCTATAAGCACTTGATTACAGGTGTCGAAAGTAAACACTGAAATGATTGTCAGGGGATTACCAGCATCCCTTTTACCACTGGCCACAGTAACATTAATACTTTTAAATACAACAAGATCGGATGTGTACGTGTATGCTTAGTTGTACAGTCGTAGGCTCTTCTGTCCTTGGACTTCTCCAGGCAAGAATACTGGAGTGGGTAGCCATTCCCTTCTCCAGGGTATCTTCCTGACCTAGGGATTGAACCCAGGTCTCCTGAGTTAGCAGACAGATTCTTTACCTTCTGAGCCACAAGGGAATCCCAATACAATCAGATATTCATCTTTAAATTTTTATTGAACTGGAAAGTTAAGGTTACATTACCAGTTACTTCAGCAATTAATATTTAATCAGGAAAGCAGGAGAACTATGATATTATAAAAAAAAATAGAATTCGTTTAGTTATACCTCATAAAGTTGCAGAATAAGCTGAATAAGTAAAGATCTGAAAAAATTAGAAAAAGGCCATTAAACTTCCCTGGCATGAGTGAAACAGTTGAGGTTTCAGAAAGCTAAGCATGGCCATCTGCTGGTGTAGACTACGTAGTAGGCTGGTGGAAAAAAAAAAATCCATGGGAAGTTTGTGGTCCGTTTTGGCTTTTGCTTCTGTGATTTCATAGCAAACCATCAGGTGATGGACCTGGCATAACTCCTGATTAGAAATGTCAGGAGTTGAAAAGGAGAACTGGATACAGAATGGGAAAAGACAGGAACACTGTGAAAGTAGTATGTGCAAAGGTCCTGAGGTAGGAGATGTTTTAGTTTTCTTAAAACAGTGAAGACCAGTATGGCAACAGGTAGAAGAAAAGAAGGCTAATTCAAGAAGAGATTGAAAAGATACTGAAAGTGAAGTCGCTCAGTCGTGTCCAACTCTTTGCCACCCCATGGACTGTAGTTTATGAGGTTCTTCCATCCATGGAATTTTCCAGGCAAGAGTACTAGAGTGGGTTGCTGTTTCCTTCTCCAGGGGATTTTCCCTAACCCAGGGATTGAACCTCAGCCTTCAGCATTGCAATCAGACGATTTTACCATCTGAGCCACCAGGGAAGCATAGAAAAGATAGAAATGAGTCAAATTATTTAGGGCCTTATAGAAATCAGCAAATTATTCTAAGTGCTTTGGAAAACCATTTAAAAGATTCCTAAAGCTCCTAAGTGTCATTATCACTATCATCATATTTACTTATTTTGTACCAGGGACCATGATGTGTGTTTTACATAATTATTCACCTAACACTTACTGAGCACCTGCTATGCACTAGACACTGCTGGGTACCGGGACTGTGAAAATAGTCACTCTTTTCAAGAATTCTCTGATCTAATAAGCATCATTACATTTAATCTTTACAGTAGTCCTAAAAGGAAGGAAACTGGGGTTGGGAAGAAACTGGCAAATTAAATTGCCTGAGAATATCCAGTTAAATGGCCAGTATTTGAATCCTGCTCAGTTGTATTCCCAAGACTTTGCTTTTAATCTGTAGTCTTATCTGCTTCCCCTGCTGTTATGTAAACACTCAGGTAAACCTAAGGAGTAAATCACTGGGATATGATTAATTTCTTGTCTCTCATGGTCCTCTGTTCTCTATACCTCTATCAATAAGTGTATCTTAGGTTATAAATTTTACTTGAGCAAGGATCATGGGACAGCCTTGAGTATGTCAAGTGTCCTTTACAGAATTCAGAGCAATTAAGCTTACCAGCTCTCTGGGTTTATCATGAGCATGGTATACACCGGGCAGGTACCTTGCATCATATTGGACATGTTCACTGGGATGACGCGTCTAATTTGGTGGCTTCTTATGGGAATCACATCATTTTGTCATATTCTCTTTCCTTAAACAGGAAATGTATTCATTTTTTTTTAACTTTTAAAATATATTTTCCCACTGACTCTAAGAAAAAAAGAGTTAATTTAATTCCGAATACATTGAACCAGCATTAGGCAGATAAAAATCTAAATTTGGTTGTCATAACTGTCAGGCCGTTTAGAAACCAAATAACTCACATCCTGCTAATTGCTTTTATGTTCATTTATCCAAGAGACTTGAGTCATCACTCACAGAATCCTAATTATGAATGACTTACACTTTGTTGATGACAGAACTCTGTGTTATTCTTACAGAAATTTTCCAAGATGTTTATTTTTTCAAAATAATTTTAACTTTCTCCGATTTTAGTTTATCTGATAAATGAATTCTTTTTTTTGTCAGAAGTATGTCACCTAGGGCCTACCTTGTCTGCCTTTCTTTCCTGTAGCCAAAATGTTGTTCAGCAGCCAGGAAAACTGAGTTTCAGAACTTTTTGCTGTGAGGAGTGTTGATGCTGTGATGACAGATTAATCCAGGCATATGATTGCTGAAGCTCTGTTCTAGAAGCACTGGTTCTTTTTAGTAGGGAATCCAAAAACACCATGAAAGACAACAGAGACATGAAAGTTCATGTGGTGTGTGTTTGAGTCTGTTATAACAAAGGTCACCATGTTCCAGAGCAATCAAGATGTTATTACATCACTATTAAGATTCTAGGTGTGCTCTAAGTTGGGTATTAATTATAAGGGGTTATTCAAGATTGAGGAGGGAGAATAAATATAAATGTAATTTTACTTATTGACATAAAAAGCTGCTGATTCAGATTCAAATGTTATCAACAGGTTTACGTAGTCACATGTTTTGGGTGAGTATTTCTTTGGTCTCACTTTCTTTTATACCACCAGCTGTCCATTATAGGGACCATGTTGGGTTGTTCCCTATGAAATACTAGCTTTACAAGAGTTACTTATAGGGATTAATTCTTGATTCCTTTCAAATAACTCTCAAAGGCCTTGGAGCCCACATATCTGGGAATTTCACATTAAGGAAAGATTGACTTAATTAAAACATAATTTATGTATTTTTTTTAGCATAGGGAGTGGTAGTTCAAACTGTCTGGAACATTATTCCAAATGGGAGGATCCAGCAGTAGGGATCAGTCTTTCTGCTGCGTCAAATGTTGGCTTCTCTTCTGAGATCTCTGATATATGGGCATCAAGGAGCACTATGTATAATACAGTGATAGCTTTTGTTACATGCACATCTTGCCAGTAGATGCTACTAAAAATAGTCATTTTTTTTTCTTTAAATCAACAAATTTCCTAGTCTTTTTGACATTAATATTTGTAAATTAGCATAAAAGTGGTATTTCAAAATATGCTAAATTTTGATAGAATAAAGAATTACTGTTTTTCATTAGTGGGAATAACAATACAGATAGATGGATTAAATTCATATGACTTACTAGGAGGCAGAACCAGTGAGAAAATAATTCCTACCCTTCTATTTTAAATTGACTGCAATATATCACACCCTTTTGGAAACAGCCATCAAATAGGACTTGAAGTCAAGACCTGATGTGATTTCTTTATCATAGTAAGAGTACTTTGGAATTTAATCTGTTTTTCCCAGTTTAAGCCTTCCTACACTCCGCAACAAATACAAGTTGATTTTCAGTTGATACTGCATTGAGAACCCCTGGAGTTACAGTCTCTATTGTGGCGCAGCTGGTAAAGCATCTGCCGGCAATGTGGGAGACCTGGGTTCCATCCCTGGGTTGGGAAAATCCTCTGGAGAAGGGAAAGGCTACCCACTCCAGTATTCTGGCCTGGAGAATTCAGTCCCCTATACAGTCCATATGGTCACATAGAGTCGGACATGACTGAATGACTTTCACTTCATTATGAGAAGAAAATAATTTTTGTCTCTCTCTTCGTCTCCCCCTCCGTCTATCACTCTCACCCTTACTACATCTCCCTTCCTCACTCTTTCTTCCTTCCTTTTCTCCTTCTTCCTTTTCTGGTCTTTTTGCTTATTGAGACAGGGACTCTCATTTGGATGTCATATGAAACTACCACATTATTATAAATTAATTTGTGCACAGTAATATAGATTCCTTCCCTCACATTTCTACACATCCTATTCCTGCTGTTTTCTCATTGTAAACCAAGAAAAAAGTACATTAAAACATAGATAATAGTTACCCTATAAGTCTGGGACTATCAGTGCCAATCCAAGTCACTTGAAACCCGTGTAACCTACACACAGTGAAAGGGGCGGGGGGTACTATTATGAAGAGAGACACAGAATACTGTTTGTTTTACTGATATATGTGTCCTTTGACATATGAGAATCCACACTGCAACTCTAGTTGATGGTTTCATTTCTGCATTAATAAGGAAATTAAACTCTTACTCTCGGGGTCATCTTATTTCAGAAAGTTCACTTCCTAGAGCAAAGGCTTATTAGGAATTTTTTCAAAAACCAGTCTGTAGCTACAATCAGGAACGAGGAAGCATGGAATAGAGTAGACCACAATCATTAAAGAAAGACTTAGTTACCAAGCTTCAGGGCAGGATCAGACAGGCTAGGACCTTGCTGGGGATTGTGCTTCCTGGTTGAAAGAGTATAGGCCAATTGTAGGAGCTCAGAGCTGGGCCCAGAATAGAATGAAGAGGCTCTGCCTCTTAGCTCTCTTAGAAGAGCTAAGCTGGAAAGTTAATGCAGAAAAATTTTTTTTACTCGTGATTCTTTCATGAGGCCATAGACACAAGAAGCTCATAAATATGGTAAATTTTGACAACTGTATAAAACAGACTAGATCAATAATTCAAATCAATTAAACATTTTTAGACATGGGCTGGAAATGTACTGGTGATGATTGACATCAGAGTTAATTGTTTTCATAGATTAAAAAGCTATAGAATTGGCATGGCATCAGTTCAGTTCAGTCACTCAGTCATGTCCGACTCTTTGCGACCCCATGAACCGCAGCACACCAGGCCTCCCTGTCCATCACCAATTCCCAGAGTCTACCCAAACCCATATCCATCTAGTCAGTGATGCCATCCAGCCATCTCATCTTCTGTCATCCCCTTCTCCTCCTGCCCTCAATCTTTCCCAACATCAGGGTCTTTTCCAGTGAGTCAGCTCTTCGCATGAGGTGGCCAAAGTATTGAAGTTTCAGTGTCAACATCAGTCCTTCCAATGAAAACCCAGGACTGATCTCCTTTAGGATGGACTGGTTGGATCTTCTTGCAGTCCCAAGAGCATGGCATGTTATTTATCTATATAAGTACAACTTTCACTATCTCTGAAGCATAAGGATAAAATTGTAGTGCTTTACTATTGCCAATAAAGCAACTTTGCTCAGAGAAAGACCACATTTCAGTCTCTTGTCAACAAATTTGTAACAAGAAAATAAATACTTCTGAAGGTAACCATTTGCTCTACTTTTTCCTTACATTTAGTGATATTATTGGTATAACAAGTAAGATGAAGTATAGAAAAAAATTCATTCATTCATCCATCCATCCGTGCTTGCAAAAATATCAGGTCTGGATTGGAGAAGTATATTTTGGGTCATCAGTCAATAGAAGGTAGTTGAAGCTCTGGATCCTAGAAATAGTGCATCATAATTTCAATTCAGATAAATTTGAGGTTCAATAGTGTTAAATGATACTAACATATTAAAGAAAATAAGGGTTGAGAATTGACCTTTGGGTTTAGCAACATGAGGATTATTAGTGACTTTGACAGGAGTTATCATTTCCTTGGAGTGGTGGGGGGCAAAAGACTAGTTTGCCCAAGTTCACGAGAGAAGCCAGAGGCTGTAAATACTTCCAAGGACTTTGTCTAGAAAGGAAGGAGAGAAATGAGATATTAGCTGGGGAGCATTTGGTCCCAAGAGGACTTTTTAAGCAGCATGTTTGTAGGTACATGAAAGAGATCCAAGAGAGGGGAAAATGATTGATGCAAGTAAGAGAGAGAAAAACTGCTGGCATAATGTCCCTCGACAAACAAAAGGGAGTAGGATCCTAGATCCTAAGTAGGGGATTTGCCCTTGCTTGGAGACCAGATAGTGACAGCAGAGACATTTCTCAATAGATAGTTGTGAAAAAGTTTTAAAATGCTTAGTATGTTCTTTCTCAATTTTTAAATTTTCATATACATATATATATGTACATGTATATTTCCTGGTGGCTCAGTGGTAAGGAATCCACCTGCCAGTGCAGAAGATGCTAGTTCATTCCAAAGTCAGGAAGATTCCCTGGAGAAGGTAATGGCAACCCACTCCAGTATTCTTGCCTGGGAAGTCCGATGGACAGTGGAACCTGCCAGGCTACAATCCATGGAGTCACAAGAGTCGGACATGACTTAGCGACTAGACCAGCATATGTATATAACTTAAAATGTAGCTCAGAATTCATGTGGGAGAAAATAATCATCTAAAGAAATGAACTTTCACCCATTAATGTTTACGGGAAAGATACTGCTGCAAACTATCCTCAAACTAAGACATGGTGAATGAAATCCTACAATGTAAGGCTATGGAGAATTAATTCTTTCCTGAGCTATTCTTCACAATAGCTCAGAGCATCCTGAACTAGGTAGAAAAAAACAAGCACCACAAAAATTACCTTTCCCAAATATTACACACTCCTTATGCCTTTCATCCCATAGACTGCTTGGCTACACACTGACTGAATATGTGATGATGATAAGCACAAAGTGCATCGTTACCAAAATAGATAAGCATCGTAGGAGAAGACTCTTGAGAGTCCCTTGGACTGCAAGGAGATCAAACCAGTCAATGCTAAAGTAAATCAGTCAGACATTGCAATATTCATTGGTAGGGCTGATCCTAAAGCTGAAGGTCCAATACTTTGGCACCTGATGCAAAGAACTCACTCATTGGAAAAGACCCTAATGCTGGGAGAAAATGAAGGCAGGAGGAGAGGGGATGACAGAGGATGAGATGGTTGGATAGCATCACCGACTTGATGGACATGAGTTTGAGTAGGCTCTGGGAGTTGGTGATGGACAGGGAAGCCAGGCGTGCTGTAGTCCATGGGGTCACAAAGAGTCAGACACGACTGAGTGACTGAACTGAATTGAACAATTTCATGAGAGAAAAGATCTTATATCTTTGAACTTTTCAATGAGGGTAGGATCAGTTCCTCCCATGTGAATCACTTTGACATTTAAAGAGTTCATGGAACCAAGAGAAAGGTGAAGCCCATCGTTGTAAAAGGAAAATGTCGTAACCCTCATGGAATGTTCCTGGGTCTCCGCCATACAGAGGAAGCAACTCGAAGTGGATGGCAAGAAGAATAGTCACCCAGGAGATGAGCAGCCAATCAAGACACTGAAGGTTCGATCATCAAGGCAATCAAGTGTCAGCTTGGGCTCCAGTACTCGCAGCCCTCCCTGCATTCTATCATCATCTATACAAAATGGGATCCAAGAGGATTAAGAGACTCAAGCCCTTCCTTTGCTCACTCCCCTAAAGAGTGAAACAGACGTTGGTAAATATTTATTTAAGAAAGATTCGTTCTGATAACCAAACTGGATGCCTTTTGAGAGTAACCACAGAGGTAGGATTAGAATTGTCTCGGTGCACTAAGAGGAGGTGGTTAGAGAAGGGAAGTTGGGTGTTACCATGGAAAGCTGGAATCCTGCTCTACTGGTGCGTTAGTCTCTGGCCACTTTGGAATCTTTTAATAGCCACCATTTCTGGGTAAACACAATGAGACCTGGGTTGGAAAAACAGAGGGGTAAAGCACACAGAACAGAGAGGCAGCCTTCCTGTTTAGGGAAAATGGTAGGCAACCAGCATTTAATCAGCTGGGAAATAGAATGAAAATATATTGTATCTGAAACCTCAATAGGGCACTAAAAAGACCCGATATATTCAGAATTATCAATTCTAAAACTCAAACCCTTACATAAGGAGAAGTAAGAGGGGAGGGAAGGTCTCAGTTTCCTTAGTTACTCCTCGTGTTTCTGGCTGGAAAAAAAAAAATTCACCTTTTGCCTCCTGCATTTTATTGGGATCATCTCAATGAAGGAAACTAACTGTCCACAAGCCAGGCCAGGCTAGACAGCCTAGGCTTCACTGAATGCCACTGGCTAATTTTAACACCTGGCTTTCTTGTTCTTGAGTGTTAAGACTAGCAGTAATCAGAGGTGCTATGCTCTAGTTCTTTTTAATCCAGTTTTAATTATAGTATAAACACAATACTCACAGCAGTAGAGTGATCTCCATGGATTGTTTTGGCAGGTATTAACTTGTTTCCAAATGAATGACTTATTTTCTTCCCTTTTTCCTAGCACTCTTTTTTATCTCCCCCGAAGGAACATCTTATTTGAAAAGCCACTGTCCTTCTTGTTAAATTAAATTAATTACCTTTTTTAAGTAGTAAAAAAAAAAAAACCATTTTAGGTTTACAGCAAGCAAGGCAAAGTAAGGTGTACCTCTTTTAGTAAAAATGACCCCAGGTTGGAGAAATAAAGAGCAATTTTATACTTTTTCAGAAAATAACTTTTGGAAATAATTAAACTTGTATTTCACAATGAAGGTGAGAAAAAAATTCTATTATTAAACAAGTACAGTAAACAATGTATTCAAACTCAATAATTTTCAATTTCATTATAGGTAGAGACTGCCTCATTTTCTGTATATTATTGTAATTGCTATTATTATATTACATGTGCATAGTAATGACCTCAATAGGTCACTGAGCCAACAGTAAGTGGGAGAGTTCAAATTTGGATGTGGAACTTCCAGCTCCAACACTGGTCATCTTTATTCCACAAACACTTTAATTTCTCAGTATTCCTCATTTTCATATTTTTCCCTAAGTTTCATTCTCTTAGTACCATATATAAAAGTAACTAGATTAACCTTAGGTTAGTATTTCATCAGGGCTAAATTTATGAGCTATCTTTTTTTTACCTGCTTCTCTCTGAGTATTTCCATAGTGTTTCAGGCAAAGTTTAACTTATTCAGTTTATATGTGCTTTCACACCCTACCTACTGACGGCCTACCTTTCTAACTCTATTAAATGGGAATAATAATTCCAACTCTTAGTAGAATTCTTTAAATATGATTAAAGCAAAAATGTATCTTCCACAGTATGCTTTGTTTTTAATAGAAATGAATCATAAGCATCTATTAATTTTTTTAAAAACAAAGAGCTGACAAAATTTTATTGCAAATGTCTTTGATAGACTAGGCTCTCATCCAACATAACTTGGTAGTAAGTTTAGAAAGCCACATAGAATTGCTTCAAATGAATTTTTTTTAATGCTGAGTAATATTCCATTGTGTATATGTACCACAGCTTTCTTATCCATTCGTCAGTTGATGGGCATCTAGGTTGCTTCCATGTCCTGGCTATTGTAAACAATGCAGCGATGAACATTGGGGTACACATGGCTCTTTCAATTCTGGTTTCCCCGGTGTATATGCCCAGCAGTGGGATTGCTGGGTCATATGGCAAGTCTATCTGCAGCTTTTTAAGGAACCTCCACACTGTTTTCCATAGTGGCTGTACTAGTTTGCATTCCCACCAACAGTGTAAGAGGGTTCCCTTTTCTCCACATCCTCTCCAGCATTTATTGCTTGTAGACTTTTGGATGGCAGCCATTCTGACTGGTGTAAAGTGGTACCTCATTGTGGTTTTGATTTGCATTTCTCTGATAATGAGTGATGTTGAACATCTTTTCATGTGTTTGTTAGCCATTTTTATATCTTCTTTGGAGAAATGTCTGTTAAGTTCTTTGGCCCACTTTTTAATTGGGTTGTTTATTTTTCTAGAATGGAGCTGCAGGAGTTGCTTGTATATTTTTGAGATTAATTGTTTGTCCGTTGCTTCATTGGCTATTATTTTCTCCCATTCTGAAGGCTGTCTTTTCACCTTGCTTATAGTTTCCTTTGTTGTGCAGAAGCTTTTAATTTTAATTAGGTCCCATTTGTTTATTTGTGTTTTTATTTCCAATATTCTGGGAGGTGGGTCATGGAGTATCCCGCTTTGGGTTATGGCAGAGAGTGTTTTGCCTATGTTATCCTCTAGGAGTTTTATAGTTTCTGGTCTTATGCTTAGATCTTTGATCCATTTTGAGTTTATCATTGTGTATGGTGTTAGAAAGTGATCTAGTTTCATTCTTTTACAAGTGGCTGTCCAGTTTTCCCAGCACCACTTGTTAGCAATTCTACTCAGATGGATGAAACTGGAGCCCATTATCCAGAGTGAAGTAAGCCAGAAGCAAAAACAACAATACAGTATATTAACGCATATATATGGAATTTAGAAAGACGGTAATGAGAACCCAACATGCGAGACAGCAAAAGGAACGCAGATGTATAGAATAGACTCGTGGACTTTGTGGATGAGGGTAAGGGTGGGATGATATGGGAGAAGGGCATTGAAACATGTTAATTATCATATGTCTAATCAATCACCAGCCCAGGATTGATGCTCGGGGCTGGTGCAGCAAGATTTCCCGGGGAGGAGGGAGGAGGGAGGGGGGTTCTGGAGGGGAAGCATATGTAAACCCATGGTGATATCATGTCATTGTATGGCAAAAACAATAAAAAAAAAAAAAAAGAAAGCCACATAGGCAAACATTTTTTTTCAAAAATATAAAGGAATAAAAATGTGAGAATAAAGACATTTCTTATTTTTTCTTTTTCTTTCTTTTTTTTTTTTAACCATGTGATAATAAGCAGGAGGGATTAGCACACATTTAAATTTTTCATTTCTGGATGTTGCAAAATTTCAAACTTAGCCTGACCTTTTGGTGTTTGAGTTTGTCTACTTTTGGCATAAGATAATTTCCTGACTTTAAAGACATCAGGCAGCTCTTACCAATAAATGTTTTAATTATTCAAGTTGCATAAATGACTTGAAAACATATGGAATCAATTTCCCACACAATATTCATTGGTTAAAAAATCATGAGAAAAGTGGCTTTACTGTACATGGATTCAGTCTTCTTGAGCTTTAAATTTTATGGGCTTCAAGGTAGAAAGATTCTTATTAGACCTCAAACAAGTCAGAATGGACCATGAGGCAAGGCCCATCTGAACTGTTTCAATTATTATTAGCTTATACAGCAGTCGGTTTTGCACAATATATTTATCACTGCCCTTCTCTTGCCCCTTATTACACTATCATATTATCCTTTAAAATGATACTAAACCTCTGCAAGATAAATCAGGCCTGCTACAATCTGCAGAATATCAAAGGTAGCCGAAATATATGATTTGTGGCAATATTCACTTTGCATGGACTTGGGATGGAAAAAAAAAAAAAACAAGCCCATTTAATGATAAGATCATATGAGAAAAAGCCACCGTTCATCAACTTACCAGTGTTTACCAAGCTCTCAATTCCTCCATTATATGATTTTCACCACTTGCTTTCTAAGTCTAAATTCCAAGCCATGGGGACACATAACCCTCCTGTTCTGTTACTTATTTTTCTGTCACTTCACTTAATGGCACTGAGCATCATGTGGACTGTGTGGGATTATAGCACATGGTATGAGAAAGCTAGTGGGAGGACATTACAGAAACAGTTATGTTGAAATGAAAGTCTGGCATACATGCCAAACCGTCTTCCAATTCCTTCCCATTTCCAGTTTTGGCCCTACTATCATATATTATTACTAACATTTATCTTGTTATCCTTCTGAATGATTTCATTTTGTGATATAATAACTTTAAAATTTATCATATTTCAGTTAGTTTATCCCTAAAACTTTAGTAGAAAATGCATTATGATTTGAAAGGGTACAGACTGAAGTGAGGTTGATCATTACACTAATAATTGATCACCTAACTCCTAATGTAAAGATTAGGTTCATTGATTTCTCAGTGTGGATAGGAATGTAAACAGCCGCGGGATGAAAATGAGTCTTGTATGGTTTGTTTGCATTTACAGTTGAGTCTCTTTGTTCTCAGATTCTGCCTTTGTGAGTTCACCTACTCACAAAAACTTATTTGTAACCCACGAATCACACAGTTTTGTGGTCATTCATACACAGAGCAGTGACAGCAAGCATACGTCCGGGTGAGGTAGAACAAAGTGACACTTTCATACTGGAAATGTGTCATTTCTGTACTCTCTTTAGTGTAACATTTTTGTTTTTGTTGTCGTTGCATGCTTGTGCTTTTTGTTGTGATTCAGTGTTTAAAATGAACTCCATCACCCAGTGATGAAGTATTGTCTATTGTCCCTAAGTATAAGACGTCTGTGATTGTGTCTTCGGGATATGTGTTAGATAAGGTTCCCTCAAGCAAGACTTACAGTGCCTTTAGCTGTGAGGTCAATGTTAATGAATCAATGATAGTAGTAAATAAAGTGCTTTTAAACAGAAACAAAGCAAGGTTATGTATTAATCAGTTATTGAAAATGTGATGATTGTAGGAACCTAACCCTTTATTTCCTCTAGGAACAGAGGTTTAATATTTAAGCCAATTTTATAGGCCAGAACTACCACAAATAAGGAGAATGTAGGTTGCTTCCATGTCCTAACTACTATAAATAGTTCCACAATGAACAATGGGGTGCATACATCTTTTGGAATTAGGATTTTCTCCAAATATACACACTACTATGTATAAAAGAGATAGTTAACAAGAACCTACTATATAGCTCAGAGGGAAGAAAAGGTATGGTCTTGTTTGTAGGACATATAATAAGTAACCTCAAAACTGCGTTCCAGTATACGTTAGGTATAAACAAATACTGTTCAACTCCACTTATACAAGATACTTAGGCTAGGCAAATTCATAGAATTCGAAAATATGTTCATAGTTGCCAAGGGCTAGTGGGTGAGGGAATGGGGAGGGGGAGTGGGGAGGTAGTGGTTAACAGGAACGGAGTTTTGGTTTAGGATGCTGAAAAACTTGGATGATGGATGATGATGAGAGTTGCACAACAACATGAATGGACTTAGTGTCATTAACTGTAGAGTAAAATATGGTTAAACTACTAGTTTTATATTATGTGACTTTTAACACAATAAAAAATTAAGGAGAACTGACAGTATATATGGCATGTTCATCATCTTTAGAAAGGGTCAGATGGAGAGTTTACAGGAAGGTATTAATATGAAGCATTTATTTTAATGAGAAGCTGTGTTTACTATATGTCTCATGCTCATCATATACCTTTTTTTTTTAATTATGGCTTTTAATTCCTTTTTCAAAAATCTTGCTCTTGTTCTTTTTCTTACTATGGTTTAGGTGTTATTGAAGATATTTCCTAATCTAAAGCTCAACAAAGAGTGACTTGTTCAGAGTTCCCTGGAAGTAAGCTGGTGGTTGTGCCCACCTGGCCACACAGGTCTTCTCTGGGTCTTCCAGGTGGTCGCATCACTTCCTTGAAAAGAGCACAGTGACATGCAGCAGAAAAACAGAGTATTTCCTTTAAACATAAATGCATGCTAAGTCGCTTCAGTAGTGTCTGACTCTTTGTGACTCTATGGACTGTAGCCCACCAGTTTCCACTTTCTATGGAATTTTCCAGACAAGAATACTGGAATGGGTTGCCATTTCCTTCTTGGGAGATCTTTCTGAGCCAGGGATCAAATCCACATCTCTTATATCTCCTGCATTGGCAGACGGGTTCTTTACCACTAGCGCCACCTGGGAAGCCCTTCTTTTAAACATGCATGCGTGCTTAGTTGCTTCAGTCGTGTCCGACTCTTTGTGACCCTATAGACTGTAGCCCACCAGGCTCCTCTGTCCTTGGGATTCTCTAGGCAAGAATACTAGAGTGGGTTTTTGTGGTTTCCTCCAGGGGATCTTCTTGACCCAGGGATCGAACCCGTGTCTCTAGCATAGCAGGCAGATTCTTTTTCCCTGAGCCACCAAGGAAGCTCCTCCTTTAAACATAAATGGATCCAAATTCAAGCTTTACTAGTTCATGCTTATTTAACCTAAAATGAGCTCTTTACTTTTCCATGTTTCTCTTTCCCTCTTCCTCTGTAAAATAAAGATAACAATACAGCTTACAAGTAAAAGTTTACTAACACCAAATCTAGAAACCCCTAGCCATGGAAGTTGATTTGGGTGGGGAGCCCTTTTGCTCTTGCGTTCCCACAGGTTTTTCTCTCTATGAGGTTATCTAGATTTTACTGCCCCTGCTAGCATCACTGGGAGGGATCTGATCTGAAGGTGATTTTGGCCTCAAAGACTCTTCACTCACTATCAAGATATACAAGAACTCTGGGTAAGCATGGGAGGCCTATACTATAGATTGTTCAAAATGGCATTTGGAATCTTTTGAAGACTGAGTTCTAGTTAGCAGTAGCTCAATCAGAAATATACACTGTGGGCATGAGTTTGAGCAAACTCCAGGAGATACTAAAGGACAGGGAAGTCTGGCATGCTGCAGTCCACGAGGGCACGAGTAGGACAGTGACTGAACTTAAGGCTTATGTTATTGTCTTTTTATATCTGTGTCCTTTTCATTTTTTCCCTTATTACTTAGTTAAAACCTTTTAAAAACAGGGGCCTAGAAAAAAATTTCCAATTTTGCTAATGAAACCATTTGGTATTTCTGGCCAAGTATTAGCTGTAGCTTTAAAAGAGGTGTAACTGGAACTGAAAGGTAAAAGTAGTCGGCAGGACAACAATCTTAACTGAGAAACATCCAAGAAACTTTAAGGAAAGATTTATTTGGTTAGATGTAATTGGCTACTGGAAAGAGTAGCAAAGTGGTTGTCACAAGGACCAAGTTTGACAAAGTATGTAGAAGTGTTTGGTCCAATAGTACGGTACATTCTTCTGAAGTACTTTGACAAGTAGAAACACATATGCAAAAATTACTGTTTTTAAAAATGTTTTCATAAGGAACTTACCAAAGTTCAACAAGAAAGGGGGAAGACCATATGATATTTTAAAAAGAAATTGTTATTCCATCTATTCAGCTCAAATATGTAATAAAATCATATAACATTTTTTAATGAAGTCTGTGATAGGGACCATTATCCCTATTTTACCAAAGGCAAAAAGACTTTACATGCATATTTCCAAATCATGGGTAGAATTTAAATGAGGACTGAAAACCTTTGGACCCTGTGCATAATTACTGCTCCATAGAACTTGTTGCTAGAGTTAATGGTATTGGTTGAATTCTACTGCTCCCTAGAATATATCATATTTTATGATTTTTAAGTCTCAGGAAATCTATTCAGTGTCTACTGCAAGACAGTAAAGAAAAGTACTTCTGTAAATAGTGTTCAATGACTCCTTCTGGCTGGTAGGATAAGGGGAAAAGGAATCAGAGCCACCAATATATTTCCTGATTCAGAAAATGACTCACGATGTAACTTTGTGAACATTGCTTAACCTTTCAGCATTCCAGTTTCTACAGCTGAAAAACAAGGATAGTGTTTGTCCACCTTACAATGGTGAATGCTCTAGAAATACACACCAAAAAGTTAATCTCCTATCAAGGGACAGTAAAGCTGGTTTTTCATGTACTTGAGATATCACTGACACATTCGTAAAGCAGTTTCTGCCAGAGTTGTGTGGTTAATGCTTCCAGATCACCTCCCTAAACACCGCATTGTGCACTGAACTCTCTTTATCCTGCCCTGAATCAGAATGGTAATCGCCGCGGGGTGTGCTCAACGTGACTGACGAGGCACGACAGTAGGGCCTGTCTCACTGCTTGTGCCAGAGTGCTTTCTGCATGGTTGTCAAGGAAGACAGCACTCAACAGAAGGAAAAAGATCCATACGGTGGGAAGAAACTTTCTCCTTGAATTCTGATTCTGGGAAATATGACTAAAATTATGAATGAGCCAATTTCATTTGCAGTCTTCCTGCGACAATGTACAACTGTTCAGCTTCCCTCATATTCTGGAAACCACAATTTAGGAAAGATATGTCTGTGTCCTTTCTGGTGCTTGGTTTATTCTCTTCTTTTGTTCCTTATATGTTTTGTTTTGAAAGAGTAGTTATTTACAGATAACTCAGGATTTCCAATGGCTACTGCTTGACATACTAGTAGCTTGCTCCATTATTCCCACAGCTGGTAACAATTACAGTTCATTAAGTAAGTCACTTCCAATGACTTTCTCTGAAATAATCTGTTGCTGATATGGAGCTTTATTTTAAGTGCCAAATTCCAATATACCTTAACTAGATAGGGCAGCATGGTGTTACCACAAAGAGGTGATGAGCAGGCAGTAACAAACTACATGGCTACCTTGACCAAAGTTCTGCTGTCAGAGAAATGTACAGGATTGACATCACAAAAGCCCCTGAGGTTGTCACACACAACTGGACAAAAGTGGGCTCCAGACTGAGAAAGGGTGAAGAGAAACAAGGCAGTTTAGAAAATAATTAAGATTTATTTATTTACAATACCCAGGACATTGAGGCAACTTGTCGATTAACAGAAGACTGGATAAAGAGAATATAGTACATATATACAAAGGAATATTGCTCTTCCATTAAAAGAAATGAAACAGTGCCATTTGTAGAGGCTTTCATACAGAGTGAAGAAAGTCAAAGAGAAAAACAAATCTCTTATAATATTACTTACATTAGAATCTAGAATAATGTTATTAATGAACTTATTTGCAAAGCATAAAAAAGAAACAGAGATGTAGGGAACAAACGTGTGGATACCCAAGGGGTAAGGAGAAGGCGGGATGAATTGGGAGATTGGGATTGACATATATACACTACTAAATATAAAATAGATAACTAACGAGAGACTACAGTATAGCACAGGGAACTTTACTCAAGGCTCTTCAGAGGCCTAAATGGGAAGGAAATCTTTAAAAAGAGAAGATATATATATATATATATATATATATATATATACATATATATATATATATATATATATATACACATACACACATATATATATATATAACTGATTCCCTGGTGGCTCAGTGATAATGAATCTGCCTGCCAATGCAGGAAACATGAGTTCCATCCTTCAGTCTGGAAGATTCCCTGGAGGAGGAAATAGCAGCCCATTCCAGTATTCTCGCCTGGGAAATCCCATAGACAGAGGAGCCTGGCAGGCTACAGTCCATGATGTTGCAAAAGGGTAGGACATGACCTAGCAACAAAACAACAACAGATAACTGATTCACTTTGCTGTACAACAGAAACTAACACAACATTGGAAAATAACTATACTCAAAAAGTTTTTTAAAAAGAAAACATTAAGATTTTGCATCATGAAAGGTTTTTTCCCCAAAATAAACACTTTGGGAGGGGAAAAAAAACAGTGTGACTTTTCTCAAACACCATATTCCTATTGTAAACACAAAAGAACATTTTCTAACTTTGTATTCCTAACTTTGTTTCTTAATTTTGTGATTTAATGCCACTGGCTTTCAGTGCTCACTGGCTAGCCTCCTCTCTGAATCTAAACTTGATTTTTTTTTTTTTCCTTTTTGCTTAACTATCCGCCATTGTACACCAGAGTACAGTCATGTTCACAATTATGTCTCAAGAAGTATGGACATCTGAGCATAAATACTAAATCCACTCGTAACTGAAAGTAAAAAAAAAAAAAAAAAGAATAGACACCAGTGTGTATGGGGCACACTATCAAGATGTTTAGATACTGACAACACGATATAACCTAACCAGAAAACTTAGACCAAAGTTCAAGTGCCGTCTTGTTCTACATTAGTGTTTTCCAACCTGCTTTCCTCAAAATATATGAGACATTTTAAAGTGCGACATTTTAAAGTGCCATAAAGTTTTATGTTTGATAATAGTTGCTCACCGCATACATCCCTCTCTTGGAAATTTATTATATATCAGCCTACCAAATACACCAAAGTTATTTAGAAGGCAATAACTTTCTTTAACTCAGCTTTCCCCCAAATTCTTTAACCAAGGAACACCTTCTATTATCTTACTTTCTATGGGAATTATAAGAGAAGCTCTCAGACCTTCTGATAGAGTTTGGAAACTAGTATTCTACATTTTTCAATCCCTTTAATGTGGAACTGAACTTCTGACTGTCCTCTTTCATCAATAATTCCTTTAACATATTCTTACATGTATTTTATATTTAAAATACAAATAACTTCCCTATTAGCAGAGACCAAGTTTAGGTGTGACCTGGGAAAGGATTAACTACAATTCCTTTTTCTTCTGAATCTTCCTTTAGAGAATTTGTGGGCAAGCAGCTTCCTCATTTTGATGGTGAGCAAGCAGAAAGTATTTGTTTAATTGAATCAGAGTATACCAACATCAGAAACTTCGATTTCCTACAATAAAAATTATTCCAAAGGATAAAAAAAAAGTGAGTTCTTTTTTCCCTTCACTTTTACATATTTAAAGAGCATCTGCC
Organism: Antilocapra americana; assembly: GCA_007570785.1. Taxonomy (NCBI): domain Eukaryota; kingdom Metazoa; phylum Chordata; class Mammalia; order Artiodactyla; family Antilocapridae; genus Antilocapra; species Antilocapra americana. The sequence continues at coordinate 29,489,906 of ML660197.1, read as the reverse complement.
AGGACAAAGAAATAGACAGTGTGACATTTTATGTGTTAATCATTTTTATTTGCAAGTCCCTATACTTTGAATGCAGAATGTCCCAACACACAGGTTATGCCAAGATGTGATTTAACAGTGAATTTAGGCAGGAGACACTGGAATGTGGTCTAGCCTTTCTCGTAGGAAAAAAAAAAAGAGAGAGAGAGAGAGAAGTACATAAAGTTTATATGTACTTTCCTTCATAAATATTAGCGTTTTTTCTTTTCTTCTCCCCACCCCTTCCTCCATTCCACTCTCTTCCCTTTTCAAGGCAACTTGAATTTCTCTTTTAGTTTTGCAATTAAGTATGATTTTGCTTTCACTTTTTCAGATAGCATCATAAAATTACAGTCCTTGAAGCTCAACTCCTTCCTCCTAAAGATGAATGTACTTCATTACTTGAGTCTCATGTATCTTGAAAATTTCTTTTTTTTAGTGAGTGACTTTCTCAAGTGTTTCAGTCCCCCTTTTAAAGGTAGAGGACAGAACTTAGAGATTAGGTGACTTATGCATTGTCACGTAGTGACTCACCAACTTCCCTGAAAGAGAGAACCATTTTTGCTATCCATTCAGGCATTTTTTAATTTATTATTATTATTCTGTTTTTGCCCTGAATCTTGTTTCCACTGTCTAATACATTTAGATGCTTTAGGCACACATAACACACACACACACACCCTTTTACATCATTGCCGCATTATCCTTGGTATTTTTTTTTAACATTTAATTAGCATTTGTACCAGGTCAATTCGAGTTTCCCTGTTATGCAAACCCACACCCATGCTAAGAGTCTCTAGGGTTAGAAACACAGTGATGATATGACTCTTTGGTTTCGGTGTTTGTGTAAAAGGAGCCCCAGGTCATTTCCAGAGAAAATCAGAGATTTTGAGGACAGCCTCACAGATGAAGTGGCGAATCGTTTTTTTCTTTTTGGTGATGGAAAAGAGCAACCATGATAAAGGGTCAAGGGAATATGGATTATCAAAAATAGACAATGAATCAACTCTCCATTCAGTCAAGAGAGTTGTGAAGCTAAATATGGAGTGCAATGGATAAGTGACTTTATGAGAACTCTGGGTGCTCAGAGAGAAGGAAAATACCCAGATTAGGAGACATATTACCTTGATGATGGCTCCTTGAAATTTAGATGATGTCCGTGCAAACTCCCCCAATTTTAAGGCTTGTGTACATCCAGGACTACCTCTGTGATTTCTGCAACTTTCCTCTGGGGGAAAGCTCCCTGAGCTTCTCTGCTTCTGGGCTCCTGTGTCTCTACTTTGGCCCCTGCTAAGCACAGATATGATTATCAGCCCTTCCCAGATTCCCACCAAACATCTTCTCCCATTCTAAGGGATGCATGGATAGGACCCAGTGTATGGGTGGGACTGTGAAATGGTTTAACAGAGTTTACATGAAAGCAATACAAACACTTCCAAATCAAACTTTGAGAAGGTCCAACTTAAATATCCTTTATTGTACACAGACAACCTCCTCCATATGCCCCTCCCTGCCCCAGAAATCCCAGGGACATTTTCACTTGCACTTTCAGCCACGCAGTTCCCCAGCGCTTACATTGACACTGTCTCCCTTTTGGGCCCAATCTTATCCCATTACCTACCCTCTCCTCATAAACAATGACAACTATTTTTCACTTTCTCAAGCTGATGGAGACAGCCCCCTTTTAGATACCCATGCTCCCAGAGTCTCACTTTCTATCCCAGGCAACTGACAATGGGTTTTCCCTAAACAGTGGGATTCTGGGGCCATCTCTTTACAGGTAGTCTCAGCCATATCACAGTTTTGTTCAGGACCACTCAGGGCTTCTTCTCTCTCAGAGGCATTGTCACTTAGAGACCAATTTGTGAACAGTTATTATCAAATTTAGGCTTCCCTGGCGGCTCAGTCAGCAAAGAATCCACCTGTAATACAGGAGACTGGGGTTTGATCCCTGAGTGGAGAAGATCCCCTAGAGAAGGAAATGGCTACGTACTTCAGTATTTTTGCCTGGGAAACCCCATGGACAGAGGAGCCTGGCAGGCTATAGTCCATGGGTTCACAAACAGTCAGACACTACTTAGGGACTACACCACCACAATATCAAATTCAGGTGCTCAGCTAGAATGAGTCTTTCTCTAATCTCCTAAAAATGTGAAACTTTGTTGATTTAGATGAGAAAATTAGGATATGAAATCTTGCCCCCTCCTCCCCCACCAGTAAATCTGTTATCTCCACTGAGACCACTCACTGCCCTGTAGCAGCAGAAAAATGGGATTAAGAGACCAGAAGCTACTGGTAGCTCCAGTAGCAACTGGTCCAACTCAGGCTCAGCTCTTTTGTTAAGAATTTTTTTTTTATGTGAACTATTTTAAAGTCTTTATTGAATTTGTTACAAAACTGTCTCTGTTGCATGTGTTTTGGGTTTTTTTGACCACAAGGCATGTGGGAGCCCAGCTCCCCAACCAGGGATCAAACCCACACCGCCTGCATTGGAAGGTGAAGTTCCAACTGCTAGAATGCAAGGGAAGTCCCCTGGCTTAGCTCTTAATATCTGGGTACCTCAGTTTCGTCATCTGTAAAATGGTAGAATCCACCTTGCTGTACAAGCAAAATGAGTTAATATGAAATTTGAATATTTCAATATTTTTAAAAATGTTTGACACTTGTAAATGTGACCTGTATTTTTTTAACTTGGCCAAATGACAAGGGCTAGGAAAGGGCTGGGCAGAGTATAGACAGATGGTGGCAACAGAGCTCGTTTGGTACAAGTTTTCCCCATGGGAGGCAGAAGACATGGTTGATGCTGCTATTGTAAGAGGCTGGAAAGCTCCACTTAGGAATTAGTCCTTTGGGCAGGCTTTTGGCTATAAACTTTTGTAGGTGGAAATCCTAAAGAAGTGGTAGGTGTCTCTCTGGACCTAGTATTTCACATCTATCTGGGATTTTTTTTTTTTTTTTTCTGGATGAGGCTTTATTTTATGAACAAATTTGGGTATTTTCACAAGTAGACCCTAGTTTCCACTGAAATGTATTTCTGTTCCTCTCATGTTATATTCCTACATTTTCTGAACAAATGGACTTAAAAACCTCTGAGGGAAAAAATAAAAATAAATTGCCTATACTTAACATGGGGCTTGCTCACTGTCTCTCTGAAGAATGCCTGTCTTGTAATCTCATATCCATAAAGTGCCTCGTACATAGTATATGCTCAATAATTACCAGTTGGTTTGATTTTCATCATTAAAAAAAAAAAACACTGAAATATTATTTTGAAAGACTGTCAACTTCTATACAGGTTTAGCAGCAGCAGCAACAACAGCAATTTAGACAAGTTTTCCATCCAATTCTAAAGGGACTTAATCACTTGGGTTCATATGTTAATTTGCTGCACATCTAACCACACAGGAGTCTCAGATCTGGGAGTAACCAGTGAGAATAGAATACAGTTGTTCTCATTTTCAAGTGTCCTAGGATAAATTGCATTCTACTCACTGGTGCCAGAAGAAATCAATACAGATTCTAACAGTAAAAATATTCATTATTTGTGAAGAAGAAAGAAGCAAAAAAAAAAAAAAAAACCAACAACAATAACAAAAACCCCATGATGATGGGAAACTACAGAGAGAAATTTTCAAAGCATACCAGGATTATCAAGTTACACAATTCCAGAAGCTCCACTTAAAAAAAAAAAAAAAGTGAAATGTCCCCTGGAATTGCTCAAAAGGTGGTCTAGAAGAATACTTTTGGTGTCTAAAATTTTAAGTGACTTTATTTATGGTCACAAATAGTTCATTCATTTTTCTTTCTTTGTGTTTACATGGGGTGATCACATTTATCCATAAAATGATAAGAACAACATTTTTTAGTACTTACTACATGTCCAGTACTATCTAAGTTTACACATATTAATTCATTTGATTTTTACAAAAAAAAAAAAAATCCCTAGGAAATAGGTACTCTTACGTCCATTTTAAAGATGAGAAAACTGAAGCCAGAAATGTAACTCACCCAAAGTTATACAGCTAGTGAGTAGTGGAGCAAAGGTTCGAATGCATTTGGTCAGTTTCCAGTGACTGAGGTTCTACAATGCTGCCTGATTTGTCTGGCCTTAGTACCTGCCAGGGCATCTTGGTATTCATGGCTACTATGGCTGATGCCAACATTTCCTGGCTGGGTACACTGAGACTGAGCTTTTACATTAGAAATTTAGAATTTTCAAGAGACTCCTCTCTCCCCTAAAATTAGAGGGATGTCTGACTGCTTATGGAGCCCTTCAAAAACCACTCACTGAACAAATTCAGAAAAACTAGATGTCAACCCTTCTTAACATTCCACTGGGCATTTTTGGAAACCAGGGACAAAATGTCTTCCTATTTAAGTAGTGAGAGTTGGTGACTCTCTTAAGCCCTGGAATGCCTCCTGTCCCTAGCATGAAAAAAGTGAGCCAACATCTACAAGGTTCCAAGGAGGAAGGCCCAGATAGTTTTGGATTCTACCAGGGGGCCTCATTCATACTGTGGATTGTAAGACACCATACTTCATGTCTCATCTCCCATGTTCCCTTTGTGAGGAAATTAGAAAAAATCACCATGATTGTTAAGTGCTTTGAGATTTTCAGATGATGCTTATGTTCGTAAAGCAGTCATTTTACTTTAGTCATTTGATTATTCCCAGATCAGCAATTCTGCCCCATGACAAAATCTTTGGTAATCACTTGTTTTCTGTTTATTTTTTTTAAGAGAGTAATTTCCAAAAAAAAGTAGGTAAGGGAATTATCATAAGTGGATAGACAGTTAGCTCTTTGTATTCAGGGGTTCTGATCTTCGGATATCACAAACTGTTATTGGTTTCTAGCTGCTAAGTTGTGTCTGACTCTTTTGCAACCCCATGGACTGTAGCCCACCAGTCTCCTTTGTCCATGGAATTTCCCAGTCAAGAGTACTGGAGTATATTGCCATTTCCTTCTCCAGGGGATCTTCCTGACCCAGGGATCTAACCCACGTCTCCTGCATCAGCAAGCAGTCTTTACCACTGAGCCACCTGGAAAGCCCCAACCAACTCTAGATCAAAACTATTTGGAAAAAAATTCCAGAAAGTTCCAAAAATCAGAACTTAAACTTGCTGCTATCCAACAACATTTACGTTGTATTTGGGCATCCCTGGTAGCTCAGACAGTAAAGAATCCTCCTGCAATGCAAGAGACTTAAGAGATGCGGTTTCGATCCCTGGGTCAGGAAGATCCTCGGGAGAGGGGAATGGCTACCTACTCCAGTATTCTTGCTTGCAGAATCCCATGGACAGAGGAGCCTAGTGGGCTATGGTCTGTGGGGTCACGAAGTCAGACACAGCTGAGTGATTTATAGCTATTTTCATAGCATTTATATTGTATTACATATTATAAGTAACCTAGAGATGATTTAGTGTATACCGGAAGATGTACATAGGTTATACGCAAATTCTGCACCATTTAATATAAAGGACTTGAGCACTTGAGCATCCGTGGTATTTGGTATGGGGTGGGAGGCAGTCCTGGAATGATCTGCTGTGATACGGAAAGATGACTGTAAAATATTTGGGATTGTGAGATAGTTATTTTAGGCAAAAAGAGTAGGAAAAACAAATAAGAGAAGAAAGGGAGCTTTTAGTTTTCTCAAAAACTAACAAAGTCCCACCTTAGTCAGGGAGCATCAGGTTAGAGCAGTTCTGAAAGGACCACCTGGCCCCCGACCCTTGGGAATTCTCAGCCCTGTGGTGGTTGCTTTTGTCCCCCAACAGAGGTGTGGAATGAAGGGGTCACACCGGAGATGAGCAAGACGTTAAATGCTCCACTTCCCCACAGTAAAGTAACACTTCTTCAGTCAAACCAGGTGGGCTAAAATAACTGGATATGCTTCCCCATGAAGCCAGTTCATTTTTATCAAACACTTTAACAATTCTTATTCCCTGACTGAAGCATTTTTGGCTACTAATGTTTACAGAAGGATGAAACTAGTCAAAACACTCCCAAGAAAGAAAATGGCAAAGAGATAGAATTATAGTTTATGTTTTCTATAAAAGAGATAATTCATAGTACACTATACTTGAGTAAGAGATTTGCAGCTTGGTATAAAAACAGAATAACATGGTAAACTTGTAGTTTTGGTTTTTTGTTTGTTTTTTAGTTAGATTGGTTTACCAAACATTGGTAGTATAGAATCAACTGATGATATTTAAGGGGAAACAACTGTTTAGGAAATCAGGCAGTGAGGCTGCATAGATTCTAAATCAATTTGAGTCTCAGTTCCCTAATCTATGAAATAGTGAACTGGACTAAATTATCTCTAAGAACAACTCTTGCTCTGAAAACTCTTTGGGGATTCCTTAATTCATAAACATATACTATACACTTAGTCACTGTGAAGAAAGACATTTGGACAGTATTATTTATGTTTCACTGAAGCTGCTTAGAGAACCTACCCTTGGTTTGTAGACAAAATACAGGAATAAAAGACTTTGAACATAAGCAGTATATATAGTTATAATGAAATTCACCAAAACTTATATCATAAAGCTTGCCTACCTTGCCTATCTACCTTACTGCATTCACATAAGTCAAGTCACTTCAGTCATGTCTGACTCTTTGCTACCCAATGGACTATAGCCCATCAGACTCCTCCATCCATGGGATTCTCCAGGAAAGAATACTGGAGTGGGTTGCCATGCCCTTCTCCAAGGGATCTGCTTGAGCCAGGGGATCAAACCTGCATCTCCTATGTCTCCTACTTTGGCAGGTGAGTTCTTTACCATTAGTACCAACTGGGAAGTCCATCTGCCTTACTAGAACTTTCTTAATAGCTATTTATCTTTTAGAAATTCTCAGTTGAATTACCAACTACCTGTGAAAAGGTCACAATCATCATTCATTTCCAGTGGAACTTTGATTTCCTCCTTGACAATGAACTCAGAAACTCAAAGAATCAAGGAAATTGGGATTACTTGGAGTTGCCAATGTAATCAAACTCCCTTAGGTAAAAGAAAACTTGCATGTTCTAAAAGGATTATATCAGTTGGCTGACAAGTTCTTGATCCTAAGAATCCACTTAAGCAAACCTACATAAAGTGGAGTCTATCACTGAAAGGTATTGATCGACTCAACGCATTCACTCCCACCTAGTACACCTCCTACGCTTGCCACACCCTTTTACATTTTTTTCTTTCTCAGGCTCCTGCTGTTCTCCTTTGGTTTCAGATGACATTTGGCATCCTCATCCAACAGTTAGTACTGAGCATAACTAGAAGACAGTGTGTTCTACTGGAAAGAACATGGACTTTGTAGTGAAATAGATCTTCCTTTGAGTTCTCTGCCATTTATTAGCTAGGTGATTTGGGGCAAAATTATGGATCCTTTCTGAGTTCAGTTTCCTCTCTAACTGAAAGGATAGCATTAACTTTGCAGGGTTATTATGAATAACAGTCATTTCATGTAAGTGTTTAGTATCATAATAACATTAAATAAACTAGTTATAGCTAAAATTAAGAAACTAACATTGATAGGAGTTTTGAGTGAACATATAAGTTGATCGTGTTGCTTCCTACTTTTAAATTTTACTGAGTTCCTCTTGTTCTGAAAACTCCAGCTGTCTTCATACCCAATACCCTGCCCTCTCTTGTCCTGTTATCTTTCCCCACATCTCATGGCACTCTGCTTCAACCCAGCTGAGGGCTTTGTTGTGGCTGTTGTGTCATGCTCAGAGAAAATTCATTCTTCTGCCTGAAACTCAGGTTCCCCTCCTTGACCTACAGCTAACTCCTAGCCACCTTTCCGCTTTGTTTAGTCACTGCTGCATTCAATGTCTTCAACAGACTTCCTGAGTCAGCCTAGATTATGAGTTACCATAACATCCTGCATTTTTTTTTTTCTCTGTCTTAGTACTTACCATGCTGTTCTAGGATTTCTTAGGTAACTGCGTCCCCTTTACACTGAGTTCATGGAGAATTGGGTTGTGTCTGTCTTGGTATCTTACCATAGCCTAGCAACATGCCTGGTACATACTATGCAATGACTAAGTAAGTCCTAATAGGCAAATAAATGAATATATAGTCTTTCAATTTTCATTTCTCCATGTTGCTACTTGTGGCTCAGCTGGTAAAGAATCCACCTGCAATGTGGGAGACCTGGGTTCGATCCCAGGGTTGGGATGATCCCCTGGAGAAGGGAAAGGCTACCCACTCCGGTATTCTGGCTTGGAGAATTCTATGGACTGTATAGCCATGGAATACAGAGTTGGACACGACAAAGCAACTTTGACTTTCACTTTCTTTCACTTATACAACTTTGGGCATCCATGAGAAAGACCTGAGCTTCCTGTTTCTTTCCTGCTCTCTACTCCTTGTTCTAATAGGAAAGGAAAATGTGGATTAGGCAGAATGTTTAACTGTTAAAGGAAATTCTGCACATTGGCAGGAAACTGGTTAAGATAGTCTTTCCTAAGAGGTCAATCTTGGAAAAACAAGCATGATCAGTAGAAAGAGGTCACTTTTTATAAGGTTAATTATTAAAAATGTGTAGTGTACTGCATATATAATTTCAGTTATATTAATATATGTATTCATATTTATACAAAGGAAAATATCAGAAAAAATAAGGAAATTTTCAATTAGGCATCTCTTGGTGTTTTCATTTTCTTTTATTTTCTCATGTTTTTCTGTACAGTCAAATTTTTAAAGGATTAATGAAGACAAAAATCTTTGAAAAGAAACTTGAATTTTTATTTGTACCAGTTGTAAGAAGAGAATTCTAGGAAAATATTAATTTTTTTGTTTCGCTGTATCTATTACTTTCTTGCTCAATATTTCTCATGGATGCTAGACTATCTCAGGCTTTACCCTGCCTACACCCTCTACCCAGATCAGGAAAATGTACTTTCTGGCAATGTACATTTCACTTTGTCTTCAGAATTCACTTCCTTTGCAATGTCTTTCCAGATAAGACACTCATCAGATGAGGAAGGTCTTCCTTCTTCTTCAGGAGAAATCCTGTAGCACTTATTCTGAGGTCTATTTTCTCTGTTCATTTACTGTTGTCTCTTTTTTGGTTCTCTACTTTCCCAATTTTATTTCCCACTCCCTAAAGTTAGAAGCTTGCTCTTCACAGATTTAATGGCTTTTAGGATGGCCCTGGACACACAGAAGATTCTTCCAAAATACTATTGATGTAATGAATATTGCATCAGAAGATGCGTTCTACAACAAATTAGCAAGTAAGAATGCATGTCCATCAATTCCCAGGATGCAGGTGATTAATCCCTGATGTTTTAGGCTATTATAGAATTTGGATCTCTAGTTTGTTCTCTGTTTTTGTTTTTATTTTTTTCCCAGTGTGTTCTTTTATCAAGTACAATGAATAACACACTCTTTTTCTGCCTTCTAAAAATCAAAATTACCTAGCTTTGGAAATCATTATGAGAAATTGTATCTGTAAGTATGTTGTCTTTAAACACAAAGGCGAAATACAATGAAATGATATTGTAGATCATTAGATTATCATTGGTTCTTACCCGTTCACTAAATGAAAATTTAAAACTAAAAGACACTTACTCCTTAGAAGAAAAGCTATGACAAACCTAGACATCATATTAAAAAGCAGAGATATCGCTTTGCCAACAAAGGTCCATATATTCAAAGTCATGAATTTTCTAGTAGTCATATATGGATGTGAGAGTTGGACCATAAAGTAAACCAAGCACTGAAGAACTAATGCTTTCAAACTGTGGTGCTGAAGACTCTCAAGAGTCCCTTGGACAGCAAGGAGATCAAACTAGTCAGTCCTAAAGGAAATCAACCCTGAATAATCACTGGAAGGCCTGACACTGAAGCTCCAGTACTTCGGACATGTGATGCAAAGAGCCAACTTATTGGAAAAGACCCTGGTGCTGGGAAAGATTGAAGGCAGGAAGAGAAGGGGATGGCAGAAGATGAGATGGTTGGATGGTACCACTGACTCAATGGATATGAATCTGAGCAAAGTCTGGGAGATAGTGAAGGACAAGGAAGCCTGGCGTGCTGTAGTCCATGGGGTTGCAAATAGTTGGACACAACTGAGCGACTCAACAACAACAAAAGAAATTTTAAAAGAATATGTGAACAACTTTAAAACAATCATAGCACATTTCTGGCTCAATATTATGACAAAAATTGTTTAATAATGAGAGTCAGTAATGATTTCTTACCTTTAAGTAACTCCAACGTGTCAGAACTATGAAATTAAGATAGAACTTTTAACACTATGTGAAGTTTAGCATATTAAGATTTTGATGATGCCCAATAACTGATTGGGCATCATCAGATTGATGTTTTGTTGATTGGTACTGCTGGTTTGACAATTCCTCTAACAATTGCTCTTCAAAAGAATAAAAATTAACTTTTAGTATTACCAGGAAGAAAAGTTCTCAGTTTTAGGAACCTCCCTATACAAAGAGAAAAGAAACCATTTTATGGATCCGAAAATCGTCAACTAGATATCTCCAGAACCCTTTAGAAGTGATCAGCATTGCTTGGTTTTGGACTGGAGCCCTGAATTAACCTGAAAAGACAGGATCATATATTCTGAGTCTTAAAATGCCCCCTTAAGCTGAGCAGACCTGCAAGAAGAGGAAAGGAAGTTAATGCCAGCACTCTGACCCTCATTCAGATCTCAAGGTTTTAGGGACTTGCAAGATTCAGAGTGAGAATGCATTGTGCCCTGCACATAGAAGATGTATCTTTAAAACACCAACCACAGGAATCCAGCTACTGCTTACCTCACTGCCACATAAGATTACATTCAGCAATATCACCCAGAATAATCAGGAGAAATACTTAATAAAGAGCATGCTTTCTTAGAAGAAAAAGGAAAAAGGTACGGCAGTAATGTCAATGGCCCTGATTTCTAGATATAGCTGTGCTCTGAGTTTTTTATGTTTTCCCTTTATTCCTCTGAAAAATGGGAATAAAACCCTTGTCACTGAACCACTGGAATGTTCAGGAGACAATACGTTAATAACTGGAAAGGATTTAGGGTGAAAGGTGCTATGTGAGTTTACAGTATTTGTTAATGTTATTACTCAATCAGTTCTGGCCCAATGTGGAAACAAAAGCAACTTCTATTACAAATAATGTAAGTTGCTAAAATAACCTTAGGAAAGAGAGAATAAATGAATTTACAAAGACAAATAGGTAGCAACTGGATTATTGAGACCTCATCTTGAGGTGGTAGGCTTTTAACACTAGAAAAAATGTTACTTTAATCTTCAAGGAAGAATCATTTGGGGAAGAAAAGTAGGCTACCTATTAATACCCGTTTATGAAAGAGGGAAGTTTCTAGTTGCATATTAACAAATACATTTATAAAAACTATTTCTATTATAAGACTCGATTAAGCAAAAGTCTCCTTTAGCAGATTTTAGAAAAAGAGATATATAGAACAGACTCGTGGACTCTGTGGAAGAGGGCAAGGGTGGGATGATATGGGAGAATGGCATTGAAACATGTGAATTATCATATGTGAAATCAATCGCCAGCCCAGGGTTGATGCCCAGGGCTGGTGCACTGAGATGTCCCAGGGGGAGGGAATCGGGAGGGAGGAGGGAGGGGGGTTCTGGAGGGGGAGCATATGTAAACCCATGGCGGTTTCATGTCAATGTATGGCAAAACCAACACAATAAAGTAAAGAAAATTAAAAAATAAATAAATAAATAAAATAAAATATGTGCAAAAAAAAAAAAGAAAAAGAGATATATAACAAAAGGTCCATATGTGAACTCTGGAAATACTCAGGACTTAACCAGACTCCAGCAAATTCATTTAGAACCTTAGAAACAGTGCAAAGGAAAATATTAAGTATATGTGCTGTGTACTGTGCACTGTGCTAAGTCGCTTCAGTCATGTCTGACTCTTTGCCATGCGGTGGACTCCAGGCTCCTCTGTCCATGGGATTCTCCAGGCAAGAATACTGGAGTGGCTTGCCGTACCTTCCTCCAGGGATCTTCTCCACCCAGAGATCAAATTTGTCTTTTACGTCTTCCTGTAAGGCAGGTGTGTTCTTTACCACTAGCACCATCTGAGAAGTCTATTCAATATATACATAATATTTAACATTAAAATTTGTATTACATTTAATAAATATTAATATATATGTAAATTTGAACCGACAACAGCTATGACTTTACCATCTGCCTTTAAGCTATCTTCTCATCAGCTATTAAAGGATAGAATGCTGCTGTTCCTGCTCATGGATGGCTATTAATCATGGGTTGGAGCTATCAGAAATAGCTCATCCTTGCTCCTAATATTTCCCTCCTTTTCGAGGGGTCTACATTAACATAGCAGTGCTGACATCTTTGCCCTCATAGAAGAAGGAATCACTATTTTATTGAGCCCTTTATCTTCTCATTCTCCAGGGAGCTGGGTGCCTACAAAAAGCACACATTACACTTTCCTAGTTCAGACCCTAAGTTTTAAAGGAGGACTATGTTGGCTGGATGGCATCACTGATGCAATGGATGTGTCCATGGGGTCTCAAAGAGTCAGACATGACTGGGTGACTGAACAACAATGTTATCCAGTGCTGGGAAGGCGGCAGGTAAATCTTTCTAAATCTGAGGTTCAGTATTAGTAAACTCACTCTCCAAAATCAGCTCTATCAGTGAGAAAATGATTAATTTTCTCTATCTTACCATCTTATTGTTTGGTGGTTCAGACTAAGCTGGGGAAAGAGGTGGGCCTCATCTTGATCCTCCTCCTTCTGCAACAACCCACATTACAATGGGAGTCAGTTCAGTTCAGTCACTCAGTCATGTCTGACTTTGCGACCCCATGAACCGCAGCACACCAGGCCTCCCCATCCATCACCAATTCCTGGAGTCCACCCAAACCCATCGCCATTGAGTCAATGAGGTCATCCAGCCATCTCATGCTCTGTCTTCCCCTTCACCTCCTGCCCTCAATCTTTCCCAGCATAAGGGTCTTTTCCAACGAGTCAGTTCTTCACATCAAGTGGCCAAAGTATTGGAGTTTCAGCTTCAACATCAGTCCTTCCAATGAACACCCAGGACTGATCTCCTTTAGGATTGACTGGTTGGATCTCCTTGCAGTCCAAGGCACTCTCAAGAGTCTTTTTCAGCACAACAGTTCAAAAGCATCAATTCTTCGGCACTCAGCTTTCTTTTTTTTTTTTTTATTGTTTTTGCCATACACTGTCATGATATCACCATGGGTTTACATATGCTTCCCCTCCGGAACCTCTCTCCCTTCTCCCTCCCCCCCGGGAAATCTCGCTGCACCAGTCCCTAGCATCAATCCTGGGCTGGCGATTGATTAGACACATGACAATTAACATGCTTCAATGCCCTTCTCCCATATCATCCCACCCTTACCCTCATCCACAA